>CM059211.1:2963538-3563538 GCA_030347435.1 Clarias fuscus | reverse complement strand
ATTGGAGCTGGAGTCGTGACCTTGGAAAATGTCACCCTGCCCACAGAGAGAGAGAGAGAGAGAGAGAGAGAGAGTGGAGGGGTGTAGTGCTGCCTAGCGTAACTTACGCGAGCAGCACGTTTGGGTGTGTATTTTGTGCGTTGTATGTGTTTTGTGTGTGTGTGTTTCTGCCTCTGAGACCTTGGGTCAGCAATCCAGCCATTTCTCTCTAACCACATTAGGGCCATTAGCAGCCGTCCTCCCCGCTGTCACATGGACGCGGGTCACGCGCGGTGAACTCAAGCTACGCTCAGGTGATCTTCAGCTCCACGCCGCTCTGCAACATCACAACACACACACACACTCTCACACGTGTTTACACACCGACAATCAGTCTCAAAAACACACTCGCCCTCTTCTGCTCCTGGTATCTTAATGACGAGCGTTGCGAGACACCGTGTTTGTACACACACACACATACACACACACACACACACACATACATAGACACACGCATAGACTGCCGGACACGGTTGTGTCATATGTTAGTAGCGGAATGTTGCTTTGGAGAGTGATGAAAGTGTGTGTGTGTATGTGTTTTTACTCAGTAAATCCGCATGTGCTCGGTAGGAACAGGAATCGCCTGATACGATATTATCACGATACCTCGGTACCAATCCGTATCGCGATTCGACTTTTTTTTTTCCTCTCTATTCTGATTGGCCAGATGGTCCTATTATTATTAATTATTATATTGTAGTTTCTTTATTAACAGCTCATTCACAGGGACGTCTCCCGTGCCATGCTGTATATTTTTGAAGTTTTGTTTAAGGAGATTTTTTAATTTTATTTGCCATTTTATGATAGCTTTCTTCCGGAAATCGTAGATTACACGTACAGGAAGGGTTTTTGACATGAGACGGAGACGACGAATGTGGAAAATTTCAAGAGTAAGCCCAGCGTGTTTAACGTGGCTGTACTGTACATGAAGGCACTAAACATTACGTTGAAAAATTAAACGCACGCTGATGTTTCGGCATCTACAGTATCAGACGCCACGGTGTCTGTAAGATAAACAAGCAAGTAAAGTATAGAAAGGACGGAGATGCACAGGAAATTCTTCTCAGACGGAGACAAACCTAAAGAAGTCTATCGTTTTGATCCGGTCCGGTCGCGAGGTCGAGGCAGCCGTCTCCTCAACACATCCCCTTCCCCTCCTCCAGTCAGTGCTGCTGGCCAGATGTGTGTCGACTGTAATGATCCCGGCGGGTCACCGGGGGCGACGTTGCCTGGCAACGACTTTGCCGTTTTTCCCTGTAAACAGAGAAGAACTCGCAGGGCTTATGTCGAGGTCGGCGAGGTGAGGGAGGCCGCGATACGGAGGACACGGCGCTCAAATGAATCTTGCTTTTTCTTTTTGTACAGATCATATTCCCGTGTCGGAGGTGCACTGACCTTTTGCGCCGCCACAACTTTTTTTTTTTTTTTTTTTTTCACCTCCCTGTGGCGGTGGTGCCATTTAAATCGCTTAACGTAACCGTACACTCTGAGGACGGAGGGAAGTTTAAAAAAAAAAAAACGACCTCAGTGATAAGTTTTGACATGTTTCACATACAGGGCTCTGGCTGTTGTGTTTTCTTGACATGTTCTCGACAAGGCTTTGTTAATATGTATCAGGAATATTCGCTTTGTTCGCCCTTGTCTGGCAAGCTGTAATGTTTTGCTTATGAATATTGATACATGAAGTGTATATTAATGACCCTCAGTGACCTTAACCCTATCCTTATTGGCTCCCCGGTGGTATCTGCAGTCTCATGAATATTAATGCAGTTCTGTAACCTCCATTACCCTAATCTTTGCTGTCTAGCCTCCCCGAAGAGACCGTCGCCATGGTAACCCCTTCACCAGGCTCTTTTAGACCCTGGGAAGAAAAAAAATGGTTAAAAAGGAAAAAAATAAAAACCAGGCAGAGGACCGAGGCGTTCTTGCGTTGCGAATTGCACACTGGTGAAGAGTTTTTGGTGTCACTCTTTTTTTTTTTTTTTTGTTTGTTTGTTTTTTTCCCCTGCATGTTCAGACCGGTCACAATGACCGCCACGAGAAAGCGCGACCTGGAAAAGGTCACGATTTAAAGCTTTTTAAAATTATTTTCAAAATTATACATTAGGAAAATGAAAGACATTAAGTGGAAGGAAAATAACAGATGCTCCGATCTTATGTTTTTTTTTGTTTTTTTTTGTGTGTGTGTGTGGGTGGGGGGATGCCGGTAGGGGTGTTGATTCAGGTCCGATGTTCTTCCGCTGGTACACACTTCATTTCTGCAGTGTGTGTAAAATCATCGTTCTGCTGTCTTGCAGATGCAGAGCCAGCCGAGGACGGGGCGCTAGCGGGCAGCTCGGCAGTAGAGGACGGCTGGTTTGGGAACACTTCTGACAGCCCTTCGACATCATCCTACGGCGATGTGCAGGACGACCTGCGGGTGTCTCCGGAGGACGGGGCACGGCCGGATCGCGCCGCCTCGGCCCGGAGCCCGTCGGGCTGCGCTACGCCTAATCAGCGGGTCTCGCTGGAGCTTCTGGGGCTTGACGCGCGCACCTTGTCCTCGCAGGACATGTCCCTGGTCTCCTCTGTCTCTCTGTCATCCATGGTGTCATCGCTGTATGGCGACTCGGCCCACGGGCTCTCCAAACCGCTTAGCAGCAACCTGCGCAGACTCCTGGAGTCCGGCTCGGTGAAGATAGAATCAGGAGAGCTGATCGGGCGAGGTCTGGGCCGAGGGGCGGAGTCTCCGCCTGCAGGCCTGACGCTGTCTCCGTCCTCACATCATGCCCAGCAGTTGAGCGCCCTCGCACGCAGACTTGCCAACAGCAGCAACAACGGCGTTAGCTCTGCCTCCACCTCACCCGCCTCGGTACCCGTGGTAAAACAGGAGCCCGGAGACCCTTTTGGACCGGCAGAGCCCGCTAGCTCGGGCAACACCAGCTTTGTTTGGGTCGGAATGGCGGACAAATGGCCTCCGACTGGAAGCCTGTCCCCGGACTCGGCCATCCAGAAACTGAAAGCAGCAGCCAACGCTGTTCTCCAGGACAAGAACTCCACCTCCTTATCCTCCTCCTCGTCCTCCTCTTCAGTCACCTCCTCCTCTTCTTCGTCCTCGTCTTCGTCCTCCGTGCCACCACTCGGAGGGCGCTCGGACGACCCCGTGCGCTTCGACTCCTTCGCGTCGCCCTTCAGCTCGCAGTCTGCCAGCTCCACGCTCGCCGCGCTCTCCAAGAAAGTGTCAGAGCGAAGCCAGCAGCAGCAACAGCCACCGCCTCAGCAGCAGCAGCAACAGCAGCAGCAGCCGTCGGCCGCCCCCTTTCTGTCTCTCGTCTCCATGACCTCATCTGCAGCGCTGCTAAAAGAAGTGGCAGCTCGGGCCGCCGGCAACATGCTGGCCGATAAAAAGGAGCCGCAGCTGGCGACGGCCAACACCGAGGACTCTAAAGCGCAGTTAGACAGGAACCACAAGGCCCCGACGCCCAACCAGAACATGGAGCTTCTGCTGCCCGCTGCCCCCAAGGGACGCACCAAGCCCAGCAGCCAAGCAGGTAACAGCTTGTCCTCACCATGGCAGATGCATGTAAACAATTCCTTTAATGCACCGTAATGACGGCTGACAGCAGGCGATTTGGCTAAAGGCGTCCTCGTTTGCATAAAATCACCTGTACGTGAACGACTAAAGGTATACTAACACCTTGACCTGTTTCTGCAGACTGAAAAGACTGCTTGTTTATATATATAAGAGCGTTAAATAGCTAATGAAATGCCAGCTTTTATTCATCTATTCATCTGCATTAATGTGAAATAAATATAAAAACTGACCTAATTTACAGTTTCATATTTCATCATCTGAAAAATCTCACTCTGTATGAAAGATGCCAGATATCCAGATGAGTCATGAATATCATCAATGTCTGACTTTTTGTTTCTTAGTTCAAATACTGACTGTTTTTTTTTTTTTTTTTTCATTTTTGCTTGTTTGAATAACATCTTGAGTTTCTGATTCTGATCAGACAGAAGGCTTTTTAACAAGACTTTTACAGAGGAATGTAGTGGTTATTTACTAATGGAGCAAATCGAAGTATTCTATTAGAAGACATTTATCTCATATTGATGGAAGGAGTCTCCAGTGTCAGCGCTTTCTGTCACCGCAAGCAAAGCTGCTCCTTCAAATACAGACCGTTTAATAATTTCTGGTTCATTTCAGAGCCGTGAATCTGATGCAGACTGTTGGTTTCTGATTTTCAATTCAGTTCAGCAGCACTCGTCTGTCTCAAGCAGGTGTATTAAAACTACGTAGAAGGTATTTTAGTAAACATCATAATGCTGTGTATAATTGTGTGGTTGATAATTTAAATGTGACGTCTAGTACAAAGGGATAATGTTTTTTCACTCCAGACTGGTAGGGGGCGGTATTGCACCAACCGCTCATGAACTCGAAAAGAAGAAGAATACCGCGATACTCTCATAAAACGTGAGAATGCAGGAAATGTAAGCGGTTTATATTTTCTGAAAAAAGATGTGAGAGATTTTTTTAATGTTAGATCTTTGAATATTTCTAAATAATTTGTTTGTAAAAAAAAAAAAGAAAAACAAAAGCCTCAATCTGAATCAATTGTGAACTGAAAACCGAGCCATCAAAAGATCGATTCTTTGAAGATCGAATAATTGATTGAAACGCAACCGCAAGCTTTAGTTTCTCTGTGATGCGATGCACTGTATTTTTGCATGTTAGCATAGAAAGAGAGGAAGAGACAGAGCGAGAGAGAGCAAGAGACAAAGACGAGGATGATGAGGAAATGACTATGACCATATAAGGTCATTATAATAGTTGCTTGAGTATAAGAGTAATAAAACGCTTCTACACTGTGTGCTTTTACTTGAAAGTGTTTTTTTTTTTTTTTCTCCTGGTTTATAAGATATAATGGTGGGTCAGGGAGTAGCTCAGTGGTTAAGAGTACAGTTTGAAAGGTCGCAGGTTCAAATCCCAAAACCACCAAGGTGTCACTGTTGGGCCCTTGAGCAAGGCCCTTAACCGTCAACTGCTCAGATGTATAACGAGATAAAAATGTAAGTCACTCTGAACAAGGGCGTCTGCCAAAATGCTGTAATGTCAATGATGTAGATGATAAACAATTATTGAAATTAAAGTTGTTGCTTTTTTTTTTCCCCACTTTGTAAGCAAACCTACACGTTTTGTTGGTGAAAAGATCGTCTTTAAGCTCGGACAGTATTTTTTGCAGCTTTCCTTGGTTATCTTTAGAAAGAAACATGGAAAATCCATTTTATAAATGATATCTTAAGTCTATCTCATACCGCAGTATTTATAGTACATGATACATATTTTTGCAAGAAATGACATCGTTACATTAAGCACTTCATCAAAGCGAGTTATTGTTATTTATTTATTTTTTAACATCTCGAAAAAAATTCTGAGCGTTTTAAATACGTCCTCATTTAATCTCAAGTAACATGACATAAAATTAGACACAATCCAATGCTCCTTCAACAGTCCGAGTTTATTTCGTCAGGGATATTTTGGTTCGTATGAGCGTCATCACTAACATAAGCTCTTATTTTAGCCTTCTCGACGTGACCCAGAGAGATCTTACTGCGCATAATTACCCCTGTACCTGAGGCTGTGGATACACCATGAGGGAATAGCGTGTGTGTGTGTGTGTGTGTGTGTGTGTGTGTGTGTGTGTGTGTGTGTATAGGTGACTGTGGCGCTCACGTCGTGTAAGTGTAAGATATAGCCTGTTTTGTGAGAGCCGTTTTCTTCCTCTTATATCACTAGAATTTGCTCAGTCTTTTGGATTCGTCAAAAAACAAGAAGCCAAACTGTTTCAAGCCGCGCTTGACGTTGTGGAAAACGACGTTTACGTTAAAGCAGATGTAAAGACTTTAGTTCCCTCGTCAGCTTTTCTTTTCTTTTTCGTTTCCCTCTCGCTCGCTTCTCATTGAAGTTAATAAGGGATGAAAGTCACCCGCTTGCGTGCTTCAGAGAAAGTGCAGGCGACTGTCACGATGCGCTGACACTGGAGACTCCTTCCTCTTACATGTCTCGTAAACATCTGCTTGCAGAAATCTCCAGCCTGTGAAGAGCTTTTATTATTTGTCTTCCTTCCTTAGAAAGATATTCGTGGAAATATTAGCTCGCTGAGGTTTTGTTCAATCACGGCTAGTTTTTTTTTTTTTTTTTTTCTCCTTCCCCTCTCTCTCTCTCTCTCTTGGCTGTATCGACTGCCAAACAGAGGCTGTGTGTAAGTGTATGTGTGTGTGTGTGTGTGTGTGTGTGTGTGTGTGTATGCGCATGTATGTGCGCAAGCGAACCAAGTCCATCTCAGCAGATTCCCCAGGAATGTAGGTCAGGCTCTTCAGATGCAACGCAGCCATCCGAGTTTCCGCTCCTTCAGACTTCAGACTTGCTTTCCGCATCAAACCACCGCGCTGGCACATTTTACAAACTTTTTGAAACGTGAAAAAAGCATTTGTGGGAAATTTACAAGCAGACGAACACGAGTTGTAAAGCAGTAGCTCTGGAAACTTAAATGGTTATCTTCTAGCCTTATTCCTGACAACGTGAAAGAATGATCAACAGCTGCGTAGGCGCTCCCGGTATTATCCAGGGACGATCCCTCGTATCCAAGCCGTTTCTTTTTTTTTTTTTTTTTTCCTTCTTCTTCTTCTTTCCCATGAGCGTAAAAGACCTTCAGTTTCCACGGCGATCCCGTCGCAGCACGAGGTCGGGCCACAGATGGCGGTTTATCGTCGCAAATAGGCAGCCTCGAAGTTTTACACTCCGGGTCAATGAACGGCTGAGCGCGGCAATTTCGCCAAACACTGATTACCAGATGTTTCTCAAGCCACGCGACTGGAATACTTATGAAGCCCGCCTCTAATGCAATCATGCCAGCTTCTAATAAGACCAATCGAGCTCTAATGTGCACCGGATACAGAGCCAACAACAATGATCATCTACCCGACTCGACTCGAGAGCTCGCCGCGAGACCCCATCGCATCAATCCGCGCCAAAGACGCCTCGGAGATCGAGGATCGCGGCAAGAAGCGTGAGAAAAATGCTAACGCCGCACCCTTTTCATTTTTATTTTTATTCCCGTCACTCGTCCATACAGTTAACCACAATAAAACTTAACCACAAACCCGAGCGGACTCGCCAACATCGACAGCCGCTTCCGAGACATCGTCTCATGTAGCACGTTAAGGTAGCAGCGTCACGCTCGTAAAGATCAGGGTCTGGAGGGTGTAATATTTCTTCTTTGTCCGTATTTATTTCTTTTATTTTATTTCATTTCATTTCTTCCCTCCCCCCCCCTCCCCCCACCCACCCCGTGAAGGTTCACCGGAGGACAGCGGGAAGCCCTTCCAGTGCCCCGTGTGCGGCCTGGTCATCAAACGGAAGAGCTACTGGAAGAGACACATGGTGATCCACACGGGTTTAAAAAGCCACCAGTGTCCTCTGTGTCCCTTCCGCTGCGCTCGCAAAGACAATCTCAAGTCGCACATGAAGGTGAGACTCGTGCCGCGTCAGTGCTGCCGTGATTCAACATTATATAACACGTTAGCGCATGTTACAGCGGATAAAACGGACGTTATTAAACCACTTTTTAAAATTTATATCATTACTATTTGTTTATTTAGATTTTAATTATAACTTAATATTTAATTGAATTACATTTATTACTTAATTAGTTATTTTTTGAAAGTCTATTTTAAGTAATATTGATTACTTTAATAATGCTTCATCATTGCACAAAATGTCAGTTAGAATTATAAGATTTTTTACATTAGTTTTTTCATTTATTCATTTATGTTTATTGTTTTTTAACAATAAAATAAAATAATGGCTTACATTTGTATTTGCTTTATATATTTATATTCATATAGATTTTTTTATTGTTCAGTTCATTTCTCTTCAAAATATTTTATTTATTTATTTAATTGATTAATTATTATTAGTTTATTATTTATTATTATAAATTATGATTTTTTAAATATATAATAGTTGTTTTATATAAAAGTATTTATAACATTTATTATTGAAATTATTTATTTTAAAAGGCATAAGTATTGCCAAATATTTCTGATAAATTCAAAAGTTATGATTATTTATTATCTAAATGCTTACATACATTAACTGATGAAGTATTTTCCATTCATTTGAAATGTATTGTAAGTAATACTAAATATTAAATCAATTGCATCAATGCACAAAATGTCATAATTAGTAGTCATAGGTTTTATTATTATTGTTATTATTATTATTATTACTATTATTACTATTATCAAAACGCACACATACTGTAGCTACGTTCACATTACAAGCCAAACTGTTTAGTTGTTTTTTACATTTTTTTGGTCAGATCAGATTTGCGTGTCATGACGGATAACATTCCTAATTACAGGTGACTTTGATCTGACTCTAATGTGGACGCGTCTGTCCTCTGAAACCGCACACATCGATACGTCTTCGCTCACGCCATCTGTTTTAAAACACGTCATACAGTATTTGCTCAATCACTCAGTCATCTCAAACAATAGATCCGATTTTGGCAAAAAGAATTCTTGAGGTTTCGCTCTCTGGATTACAACAAGCAGTTATTCAGCTGCACGTGTTGAATTCTAGAGGAAGGAAGAAAGCCAGACGCCTCGCTTTAGCCGTTTTAGCAGCTATGGTTATTAGCACTGCTATGAAATCCCGCGCTGCGGTGATGACTGATGACGTTAGCGAGCGCCCAATGCGTGACCTGAGGCAAAAACAAATGTTGATCTAACGCCGATCTGACGTTCTCATTCAAATCACATGACCATGTATCAGAAATGACTCGGATCTGAAAAACATCAGATTTTGCATTCAGACTGCCATTAAAAAAAAAAAAATCAGATCTGCGTCACATTAAGGGAAAAAATCTAAATCGAGCTTGGTAATGTGAACGTAGCATATTAAG
The DNA here is from genome assembly GCA_030347435.1 of Clarias fuscus. Taxonomy (NCBI): domain Eukaryota; kingdom Metazoa; phylum Chordata; class Actinopteri; order Siluriformes; family Clariidae; genus Clarias; species Clarias fuscus. The sequence continues at coordinate 3,554,548 of CM059211.1, read as the reverse complement.
AGTGAATATTTGTGCTGGAACGTTGACATTTTTGCTTCCGTTGGTCTTTAAAAGAATTAATGCAATTTTGAAAAAAAAAAAGAATACATTTCTAGTTTATTTCATTTCTAATGCATAATGATGACATTTATAATAATTTTCAGACCTTTCTGTGTTTTCTTTTTGCCCTTTTTTCATGCATAAGTACTTCAAACTAACCGGGTGTGAGAATATCAGTCGTCAGCGAATAAATATTGATCTTTTCAGGTGCACCAGCACCAGGACCGGGGCGAGACGTTCCAGTGCGAGCTGTGTCCCTTCACCTCGTCGCGGCACTTCAGCTTGAAGCTGCACATGCGCTGCCACCAGCACTTCCCCCGGTCCGAGCTCAAGGTCAAGGAGGAGCCGTTCACCGACGCCGAGGAAGCCGAGGCAGAGCGGGCGTCGGGCACGGGCACCTCGCCGTCTCCGTCTCTGTGCCAGGCCCCGGGCGAACCCTCCTCCAATCACGCACACATCAAAGAGGAGCCTCAGGACGTCGCCCTGACGCCGCCTTTCCCACCAGGCAGAGAGCGACCGGGCAGCAGCAGCAGCTCACTGGATCTGCCCAGGATCAGCGCCAGTCCACCCGGCCCGGGCCCGGGCACCCCGGCCGCATCGCTCTTCAGCCCCGACATCAGCACCAAGACGGCCACCGACCTCCTCATGAAGCTCTCCGGTAGGTAGAATTTGTGGTGAAAATTCCCAGAATGCAACGGGCTACAGCAGAGACTATCAAATTACGGGATGACGATATGAGAGCCGGATTGAATTGAGTAGAGCGTACGGACGAGGAGGTTACCTATTATCCGTGGGGTGAACTGCATTATGGGTAGAGGAACTTAAAGGGGAAACAAAGTCAAATAATGATCAAATAAATTGTGACCGAAGAGGACATGTTCCTCATAAAGGTGGATTGATGTGTGCACGGTTTGAGAGACGTCCTTGCCGTCTCAGAGACATTCGATCCGAACCGAATCAAAACTTACAGATCCTCCTTTCATTCTCTCTGCGTCCAACTCACCTGATCCTCGAGGTCCTCGACGAGGTGACGAAGCTTATTAAACCTCTAAAATGTATCTTGTAGGGACAATTAAAGGCGCAGACCCTGGAAGGACGAGCGTGCATCACCATTTTAAGCTCATTAAAGGCTTGTTAATGTGTGTTAGTGCAGGACCACGTGCTATACCGCGCAGCACGGGTAGAACTTCTCCAAGAGCCGTGCTGAAAACTTAAAACACAAAGCGTTAGATAGAGATAAGAGATGTTAATGTGGCAGTACAGCCCTCGTCCACTGTGTCTCTCTCTCTCTGTCTCACTCACACACTAAAGTGACGGTATCCTGCTGACTCTAAAGCCTTTAAAAAGAGCCAGGACATTGACAGTTATTCACTCCAGCAAGCCCAAAGTTTAGAACTCCGTCGCAGCACGAGTGTCAGGTTGTTGTGTGTCGATGGCAAGATTGATGCGAGACACTCGCCCAGGGTTCAGCCGCGAGGGCAGAGACAGGGCCGTCGCTCACCCGCTTAACGCACGGTAATTAGATTGAGATCTTGGTACAGGGGAGAGGGAAAAAAATAGGGGAAAAAAAAACTCTTTCAAATATAAAATTAATTAAAAATTCATGCATAATTCATAATTAAGAAGGGATCCGTAATTGGAAGTGATTAGCGGCCCTCGGCGCCTTAGTGTGACCTCCTAGACGAATGCCTCGTGTGTGTGTGTGTGTGTGTGTGTATGTGGGCAACATGAAATAAACAGAGATCACGATATCCACAATAACTCAGAAAACAAAATTTCGATTTTGAAGATTCAATACGTTGCAAACGTTAAAGGAAAACAATAAACTGCAGGGACGAAGTCTAAATGAAGTAGTGGTGAATAAGTGGAGACTGTAGACTATAGTGTGACAGTAGCTCGGAAGGTGTGAGCTTTAAGCGAGCTGACTCTTTTCAGTGAGTAATTAATTCGAGGTGACACTTTTGCATCATTTTGAGACTAAAAGGGCATTGTAAGACTCATTAATGCATGTTAACACTTTGAGTCATTAATACAAGTTGACTCAGCAAGTCATTACTGTAAAACAAGGTGACTCTCTTCATTGAGTCATTCATACGAGTTGACTCTTCAGTGAGTCATTTATAAGAGTAGACTCTTTTCAGTGAGTCATTTATATGAGCTGACTCTTTTCTGTGAGTCATTCATATGAGTACAGTAGACTCTTTTCAGTGGGTTATTTATACTAGTTGACTCTTCAGTGAGTCATTTATACGAGTTGACTCTTTTCTGTGAGTCATTCATACGATTTGACTCTTTTTTGTGTCATTCATATGAGTAAACTCTTTTCAGTGAGTCATTTATATGAGTTGCCTTTTCAGTGAGTCATTCATTTGAGTACCCTAGACTCATTTCAGGGAGTCATGTATACTAGTTGACTCTTCAGAGAGAGCATCTGTGAGTCATTCATACGAGTTGACTCTTTTCTATGAGTCATTCATACGAGTTGACTCTTTTCAGTGAAACAAGCTGACTGTAGATATAATTGACTGTATATAAACGTCAACATGCCACAGAAATAATCAGGATTAAATCTATATAACACACACACACACGCACATAGAGTTTAAATGTAAATTAGGCCTTAATGTGTACATGTAGCTCTAGCAGTGTGCCTTGGCAGGCTGAGCGCACACCACCCAGTAAGCTGATATCCAAATATTTTTGATTTATATTTCAATGAATAAAAACACAAAGGGCACCAAGGCGCCATAAGAAAAGGGCACAGCAAATTATTGCCAGCGTGGTTTCTGAAATTAATCGTGCATCATGGCAACTGGTCAAGGCACGACAGCAAAATCCCATGTTTGCTTTCAGTAACAACAGTAGACGGGATCAAGTCATGGGGGTGCCAATATTTTAATCCACTCTATTTGAGTCACATGATATAAATGTATTGTGAACAGGAAACCATTTAAAGTTGGCGTGTGAAAGGAGAAATAATGTAGGAGTAGGCATGGAGCATTCTTTCGTCCAATCACAAGACTGCATCATGGTTTAGTCCCGCCCATATGTCCCTATTTGGCTTGCATGGTACCACAGTATAACAAAAAATTAAAATGTACTAAGTAATTTTGGTGGAAATGATGGAAAGCCAATGAACAATCCCATTGTTTTTTGTTTTTTTTCCTCTCTGAAGGAAACCCAATAAATAAAAGCCGATACACACATCGGCGTATCGACACGTGAGCGGGTAGGAATTTAATCTCGCTTTATCGCCGCATCGATTTCGGCATGGATGCGCGCCGTGACACAGAAGAACTGCTCGCCTTCAAGCCCTCTCAAGCAGGCAGACGAATATGACCAGCTCTTTCCTGATGTTGTCTTCCGTCACACTCATGCAAGAGTGACTCGCGGAAGAGAGTGAGAGAGGGAGAGAGAGCAGCGTATAGGGATGATGAAAAGAGGAAATGGAGAGGGAGAAGAGTGAAGCCAGTGACAACAGTAGTGTTTTTAGATCCCCGGGCAAAAACACACTCTCTCTCTCCCTCTCGTACACACACACACTGAACTCTCTCTGACCTCTGACATAATTGGGCTGTCATTTTTATTTTTTTATTTTTTATGTTTTTTGGGCCAGCCGCAGATCTTTCCAGCCCGTTAAACCAATCGGCTTTGATTTGCCACACACACTGACACGAGCGTCAGACGTCCAGTAGCGATCCGCGTCCTCGTTCAGAGATAAAAGCCTGCAAAGCGCTTTGAAATGCAGGCCACAGCATGAGCGCCCTGGGTCTCGTGCTGCAGAGCTGGGCGTGGCTAATGTCACAGGCAATCAGCTGCTATGTGTCTATACACTGTGTGTGTGTGTGTGTAAGGGAGAAAATTGTCCTGCCTACTCTGATGAAAACATAGTTGGAGGCAAGATGTGATGCTGGGCCCCTTTTAAGTGTAAATAAGATAAGCACGTTGCACAGAAGTCGAGGTAGGGGCATGATGCTTAAAAAGAGTCAGGATTTTCTGGCTCTGACAGTTAGCATAATCTGCATATCTTTGGACAGTGGGAGGAAACCGGAGAACCCGGAGGAAACCCACTATGCACACAGACCCAGGCAGGGAATCGAACCCAGACCCTGGAGGTGCGAGGCCACAGTGTTAATCACTACACCACCGCCTTCTCTCGTGTCATTGATCCATTTATACGAGTCGACTCTTTTCATTGAGTCATTTGTGAGTCGCCTTTTTTTTAGTAAGTCATTATTGCGAGTCGACTCGTATAAGTGAGTCATAAATTAAGTTGACCTGTTTCAGTCTTCTATGAGTCACTGACACAAGTCAACTTTTTTTCAGTGAGTCACGAGTCTACTCTTTTTAGTAAGTCACTAATACGAGTTGACACTTCAGTGAGTCATTGATATGGATCGACTCTTTTCAGTAAGTCATTTGAGTCGACTTTTTTTTTTTTAAGTTGTTAATGAGTTGACTTGATAATGTGAGTCATATCTTTTCAGTGAGTCATCCGTGAGTCTTTTTTTTTTTTTTTTTTTCGAGTCCAGATGTTCTTTAGCAAATCATTAATACGAGTCACCTTTCAGTGAGCCATTCATGGTCCGACTTTTTTTTTTTTTTTTTTTTTTTAGGAAGTTATTAATCCTAGTTGATTCTCATTAATGAGTCGTCTTGTTTCAGTCCGTAATATGAGCCAACTTTCTTCAGTGTGTCATTAATATAAGTCGACTCGTTTCAGCAAGTCATTAATACGAGTCAGCACTTCTTAGACTCATTAATGAGTTGACTTTTTTCAAAGAGTTATTAATATGGGTAGACTTGAGCCATTAATATGAGTCTTGAGTCTTGTTCTCATTAACACAAGTTAATTTCAGTGAGTCATTCATGAGTCGATAATTTTTACTAATATTTCCAAATCTAATGTTTTGTACCTCAATGGTGTTAGCGTGCAGCTCGTCCTTGTGAGCGTTCTGTGAACTTTCTGTATGAATGAGTCTTTCCTGTGGGGGGTTTGTTTTCCCAGTATGGTTTTTTTATCATCGTTATATTTTCTCATTTTGTGAATTTTACTGTACTTGTCTTTTTTTGGCCGTAAGGAAATTTACTAAAAATGCACCACACTAGCAATATATCATCCCAATACTCATGAACACAATATATATATATATATATATACACACATACTGTATATCATGACATATAGGTTTCCTCTAAGCTTCAAATCAGTCTAAAATTGTAAATAAAAACGCTGACAGTAAGACGAAATATCAAAATAAGTAGAGATGGGAATCACCGGTTACGATACGATACTAACTCGATACCTAGGTGCCATGATAATATCGTATCCTATAAGTATCATGATTTTATAAATATCCCGATTCAATGATATTACATTTCCCCCCAATTTTGTTACCATTTTTAACAATTAAAAAAGTTTAATTAGTAATTAAATGTAACCTTTAAATTATAATGTTAGTTTTCTCACTTAGAAACCGAACGCAGCATTTAAACGATACAATAATTAAATTAAACATCATTGAGCATCGTGCATCTCAGTCATCCGCCATAATCATTATTATTTCTAAACAAACTCAGCAAATAATTGACTCCTACCACAGGGGTTGAAAATGTGTAATGACCCTGCGTTCACACCGAACGCGGCGAGAGCGTCAAAAGTTCGCTCTCGCCGCCCTGACGCCTGTCGCCGCTCGTTGCCGCGCTTCGCCGCTCTGACGTAGATCGAATGCCTTTCTTGTATTTAAAGGGGCCGCAAAGCAATCAAGCTTGTTGATCTTATGGAGACAGACCAAAATGTGGAAGATAACAAGAAATTGATTGATAGAAAGAACTGTATTGTAGAAATAAACAAATTATAAGGCATCTGTATGGTGTGGCTTCTGTTCATTGTGAATTGCTAGTCTAATTTAATATATATATATTTTTTTATATTATATTCCATATTATATTTAAACACCAACAATTTCAAACACCTTTGTCCACGCATCATTTTTTTAAAATGAATGTCCCTGTACACAAACAGGGACATGTCATAAATAACCGGGAAACCCGCTACCGCAATAATTAACTTCTCCTCCATTTTGCTTGGGAACTAATGTCGCCGGAACAAAAGTTTACAGGACTGCGTTCCGCGGAATCCACTCAAGCGGAGGACCTCTACTTTTTTATTGGTTGCCGCTCAACCGCGTCATAGCTCATTACCATAAAGTTGAGCTGATTTCAACTCCGTTCGCCGCCCCTCGCCGCCGACTCCCATTGAAAATGAATGACTTCCAGCGGCTTTGACGCCTTCGCCGCGTTCGGTGTGAACGCAGGGTGAGTGCCCCACCGGAGTGCGCCACCTGTAGGATCATAAAGGAAACGGCATCATTTTACCGCCACAAAACTCAACTTGACAATGAGTGCGCAGGTTGAGCAGCTACGAACACACGAGCGCATGCGGCCTCTAACTCAGGTATACAGGCCTTCTAATGCATGGTTTTCGACTAATTAGCGCACACGCTGTTGCGTGACGAGTCGGTCGGAGACTAATACGCTTTGGAGTAAAAAGGCAGATACGTGAATCACCACACAAAATAATCACCATTCATAACTAAATGAATGTTATTTTTTTTTACCCCATCTCTAAAAATTTAAAGACTTGGCCAGAATTTTGTCTACTTTTATTAATTTATTTTATTCCTCCTCTCTTCTGATCTCCGTCCAGAGTTTCATCTTAACTTCAGTCTTCTAAAGTTAGCTTGTTTAGACGTTTCGGGCCCTACACCATGTCCTTATACTGCCTCTGCTTTAGTTTGCTTTGACGTGAGTGTGATTTGCAGTGTGTGTGTGTGTGTGTGTGTGTGTGTGTGTGTGTGTGTGTGTGTGTGACCTGTAATACAAATCAGCTTCCAACCTCTCCTCTCTGTGTTTGTTCACACCAGTAAGAATCGACTCTTTCGGCTCAGACGTCGTAAAGTGGTTCAGATTGATTGTTTTTGAATTAAATGACACAAAGGCAAGAGTAACAACTGCAAAAAAAAAAACAAAAAAAAAACTAACATGCAGCTCATACTAGAGAGCGTTCACTTAAAGCTTTTTTTATTTATTTACTTATTTTTTTAAACACTCTGTGACTTCAGGGGTCTGTTAACATATTACTTCTCGCGCACCTCTAACGATCCAACGAGACCTACGATGAAAGAAAATTACTACGCTCTGCTTACGCTAATCAAATCTACTCACGCGGAAGACAGGATCACGTACACACAAGTTGTGTTGCGATTGCCTGTAGGCCCCTGCGAGGTGGACCGTACGGGGTATTCAGCCGTGTTAAGTGAGATTCCAAGCAGTATTGAGCGAAACTGCTTCATTCAAAGGGAAGTGTGATCGCTAAGGTGCGTTTAAATGGACGCTGATATTCCGGTATATAATAAAATGCCTCAGTCGGAAGAGTCGCACTCGACCCGGCGGTGTCAAACCTCCGTAAATATCATCCGTGTAAACACTCGATTTTATTGTTTCTGTCTTGTTGGAATGAACAGATTCTTCCTTCACATGTTTACCCCAAGTGGTAGTTGTCGTGTCAACTGGAAGGAAATCTAACTGTCTAACTCCTATTTATGATCGTAAACTCTGTGAGAAAAAAACAAATCCCCCCCCCACAACCACGCTGGGTGTCTTTACTTTCAACTTTTATCTATTGTGTCTCTGGCTGTGGAAAGAGCACTGATTAACTCGTAGTAAAGCATCTAACCAATCATAGATGAGCCTGAGTTCTTTTAACCAATCATAACTCGGGATAGGCGGGATTTATCAGAAAAGATTGGAAACCTAAACCTAAGCACAACATTGAAGAAAAACAGTCCTACATGCTTTATATATATAAAAAAAAATTTTTTAAATTATGATAATAATAATAAAATTATGAAAATAAAAAAATAATGAATGACAAAAAATCTACATCTATCTAATAATATTTAATATACATATTAATATATGTGTAAATCTACATCTACATAATAACATCATTTTATAAAAAATAATAAAAATATAATAATAGATCTAAAATGATTTAAGAAGGAAAAAAATAACAATAATAATAATAAAAAAATAAATAAAAGAATAATGAAATAATAATACAAAATAAAACATTATTAAAAGACAAATAAAAAATCATCTACACTTATCTAATAATAATAATATTTAATATACATATTAATATACATATAAATAATCTACCTCTACATTTAATGCTATTATTATATAATAATTTGTAAATCTACATCTACTGTATATTCAACAGGTTATTTAAATCACACAAAAAAACTGCATGATTATAATCTCTTTACAAATGAAACTGTACATCTTATAAATTAATCAAATCACATCTGTGTACATTTCAGCATTATGCGTTTTGTACCGGTGTCAGATTTTGTTTCGATAAACAGTATATTCAGTATTTTATTTCAGAGCTATAAATGTTTCCAAAGTAGCAGCAACAGGTATCTGAGACGATCTCGTTACCATGGTAACACACGGAGGAATCGATGTCCACGCCGATGACGTTCCAGATGGAGGGAGTTCACGGAGGGAAGTTTTTCCATAACTTGACTTTTTTTTTGCGCAGGAAGTAGGAAGTACAGTACTGTTAATCTCCAAGCGCAGCTACAAACATCTTCACAGCTAGCCGGAGACGATAAGGACGGTTTTTTATGCCACTAAGTTGTGGAGGCGTGATCTGTCTGATCGGAGAGATTAGTGCTAACGAGATTCCTCAACAACGAGTCCTTGCGTGTTTGTAAGATTGATATGAAATTATTATCATAACCATGAGAAACTGAACTGATTAGACTTTGGAATCGATCCAAATAGGCTGAAGGTCACAGCAAGGACAACCGTCTACGACAGACCCTGTACAACTGACAGCCTGTGCAGTCACGTGACGGCCAGTCAGAGCAGTAGACGGCACAAGTTTGATTTGACATCATGTCGTGATTTTCTCAGACGCCGTACAAATATGTGATTCCTCCTGGATTTGGTGGCGTTTACTAGCGTTAGAATTAACATTAGCTCATCCAGTGCTTCATAAAATGGGAACGCTAATTAATACTGACATTTAAATTATTAGATAGATGTAGATTATTTTTATTTGTCTGATTTGTTTTCTTATGTTATTATTTATCTATAATATTTATTTTAAGTTTTATTATTATATATTAATATTATATATAATCTATTTTCATTTTCATTATTTAATTTTTATAATTAACTGTTCTGTAGTCGAATATAAAATAGTGTTAAACGGAAAGCTAGTGCACTATGTAGGGTGCACAGTCCCTCGTTCCACACAGTTAGTGTAGTGCCTTGTTCAGGGGTTAGATATTGTAGGGATTCGGGTCTCAGGGTTCTGCTAGAGGCTAACTTAGGGTGTTTCCAGCTACCGTATTTGCACCTGTCCCACGGGTATGACGTGTCTTTCTCCGATTGGTTGAATTGAGACAGGCGTTAAGCTCGGCAAGTTATGCGTTCTCACTACACTTCCACCAAAGCTGATGAGCTCCACTAGTCCTTTTTCTTTTTCTTTTTTCCACCTTGTGCATTAACAGTGGTCAGATTAAACCCGTCTTCCATCACTCTTCACAAATTCACTCTATTCATTATTTCCATCAATCCTTTGCTTCTTCTTTCGTCTCATCTGCCTCTGGCACCGTTTGCTTTCTGATTTATTTATTTATTTTTACATTTCCCCCCCCCCAATATTCAACACGCCAGGTCTTTGCTTCGGCATGCTGGGTCCCGATCCGTACAGCCCCCGAGATTAAAATTTCTCCATAGGCAGCCACGGATTAGAGTTCCCTATTCATTTCTCTTCTCAACATGCTGGCTGGAGAAAAGAGAAAAGAGCGGAGGACGAGGAGAGGGGGCTGACACGCCGGCACCGAGATTCAAATATAAATAAATAATAATAATAAAAAAAAACACAGCAGATTAAAATGACTGTTCGTTCTGCGGCGCACGGCGAGCGAGGGGGGGGGGGGGATCCAGTCAGTCACAGAATCTGACTGTCCACTTTAATAGGGACACCAAATAGACCTGCACGTCCATACAGTTATCCAATCAGCCTGTTATCTGGCAGCAGCAGTGTGCAGGAAACCATGGAGATGCAGGACAGGAGCGTCGGGTAAAGAGGGACCGTTTATAAGGCGTCTTAGAGATCTCTAGTAATGAAGAGAGAGAGAGAACTTTATTAATCCAAAAAGGGAAATTGTAAAATTATAGTGTCTTCATGGAAAAAAAAAATAAAAGAGAAGAAATTCACACCTCCTTCTGTTTACCTTCTTTAAATCTGCAGACCTTTTTTTTTATTATTATTATTCTTTAAGTGTTTCAGATGGAAAATGAACAGACACATTTTTGTAGACATTTTTTGTTGTTGTTGTTGTTTTTTTGCATTTTATTTATTCATCCATGTATTTATCATTGCTAATTTGCGAATTTTAAACGGGCCACTGCGGACCTCGACGTCCTTTCCTTCTTATTTTTCTAACACGTTCTCTTTTATCTTGGGATCCGCCAGGCTTAAGGTTGTGAATGCCAGCTCCCGTACCTGTGTGTGTGTGTGTGTGTGTGTGTGTGTGTGTGTGTGAGTGAGTGAGTGAGTGTGTGCAGAATCACACGACCGTGTCTGGCCCCCGAAGCCAGCGCTCTGACATTAGCGGCGCAGAGCACGCCGCTGTTACAGAGGTACAGGGCTAATGAAGTGGAGTGATAGTGGCCAGTCAGGACGGTGGCAGAGGTGAGGAGGACCCGACAAGCATCTGTCAGAGAGATGGATGAAGGGAAAGAGGAAAAGAGAGGCCAGCTGACAGCCAGGATGAGAGACGGTGTAGAAGCGCTGATGTTACTGTAATCAGGTAGCATGGGGAGAGACGTCTGTTTAACAGGTTTTTAGAGCACCGAAGCAATGTTCACCTAAAAGCAGGAAGGACAGTCATAGCTTGAATAATTAAAAAAAAAAAAAAAAAAAAACTGAATGGAGCGGAGCTCCGCATGAAAGACTCTGGAAAGGGGCGTGGCCTATCTTTTATACATCGAGCTGTGTGTCTGAAAATATTTCGTTTCGTTACTACATTTCTAAATCTTCTAAACACGGCTTTCCTACCTCCTGCGCTACAATCACTCTGGTCTTGTGTGTTAGACAAAGCTGATGTTTCTCACTCACATTTAGAAGATCGATCGGATCGGGTCAAATCCAAAAGATATCCATGACAAAAGAAACCGATTGACATTTAAACGAATTGATGTAGTCGTCATGGCGATAAGAGGGACCTCCTACGATCGACTGCCTTCCGCGAGGCTTTTAAAAACAGGCATCGTATTTTAACGAAACGTGCAAACGTTTGTCGCTTAGCAAAGATCCCGTGTAAGGATTCGGTTAAATTGTTTCGCACAACTGAAACTAATCTAGACTTTACGACTAGCTACGTCAGTCGAATAATTCTCCAGATTTTGGTGGGAGAGAGGCGGCGCACGTCAACGTATGCGTTTTGACGTGAAATTTCTTTTGGAAAGGAAACGTGGAAAAGTGTCGCGGGAATTTTAAAGCAGCCGGATGCTCCGCTCAGCTTTAACGAGATTCAAATCGAAGAATCCCGGCTCGTCTCATTTCACACGGCTTATGATATGGATTTCGGAGACCTGTGGGCTTTCGGGGCTTAAAGGCGAAAAGGGATAAGAAAACACAAACCAGCTGACGGCTCGAACTGATAAATTATTCAGCGCTCAGTGTAACATGAATTCGGATGGAAATTTCGCCCTATTTTTAGCCACCATTCGAAAGGTCACCAGAATAGTGTGACTTTGTTGCTGCACTCACGTCTCTAACTTGTACTTTTATGTGTGCCTTTGAGAGGAAGTGAGTGTGTGTGTGTGTGTTTAGGGAATGTTTGTGTAATGCCCTGTCCCTGCCTGATAGGACACACGACCCAACACGCTCTTAATTAGAGGACGCCCTTCCAGGTGCTGACCCGGCCTCGCTCCGTCCGCCCGCTGACGCCTGACTGGTGACATTTCCAGCCGGTGCCCGAGTCGCACCCCCTCCGGTGCCCTCCGTACACGGCGCTCGCATCCGCGCGTGAAGGTCACGCACCCCGTCGGCCATGTCACGTCACCTGTCCCGGATCTCCGTCCAACCGCGTTCTACAGTACACTCGCGCCGTCGTTAATCAGAGCCATCGGTTCAGCCGGAAGACCGCCCGGCGCAGATTGATGACACGCGTGCCTGCGCTGTTATGGAGTGTGTATTTACAAGGTTTGGGGCAAGAGGACATCAGATAGCTGCTGCGAGGTGAGTGTTGACCGTGTCAGGAGTGAGGGATCACATCGCAGCTCACCTGGGAGAGGAACAGGAGAGAATGTTTAAAGATGAAGAAGGCAGAGAGACACTCGAGGCGCTGTGACTGTCAGTCTCAGGGAAGGAGGCGTGGCCTCTGTGTGTGTGTGTGTGTGTGTGTGTGTGTGTGTGTCAGTACAGGGGGAGTGGCCTCTGTGTCGGTATCAGTGTCAGTGAAGGAGGAGCGTGGCCTCTGTGTTCTGTGAGTGAAGAAGGCGTGACATCAGTGTTACAGAAGGGGACGTGGTCTATGTGTTTCTTAGTGTTAGTGAAGGGGCGTGGCCTATGTGTCAGTGAAGGAGGTGTGGCCTCTGTCTCTGTCAGTGAAGAAGGAGTGACTTCTGTCAGTGTTAGTGAAGGTGTCTGTGATTGAAGGAGGTGTGGCCTCTGTGTCTGTGAGAGAAGGAGGTGTGGCCTCTGTGTCTGTGTCAGTGAAGGAGGTGTGGCCTCTGTCTCTGTCAGTGAAGAAGGAGTGACTTCTGTCAGTGTCAGTGAAGGTGTCTGTGTCTGTGATTGAAGGAGGTGTGGCCTCTGTGTCTGTGATTGAAGGACGTGTGGCCTCTGTGTCTGTGAGAGAAGGAGGTGTGGCCTCTGTGTCTGTGAGAGAAGGAGGTGTGGCCTCTGTCTCTGTCAGTGAAGAAGGAGTGACTTCTGTCAGTGTCAGTGAAGGTGTCTGTGTCTGTGATTGAAGGAGGTGTGGCCTCTGTGTCTGTGTCAGTGAAGGAGGTGTGGCCTCTGTCTCTGTCAGTGAAGAAGGAGTGACTTCTGTCAGTGTCAGTGAAGGTGTCTGTGTCTGTGATTGAAGGAGGTGTGGCCTCTGTGTCTGTGATTGAAGGAGGTGTGGCCTCTGTGTCTGTGAGAGAAGGAGGTGTGGCCTCTGTGTCTGTGAGTGAAGGAGGTGTGGTCTCTGTCAGTGGAGGAGGTGTGTCCTCTGTGCCTGTCAGTTTCAGTAAAGAAGGCTTGGCCTCTATGTCTGTGAGTGAAGAAGGAGTGGCCTCTGTTTCTATAAATTTCTTTACATTTCTTTAAACCAGTGCATACATCAGATCATCGATCACTGCGTCTCTGGTGAGAATGAAATAAGAGCCTGTGAGAGAGCTGGACAGATATGATGTGTAGAGGCGGTCTTGTGGAGAAACTGGGCTTTAGTGTGTGTGTGTGTGTGTGTGTGTGTGTCTGAGACAAGCACAGGCCTGTGTTGTGTTCTATCGGCAGTGTATGAAACTGGCTCCACGTCTTGATATTAATTATTAATCCGTGCCTGATTAGAAACGACCTACTTCTGTAGCGTAACGCGTGAGCAGGAAGGGCTTGATTATCCTCACCCTCAACCGAGAGGCAGCTTCGCTCCGTTCCCCGTTACTCCGCCGTGCATAATAACACACAATCCTCAGCAGCCTTTAGGCTTAATGGAGACAGTCAAAACAAACATGCTGCGCAGTCAGTTCGTTAGATTTGACCCGGCCGTAACGCGGCCCGGGGGCCAGAAGCGGCCGCTTTAATTACTCTCAGAGCACCTCGTCATCATTTTGAGCGCACGCCGTTTTAATCACGCTCTGAAATTGACCTGATGGCTTCATTCCCCGGCATTATCAAGCGCTCGCCTTTTTGCGCCGGGCTAATCCTGACAGTTAGCGAAACGATAAGCGCGAGCATGACAAATAAACACCAGCGCGTATGTAAAGAGGACACGATTTAACAAGGAGCAGCATTCAGAAGGGCTTTGTACTCGCGTGTCAGGGAAAGATATGAGCTTTTTATGCAAATAGAGCATAGCTGTATTCACCGAGCTTCCGTCCCTCTTCAGCAAACAGCGTGTTTGCTTTCCATATGAAGTGCAGACAGCAGTGTAAACGTACGCCGGCTCAGACAGAGCGACTGTGTTATCGTCTGCGCTCGGAGAAATCCATCACGCGCTAATCTGAAAAATATGAAGGATCTCGGCGCGCGCCGCCATCCGTCCGAGTTGGTTTGCGTGTCTTAGTAAGCGTTGATTTTTGTGAATTATTGTTCCTGCTCAGAGTGTGAGCCATTTAATCCAACATCCTCTCAAGTGGAGTCTCGTCTGCATCATCGTATATACACGTTGCAAGATGATTGTTTCGCTGCTACATTTTCAAGCTAGCTTAAACGTTTCTCCATCTGTGTATTTACCAAAACGTGAGCTGATTATTAAATCCTGATCCTAATCAGTAAATCCAGAGTCTGTAAACCTTCCCAGGTTGCGTATGAAATTTCTGCTTGTACTAAAACCTGAGGAGAACACGTACAGGAAGTGAAGTCAGGCCCTGTTTAATGATCCCCGTGTTGTCCATTAAAGGCCTGCACGTCCCCCCCACACCTGAGCGTGTTACTGTGTGTCGAGTCTCAGGAAGCCACTACAAGTCGAACGTCATGACTCTCCTAAAATACCCCTACAATGCTGTCTGGTTCACCTTCCGCTTAGCATCCTCCTCCGAAACTCTTTGTGTGTGTGGCCCAGATGCAAAACGAGCCTACTGAACAAACTCAGCCCCTAAGGCATCTCACATACACACACACACACAAAAAAAAAAAAGGCAAATAAATAAACATTTCTCCCGCACTGTAAACGTGTGAAGGTAGTTGCTGTGACTTCAGCGATAACGCACTAGATGGGGAAAATCCTGTTTCACGTCTCTCTTTTCTTCCTGTTGTTAGAAAGATGGATGGCTGGTTTCATCCCTTTGTCTTTATCTCTATCTCACGTTCACAGCGGCGAACCAGAAGGAGGCGCTAAAGAGTGGGTTCTGCGTGAAGGAGGAGCCCGAGGCGGAGGAAGCGCTGAGTCCGACAAGATGTCCGCCGTTCACCATGGGCCACGACGCCCCCGCGGCGCCCGGCAGGCCGCGCCAAGACGGTAGCATCCTCAGCCATGACATCAACGTCAAAGTGGCGTCCGAACTGCTCATGAAACTCTCAGGTAAGGCGGATTTCAGAACGGGGTTTTTTTTTTTTTTTTTTCACCAACGTTTGAAGCCGAGGAATGTATCTGTTTTTTGTTTGTTTGTTTAAAGGTCCAATATTTTACTCTTTCTGATAAGTTAACACAGGTCTCTGATCTTCCCAAAAGTGTGTCTCTCTTAATGCTCCAGCTGAAATAATTACACTTTTTCATACCGCAATCTTCCTCTGGGTATCTACCTATATGATGTCACAACAGGGGGGACACTAATCAGCTTGTTTAGTCTTTAAGATATATGCTGGTGTTACATACATAGTAATAATTCTTAATTGACATGTTCAGCATTTTATTCACATCCCATTGTAGTTATTTTTCCAAATAAATAAACAGTCAGTTATCTCCATTTGAGATGGGGAAAAATCTTGATTCAGTAATGTATCGCGACTCGTGTATCACCACACTGACTCTAAAAAAAAGATTTTTTAAAATTATTATTATTGTTAATTTAAAATGTATATTATTTATTTATATTATATATATTTTCGAGGGGGTAAAATGTTGCATTTCCTCTGTAATCAGCAGGCAGCACAAGCAAGTTAATATTAAGTCTGGTTAGAATTCTAACAAATTTGAAGAAAATGTAATATCGAATATTTATAAAATCATGATGCAGGTTCAGAGTTCACAGCCTCAGTCATAGAACCTAACTAATAATTGTTTGCGGAAACTGCAAATTTCCTCCTCATTCTAAACTATAAGAAAGATATAATTTACTAATTTTGCAACACAAATATTAACAGAAATTTCACTAAATTTCCATATGAAATATAATGCTGTATATATATTTTTAGTCCTGTAAAGAGAACACAAACTACACGTAGAGGAAAACAATGCGGCTTGGGACGGTGAATTACCATATTTACCCAAAGTAACATCGGTATTTTACATTCCAGCACTGTGGGAGACGCGGCAGTACAGTAATGTACAGTAAACAGGTTTACCTTTATATTCTCTTTATTTTTTGAAGGGTAATGCATTACGCCGAGTTTGAAATGAAACGAAACGAAGGAGTTTCGGGAAAATATTTAGGGTTAAAACTATAAAAATAGGCATTTGTTTTTCTGACCACATACAAAATTGGTGCCTTTTCACATTTCCGATGTGCTCTAGGAACGTAGGGGAATTCCGGTGCTCGACATTACTTAGAGAATCGCAATACTAATGGAATCGACACAGAGGTATCCTGATAATATCGTATCGGCTGGCCCCCGTCGCTAGTATCTCAACTTATACAATGCATCCAATAAAAAGCCGTAATGTGTTATCGTGTAAATTTCAATCTAACTAGTTAAGTGTTTCAGAACCACACAGCGAAAGGATAAATTGAATCAAAGATCGGTTTCAAAATAAACCTGATTTCTTGAAAAATACAAATTCCGAAGGAAAACTACAGCATGTTACAGTAACTCACTTTCCTTATAATTCTAGCTCTAACACCTTCAGACCAATCAGATTTAAGATTTCAGCACCAGTATAAATAACGATGAATAACTCTAGCTGCATGGTGCACAGCTCGTCTCTAAAGGAGACGGATCTCCAGAGCGAGCCGCGCGACCAGGCAGGGTGTGTACGCTAACACCATCTCGTCATTAGCATGTTTTCCGGCTGAGATCTGCGGGATCGGTGAAGCCGGTGAGGTCAGATTTTTCTCAGACGCTCATACAGAGACAGAGAGAGAGAGAGGCGGGGTTTTGGGACTTTATAATAATAGTTCTAAATAATTAGAACGAGTTCTCTGCAAAACTCTGGCTCATCCTGGTCTTGTATTATTTATCCCTTTAGTTCTTTCATCCGTTCCCTTTCTCTCACTTCTTTTTTTTTGTCCCCCCTTTTTCTTACCAACCAGCATGCCCCCCTAACCGTCCCCCTCCTCCCCCAACCGCCGCCGCCGCCGCCGCCGCCACCACCACCATCCCAGACGCCTTCAGTTCACGGCTGCGGTTTGGGCAGAAACTCGAGGGTCAATTCCTTTTCATGTTGTGCAGTCGATATCCTTTTCATGCTCAGCAGTGCTGTGCCAAAACAAACCTATCGATTGCTCTTTTGGGGCCACGGTCCCAATCTTTATCTGAACTTTAGAAGACGTTGGCGGGGGGGGGCGGGGGGGTAGACTGTAGTTCAACACCAAGAGGTGTTCAGACTCGCGCTTCATCCGTCACCGTCTTCGGAGACGGCGGATTTCTGTGGCCGCATATAAATCGGTTTGTTGCTGTCAGGGAGCCGCGGAGACGACGCGTCCCCGAGACACGGGGAAAAGCAAGGTCGTTTGCTTCTTAGGGTCCCCGACTACCTTCCGACTGTTTTAACTGTAAAACAGTAACGATTCATGATCCTGCTCGTTATCCACCAGAAAACAAAACTTTGGACTCAAGGTACCATCATCCTCAGTCGCGCTCGCCTCGTCAAGGATCAGACTTTCTCTCCGAAGCAGCTTTTAGACCAGGTCTGTCGGTATAAGAGTGTAAGATTTCAACTTAAATGAAACCACCTGAATCTCCCGCAGTACTCACGCTGTACCGAACTCTTATATAACATCCATTTAGTTGTTCACGTCTCACACACACACACATACACACCAGCAACAGCCTAAATAAAAAACAGAAATCAGCCACTTTGGCTCGCTCTGACTCGAGGAAACCAGCAGCGGGTGAAGTCAGCTGTAACTCAACAGAAGTGTTCACTAGTGACACGAGAATACTGATCGCCTCGAGCGACTCAGGGACACAGATCGGTTCTTGGTGTACACTCGGGGGAAGAAGGCGACACACTGAAGGCTGGAAAGATGTTTGCAAAGGTAACGATACATCACAGTGTCGCTAGCATACTGTATACGAATTCTCACAATCCCTAAAGACTAATAACGAATTAATTAAAGGAAAAGGTAAATATTTTAAAGCACTTTTAGGATAAACGAGGTCTGGTTCATGTATTTATTTTTGCGAAATGTTTTTGCTGTCCTGTCACTCTTTCTCTTTCAACCAGGGCAGCGGTGCTAACTGCGTAGTCGTGTTACTGCTCCTGCGCAGAACCCTAATAAGGTTACGTCACCTCTTCAGGCTGTCTAGGGTTAAAGGTCAGAGCCTAGATCTCGGAAGCACTTCTCTCCTGCTAGTCTGGACCAGTGACGGGCACGTGATGGGTCTCCCTCATCCCTAATCACCTCTCAGATATCATTTGGATTACAATGAAGCTCTTAAAGTCTGGGGATTTTACCCATTATTTGGTTTGCAGTTGCTGTTGTTTTTAAAAAAAAATTATAAACATACGTAGGGCTCAGGATTGTGCAGTATAGAGTGACGTATCCTTTGGCTGATTATACGTCATAAAATGTAAAAATCAGTCATATACAGTAGAAATAGCACATATAAAGACATAGCACAGGTGCACATGAACTCGTGTTTTTTGGGTTGTTTCTCTGACCAGACAAATAATAATAATAATAATAATAATAATAATAATAATAATACGCTTATTTTGAGAGTACTGCATGTTTGTGACATTTTATTTATTTTTTATTTATTTATTCATTTATTATATATATATATACAGTGGAACCTTGGTTTACGAGCATAATTCGTTCCTGAAGTGGACTCATGTTCCAAAACACTCGTAAACCAAATCATAATTTTCCCATAAGAATTAATGAAAACTCAAATTATTAGTTCCACAGCCCCAAAACATAACTACATAAAAATAATTAATGCAATCTATAAAGTGACAATAAAACAATTTAACCTGCACTTTCCTTTTTTAAAAAAGTACAAATATATATATATAATGTTTTTTTTTTTTTTTTAGTTATCATCAAGGTCCTGTGCTGTGTATCTGTGCTGCTTGGGACTTAAGGGTTTTAAAGACGAATCGTTGTACAAGTACTTTCGAGTCATTTTCGGGAAAAAACATTTCCTGCTTTTTTTCAAACCAATTAGATTCCTCTTTATTTTGTGACCTCATATAAGGAGATGCCACTCCCCTGGTTTGTTGCTCAGCCTCTTTTTGTTGCTGTTGTTGTTTTTTGTAGGGGCGTGGCTTAGGAGTAGCTCATTTACACCCGAAATGGCGTGTTCAGGAGAGGAGGGAAATAAATTGAACACTGAGACTTGCATTAACTTGGTAAATAGTTAAATATGTGTTTTATGATGTATGCAGTACGTATAACGTATAACATATAACCGTACATTTTGCGGTATATCATATAAAATATGACATATCATGATGAAATAATGTATATATAACATTTTTCCACCTTGCACAAGGATAGTCCTGATCGTGTTGCGGGTTTCCTCAGGGTTCTCCAGTTTCCTCTCAGGTGGATTAGGGGCGGATTATCATCTTCCCTTAGATCCCTTACATCATCCCCCCCCTCACGCACCGACTCAACAACCGACCCCTAGACGTCTGTACTCACTGGGATTACGGACGCTCCGGTTGTTCTCCCTCAGCGCGGGTTGATGTTCTTATCTCTAGCGAGCGCGCGGGCTCCTGATACGGCCGATAGAGGTGACGTCGAACAGAAACACCGGAGTATCCCTTTTCACACGCACACACACACACTCACACACGCATTACGGCTGATGATTAGGATCGCTTTGTAATATTCGTCCAGCTTGTGAAAATAATTATCATGAATTTGCTTTAAATCGTTTGGAAATTACACTCTGCAAACGCCCACACAATCATCCTATCATGAGTCACGATCGATAAAACGTCCCGGTTAAATAGTACCAGTCTTTTTTTTTTTTTTTTTTGGTGCCTGAGTGCCGTGATGAAATTAGCTTTATATTTTATTTGGGTCGACATGCACAAGTGTGTGTGTGTGTGTGTGTGTGTGTGTGAGAGACAGAGAGGGAGAGACGGAGTCTATTACAGAGGATGATTGAGAATGATTCAGTTCAGTTTGTGCTCGTGTGTGTGTGTGCGTGTGTGTGTGTGTGTGTGTGTGTGTGTGTGTGACAGGTCCCGCCGATGTTCTCTCTCTCTCACTCTCGCTCTTTCCATTTCTTTCGCCTCAGCTTGTGACTCAGCTCTTGCTACACAGCATCTCTTTATACGTGTGCGGCCAAGCTGTCGGGCCCCGGGTCACAACTCCAGTGTGTGTGTGTGTGTGTGTGTGTTTGTGTGAGACAAACTGAAAGTGAGAAAAGGGAGTGTGGGTGGAAGAGAGGAGAGAAACGGTAAGAGAGCAACAGGAAAAAAAAAGAGTAAACAGATAGATAGAGCATATACGGGATACACAGTGAGAGCGAGTGTGCGAGATCTAATAGAGCCGTCTTGCGTGTGTGTGTGTGTGTGCGCGTGTGTGTGTGTGTAAACTCGGGGTCAGCGCGCCGGCGTTTCACAGACCGACAGAAAGCAGCAACAGTTTATCAGCTCGTTTATTTCCAGTCAAGAGAGAAGTGAACTCTTAGCTTAACAGCCGTGAGCGACAGCTCGGTAAAGAACACACACTCTGCTCGCGCGCACACACACACACACACGCATGAGAAAGAGACGTATGAAATATTATTACGTAGTGGTGTTGTTGATAATAATAATGTTAATGATATATATGTTTTAATAAAGCGGATGTATGTGTGTACAGAAGACGGCCGAGAAGGATAAATAATACACCGCAGCACGCGCTCCATCATCGCGGGAAACGTTCTCGAAACTCGGATGCGTCGCTCGAAACGTGCTAAAATCCCTGTCGTGTTTTTACACCCACCGCGTTGTCACCCTTCACACGTTCACCTCGAGTGAAAAAGCTTGACTCATGGCAGGAGACACGAGGCTGGCGGGCTAAATGAGTCACCTCTGGGTGTTTTTTTTTCTTTCTTTTTTGCCTTTTAGCAGCTGAGGTGTTTGACGTGTGTGTGTGTGTGTGTGTGTGTGTGTGTGTGTGTGTGTGTGTGTGTGTGTGTGTGCAGACAGGCCCATGAGCAATGAGCAAAATTATCGCCTAGATATCAGGGCTGGTGCTGACATGATGTGTTATATATTTTGTGTGTGTGTGTGTGTGTGTGTGTGTGTGTGTATTGTGTATGTGAGAGAGAGAGAAGCAAGACAGCTTCAGCAGCAGCAGCCAGACAAGCATCTCCGTTTCCGCTCATAACTGCCCACTGTTGCATCATCGCTTATGTAAAGTAGGTCACCCTGCCAAAAAAAAAAAAAAGAAAGAAAAAAAACTCATACCCCTACACCACCCCTAACCCCTCACGCCCCCTCTTCCTGCCCCCATCAGCCAGTTAGCAGCTCGGTCCGTCTGATCGGTGCCGTTAGCACCAAACCGGCTAATTACCTCTGCCTTGTTAGTGCACCGGCCGAGACCGGGCTTCAACAGATGGGCACTGATGAGGAGACTCGTACACACACACACACACACACACTCACACAGATGTTCTATCCTCTTACCTGGCCAACAGATTTTTATTTATTTATTTATTTATTTATTTTTAACAAGTTGAAAATTCTAGTAATAGTACAGCGGTACCTCAGCGCACAAATTTAATCCGTTCTTAAGGCGAAATTTCGTATTGCAAAACATATTTTCCCAAAGGAAATAATGTAAATGCAGATAATCCGTTCCAGGCACCCGAAAATATCACCAATATTACCAACTTGCAACACTATATTCATATCTTCGTACAGTGGAACCTCGGATTGCGAGTAACGTGGTTTACGAGTGTTCCGCAAACCGAGCAAAGATTTTAAATAATTTTTTATTCGGAAACCGAGCAAGTATTAGTTTACGAGCGCCGAGTATCATGCTTCACACATGCGACTCTTATTTTGACACCGAGCGGCACTCTCTCACCTTCCTCCCCCCTCCCCCTCCCCTCACGGCTTCACAAACAGACAGAAACTCTGCTCGTGCGCGCGCAATTTGACACTTGAGCACTGAACCGTGCTCTATTTGTAACTAGGAGGAGGAAAATAAAAGATATTGAGAAAACACACCATCAAGTCTAAATCAAATCACAGCATCAAAAGTACACCAAATGTTACATGTACAGCATTTGGGAGACGCTCTTTACACGTCTGAGCAGGTGAGGGTTAGGGGCCTTGCTCGAGGACCCACCGGGGACAACTACTGTAGGTGGCGTCGCTGGGACATTACGATCAGTAGCCCAATGCTTTAACCACTGAGTCACCCCCGACCCACAAGCGGAAATGCTTTTGCGGAAGTGCATTATTTCAGCCAATCAGAACGAGAGAAAGGGGACGTCACTAAAAACAGCATCTAGGAGTCTGGCTGGGGGAGTGGCTATGCAAATTGTTCCATATGAATGATGTCATACCGGGCGGGAAATCTGAACGATGTGTTCATGGACAGAATTGGAGGGGTAAAAAGCATTTTTTTTTCCCTCTCATATTTTGTTCCTACACACACACACACACACACACACACTCGGAAGACCTATGTAAATGTCAAAAAATGATAAAAAGTAAACGTTGCATAATAGTTGCCCTTTAAATGAGTTCTGAGGAATTCCGGCGCGTACAAGGCACACAGTGCTGTGAAAAAGTATTTGCCCGCTCATGATTCTTTATGTATTTTTTTTTCTGCATATTTGTCGCACTTTAATTGGTTCAGGCCGAACTTAAATCCGATTGAGATACTTTAACAGGCCGTTCATGCTCGAAAACCCTCCAGTGCAAATAAGAGCGGGCCAAAATTCCTCCACAGCGATGTGAAAGACTCACCGCCGGTTATCGCAATAAACGCTTGATCGCAGTTGTTGGAACAACCAGTTGTTAGGTTTAGGGGGCAATTACTTTTTCACATAGGGCCAGGTATGTTTCAACAGCTTTTTTTTTTTCTTTTTTTTTTTTTTGTATTTCCTCGGGTTATCTTTGTGTCATATTAAAATTTGTTTGATCATAATTATTTAAGTGTGACGAATTTGCAAGAAAAATAAATAAATCAGGAAGGGGGCAAATATTTTTTTCACAACACCGTATGATGCCACAGCCAGCCCCGGTTTAACAACAACACTGGCTCACGTCACCTACACAACCATGTCATAACCACAGGCACACACCTACAGTAACACGCTGAAGCGGAGACTCCTTTCTTAAATAAACGTCTCCTTACAGAAGACTCTGTTCCTATGGCAACTTACGTGTACCTGTTACTATGGCAACGGTGATTTTTTATTTTTATTTTTTTCTCTCTAAACAAAAAAAGCTTCCGACCATTCGGAGCGACCACGTGAAATGGGTATGTGTGGGTGTGTGTGATGTTCAGGAGGATGCGAGTGACGCTGACGGAGTGTGTAGACGGTGTTGAGTGCGATGTGTCGGGGTGATGAAATAAAGCTGGTGTTGGAGTTGGAGCGGATGTTTGGAGCTCACTGTAGGTTTGAGCTTCTTTACTGTAGCTCCAATGGGAAACACGCACACACACACACACACACACACAAATACACACACACAAACTTTTATCCCATTTCGTAATAACATTATGTAACCTGCGTGCCGCTCTTGCGTCTGGTCTCAGCACTGAACACCACTCTCAGTGTGTGTGTGTGTGTGTGTGTGTGTGTGTGTGTGTGTGTGTGTGTGTGTGTGTGTGTGTTGCATCACGATGTACTGCATTATTGAGCAGACCGCGGCCGGAGTGGTGGGTTTTTTTTCCTCGCGAGTGCCCGCTGTGTCCAGTGTAGCAGCGATGCTTTGAAGCAGCTGAACTCTTCACCCGGAGGAGACACGCCTCTGAATGACAAGCTTCTTCACTTCCCTTCTCTCTCTCTCTCTCTCTCTCTCTCTCTCTCTCCCGCACACACACACACACACACACACACACACACACGCACACACACGCTCTGTCTTACTTTCTTTCTTCCTGTCTGACTTTCTCTCCCTCTCTCTCTCTTTCTCTCTCTTTTCTTCTCACGCTCTCAGTAACCACTGCTGCCTTTCTCTCATTCGTCTCATTCTTATTCTCTTTCTCGATGTTGTCTTCTCTTTCTCTCTCTCACACACACCCACTGTCTCTGTCTCTTGCTTGCCCTCTTTTTAAAACCACAGTTGTCTTCTTTCTCACTCTCTCTTTCTCTTTCTAAACACAACAGTCTTCTCTCTCTCTCTCTCTCTCTCTCTCTCTCTCTCTCTCTCTCAGTTTAATTCAGGATGGTTTTATCATCACACCCCACTGATGATATCTGATCAAATATCTCTGTGACTTTACTCGTACCGTGGTTCTTCCAGTTCCAGATGGACTCGATGGTTTGAGGATTTCAGAAATTGCTGATCTCTGAGGATTTTCTCACAAGCATACACACACACAAACACACAGACACACACACACACACACACACACACACACACACACACACACACAAACACACAGACACACACACACACACACACACACACACACACACACACACGCGCGCGCACACACCAGCCTCTAGAGTGTACACAGAATGGTGTGAAAAACAACAGCAAAAAACACTAACACGTTATTGAAGTTATTGAAACAGTAGTTTGCAAAAGGAATTTCTTATCGCTGTCTGGACAAGGCATCTGTCACTCAAAACGTACTAGAACCTTCTGTATATTTTGAGTGACAGATGTCTCGTCCAATCAGTGGTAAGAATCAACAAACCTTAACAGTTGGTAGGTGTGGATTGCGAATTAAATGAAACATGAAGTTTTCTGATTTGGTATTTTATTTTCAATTTTGTTATTTAGTTTTATTTTGTTATTATTAGTTGTTTTTTTTATAATAGTTTTTGAATGTGCTCTTTTTGTTTTCGTTTTTTTTTATCTTGTTTTTTTCGTTTTGCTATTTTGCTTTTAAATTCGTTCTTTTGTCTTTGTTTCTTGTTATTTTGCTTTTGGTTTAGTTATTTTATTTCTGGTTTTGTTATTTTGTTTTCAGTTTTATTCAGATTTTTGTTATTTTGCTTGTGAATTCGTTATTTTGTTTTTGGACTTGTCATTTTATTTCTTGTTCTGTTATTTTGTTTTTCGATTTTGTTTTCAGTTTTGTTATTCTGTTTTTGAATGTATTCTTTTGTTTTCGAATTTGTTCTTTTGTTTTCAGTTTTGTTCTTTTGTTTTTTTTTTTATTCTTATTTTGTTTTGCACGTCTCAGCCACCGTAAGAAGTCGTGATACACTTGTTTTTGTGGAAGACGGAAACACAGCTTTTAGTTGGTAAATAGAAACTCTTCTCATCTTCCACAAAAATCACTTCTTCTTTCGAGTTATTATGGGTGTTGGTGCCCCCTATTGGACTGGAGTGTAGCGCAGAACATTAGCAGGGGAAAAATGATCACTTCTTTGTACATCACATTTAGTCAATCAATCAACATCACAAGTCACATAATATTTGGCATATTTCAAAAGCTGCATGAACTAGAGCTGATTGAGACAAATTAGACAATAAACACTCGTGCTGTTGTATCTAATTTAATTAAACAGCACAGCGGGCTTCAAAAAAACGGAATTGTATTGAATCAACAGTCTAACCACGATTCACAGTTTTATAAGATACACAAAACAGGACAAAACCTTAAAAGGTCGATTTTATCTATGAATGATCTCAATGATTCTGGTCATTTGGCTTTATTTTTATTATAAATTGTGCTGGACCGACTGACTGAGAAATATCTTGAAATATCTTAGAAGCTCGGAACGTTTTTAATATTGATTTATTTATTTATTTTTAAAACTTCTAAACTTAAAAAAAAAAATGTCTGAGAAAGTTATGACTCGTGCTATTTAATGTTAATTATGATATTTAACATTATTATTATTATCCCTGCAATGTTATAGACATCACCTGACCAAAAATAAAAGTCACCATACTAAAAAATATCAAATTACTGAGCTGCATCAAGCAAAGACAACAACTAGGGAGATTTAAGAAATGTGGTCAGGAGAAAAAAAAAATCAACATAAAAAATCAATCAATCAATCAATATTAAAATCATTTTCACACTGTGTGTGTGTGTGTGTGTGTGTGCTGTAATAAAAGCTAAAGGTGGTTAAACAAAATATTATTATGTGAGACCATTTGTTTTGGCCAGCCAGTGTATTATGATTATTATTATTATTATTATTATTATTATTATTAGTGTTATTCATGATTTATATACATGTATATCGCTGCAGTTTTCCTGAAGCGACCTTCATATCAATATCAGTACCTTGTAATAATTACAGAGATGAAGAAAACATGTTGCTAATTAAGGTTTTTAATTCCTTCCTTTATAACTCTATGGCTCATGCATGAACTGATTTCCCTGTAGACGTGCCGCAGACACACGGGGCGAGAGATCGTCGTATCTGACAGTAATAACATCATGACATCACTTTCAGTAGAATCAGAAGTGAAGCTGCCCGGAACCATCAGGAGCGACACAGACACTACAGCTGCCATTACAGACCTTTACAAACCACTAGAATCTCTAATGGGCTCTGGATTTTCTTTTCTTTTCCCAGCAGGGATTTACTGGTTGTTTGTTGGGTCTCTCTCTCTCTCTCTCTCTCTCTCTCTCTCTCCTTCTCTCTCCCTCATCTTTTCTCTCATTTCTTTCTCTCTTCTAAATTCAAGATTCAAAGGTGATTTATTCTCTCTCTTTCCATCTTACTCCTCTCACTGTCTTCTCTCTCTCTCTCTTTCCTCGCTCTATTCTGTCTTTATCTCTCTCTCTCTCTCTCTCTCTCTTTCCTCTTTTTCTTTCCTTTCCCCTCCTCTCTCTCTCACTCTTTTCTATCTCTTTTCTCTCCCCCATCCCTCTCCTCTCTCTCTCTCTCTCTCTCTCTTCTTTCTTTTCGCCCCTCTTTCCTTTACCATCCTCTTTCTTATCAATCACTCTCTCCTCACTCTTCTCTCTTCTGTCTTTCTCTCCTCCCCTCTGTCTTTTATCCCCCTCCTCTGCCTCTTTTTTCTCTCCTCTCTCTCTTTTTTCTCCTCTTCCCTCCATCCTTGTCCTCTGCCTCTTTTCTCTCTCCCTCGCCCACACTCTAAGGCCCGTCACCTTTACACTCCTCCAAGCTTCCGTCTCCTTCCCCCCTCCCTCTCCCTCTCTCTCTCTCTTTATTTCTCTGTTTCTTTCCCTCTCAGCATTATGTCCCACCTCTTCTACTCCTCCTCAATATTTGTTTATACTGATGCTCTTTCGTCAGTCTTGCTTTACACACACACACACACACACACACACACACACACACACACACACACACACATATCGCCTCTCCGTGTGCGTCAATTCATATTTCAGCGCCACGTCGCTCTACAAGAAAGGCCACATGTGATAAGAGGAGTTTGCGTGTGCCGTGCGTGTAAAGCGTGACTCCGGCATGCCACTGTCCATCAGCAACACTTACACACACACACACACACACATACCCAGAGAGAGCAGGAAACGTTCTGATGTAACACAGCATTGTTTCATCATATCATCATGTAACACACTAATAACTGTGTAAGGATGCACACGGGCTAGGGCGCGCACACACACACACACACACACACACACACACACAAACACGCACACACTGAGCATAGACGTCGTTAACACACAGCTTGCATAGCGGTGCAGGGACTGCTGTTTGGGTCACAAGTCACATCTGTGATTCGGACCAGTCCCGCATTATTATTAAACGGACGAGGAAATGTCCGAGCCTCGACCTGCGCGCGAGCTAGCAACCCTCCACTATGCTAGCGACGGAATCATGGTTGCTATGGCAACGTGGTATTTTGACGGGGGGGGGGTTTAACTTGTAAATGACGAGTACAGAGCTGTGAGAAACAGGAGGACGCGGGGGCGTGGCCTAATTGCATATTCCTGCATACTCATGCACTGTATTATAAATGAGGATGGAGGTGTAGGGTTTCTGAACTATTCTTTGGAGCTTGGTGTGTGTGTGTGTGTGTGTGTTGTAGGAAGGGGAATCATCAGTCACCTCCCGATACGACAACATCACGATACCTCGGTGCCGATTCAATTCACATTGCGATTCTGTCGTGATTTTATAAATATTCCTGATTCGATATCACATTTTTTGTTACAATTTTAAACCTTTAAAAAAGTGTAATGAGTCATTAACCGTTGCCTGTTACTTATAACATTCTCGCTTAAAACAACAATATAAACTAACTTTAAATACGGAAGTTTAACCTTTTAACTTTTACCCTGACGTTTTTTGCTAACGTTACGCCATAAAATGCCTTTCTGTTGCTCCAATCAGAATCTCTTGCGCTCGGTACCAAATCGGTTCAGTCCAGTGTGTCTGATCAAACCGAAAACCGGCCAATTCCGGTTACTGGCTGATCGACCGGTTTCTATTATAATCTCTGTTATAAACCATAAAAATCTTCCTTTTTTTTTTAAATGGATTTTGAGATCCACTGTGAATCACCACACAGAAGAATCATGATTCATAACCGAATAGATTTTTTCTCTCTCTCTCTCTCTCTCTAGTATGCTTGTGTGTGCATTGGTGTGTTTGTGTGTGTGTGTGTGTGTGTGTGTGTGTGTGTGTACATGTGCATAAATTCTTTGTGTTTTTGTGCATTTGTACCTGTGCCATTTGTTTACACGGTTCTGTACATGTCTTTTTGCATGGTTTTGTGTGTGTGTGTGTGTGTGTGTGTGTGTGTGTGTGTGTGTGTGTGTTTGTGCTACTTTGTAATTAATATTGAAAAAAAAAAAAAAACTGTAATTCCTAAAAGTGATATGAGCGATGGAAGGTCTCGTCATCTTGGATGACAGGACACTACAGCTGACAAGAATCTTTCACACACACACAAACACACAAACACACACACACACACACACATTAAAGGAGCCTAAACATATTTATATCACAATGATACAATACTCATCGTCTGTATCAGGAAGCACGATTTTCAGGGTCATGTGATTTAAAGTGGGTGGAGCTTAGTGTCTGCTACAAAGTTGCCAAGATTCAGATCAATCAGCTGT
Organism: Clarias fuscus; assembly: GCA_030347435.1. Lineage (NCBI taxonomy): Eukaryota > Metazoa > Chordata > Actinopteri > Siluriformes > Clariidae > Clarias > Clarias fuscus. Next base: position 3,525,229 of record CM059211.1, on the reverse strand, counting down.
CGTTTAGATAAAAGACCGTGAAGTCTTTTTAATCTAAACATCTGACTTAAATATACAGGTAGACCGTGTCTTTCAGGAAAAATGGAAACGACTACATGAAAATAAATAAACAAACAAATGAATAAATTCATTTATTAAGAGGTACCTGTACACTCATATGAAAACAGGTTAAACGCTGAGACAAAGTGTAACGAAAGGATATGAAAAAGTAAAACGTGCAAAACTTCCGTCACGTGCGAACGTACACGGGGTGGTTTTTCAATGTGAGAAATCAGCAAAAGTTTGAATTGAATTCGACTTCCTGTGTGTGTGTGTGTGTGTGTCTGTGTGTGTGTTTGTGGGTGGTAGTGAATTGTACCTGAACCGTGTGTACAGAGGCAAGAAAACTTTGTTCTGCAAGTGTGTGTGTGTGTGTGTGTGTGTGTGTGCATTTTGAAACCAGTTACTGACAAAATCAGTTGGTGAACCTGAGGTGCAAGTACATGTCTTGTGTGTGTGTGTGTGTGTGTGTGTGTGTGTATGAATGAGAGGGAGAGAGAGAGAGAGTGTGTCCCTTGTGTGACCCCGGCCCTCGTGTTGGCTCCAGGCCACTTATTAAAGGATTAGCAGGCTGCTGGTTGTCCGTGTGGCATTGCCTCCTCCAGAGCCCGACACCTGGACACACACACACACACACACACACACACACACACACACTGTACTCGCGCTATCTAGGTCAGATCCAGACATAAACACGGGCATAAATCCAAGCTCCGCCCACCAACACTCTACTGCTATAAGTGGGCGGGAACCAGAACCAGCTTCCGTTAGCTCCACCCACCATGGCAGACCTGACCGCAGATGGCATCTACCCCGGTGCTATTTATAGCTGGCTGTTTGTCTAACCTTTTGAACCGATCTGATAAGAAGGAGCAGGGGAAAGGTTGCCGCACGCTATGAAAATCTCTGAAAGGGTTGCTTTTCTCCGTCCACCAACATCTCTCTCTCTCTCTCTCTCTCTCTCTCTGTGTCTCCCACCCTCGCGCTCAGGGCTACCGCAGACCCTTTTATTTTCCGATATCAGGCCGCTTGACGAGGGCAGTTTTTCATTAAGACACCCGCTGAAGCGTAGGAGCTCTTTATGTGCTCTTTATAGCATTGGCATCTGTTTCCTTCCTCTTTTTTTTTTTTTTTTACTTAAGTGGACCTGAGAATGTTCTAAGATACTGAGGTGACTGAACCTCCACTCAGCATGAATGCTGTTTACTTCATATCACACACCAGGGCTGTCGGAATGAAGCTCGAGCACATTCATATTATTTACATGCAAAAAAGGAAAGAAAAAAAAAATCGCAACGTCGCGTTTATGATCTTTATAGAGAACACCAGCGGCGTTACCGGCTAAATGTCGTATGTATGAATGTGTGTCGTTCATGGCACAGCATTTTAGCTCATTTTATACAGTATGTGTAGCATCTCGGGTAGGAAGTTTAGCACTTATTAGAGTCACTCGTATTTATTTATTTATTTTTTGGTCAGTATCTCTGAAATGCTGTTTTATTGAGCGTAGTCAGTCACCTCCCGATACGATATTATCACGATACCATCGGTGCCGATTCGATCAATATCGCAATCCTATAAGTATCACGATTTGATAAATATCCCGATTCAATATTGCATTTTTCTCCCGATTTTGTTAAAATTAAAAAAAGTTTAATGAGAAATTAAATGTACTTGTTCCTTATAATATTAGTTTTACAACAAACGCAGCATTTAAACAATACAAACTAATCTAAAATACAAGAGTTTAACATTTAGTTTCAAATTCAATTAAACGAAAAGGCTACATTGTTACTTAGCAGCGTGTATCTAAATAATCTGTCATAAGTATTATTTCTAAAAAAAAATAATACTAATACAATATATTTTATTATATTTTATATATTAAATAATAAAATTATATTATATAAGTCTGTTAGACAGATGTGAGTGTGTGAGTGATAAAATTTGTGATGTGTGATATACATGAGTATGAGTGTGTGTGTGTGTGTATACGTGCGTTTGTGCGTCCGTGAGTGTTAACATTGTGATACAAGTGTGCGTCGTGAGAGAGGGGTGTGTGTGTGCGTGTGAATGTTAACATTTGTAATGTGTGTGTGTATGTATGTGTGCATGTGTGTGATGTATGAGTGTGTTTGTGTGTGTGTGTGTGCATGCGTGTGTGTGTTTGTGTGTGTCAGTGTTAACAGTTGTAATGTGTAATGGTTGCAGATGCTGGAAAATAAGCATCACACTATGATATTACTCAATGTGATGTCACTGAACGTGTCACTGAATATAATGGTACTTGATATAAGGCCACACAGAAAGTTATTAATCATTTTTCAGCGTAAGTTTAAGACATTATCACGGCTGGCCCGTTTGAGGTATCAAAAATCCCTCCGCAATTTTGCATCCTCAATGTCTGTAGATCACATCGGCCCAGTCTGGTGACGATTGTATAAATTCCCTAGGAGGAGTATATCAAAATCCATGGGGTGCATTTTTGCCAACGACCCAAAATAACCGGCCTCCTGTTGAGTTGAGCGCAGGACTTGCAGCGCGAAAGTTCTTGGTCTCAATGAGCTCTAAATGTGTACCGAGTTTCGTGTGCCTACGTGAAAGTGTGTATGAGCTATCCAGCAAAATCTCGATTGGTGGCCCCTGAGGGCCCCAGGCCATGAGACTCTCAGGCATCCTAATGGCAGCAGATTCCAACCTGTCTGTCAATTTTCTTGAGTTTTCGAACATGTTAAGACCCCCAAAATGCCCAAAAGGGTGGGGAAAAAAATTATCCTTAGGAAAACAAGAGGGTCCTGCGCACCCTATAGTGCTTGGGCCCTAAATAATAATAAAAAGCAGCGGTGTGTAGCGCCATCATGAGATGATGCAGCAGTCCGAGATGAGGGCGTGTAACTGAGAGTCCGGTGTAATGCCGTAAAATCAAAATGTAGAGTTATAAACAGTTATGTGCCGGATTTAATAATTTAATTTAAAATAAGCTACTAATAAGCTGGTTGCTCCAATAAATTAGAAAAGCTTAGAAGAAAATGAGAAAAGCTAAAACTGAATATTTTTACTGGGATTAGTTAATATTTTCACTTTGGCTGAAATAAAATTAAAAAAAAGTTAATTTTAACTCGCTGGAGTCGTTTTAAGACAAAGATCTTTATTCGATCTACTTTTTCATTTTCTCACCTGTGGGCTTCAACCTGAAATGATAATAATAATAATAATAATAATATCACTCATTACATTAAAGATCATAAGAGTATTTTTAGCTTTAGACTTTTTTTTTTAACTATTTCTATCAAAATTTTACCCAGCAACAACAGGTGCTTATGCTATATACAGTATACAGTATATTCAGAAAAGGGGGCAAATACTTTTTCACGGTACTGTTGCTCAATCACAAGGCTCTTTTTCCTCGCTCTTGAAACAACATACATCCCTAGTTCTATCTTTCGAAAAGAGACGTGTGGAGCGTCTGCTGTAGAGTTCCTTGTCTCTGAGCTGCGACTGACGTTTGTGGACGAGCGTCTTCATTTTAACTCCACCAGAGCTTCTGCTTTCAGCAACGGCTTTTGATACGAGGATTCAGTCACAGTAAGGTTGTACAAGGAATAAAAAACACTTTAGGATGGGCTGCTGTTGGGGGGAATCTTTAACTCTGCTTCATGACATCGCTCCATCAAGATTGATTATTTTCCTATAAAACAATGTTCATGAGTGTTTTGTTTCTTACATAACGAGCAACTGTTGAAACATATTGCGGGCAGGGGTAGCTCAGTGGTTAAGGCATTGGACTACGGTTCAGAAGATCCCAGGTTCGAACCTCACAACCACCAAGTTGCCACAGTTGGGCCCTTGAGCAAGACCCTTAACCCTCAATTGCTCAGATGTAATGAGATAAAAATGTAAGTCGCTCTGGATAAGGGCGTCTGCCAAATGCCTAGATGTAGATATTGCGTGACGGAAGATTCCTAAAGTTTATTTATTCCTGAGAAATATGAAAGAAAGCACCAGTCGTCCGTGTAATCCCTTAATTCTGTTCGACCTACTCTCCTAAAAATAAGTTTCTGATTCAGAGCAGGAGTTTGTGTCAAAATATCAGGAGTTAAAATAGAGGAGGCTGGCATGCAATCTGCCGAACGCTGACCAACACTTGCACAGAGACGCAGCGCGCTCCGTTCATCTTTGATATCCTGTACAGAGAGACAAGATAATTACACATTGTCTGCCTCCTTCAGGAACACAGATGGATTGTTCCTTTTCATGGCAGGATGACAAACACCTCCAGGATTTTTTTTTTTTTTTTTTCCTCCCATCAAAGAGACAGCTCCGACTCATTCCGACACATTTCCAGCTCCTCTTTAGGAGGCTTTTAGAGACTCGTGTGAAGGTTTAATAACAAAGAGTCACTATGAGGATCCACGTGACGTTACGACGTTCACTTGGTGCGACCGAGCGATCTGAAGCCTGGCGTTCTTCTGGAGCAATGCTGGACCATGGAGATGTGGAACAACCACGCAGATTGAGAGGGACAGGCATATGCTCGCTCTCTCTCTCTCTCTCTCTCTCTCTCTCTCTCTCTCTCTCTCGTGTCAATCAAGGCGACGCCAGACAATCGTAGGTATCTGTGTAGTATCTCAAGTATGTAGACAAGGGCGGATAGTGCTTTCCTACAACCGTGTTAAAGCGGAGTTATCCCTGCCGTTAACCACATACAGTATTAATGATGTCGGGGCTCGATTACCTTACGGCATTTGTTTGACACATCGTGACGCAGACATCGTGACCAAAACCGTATTTTATTTAATCTGTGACATCATCGAACACCATTTAACCGTCTTATCTTTCTGTCCCCTTCAGAGAACAGCAAAGACACCTGCCTCCAGAAAGTGACGGTGAAGGCGGAGCCGATGGAGGTGGACCCACCCTCGGAAGTGGCTCCGCCCCCTTCTCACCTGCTAGGCTTCAGCACTTTAGGGGCATGCGAGAAGAAGGAGCCGATGGCCAGCCTTCCGGAGCCTCTGCCCCGCCCCAACAAAGACCTCTTCTCCCAAGACATATCGGTCAAAATGGCCTCCGAGCTGCTCTTCAAACTGTCTGGTGAGTGAAAGAGGAACGCGAGGGGGATCTTCTGGTTCGTTCTCTGCCCAGCACTCGGTTCTTCTCTTCTGTTCATGACTATTTAGTGTGTGTTTCCACTTTGGGCTCAATTTTCTTCCTGTGGCCTGGGCTGCAGGGCATGTGTGTGTGTGTGTGTGTGTGTGTGTGTGTGTGTGTGTGTGTGTGTGTGTGTGTGTGTGTGTGTGTATATATATATATATATATGTGTGTGTGTGTTTGTGGTGGTAAACGACACACGCTTTTTTCACTCAAGAGTGGAGAGAGGATTAGTCGAAGCAAAGCTGCCCCCGCTACTCACTTCGCCAGCTACGACTCTCGGTTTAAATTCCATGTAGCACCTCAAAAGCTTGAGAGAAAAAAAAAAAACCCTCCACCATCACTTTGTCTCCCAGCACACACACACCATTCGCATGCTCCAAACAAGAATCTGTGATGTGAGAAGTCTGTGTGTATGAGTGTGTGAGCGTCGTCCGTTAAAGCCCCGGTCCTCCATTTATCTCATTCTCAAAGGTTCTGGCATGAAAAACCCACATGCTTCCTCTGCGTATCCCTGTCTCTCCGGCTCTCGCTGCCCCTCTCTCTCTCTCTCTCACTCTCTCTCTCTCTCTCTCCCCTTTTTCTCTCTGCATCTCTTGCGGCATCGTCATGGCAACCCAGAGAACCCTCGTGTCCTCGGCGTATCATGTGACACCGAGTGTCGGAGAGCTAAAGCCTAGGAAGTGTCACCCAGAGAGCGGGGTCATTACCGTCCCCCTGCAGTGCAGTGGGGGAAGAGCGCGCTTCCGTCTTTATTCTAAAGATATACCGTGTGTACCAGGAGCCGAGCGAAGCTTGTTCCTTGTCTGACCGATTTATTATACCCCCCCCCGACTCCCATGATGCCCCGAGTGCACGCAGATACCAAATCAACAGGAGCTTTAAACCCACCACGAGCTCTCTCTCTCTCTCTCTCTCTCTCTCGTTCTTTCAGGTGTCTTCGAAGAACCAAATCCAGATTTTATATCTTATACTTATTCCTCTTATTTTTAATGTAATTACTGAGTAATGCGTGTGTGTGTGTTTTTTTTTCTTTTTAAATAAATAACTAAATAATAACCTGAGGCCTTCTAGGGCTTAAACAATAACACTGTACTTTCTTTAGCCGTGTATGTTTAAACTCTCACAGTCTCGAGTAAATATAGCGCACAATTACGCTTTATCTCTAAACACAGCCAGTCGTGTGAAAAGACACGCGGTCGGCCCGTTTGCACTCGGCCAGATTGAAGAATAAGGCTTTATAGAAAGACACACCAGCTTAATCTGATTGCCCTTTGTGTGTGTGTGTGTGTGTGTGTGTGTGTGTGTGTGTGTGTGTTGCAGAAAAAGTAAGCAAAGCTAACGAAAACAAAGACAGCACATCATTCGGCATGACCAGGTGAGCACCGACACAGGTACCCTCTGTACCCACTGTTTCCCTGTTTCCCTGCCCTGAAATGAAATGAAAGAAGAGTTTACTGTTCTTACATCACGGTTTTTATTTATTTATTTATTTATTTATTTTACTTCCAGCCCTTTTCTGGACGACCGCTTTAGACAATCGCCCTTCAGCACGCGCTCCAAGAGCTCTTCCCCGGCCGAGGCCAGCTCATCCGCCCGAGCCTCCCAACAGCAAGGTACAGTAGGTCGCACACACACATGTCAATATTTATCGCCTTACCATAAATTTACAGCTCCGTCTGAACGTATCGGCCGGTTGTTGCCGGATTTTGAGATCTGAATGATAACTTTGTTCGACAACTCGACAACATGGTCGCACATCAACCAGTTTTCAGGTGAGCAAAAATACCGGAACAGTCAGTCTCGAAGGAAATAACACGAGCTGAAATGTTTTTCGTTCCCACTCGGGTTAAGGGTCCGCCGATTGACTCGGCCAGTCTGAAACCTTCCACTTTGTTCTCCCTGATGAAGTCCTGTTGTGTTGGCTGTGTGTTTTTGGATCATCGTCATGCTCCATGATGAAGTTCCACCCAACGAAACTGGATTAATTTCCCTGTGAATGGATGTTTCTGTAGACATCTGAATCCGTTGTGCTGCTACCATCATGAGAGACATCAATAACAAATGAGTTCCATGAGCTCGTGAGCTGGACCGAAGAGCTCGTGCGTCGCATATTCACAGACACTGACGAGGCCAAACTCCGCCACAAGTTTGTCATGTGTACGAAGATTTTTGCAATCCTCAAGGGTTCAGTTAATAAAAAATAAAAAAATCATCTTAAACCATCAACTATTCTATACCTACTTTATACCTGCATACTTTTTCTACAACTAAAGGAGTAAAATCTCTGCCCACTTCAAGACCCAAAACAAGGCTTACAAACCCCAAGAGATCGTCCGTGACCCCGTCCTCTTATTGTCAGGCTGTGATAATACAGTATGTCTCATGTTACACTTCTTTTTAAACAAGACTCTAACTTAAATGTGTTAATCTTCCAGCTGAAATGAATCTCAGATCATTGTGGCCCCTGAAGCTCAGAGCATTTTAGCCGTTATTTGCTTTGCTGTTTTGTTTTTTTATTAAAGATATATATGGCTCAGGATTGTACAGTATATTTCAGCACTAAACAGACAATATGATGAACTGAATTTTACAAACATGACAGAAAAAATAAAAAGAAGTGGCTCACATAGGCAAAGAAGTAGCACAGATACACATGATCACGTTTTCTGGTTGTAATAATATTAATAATAATAATAATAATAATAATAATATGCTAATTTTAAGAGTACATTTTTGCAACGTCATTCCGTTAGTGGTAAAATTTACACGCTATAAAAGTAATGATGACTTTCGTTCTCACCGTTAACACACACCGGAAATGCTCCCATATATACTTATTATTATTTATTTTTTCATTGGCCTATACTGTAGACACGGATCTGTGTCGCTTGGGTTTTTTAATCAACTGATACCTAAAAGACGTTTTGTGGAAGCCAAGCAAGGTTAGCCATTAACCGCTAACTTACTTATCTGTGAGAAACAGACGGACCGGTGATATCATCATATCGGGCCGTGGTGGCGCAGACGGTTACTGCAGTAGGTTACTGGGTGTTTGATTGAAAAGTCTGAGGTTTATTAACCCCATCTGCTCCAGGGGCGCTGTATCCTGGAACACTCAACTGGAATATGTAAAGAAATTTCCTTTGGGATTAATAAAGTACTAATTATTATCATTATTATATCATGTATCATATAGGTTAAAATCATGTGAAAATCATGCGAAATTACACTCTCATGCACACGCTATGAAAAGCTCATGAAATTCACCTAAAATTCTCCGTTACATTCTCATGACTTTAAAAAAAACTACCATCCTGAAGATTTATCCTGCCTCGGCGCACAATACGATGTTTTGCGCAATACACACCTTCAGTTGTCACAATTCAAAAACAAGCCTAAACAATACAATAGTAACAGTTACAGCTTCTGATCTGTCGGACACTCGGAACAGATCCACAGCTTTAGTATTTTTGCAAAGGCGGCTCCGGATTCTTCCTTGTGGAGAAAGCAGCCTGATGTGAAATGTTTAACACATACTGTATACACATTGCTGTAACACTCTAAATGCGCTAATTCAAAACACATACCTGTGATGTCACTCGCCGAGCAGGGTTTTTTCACCCCCCCCCCCCTTTTTTCCCCCCTCAAAAGATTTTGTAAGCATCACTAATCGGGATGGATGCGAAGAGCAGGTTTATTGAGAAAAATATGCCAATTTAAAGATGAAAAAAAAAATGTTGTGTTTTTCTCATTTCTTCTCCATGTACACACACATTCACACACACTAAAGACCCATGAGACCCATCGATAATGAACTTTCATAATAGGTCCCCTTCAGGAAAACAAGCAAACACAGACAATAGCGGCTCATCATGAGGATGGCGGGTGACTGTGGGGGCCATTTTAGTCCAGTGAACTCATTGTCATGTTCAAGAAACCAATTTGAAATGATTCGAGCTTTGTGACATGGTGCATTATCCTGCTGGAAGGAGCCATCAGAGGATGGGTACATGGTGGTCATAAAGGGATGGACATGGTCAGAAGGTAGGCCGTGGCATTTAAACGATGCCCAATTGGCACTAAGGGGCCTAAAGTGTGCCAAGAAAAGATCCCCCACACCATTACACCACCACCACCAGCCTGCACAGTGGTAACAAGGCATGGTGGATCCATGTTCTCATTCTGTTTACGCCACATTCTGACTCTACCATTTGAATGTCTCAACAGAAATCGAGACTCATCAGACCAGGCAACAGTTTTCCAACAATTTTCTTCAACTGTCCAATTTTGGTGAGCTTGTGCAAATTGTAGCCTCTTTTTCCTATTTGTAGTGGAGATGAGTGGTACCCGGTGGGGTCTTCTGCTGTTGTAGCCCATCTGCCTCAAAGTTGTGTGTGTTGTGGCTTCACAAATGCTTTGCTGCGTACCTCGGTTGTAACGAGTGGTTATTTCAGTCAAAGTTGCACTTGCTATCAGTCTGGCCCATTCTCCTCTGACCTCTTGCATCAACAAGGCATTTTTCGCCCACAGGACTGCCGCATACTGGATGTTTTTCCCTTTTCACACCATTCTTTGTAAACCCTAGAAATGGTTCTGCGTGAAAATCCCAGTAACTGAGCAGATTGTGAAATACTCAGACCGGCCCGTCCGGCACCAACAACCATGCCACGCTCAAAATTGCTTAAATCACCTTTCTTTCCCATTCTGACATTCAGTTTGGAGTTCAGGAGATTGTCTTGACCAGGACCACACCCTTAAATGCATTGAAGCAACTGCCATGTGATTGGTTGATTAGATAATTGCATTAATGAGAAATTGAACAGGTGTTCCTAATAATCCTTTAGGTGAGTGTGTGTATATATATATATATATATATATATACTGTAATATAGTATAGAAAATCTTTAATTAATCAGGAGCATTACATAATTAAATTCTGTAAAAACTGGACACAAGGTAGTGAGGCAGTGACTCCATTACTGCAGATCTCTCACACACTCACACACACACAAACACATTCACACATGCATTCACACCTAAGGGCATTGTAGAGTTACAAACACACCGCCCAGGAAGTTTTTGGAAGTTACAATGGAAACCAGGGGAGAAAGTGACAAATGAGCAAAAATACAAAACTGGAACTCCAGCAGGAATTTTCGGGTGCCAAAACGTCGTGGTGATGTTCATTTGGCAGCCTTATGGACAATGCTGCTGTAAGGTAGTTTTTGAAAGTTTGAATTACTTAGATGAATTGGCATCAGAACAATGTTGACTACGTGACAGTGGGATCACGTTAAACGAATGTCTCAGAACACACACAAAAAAAATGACTGGAAAACCATATTATTATCAAACCTGAGCCGGACTTAAACACCCGATCGTGCTTACCACTGGGCCAAAGCACAGGGACGAATTGTTATTAGGGCCCAAGCACTACAACATTAGCATCCACATCGTCATTGCTATGAAAGTGTATGAATGTTTGATAGTGCTGATGGGTGCTTGGGCCCGCTCATCATTGCTTTCAACTATGTTTTATTATATTATTGTAATCTCATTCCATCATTTTTTCAATGACCATTTGTTAAGAGCACTTAACAAATGAAACTGAATCGAAACACTGCGCAAACAAAATGTTACAATAGCAGTTTGAAGACAAGTTAATATTGAAGCTCATAGTAATATTTTTTAAACAAAAAAAATACAGTACAATACAAATTTTGGTTTACAATTCTAAACCCTGTTAGAAACGTAAGGGATCACGGATGTTGTCGGATGTTCCTCTGCGTAAAGATTAAAATTTCATCTTTTTTCTTTTTTTTATTGTATTTGCAACATTGTGTCCAGCTCGTTCAGTCAACATTATCTCCGTGTCATTCTAACATTCAATAAACAACGTTTTCCGATGGTGGGCGTCATTGAAATGTAGTTAGAGTCAGCTAGGTTAAGGGCCTTACTTAAGGTCTCAACAGTGGCAACTTGGCGGTAGTGGGGCTCCACCCCCCACCAGCCTTCCAATCAGAAACCTACAGCCTTAACCGTTTGAGCCACCACTGCCCAGATATAACAGCGCCAGTCCGGCTGCTTCATACAGGCGGCAGAATTTAAAAAGCAGAATCGTAAGTCCTATAAGATTTTTAAAAAAACAGCACAACCAGAGACTGAGTCTACTGTAACCTCTCAGACCTGTAAGATTAGAAAACACTCTCTGACTCAACATGTTACCAGCAAAACATAGTGAATGAGCACTAATCTAATCACAGAGTCAACAATGCAGAAAGACAAACCTTCTTCCCCTCCACACAAACTCACACACCAATTTACACATTTGCTAATTAGCCAAAAACCTCGTTTCTCTCTCTCACACAAACAGATAGAGAAACAATAATACTCTAACTACAGTGTCGAGTTTAATGCGGCTGCCGCGACGCCTGGTGTAGTGGGGTTAATTTGTTTATTTAAGACTGTTTCCTAATTAACCTGCTCGTTTTCAGAAACTCAGTTCGGTTATTCTTATGTTACAAATTATTCAGATTAGAATAGTTTATTATCCTTGCATCTTTTAGGTCTAAGTTTCAATACAATATGATTCATTTTAGAAGTCACGTTTTAATGACACTTTTTTTTTTTTTATTACACCCTCAACAGACCCTGATCATACAGATTAGATTAAGTTTGCATTTATTTATTTCAGCCCAGAGATGCTGCAGATGCCGGCCCTCTTTTGCCTTCGTAAGTTCCCTTATTTTGGCTTGCTGATTGCAAACCCCCCCACCCCACCCACTGCCAGGCTCCAGAGGCTTCGTGCCCATATGCGTGCCCAGCCCGGAGGCCTTGGCGCTGGGCAGCTGCGCTCCATGTACCCCCACCCCCATCTCTGCTGGCCCCTCTGGCGGAGGGTAATTAGTGCGCGGCAGCCTGGCCCGCTTCCTTCCACCACTTAATGAAATAATGATTGGGCTTTCCATGTCCAGGGTGCCCTGAGAGTTAATTCACTACACACACACACACACACACACACACACACACACACACACACACACACACACACACTACAACTATAGTTCACTTCCACACTCTCTCTCTCTACTTGTCTGTTTAATTTCCAAAGGGTTGGACACCTACTTCATGGTCAATGCAGAGAATGCTCTGACTTATTATTATTATTATTATTATTATTATTCCTGCACAGTCCAGCTTTTATTATGATGCTACCGTGCATGATGAAAATGTGTGTCCTTGTGTCTTTGCCTTGGATTGCACTTATTTCTGAGCAACGTCTCCTTTCCGACCTTAACGATGCCAATTAAACCATTAAGGACTTGACGACTTGATGTGCACACACACACACACACACACACATTCTCACTCTATGCTGGTCTGGTTAACAGATGCTCCAAAGCTTCCAAACTTATTGACCCCGTGACTCCACCTCACTCTTTGAATCTTAAACCAACTAAGACAAAAATGTGTTCCTTTGGGCATGTCTCTTTAAATAATTAAACCAATGTGCAAGACATGACCGAGGAACATCGCTTTATCTTTATTCTCATTAACTTCTCTATAAATAACGCGGACACAAGATTTTCCTCGCACGGGAAACATTAGCACTAGTTAGATAAATTAGCTAGAGAGCAGATGTTTTATCTAACAAAACCGAATACGGTTCAGTCACACCAAACACAAGCCCTTTTCCCCAGTGCATTGTGGGAATGTGACATAAATCACACTAGTACCAAAGCTAATAGGTGCTTGCTGGTCATGAGTCACCCAGCAGCACCAGGGGTTCCCGGGTGTCGTGACTGCTCCCTGCCCGTTTTTAAGCACTTCTAAAAGTCACACACCGGAGTTAAGGGCAAACATCCACGCAGCTTTAATGGACGCTCTCGTAATGTGAATCAGACCACCCGGAGTAAAGAGATGCCGTATACACCGTGTAGTTATGTAATTATAGACTAAATGTAGTTTATTTAATTATATGCCGCCTCTAATCCAGGCTGAAGTTTAAAAGTAGAGTAGCTGCATTAACACCAGACTGCAACTGTGTCTAATGTTGTGAAACGAAACATGAAAGGTTACAGGGTCACCTTCCTCTCATGAGATATTCATGCCGTTACCGTTAAAAGTGTGCTAGCGATCGTAAATTATAGACACCATCATTATTTTAGAAAGTAAGTGGATAAATCAGTGAAATAATAATAATCTAGATAAGACACCCTGACTGCACAGGTGTGCAGTACATAGAGTAGATCAGCCATAACATTACCATCACCATGAATAACATCCACGTGAATTTCAGGACCCGAGGTTTCCCAGAGCATCACACCGCCTCCGCATTGTGTATCCCGGTGCCATCTTTATCTCATGTGACTAAGGCACACGCACTCCGCCGTTCACATGACGTAAACGGAGAACGTTATTCATCAGACCAGACCACCTTCTTCCATTTCTCCATGGTCCAGTTTTGATGTTCACATGCCCATTGTAGGAGCTTTCAGTGGTAGACAGGGTCAGCATGGGCACATGCACATCAACAAGCCTCGGGCACCCCATGACCCTGTCACCGTTCACCGGTTGTCCTTGCTTTGACAATTTTTTTAGTAGGTACTAAATGCCGTTTCGGACTCGCTCTGACCCAGTCGTCTAGCCGTCGCAATTTGTCCTTTGTCAAAGTCACTCAGCTCCTTCCGATTACCCATTTTATCGACTTTGTGAACTGGCATGCTGCATGAGTTTTGGATACAGACATCTCTGGAAGTATTGGTATTAAGTAAAAAATTATTATATAGCTAGATATTATCGTAATCTTACACAAGAAATAAACTAGATATTTTTTTTGCAAGAAATCCACATTTTTATATAGTTTCATGCTAGAATTTTTATATTTTACACACAGTTGGCCATACTCACAGTGTCATTTGATGTCAGTAATACCATAAATATACTAGTTCCTTTAGAACACAAAGACCAAACTAAATCTAAAACTGGATAAGAAAAAAAATTTTGATCTACAATAAATAAATAAATAAATATCACAAGCTTTGACTATCCCATGGAATACCATTTGATGCATTATTTTAAGAAAGGATGTAAGCTGCTACCACCACCATGCTTCATTGGAAGGACAGTTTTCCCAGACATGAAATCCCCCCCCCCCCCCCCACCCCCCAAGTGCTAGAGGTGCACCGATCTATCTGCATTTGATAAAAAATATTGTAGAAATGTGTCGATTCCTTTTTTGGCCACATCGAGAGAGGAAATAGAGAACGCTGCCATTCATTGAAGATACGTAGGACAACACGTTAATGTGTTTTTAAACATTTAGTGTATTCAGCTTTGAGAAAAAGCAGTCTGTATGAGGCAAGTTCTCCCTCAATAGCTTAATTCCCCCCCCCCATAAGATTCCCCAAATTCCCCTGCACTCATCCACTCATTTGGGTTTTTAGAGCTGCTTTGGGCCGTAATGCGCCGTCACGTGCTGGGTCGTGTACCGGTGAGACGTCCTTCAGGCTCGGCGTCCAAGGCCAGTGCATCTGCTCTTTAATGGCCGCCATTAAATATTCCCCAACATGCCAAAAAGCTGCTACTCAGAGACTCTCTCTCTCTCTCTCTCTCTCTCTCCCCTCTCCTCCTCCCTAACCCCATCAATCCTGCAGCCTGCGCTATGCAGGACAGCCTCCGGAAAAATGGGCCTGTTTATAAGGAACCCAAGACCAAGGGGACACACACATACACACAGAGTAGCGTCTACGCGCAGGCAGAACGCCATGCGTGAGTGTGTAGCAAGCGGGATGGAATGCGGAGGTCTACACAGGAAGCTAAGGAGGCTGTAGATGTCATTTGTATGACCTCCAAACACCCACATACACACGCTGCTGTGTTCCACGGAATGTCCAACTGGCTCGGGATCGAGGGTCTGCTGTTTTACTCGTTCATCGTGCTGATGTCACCATGCTGTGTTTATCATGTGTGATGCCTGCATTGCATTAGTCTGTTTGTGTGTGTGTGTGTGTGTGTGTGTGCGTGTGAGTGAATAAGAGTCATGCTTGCCCACCGCACCACCTGGACATTCGAAGGGGCCGCAACGTGCAGTGACGGAATTTCTCTCTGATTTATTTATTTATCCCCTCGTTTATTTATCTCTCCCCCTACTTCCAGTATGTTAGAGAGGGGAGGTGTGGAGCTGCATTTTAATTTGATGCCAAGCCAAAGCACCTTCATCAGAAGGTTAATTCTGTCTGTCTCCTTGTGGAGTACTGTTCTCCCCCCCCCCCCCCCCCCTCTCTCTCTCTCTCTCTCTCTCTCGTTCACTCTCTCAGTCTCCCTTTCCCCTTCCTTCCATATCAGAAATATAAGGTGTGTACAAGTAGGATTCAGCAGACAGAGGGTGTGTTGTACATAATCTGGGTGTCTAACTAATCAGACATGTAGATTCAGGCTCTGAGAGTCCTGGACAGTGTTGGTTGTAATTATTCAGGACTTCCAGTCTGATCCTGTCTGATTGCTCAGATGTTTATTCATTTTCTATTTCAAACAGCTTTGACGGTCATGTTATATGTTTTAGACGTTTCTGTGGTTCACATTGATTCACAGATTCTCAGGGATTAGTATGGCAGATGCATTAAGCCGGTTCCAACACTAGATTATAGAATGGATTATACAAAAGTTGGTTCTGACCGAGCAATCTGATTGGACGAGAGGCTAAAAGCACTGGGATGTTTAAATGTATGCATCACTCCCTGTGGCAACTGTTCCAACAATCGTTAATTACCCTAAAGTACGATCCGCTGCACTGAGGAGACAGCAGCTGCCTCCCAAAACCCACATTCAAACCCAGTCACGGAAGTACTTTCAGCAAGAAAACACATCTGATAACGTTATGTCACCTTAGACAAAGTCTCCTAAGACGTTCCAAATTGCCTCCATGTTGTTTTATTGGCGCCTAAGGCGAGCTACGAAGTTAACTAGTTTCTAACACAAGCATGAATCCCAAATCCTTTTTTTCCCTGATTTTCTCCCTAATTTAGTCGTTCCTCCGAATCACTAGGGGGCTCCCACATTAAGGCTACTACTACCACTCAGCCGGGAGGGCCGAAGACTACCATGTGTTTCCTCCGAACCACTTTTTTCGTACTTCTCACTCACACACCGTAACACACTCGGAGGACAGCGCTATCCGCTCCTTCCGCTTGCGTGAGCTCACAGACGCCCCTGATTGGCTGTAGAGCCGTGATTAATGTGGGAGCACTAAGTACCTCTCATCCCTCCCCAATGAGAGAGCTCGGCCAATCAGATCTCTCTCGACCTCTCGGAGGCCCAACACTAGCGTTCCGTTTAACGTTATTCGGGATTTAAACCCAGAAGTTAATGAAGCTGATATTCTAAAGCGGAATAAGTAGAAATATAGGTAAATCATGTAGGTTTCTCAGGACTGGCCACCACCTCCATGGTTTATTCTCCTCACCTTTTGCCTTCATAGAATTTAAAACTACTTTCACTGACAATTACACTGACGGCCTCCAGATCCACCAGTCAGGTCTAGCTAGTCCTTGAACTGCTGATAGGAAGGTCACAGGTTCAGACCCCAGCACAAGAAAGCTGCCAAAGCTGAGCACGACCCTCAACAATCAAAAACACACTGAGATGCACAATGAAAGAAATACATGTTGCTCCGGCTTAAGCTGTAAACATACACCATGAAGGACTTGGTGAGGATTACTGTGAGGAGATGGTCAGTTGGTGTTATTGGAAGGAGTCTCCAGTGTCAGCAGACGGAACTCTTTCATTTGTGCAGTTATAACAAACTCTGACATTGATTATTGTTCTACAACATCGCACTTCCAGGTTTCTTTATTCCTTAAAATAAACATCAATGCCTACAGGCAAAACAGAAAAAGAAAAACGGGGGGAAAAAAAAGAAAAGCGTTATCCGGTGTCTGGTCTTCAAATGCATGTTGTGTTTTTTAGATATATAATAGTTTGTTTATCCTCCAGTATTTTGTTAGTGGGTGTTTTTGACTCCTGCCAGCGTTCTCTCAGCTTTGTATTTTGCCTGTGATTGTGTGATCTAGACTGTCTACTTCAATTTCACCTTTGTTAAATCTTGGACATGTATTCTACCTTTCAGCCTCCCGCGTTTTATCATCATAACACATTCTTCTCTGGAAATTCTCTTTTATTTATTTATTTATTTATTTATTTTGTTAAATGATTTTTCCCCCCCCCCTGGGTTAAGCAGAAACGGTCAAACGCTCCGTTCCACCAGTGTGTTATTTACGTGGAATTATTTCAAACTGGCTTCACACATTTATTTCCAGGCAATACTTAACCTCATAAAGACTCGGCGTATTATTTAATTAATCCTAAAGTGGCTACAGTAAAACAGTAATAGAAATGGAATGTAGAAAGAAGGAATTTATTTCAGGTCGCACTGGGAGTTTGCCGTTAAAAGTCCGTATCGTTCGCTATTGCCGGTTAAATAAAATGAGAATGTGCAGCACTCTGAAAAAAATAAATAAATCTAATATGACAGTCAGTAACTATGCACAGACTACATTATGGATCTCAGAGCAAAAAGACGAGGCCACTTAAAAGAAAGAAAAAGAAAAATATTCAGATTATTGCTTTTCATTCAAATGAATTGAAAAAATGTGCCAGTGCTTGAATTGATCCCGAACGTAGCTCATTTAAGCAATGTGTCTCGAGCTGCAACAGTAATCAGTGTATGCTGTTTGACTGAAGAGATTGCGCTTTCTTCTTCTTCTTCTTAAGATTCCGAGAAACTGTTGTGCGAGACAGGAAACGGGCTGCCGCAGTGGAGACTCAACGAGCAGCTCTTCCCCTGTCCGGTGTGCGG
Source organism: Clarias fuscus (assembly GCA_030347435.1). Taxonomy (NCBI): domain Eukaryota; kingdom Metazoa; phylum Chordata; class Actinopteri; order Siluriformes; family Clariidae; genus Clarias; species Clarias fuscus. The sequence continues at coordinate 3,507,183 of CM059211.1, read as the reverse complement.
CAAGGTCTTCGGCCGCCAGCAAACTCTCTCCAGACACCTTTCCTTACACACAGGTAAGACCCCAACACTCTTTCTGAGTCAAACACACACACACACACACTACTTCATGGTTCACTAGGACTTGACAGTTGGAGATCCTTTTTAAAACTGAAGTACGATTTCAGATTCGAACGTCAGCTCCGGTCTCTTGTCTAGTGATTCTTTTTTAGATTTCATTCCAGGCTCCAGCACTACTGCAGCTCTCCAAGATCAACGTGACATCCGTGCTCACATGCGCATGCCTCTGTTTGTGTGTCTCCTCAGAGGAGAGGAAGTATAAGTGTCACCTGTGCCCGTATGCGGCGAAGTGCCGTGCCAACCTGAACCAGCACCTCACCATCCACTCGGTCAAACTGGTAAGCACGGACGCCGAGCACATCGTTAACTCGGTCACCAACGAAGGAGGGGAACGCAAAAACTGCCCCTACTACTACAGGTATACACACAGCACGTGCGCACCCTCATCAAAATAGTCTGCATTCTCACCCGCGCGGCGTCCAGGCGTTTAGACATGGGGTGGTATCATTTAAGGGCGGCTTAAGCTTCATGGTGCTGTTCCTGGAAACGGACCAGTTAAAAAGAAAAATGTTTGTTTACCTAATTTAAGAACTCGGTTCTGGTGTTGGTTTAAGTGAATTTGTATTAAATAAATGCCCTCTATACCAACATACCTGTATGATACCAGCTAGCATAAAGCGGTGTGAGTAAATGTGATTAATCGCAATTAAAAGCAATAAAATTTACATCGTTTAATCAGTTTTTTTGTTTGTCGATTCGATTTATTGAACCGAGGTCAGTTTTCGATTTCGAATCGATTCACACTTTTTACAATTATTTAGATAATCGTCCGAACGTTAAACTCAGAACCAAGAAATATAAACTGCTTACTTTTACTAAAAAATACTTGCAAATACTCTCATTATTTTTACGCATTTTAAGTTCATGGGCAGCTAAGAGGTACATTACCGCCACCAACTGGTCCGGAGTATGGTGAAGAAGATCAGAACACACATTACGCTGGATCATGCTTCTACGTGAAGTCTACGCCATAGGTCCTCGCGTAGCTACGTACACTAAAGTGTACCAACTAGACACCACGTTGACCCAGATCTCAACTGGTGCATCATTTTCTCTATTGAGTTGAAACGTATCCTCTGACATCATCTCTCGTTTATTCGTTGCAGTAATTTCCGTAAAAAAAAAAAAAGTGACTGTTGTTCAGCTCCAACAAGATCCACTCAGTTTCACTCGCCTTTGTTCGTAGTCCACCCAAAAACTCAGCAGTGAGTGGCGAAGAGACTCACACGGCGGTATAGAAACCCCACCGCCAACTAGTGGTCATGTGGTGTCATTACAGAGTGAAAATGCGCCACCTAGACGTGACGCAGAAACATCAATCAGGCTTTAATCAACAACACAATCACACACAATTATCAATGTTTATTAAATACTTTAAATGGTTTCAGTGCTTCACAACCTGGAAGACACATGGCTGCTTGAGGCACAAATCTGAAGTAAATATTAGTTTATTAGCCCATAAATGAAATTTAATTAGTACAGCAAGGTAGATGGCTGGTAAGGACGATTCCAAGAGCCTTCTGCGACAGGGGCCCTCTTAAAAAAAAAAAAAAAGTTATGGCAATTGAAAACAGTTGGAATCTCTGATGGCTCCCCACAATGATTAAACCCGCCTTGTTTTTCAGTAACTACAAGTCATTATTCATTAACTGCACCAAAGCTAACAATTTCAAGTTTCCAATGAGGAATGTAAGCAACCAGATGCCGGATGTTTAAATGGTTAAATCAACATGAGCTAGATCTCATCCATTACGTTTGCACCAAGTGCAAGAGGTGTGACATGAGCCACCTCATGTCACACCTCTGAGAAGTTCAGAGAAGGCCAGATTTGAGTGTCAAGGCTTATTTCAATGGTGGCAGGTGTCAACCTGTGCAGCCCTTGTGGCCACGCCCTCAACACTGACAGCATCTGACTCACGGTGTGCCTAGTAACTGATCTTTTCAAGAAAGGATTTTTGCCTGGCTAGTTATTAAATGAAATAAGGCATTACAAGTACATGTAATTAAATAATAAGCGAGGAAACTTCACAAGGATAATCTCTTGTCTGAACACAAATAAGCTCTATTGCCTGGTGAATACAGAAACACCGATTAAATATCGAGCATGAGCTTCAGTTTTACATAACGTCCTGCCCAATTTGCTGCTGTCTCATTATTGTAATCTATGCCGCGAAAATGTCTGATGTTTATTCATTTTGTATGTGTGCAAGCGCAAGATAGAGAGATTTTAGCAGCCTTAAAAAAAAAAAAACGGCATCGCTGCAATTAAAAGGTCTTTGTGTGAAACGTTTGCTGAAAGCTGATTGGCTGATGGATGGATGATTAGGTGTGCAGTTACAGGTTAGCAAAATGACGCAACATAACAACAGAGTTGCAGCCCTCGGTCAGATTAGTGTCAGGTATGAAACTGATGAGAGAGAGATCAGTATGTCCCTCCTAATAACCTTTACAGGGTGTGTGTGTGAGAGAGAGACAGTGGTTGAATGTACGCGTCCGTCCGTAAAACATTCCTACCCTCAAGCCACATGGTGTTGCATCCAACAGGTAGTACACACTCTCTCTCTCTCTGTCTCTGTCTCCCTTTCTCTCTCTAGCTGTCGAGTGTGTGGTTTCCAGACGGAGCTGAACGCACAGTTTGTGAGCCACATGTCGCTGCACGTGGATAAGGAGCAGTGGATGTTCTCGCTGTGCTGTAACTCCTGTGAGTACGTGGGAGTGGACGAGGCCGAGATGAAGGCTCATATCAACTCTGAACACACAGGTCAGCACCCTCTGCACTACACGTGAGGACACTAGACTACGTACACTCGCATTGACAGAAAGAAACTTAATACAGAGTCAGTCTCAAGAAATCGCTAACACTTTCAATGTTAGAAAGAATCTGTTTAAGAACAATAAAATAGTCGTTATGGTTGGTCGGAAGGTATTTGAAGTGTGAGATCAGTGTGAACAGCACCACTTCTGTGTGGTTCCCGAAAGAGGGAACGTGAGCTGTCCATGGTAATGACTTAGGAGCGAGCTTGAGGAATAAATTGTGTAGTGTTGAGACGGGAAACTCCTGAAACAGGTAAAGCTGAAAATTAGACACCAGTCACTTGTGTCTCAGAAGTAGTGGAGCAGTCGCATGACTCCAAAATCTGTTTAACTAACAAACAATCCATACCAATCCATGTAAAAATGTGGTTTTTGCAGACGGAACAGTGGATCAAATCAGGCTTGAAAGCAAACATACCAAAACATGGGAGTGAACCGCTATTTAGAATGCAACGTCAACAACAACCACCCTTCTCCTCCGAAATCTGTGTATGCGCGCAGCACTTGCCGATCTCATCCTTTGAACTGCACAGCCATAGCTGATAATGTAGGAAGGTAGACAAGAGGGTTGTTCTTGACATTTTCTCCAAAATATCAATATTAGGCACAGTGTGAAGGTCAACTCCTTCCTCATACTCCTTGTGTTTCTTGACAAATCACAAAACACTTGCTGTATCTGAGTCTGGAAACGGCGCAGTCCAAAAAGTCACACACTAGGGTATTATGTGACGACCTTTAGTTTCGATAACGGTCCACAACATCGTGGTCAGTTCATGTGTGAAAATTATTCCTTACGCTCCCAGAATCACTGTTTCACAACCTGTCGTAGAAAATGGCCGTGCCATCAGGAAGGAAAAATGCGATGTGATGACCTGGTCATTCAGTACTTTCAGGTGGTCAGCTGACTTTATTTTATTGTTCCATATTGTTGCCGAGTCTCGACCTGAGCAACTGAAGCAACCCCGGATCATAACACTGCCTCCAGAGGCTTGTACAGTGGCCACTATGCATGATGGGTGTCGCTTCATGCAGTTCCCTTCTTACCCTGACACGCCCAGAGTCGCCTCTGCTGCGGAGGATAAGTTCATCCGAGTCACCAGCCTCAGAAATCGCAGGTTAACAGCAGCTCAGATCAGAGAGCAGGTCAATGCCACACAGAGTTCTAGCAGCAGACACATCTCTAGAACAACTGTTAAGAGGAGACTGTGTGAATCAGGCCTTCATGGTAGAATATCTGCTAGGAAACCACTGCTAAGGACAGGCAACAAGCAGAAGAGACGCGTTTGGGCTAAAGAACACAATAAAGAACACAATAAAGAAAACTCTTTGAATGAGAAGGTGTGTACAGACCAAAAGTTTGGACACACCTTCTCATTCAAAGAGTTTTCTTTATTGTGTTCTTTAGCCCAAACGCGTCTCTTCTGCTTGTTGCCTGTCCTTAGCAGTGGTTGGTGTCGATGATTGGTTGGTGTCATTGTGATTGACAAGGAACAGAGTAACACCACCCAGAGAAGATGGCCAGTTTTGCTCTCTTGACATGGATTGTTAGGAATAATCTTGACAGAATGCTTAAAAATGATCAGTGCTGATGTCTCATCTATTCAGCATTTGTGTCAGGAGTCAAAAGTGAGAACGTTAACCATCACTACAAAACAAAACAGCCACTTCAAATTTATGCTTTTACATAATCATGAAACTGTGCGTTAATGGTTAAGGATAAAACGCTAAATGCGGTCACTATTCAGTCGTGTTAGTCATTTATCTGCACTATTATAAGCAGGAAATTTAATGTTGCTTGACCTTCACCAATGTTAGTTGAATCCTCCTGCTTCTGAAGACCCTCATTGTGTGTTTAAATGCAATTTACTGACTGCTCTGAAATCTTCAGAAATTTCAGCTAACCTTGTGGTATTGTAGCTCATTTAATTTTGAAATGATGTTTAAAAGGATCGCAATACTTTGTGAAATGTAATTTCTGGTTTGTGAATCTTTATTGCTTGATGATTTATATGTTATGAAGTCATTGCTCTTTCAACAAAAAAGCAGGGCTTTCAAGTCAAACCAGAACTTGTAAAAGCAAATGACATTTACAGAAAACTTCAAGCACAGGACAGTGATGAGACTCGAATGATGAGAACGGTGCGGACATTTTAAAGAAGGCCACACGTCCTTGAATGGCGAGGTGGCTCGGAGCCCACTGCAGTCGTTCCCATGAACATTCAGCGGGTGGAACTCCTGATCCTTGAAAATCGGCGGATAACTTTTCGCCCAACCTGCAAAAGGGACGCATTTGTCTGTGGGAACTGCACCCACAGTCATTCACCAACAGCACTTGGACATTAAAGGAACTCGGCTGGGAGTTATTGCCACAGCCCCTGTAAAGACCTGACCTCGCCCTATTTTTGGGCCATTAAAGGAGTTCCTGGGGCCAGTGTTTCAGTCGTGAAGCAGGCATGAGTATATCTTTCCTGCATACTGAAAAAAACAGGAACGTGAGACAAACAAGTCTTTGTTTTATATTTTATTTCAGGTTGCATTAAATGCGCTGCAGAGGTATATCCATTTGCTTTGAAAATTGTCATCAGACCTGGCCGGAATTTAGATTCATTTTCCCCGGAATATAGATTCAGTAATAAGAGATTGAGGAATCACTGATGTATTCTGGGATACTGGAAGCACATGCATCGCCCATTTGTGTCCTCTAGCAAACACACAGCACACAGTGTAATGAACAGCCAGTACACAGCGCTTTGTTAACCGTCCACAGACTTTTCCGTCCAAATCTGAAGGTCGATAGTGTTTTGAACAAAAGAGGCGGTGGGTTTATCGCCAAGGTACACTGGCCTGCTGTTAAGAGAGTTTATGACTGAGGGTGGCCCAGTCTTGTGTGTGTGTGAGTGTGTGAGTGTGAGTGAGTGTGTATTTATCTAGAAGACCTGGCGTTATCAGACACTGGAGGTTGAGAAATCAATAGCCTGGACGGTCCCCATACAGCCACCCACAGCTAGAGCTCCCACTTTCTCACACCCGCTGCTGGCATTTAGAGTGTGCCAGAGTGGCCGTGTCCACCGGGCAGGGTGACAGCGAAAGGCCAGCTCGATGTGTCAGGTGTAATTTAGACCTGTGCCAGGGACACTGCCTTTCACAGAATGGCTGACCTCTAATCAGTCTCTCCACTGCCCGAGATGTGTGTGTGTGTGTGTGTGTGTGTGTGTGCGCCTGCTGGAGTAAAGACAGATTTTCAGTGCATGTCTGTGTCTTCCTGCGGCAGGGCTTCAAGCCCACTCGAATGTTAATCCATCTCCATGTCATATAGCATGTCAGCTTCACTTTTACTAATAGAGGCCGCTGGCTTCACTCACATTGGTGTTTTTTTGTTTGTTTGTTTGTTTTTTAATCACACTGTTCAGCATCCTGCAACAAACCGAGGATTAAGAGTGGTCATCCACTCTGCTTAGCCTTACTGTCTGGATAATAGTTCGGTATGCCAGACTTCCATGTTTCTCAGACAGGCAGTATATGCAAGCTTGTGTAGCATCATGTCCATTCTGTTAGCTATGGAGCCCTAAGGGAGAGTCATGGCCTGCGTCGCTCCCTCCATCTTAGCTCTAGTGCCCGTGACCTGACCGCCCCCTCCCTCTAGCCCTCACAGACTGAGGAAATCAATAAGGCTGCAGCCTTGATTGTTCTGCTTGCTTGCATACAGACAACAGGAGCTCAGGATCCCTGTTGACTTTATAATGCTGCAACAACCACTACAGAATCAGCATGAAACAGGAAAGCAGCCTTTTACCTCAGAAAAGTCTCTTACCTTTAAAAAAAAAAAAAAAAATAGACCTTTATGAAGCATTGCAGTGCAGTTTGAGCCTACCACAGAGCTATCTGTTGGCGCTGATGTAATGACAACCACTTCAGTACTTAAAAATAGAACAAAAGATTAAACTTGTGGTGTATTGCCTTTGCGCTAGTATATCCTGAGACTAAATGCCGAAAGCATACAACAAACTACTGGAATCTATTATAATCTCACCAGGGACTGACCACTTGCAGCCAAGGTGGCTTTCCTTTCCAAGCACGGTTCATACATTTTCAAAACAGGTTACTCTCTTGTTAAACCGGAGACAAGACACAAGGTAATCTACTGACAAGTGCCGGAAAAATATTTCCCATGAAACCGAAATAAATTTCAAATGTGGTTCACTGCATTAAAGAAACAAATCCAAAATATTTGTTTTTTTTTTCCTTTCAACATATCCAAAGATGCCAGATGGTGTTCGGACTTTTATTAAAAACACATTATTACACGCATTAAACGGCCTATACATTTTAGCTCTCACTGTTCCTTATAGGGGTAAAACAATGATTAATTAAATGTCTCTACATGCCCTGAACAGACATGTTGTACTACATAAACAGATGCTCTGATCTTGAATCAAAGTATGATGTTACCAAGCTGGGAAATGCAGAGTGAAGAATCCTGATATAGCATTTGCCAAAGAAGCCACAGAGCAAAGAAACGATAGTTTGGTGTGTGTGTGTGGATGACGTTCTGCTTCCTCGCCCATTTGTGGGCCATTAAAGGAGTTCCTGGGGCCAGCGTTTCAGGCGTGAAGCAGACATGACGTGAACAAACTTTGTTTTATGTTTTATTTCAGGTTGCAGAGGTATATCCATTTGATTTGAAAATTGTCATTAGACATGGGCGGAATTTAGATTCATTCCACGGAATATAGATTCAGTAATAAGAGATTGAGAAATCATTGAGATATTAAGGGATATTGGAAGCACATGCAACGGCCATTTGTGTCCTCTAGCAAACACACAGCACACAGTGTAATGAACAGCCAGTACACAGCGCTTCCAGCCATTTCCATCCAAATACAGAGCAAAGAAACGATAGTTTGGTGTGTGTGGATGACATCCTGCTTTCTGTGCTTAACCTGGACAGGTCTGAATTCCAGGAGTCCTCTAAGCGAGAGCAAGAGCACGTCTTCATCTCTCTCAGCCCTCAGTGACTCTCTGAACAGCTCTGAAAGCGGAGACGTTACCCAGGGAAGCGAGGAACTCAAAAGTCTTTTGGCTCCACCCTCGTCCGCCAGCAGCCAATCGAGTTTGGCATCAGGAATGGAGGAGAAGTCAGAAAAAGGTGAGATATTCTTTACTGTTATTGCAGTGAATTATAACAATGATTTGTGACAGGGTAAATGGCCACAGTCATATTGAAGCAAGGAAAGGGTTAGAAACAAAACAGATGCGCACAAAAGAGAGTCAACACCAGCTCCTTCATCAGTACCATAATTTTGCAGGATAAAAAGTGCGACTTTACCGAGGGCCTTAGACAAAAATGTGTCTGACACTTGAAAAAGCATCTTGCAAGAAAAGCATTAAATGGCTCTTTTGTTTGACTAACACCATTCCAAAAATACCACCAACATATTAAAGGAGCGCTCTTGCTGGTTGTTTGTGAAGTAAATCACACTTACGCGAAGCCTACACGAAGGTTGGAATTTTAGGAAATGCTCCAAGGGAAACCTCCTTACAATGTTGCGTTTGTACTTCTGTCTTCATGTCATCTGCAGTGTTCTGGTTCTGTTGCTTTGCATAAGTGTTTGGCAAATAAACATGTAAATGTGTCCTCTCTTCCTCCCCCTTCCTCAAGGCTTTGAATGTGTGTTCTGCAACTTTGTGTGTAAGACGCGGGCCATGTACGAGCGGCACCTGCAGATCCACCTGATCGCACGCATGTTTGAGTGCGATGTCTGCCACAAGTTCATGAAGACACCCGAGCAGCTCCTCGAGCACAAGAAGTGCCATACGGTCCCCGCTGGAGGGCTCAAGTAAGGAAAGCAAGTACAGCACGAGTTTCCTCTACCGCCTCACAAATCCCACTCCCTCCCTCAACCGCCCTACATAACCCTTGCCCATCTGCCCCCTTCTCACCCACAGCACAACCCTCCCACCCTCTAGTGAGCTCCCCCTGGAGTGCTGCTTTTGGATCATGCTGACACATTAAAGGGAACAACCATAATTTCCCCAGTGTGCAAGAAAATGCAAATGTTCACCAATTAAAGTCAATTTTAATATTTTATTACAATAAGACAGCACCCATCTATGACTCTGACTGCTTCCCAGCAGACTACCACACATACTCCAGGTCAGCCCACTCCCCTGAAGTTTCCTTGACCACTCCCACTTTATCCCACACACTCCCTCAGAAACCCAGGCCATTCCCACACACTTTTGGAGATGTGCTGACTAATGATACTTGGTAGCTTGGTCCCACAGAGACTCTTACCCACATGCTTTTGCAAAAACTGATTACACATTCCTGTCAAACACTGATTTTCCACTACCACAGGAAATCTGACCTTTCCAATCCAATCCATTCCTGCAGTTCACACATTTCTCTGAGAAGCTCTGACCAGGTTCATGCAGTTATTCTGACCATGCCTACCCAATCTTGCAGAAGCCCTGCTTCCACTGGACTGCTGCTTCTGCAACTCTGACCACTTCCCCAGACCAGTACCTCCTACCTCCTTTTACAGGAACTTTGACCATATTCACCAACTCCTGTAGAAACCTTCACCAGTCAACTGTACTTATTCACTTATGCAGACACACTGACCAATGCTGACTACTGCTAAGAAGCTCAGACCTACAGAAATTCTTGAACAGTCCTTTTCCCCTCCTTTAGAAACAGAATAGTTTCTCCCACTCTTTCAGAAACACTGACCAATCTCTCCACTCCTTTATCAACTCTGACCAATTTCTCTTGCAGAAAACTTGACCAATCCCTTCTGCTCCTTTATAATCTCTGACCAATCATGTAGAAACTCTGACCAGTTCCTCCCTCTTCTTGAGAAACTGACAAATCCCTCCAGATCCTTTAGAACCCCTAACCGATCCCTCCTGCTTCTCTGGAAGTTGATTATCCTTCCCTTTAAAGTCTGACCAATCCCTCCCTTTTCTTTTAGAATCTCCTTTAGGAACGGAATAATACCTCTTGCTCCTTCATAAGCTTTGACCAAGCCATCACGCTTCTCTGGAGGTTCAGGGTAATCTTACCCATTCCTTTATAAACTTTGACCAATTCCTGTCGATCCTCTGGAAGAACAGGGTAACCTTACCCTTTCCTTTATACACTTTGACCAATCTCTTCTGTCTTTCTTTTAGAAAGTTTGACCAATCCCGTCTGTTCCTTTAGAAACTCTGGCCAATACCCCTACTCCTTTAAAAACTTTGACCAATACCTTCTGCTCCTTTAGAAACTTTGACTAATCCCTTTCATTCCTTTAGAAACTCTAACCAATCCCTCTCTATCCTTTAGAAACTCTGACCAAACCTTCCCGCTTCTTTATAAACTCTGGCCAATTCCTCCCTCTCCTTTTTAAACTCTGACTAATCCCTTTAGCTTCTGTAGAAACCTTGACCAATACCACCTGCTTCTCTGGACGTTCAGGGTAATCCCATTCTTTTCAGCTCCTCTAGTAGGAATCTCCACCCCTCCTGGAAAAAACTCTAACCAGTCTCTCTTACTTGTCTAGACACTCTAACCAAATGCAATGATTTTATCAACTCTGACCAGTCCCACAGACACTTGTAGAAATTTTGATCAATCCCACTCGATTATCTGAATGTTCTAACAAATCTTACCCATTTCTTTAGAAAACCAGACCAATCCCAACAGCTCCAGAAGGAACTCTGACACTCACTAGCTCATTTAAAAACTGCCCAAGCCCACCCAGTCCAGAACTCTGACTACTCCCATCCATTCATTTAGCAACTCTGACTGAACTTTTTGTCTGCTCCCACCCTTTGCTAAAGCTATTGCTAGCCTGTACCCTCTGTTCTGAAACCAACTTCTCCTTTAGTGCCCTAATTGGCCTGGTCTTGTCTGGTCTACTGCCTCACATCTAGTGTTTGACAGCAAGTATTTTGTTTATCAGCTGTTTGGGGGATTTTTTTTTTTAGCTGATCACCCCAATCTGTAGGTGGCAAAAGTTTTGGAACAGGCTCTTAAATGTTAGTTGGGCCTTGATCTTCACCTCACACTAATCGTTTAATGCAATGCGAGCATCAATATGTTTGAGTTTATGCAAGTTACTCAAAATACTGTTAGACTAAAGATTCTTAAATCAACAGATGTTGGCTGCTCTAAATGTTTTCATATGAATTATTATGCCAGGCACTGGTGGCTCAGTGATAGGCTTGTCACCTGCCATGTCGAAGCCCCAGATTAAATTTCCGGCACTCCAACCCAGCCACTAGATTCATGGCATCCTTGGGGCAGGTCCCAAGCCCTGATAGAATGGGAGGGTTGTGTCAGGAAGGGCATCCGGCAAGGGCAAACCTGTGCCAAGTAGTATGTAGTAGTCCACTCTGGCAACCCCTTCATGGGAGCAGACAAAAAAAAAAACAACGTAAGTATTACTATCCTAGTAACAATTTAACTGAACAATTTAGGTGAACATTAAAAAATGTGTTAAATAAGTTATACTTGTTTTGGTCTAAACATCTGATCCTACAGCAGTGTTTGAGGGCGAACTCTCCCCAAACCCTCATCTTTTCCACCCACCCCACCACCAAAAATGATACACAGATGTAGGAAGTTCCTGAATGTGCCATGACAGCCATAAAATAATTCAAATTCTAAGTCAATATTAATTTAAGAAATGCAAACCAAAAGTATTGATTTGTCTAAAGCACTTTCAGGAACAAGCCCATCTCTGTCGTGCGACAGTAGCTCATTCCAGCAAGAAGTCTGGTTCTGCATGTGCAATATCTGAAGAAATCACGACAAGCTAGTCAGCGCCTCTCCATCTGTTAAACGAGCCCACTGCCAAGAGCATTAGACTCGAGTTCACACTGTTCTTTCCCAGCCTGTCCTAGTCGCCAGCACTTACACAAAACTAAACACATGCAGCACACTTCTCCCTAGCCACACTACAGTGCGTGAACACACACACACACATACACACACACAAACTGACCCCTTTGTGGTTCATTTGTGGATCATTTCTTTTTCTCCCCCCTGCAGAGTGTTCCAGTACATAGTCCAGTCTTTTCTCTTTTTTGTGGTATTTGTCTAGCTGTGTGACATACATAATTCATGTCTCAGAGTCTTGTGTGTATTTCAGATGCCATTGAATCATCATGTCACTCTTTATAGCTATGCTTTCTCGTGCTAGCCTGTATACTTTAGCCTGTATTTATCAGGCTAAGCGTAATAGAATTAGAGAGATGCAGCTCATCACTTGGCCTGTTAGTCACGCCTTATGGGCCATGCTCAGGAATACACGAAAACAGTAGCTTAATTTTGGCATTGCCTTTTTCCTTCACATCCAAAAGATAAAATAAATAAATAAATACCCAAACAAACCACCTTCTATTTTAGTTGTTTCACATGTGACTACGAGGTAGGAATGCAGGCATTATGCCTTGTGATAAGGTTATGAGAATATGATATATAGATTTAAGTCAATGCCAAGAAGTTTGTCTATATTTTTAAAAAATGTTTATGTACAAATGACACACTAAAAGTAACCATGCAGTTTTTCCACTTGCCCCATTAGCCAAGACATGCTTCCAATGTTTACTTCTTTAGGTTTAAACTAGAGATACATGGCTCCTGTTGCCAACAAACTTTTATCCACATACACATCACAGTGAAGCAAGGTAGTGGTAGCATCGTACTGAGTTTTTTTTAATGCTTCATTGACTACTGCGCTCTTACCTGGTCAAAGACTCAATGACGTATGTATATTTACGGTATATACAGTGGAACCTTGGATTACGAGCATAATTCGTTCCGGAAGTGGGCTCGTGTTCCAAAACACTCGTAAACCAAATCATCATGTCCCATAAGAAATAATGAAAACTCAAATTATTCGTTCCACAGCCCCAAAATTAAATACATAAAAATAATTAATACAATCTATAAAATGAAAATAAAACAAATTAATCTGCACTTTACTTTAAAAAAAAAAAGAAGTACAAATAAATCCCGACAGATAAGTGTTTCCGTTGGTGCGCGCAGGAAAAGAGACTAAAAGAAAGAGACGAGCAGAGTTTCTGTGTGTGGGGGGGGCGGGTGAAAAGGTGAGAGAGTGACGCTCGGTGTCAAAATAAGAGTCGCATGCGTGATACATGATACTCGGCGCTTGTAAACTAATACTTGCTCGGTTTCCGATTAAAAATGTATTAAAAATCTTTGCTCGGTTTGCGGAACACTCGTAAACCACGTTACTCGCAATCCGAGGTTCCACTGTATATAAAATCAATCCCTAACTTATACGTTTTTCAGACGTGTTCAGAGGGCACCTTGATTGTTATATCCAGGTTAGTTCTCCACCAACTTCTGGAGATCACATCACACAATATTTGCACAAAAAGGTTTATTGTATATAATCACAATTCAGTAAATTTACTTCCTAAATTGTAACACTACAGAATATTTAGTAGAGTCAGTATTCATGCAGTTCACCATATATTTGGTGATTTCAGTCAGGCTTGCCTATGTGGTCTATGATAAAATATGACTTACAGTTTGCCTGAATAAACAAGAAACTTTGTTTGCAGCCCCTGGAATACTGGGGATACTCGAAGTTTGAAAGCAAAGTGGGAAAAAAATTATTTAACAACTTATTTTTAGATATTCTTCCTACTTTCTTTCTATTATTTTATGACCTTATATTACTAGCTATCTTAGTTGTAATGCAAGCAATAAGGCAAACTGTAGACACGAAACATGTCTTGGCTGAGAAATATTATATAGTTGTTGGGGTAAGAGGAAAATTGTGCCTTTTTTTTTTTTAAACCAAACCACTAAAATGGTTTAGCACTAGAGTGGAATGAAGACGGTAATAATTATGAGGCTCATTCAAACTGTGTCCTTGAATTGAGAATGTTTGCTGAGCGTGAGTTGGGTGTGTCGCGCCTGCTCTGCTGCTGTGAGACTGATGAGAGAACAAGGTAGCGTTGAGGTTCAGTGTTGAGGTTCAGCGCTAAGGCAGAGAAGCGCTCTTCTTGGTGTGCTTTCTGAGGTCATTTTGTTCTGCAGGGTTTGTGAAGCGCTTTGGGGCCCTGAGCAGATGAAAGGTGCTATTTAAATGTAAGTGCTCCTCATTTATTCATTTAACCTCCGTCTGACCCCCAAACTGTCACTTTAAAACACATATCTGTGTGTACACCCTCTCTCTCACACACACATACACACATGCAACACACATATAAACTAACATACACATAGATTTTTAGCTGTTCTACACTATTCAGGGTCAGCTACATACATAAGTGCATCCTTCATCCCTTCCCTTTGTCCATTTTGTGTGTGTTTGCGTGTGTTTGTGCACGTTGTCCGTTTTTGTTGTTTCTTTTTGGTTTTCTTTTCTTTTTTATCTAATGAAATAAAGGCTTACTTGGAAGCCAGTGTACTAAACAACATCCCATGCTTCCTGCAACCCCTCACCTTCTGTCTCTGTGCCCAGGTGCCCTCTGTGCATATACTCCACCAGCAGGGCGGCGGCCATGGAGTGCCACCTGAAGACGCACTACAAGACGGAGCACCGCTGCCGCATCTGCCAGGCGGCGTGGGCGAGCCGGGCCGAGCTGGAGCGGCACGCGCGCACCCACCGTCTGGGCAACCACTACCGCTGTGAGCAGTGTGGCTACCTGGCCAAGACGGCCAACAAGCTGATAGAGCACGGACGCGTGCACACGGGCGAGCGCCCCTTCCACTGCGACCGCTGCAGCTACAGCTGCAAACGCAAGGACAACCTTAACCTGCACAAGCGGCTAAAACACGCACCACGCCACGCGCTTGGCTGCGCCCGCTGTCCCTTCACCACCACGCACCCGTTCGTCTACAATCGCCACGTCCGCAAGCACCAGGCTGGGGAGGGCAGTACCCAGGAGGAGGCTCAGGCTGCTTTTACGCCACGGCCACTCAGTGCCGATGCTATCGAGCCCTTTTTCCTGCCCGATGGTAGCAGTAGCAGCCCACTTATGAGCTTGAGTGCCTCACAGGCCTTGCAGTCGGTTGCCTTGTCAGTTTCAGGTATGCTGCCTGCCACCACGCCCTCCCCGCACTACCTCTGTGCCAATGGAGCTTCTCCTACATCATCGCCAACACTGGCGGCTCACTATATCGAGCAGTACAGGACCTCTGACCCGGCTCATCTCATACCTCTCACCACACTCTTCAGCGCTCGCCGCCGCTTCACATTCCACGCCCCCTCACCTTTCTCCAGACTCTGGCCCCGCCCATCCTCACAGACCTCACCCTTGCACATATCCCCCAAACACTCCTTCCTGGCGTATCTGGGACTGACGGAAAGAGCAAAAACCGTCTGAGCTACCCATCTCATCTGAGCTACCTACCTCTACATTTTTTTTTTCTTTGACAGTCTTCTTTCATCTTTCCTTTCTTTCACTCGCCCCTGCAGCACCTGGGCAGCGGTTAGGAGTGACCAGTTCTGCCCGTTGGCGTCAGAAGAGCACTGCTCTCAAGGAACCGAAAGTACACAGTGTTTATTAAAGGAAAAAAGGCTGTGTTTAATGCATTTATATGAAAGCTGCTTTTCGTTATTAATCTAATTATACTTTTTTTTTTTTTGCCTTTTTTCTTTTCGATTTTGAATGACTATGAAACAAATAGTAGTGATTTCCATAGGATTATTGTTTTCCCTTCTATGAGGAGGTAAAAAGAAAGTAAGAAGATGCAAAAATGTAAGCGCTTGCCTTTTTTTTTTTTTTTTTGTGCATCCGTATGTCTCTTTGCCAAGCATCAGGTAGCATGCTCACCTATGTGTTACGATTGTTTTATATGTCATTTAGGGACTCAATACAAAATATCCCAGGGCGTTTGCAGCACGACAAAAAAGAAAAGAGGAAAAGAAAAAAAAGACACGGATTGCTTTCTTTCAAGTCTCGTTTTCAAAGCGACGCCTCAAACCATGCACTTGATTATTTATCGAACTGTATATAGTTTTGTAGCCATTTCTCCCCACCCCCCGACGTCCCACTGCCCCAACAATGCGTATTGGCCTCAAATGGGTTTCAGGATTGGTGACACCAGCCCTGAAACACTGATCTTGGCTCGTAAGCTGAAGGCGATTTACCAGTCATGCACAGCTGATGGCAAAACATTTTAAGCCTTTTTTTTTGTTTTGTTTTGTTTTTTTGTAAAAGACACGCCATTCAGGGTACGCCAGTGGTCCAAGCTATCACAGCTTCCTCTGTAGGAAGAGTTCGCCCACCATACGGCCCTGAAAACCGCAGCTCTTGCCATTAACACACCACATTGCCACAGACTGTGCCAAAAGCTACCCAAGCTCGAAAGATGATGAGTGACCAGTCGAGCCTTGTGCATGGTTATCATGTTGTAACGTGCACATATATATTTACGAAGATATACAAGGTGACAGGTTGTTGTGGGAGAAAATCCCAAGTGTCCCCGTCACACAAGGCCGATTCTATGGTGCTTTTTGGACCTTTTTATTATTGTTTCTTTTTGTTTGTTTGTTTATTTTTGGGTGAAAAAAAAGGAGAAACTGTTCCAAAATGACTTGAATGAATGTACTTTTTCGTTGGTTCATGTTAAAGTGATACAGAGGTAGAAAGAGTCAAGGTATGAAAAATAGTGGTATATTGGTTTTGGTGGCCTTCTGTGTCTTCAAATTTTTTTTCTTTTTGTTTTGGTTTTATTTCCTACCATTTTTATGAGCCTTTAAAATGTAAGATATTTAACTATATATCCTGTTATATACATAACAAACCGTTATGAAAATCTCATTGGATAATGGCTCTTAAGTGCAATGTGGAGGCAGCCGTCAACTTTTAAGGAGGATTTGCAAAAAGCACGGCTTTCTCTAAAGCGGGCAAACATGGTACTAGTATCCTGTATTCCCCTCTCCATTTCTTTATTTCCATTTTAATTGCACTTACCATGTTAACACATTTCAAGCAAAAGCACTTAAGCCCAAGAACAAATTTCATTTGATGCCACTTCCACCAACCTTGTCAGACCACAGCATTGGCATTTATATAATGCCTCACTTGGTGTCTCTGCCATACAGGTTGGGGGGAAAAAAATCTATCTATCTATCTATCTATATATATAAAGCTCTTATTTACAGATATTGCCCATGTTGGACAGTTCCATTGAAGTAAATCGTACATTAGGAATACTGTAGATTTTCACCTGGCCGCAGAAGGACCAGGCTAAATTTGTTAAAGCCAGTTTTGCACTGTGCTGTAAAATTGCACTTTTCCAAACAAATCAGTGGATTAGAGGGGGAAAAAACTATCATCTGAATTAGAGTCAGAAATTAGTAATAAATAGCTCAGTCTTTGATAAGCTCTTATGTGAATTTGGGGAACAAGTGTAAGGAAATGCTCTATAGTAAAGCTCCACTGTGTTTAGAGCGAAGATCGATTATTATAGTAATGTCCGTATTTCTTATGCCTATCCAGAGCGATATAAAAAGAAAGGTTTTAATCTATGAATCTCTTAATTAGGTGACTGAATTTATTCTATTATATTTAAATATAATAAGAAGATTATATTATAATAACAAATAAAAACAGTGTCAACAATCTGATCTATTTATTTATACTGCTTAATTCCAAGACTGGTGACACGGTGGCTTCGTGGTTAGCGCTGTCCCCACGACCTTCCAGGGTTGGGTGTTCAAATCTTCCCTCCGTCTACGTCCATACATCTTCTCGCCATGCCTGGTTGGTTTCCTTCAGGTACTTTGGTTTCCTCCGACAGTGCAAAAACACCCAGTGTAGGCAGGTTGGTTTTCCATACAGGGTGTACCCTACCTTGTGCCCCGAGTTTCCTGCGATAGGTCTCAAACCCCCTCTGTCTCTACACGAGATCAGTGGTATAGCCGATGGATGGAATTTCCCAATTATACTTGTAACCCTACACAAAAGCCTTAATTTCCAGTGGCGAACACCATTTCAGCTGAGATCTTATCAATACAGTAAAGCGACGGATCCGCCGAATTAGATCCGCTTTAAATGATAGTCGAACCAAGTCTATGGCCCGTCTTATCCTGTTATATACTGTATATTCTTGCATGAAACACGTTCAGGGACATTGCAAAGAAAACTAAAGCTCGGAAAGAAGTACCGGAGACCGTTGTGGCTGCTGGTGATGACGTAGTTTGTGCAAAACTCATAAAAACACTAACAATATAATTTGTAAATCAGAAGCAAACTCGTTACAACGTATAGTTCTTTTGGAGGTTAAAATGAACTATTCACCCAGCAGAGCATCCTGTTTGATAGGAGCGACGTTTGTTTAGAATTGTAAACTGGAAACAAATTTAAACTGAATCTGGACTTTATAAAATCATAGCATCCGGATATCGTGATAATATATTATCGGCTGGTCTCTGGTGAATCCAGTCCCTTGTTGAAAGTCTGTATATTTTCAACCTGCATAGAGTAAAATGAAAACTAATTATTCACCATAATGTCAGATGTAATTGTTAGCTTTTCGTGAACACATTTGCGAAGTTCACGAACGCATGAAGGGACTCTTAAACCCTGGAGCATTACTCGTAGAGCTGACCCTCGCCTCATCTCTCCATCACTGGCTCCCTAATTAAGCTCGGTCTTCTTTGTCTTTGGCGAAGATGAATCAGAATGAAGATGTGAATTTTTATGACCAAGTTGTGAATTTATAAATGCAGCCTTGCGTCTAGCTCTTGAGTTGGTTTAACCAACAAAGCTATCCCCCACCACACACACTTACTTTTCTTTCACTTTGCTCATTTTCATCCCATGCTATTAACTTTTCTCTGCACACATGCCCAGCATGCAGACAAAGTGCGATGCCATGCATCAAGCCGAGCTCCTGATCGTTACCGAGGCTCCAGCTCGATGCGTTCTTTTATGCTCTAGTGCCACTTGGTGGAAAAGACATGGCCTGGAAGGCCCAAGAATGAGTCAGACTGATTCTCTGGACCCATTCAGATCAAAAATCAGTTGGATGAGATCCTGTTGGTTTCGATATACCACGTAATCATTTTGTAAAAGATGAAAGCGGCTGCAGCTCGGTCCTGTCTGATTATGCGGGCAGGAAACGGAGGATAGAAATTCCTCCCTGTGCTGACGCCAGTACTCAAGCACTTATTCTTGCGTTTCTTTTGCCTACAAGCAAAGGGGCAGTGCTTTTTCTATGTGTACGTTTTTTATTTTGTTTCTTCAACATCATTGTGCATTACACGAGACTACCTTTATAGCCCAAAAAACGATGCATGAAATCGATCGCTCTTTTCTAACTTGTAGCACTTATGTTCTTTCTTCGTTAAAAAAAAATAAATGAATAAATAAAAATACTTTGTTTGCATTTACCTTGATATTTTCTTTTCCAGCACATTCTTCTCGGTTTTTTTTTTTTGTTTGTTTTTTTTTTTTTTTTGCTTTGCATTTGTTGTTGTATTTTATGACTCAATAAGGCTCAATGATCTTTTTTTTGTTGTTGTTGTTTGTTTATTTTTGGCACTCAGTAAAATGATATGCTGTAAAATAAAGCTTTTTTTATTACTTCATTCCTAAGGCTGTACAGGGTTGTTTGTGACAATAACTGGTAATTAGACCATTTGTACCTTCATTTTTGTTTTGTATACTTTTCTTCCCTCAGTTTGGCATTTCTTATGTTCAGATTGCCAGTTCTAAATGTAACAAGATTTGAAAGTAAAGCTTACAACAGATATTCAATGTGTCTTCTTGTATTCCATGTACAGTTTAAAAGCGGCTTGTTAAAAACGTATGGCAACATCAAACTTGTGTCTACGAACATGGGAGACAAAATATGTGTAGGGAGTGAATATACAGAAAACGGCACTGGAACATTTAACTGTACATCACCCCATATCACAGGTCGATTACAGTAACTTTAGGTCGCAGCATGGGTGAATCTACAGTTAGTCAGGTGTGTACGGTCCGCAGTACGGAGGAGAGAGCAGCTGCCTGACAAAACCCACATTTACAACCAGTAACTTTCAGCAAGAAAGCACATCTGATAATGTCACCTTAAACAACACACTGTCTCCTCCTACGTCGTTCCAAAGTGCCTTCATGTTGTTTTATTTACCCCATGACGAGGTTCTGTACAAAGCTAACTAGCTTCTGACACAAGGTTGAATTCCAAACCCCTCTCTAACCCCTGATCAATGGCGCTACTTGATGTGTGGAACAAGGGATTGTACACCCAGGGGCGGATCTAAAATATATTATTCATGGGGTGGCAATAAAATTATGAGGGGTGGCAACACTGAAGCAGGCATCCTTGCATGGTTTTTGTGGGTTCAAGGAACGTTATTCTTATTCGGTGTATACACTAGGGTGCACATTTGTACATTGTCCTATAAAAATGAAATAAAGGCTGATGTGTGATTGACTTGAACCTGATATCTGGATTGGAACGTCAGATAAATTAAAAAAAAAACTCTTATTTTTAGAACACTAGGACACTAGTGCTGGGGTGGCAAATGGGCAATTCTTAGGGTGGCAATTGCCACCCCGTGCCACCCCGGTAGATCCGCCCCTGTGTACACTCTACATAGTGCACTAGCTTCCCATTTAACACTATTACGGATTCAACCCCAGAACCCCGAAAGTTAACAGAGCTGATATTCTAAAGTGGAAATGTAAAAAGTAACTTGCATGATTTACAGGACTGTCCACCTGCATGGGTTATTCTCCTCACCTTTGGGCTACATAGTACCGGTAAGAATTGAAAAAAAAAAAAAACATTCACCCCTGTTAATTACACTAACTGTCGGTTGCCAGCTTCGGCAGGTGCAGAAGGATATGTGTTGGAGGAGCAAAAGAACTGGCTAAATCAAGAGACAAATCTTAATCTGTCAATTATACTGTAAATGGTGTTTGTGGAACTGTTGTATAAAAGCTGCACCCTGGTGCCAACAACCACATCACGGCAGCGCTGATAACCAGCACAACAGTACTCGGTCTTGTGTGATATTCATTCATTATAACTTTTTGAATTTAAATTACTTAAATTGGCACTAATTACACATGAAACAGATCTAATCTACATTGCGAGTTAGAATACTAAAACTGCTACACTTGTCAGCCTGATTTTCTTATACAGACAGAAACCACAGATCCTAAAAGAATTCTTTAGTCATAATTCTTTGGCAGCCTTGAAACACAGAATTTGATGCGTTTATGGCAGCCAGTGTGTCAAAGGAAACAGTTCAAATTTCAAAGTGATTTCGCTGCCATGACTCGATTCCCCTCCCACTTCCTGGTGGACGCACAGAGTGATGCAAAACTCAAACCGCAAAGTTTAACGTTTACGTCTAGGCAAGCACGCGTTTAAAACATTGGCTTGCTCGCGTTAATTAAGATCGAAA
Source organism: Clarias fuscus (assembly GCA_030347435.1). Lineage (NCBI taxonomy): Eukaryota > Metazoa > Chordata > Actinopteri > Siluriformes > Clariidae > Clarias > Clarias fuscus. The sequence goes on along the minus strand of CM059211.1, from coordinate 3,485,857 downwards.
TTCCAGGCCGCTTACCTTCTCAGAAAATCACTTTATAACAAGGGAATTCTGTATTGTCAACAACACGCCACTGCTGTTTCTGAAATTGAGACTTCAAATATGTTTTTAAGTCATTTTCCTAACAGCAGTGGGAAGGAGTCCAGTCAGGCCCCTACAGGCGAAGGTGAACTCCCTGAGCTCGGTGTGCAGCAGTCCGGCGAGCAGCGAAGCGCTCAGACCAAGCCAAAGGTTGCAGCTGCCTAATGAAAACAGATGAAGCAGAGATAAAGTGTTTGCCGCCATTAGGGGCTCCATTCATCACGGTTAGCCCGGGGGCTTCAGAGCACCTTGTACAGGGACTTCTCCCTCCCCACATCCCTCCATCATGCTGCAGTAGACACACACAGCCACGAAGCGAGGTCAGCCACAGACCAGCCATTATATAAGCTTTCCAAAGCAATGAACTGTGATGTGCTCTATATGAGCTATACGTGTCTGGTTATTGCGGGTTCCGAGCTGGAGAACAAAAATGACAAAAAAGTTCCAGAATCTCTCCATTGTCGTCGATATTTCATGCTTCCATTAAACATCTGGTAATCTGGTAGCTCAGACTTACACACAAACACAAAATGTAGGTTAGGACACACTGGGCCTCATAGAGCAACATTCTCCTTCAATTTTCCTTTAACTTTAAGAGAAAAGATACGAGAAGTCAATGCCAGATACATCAAACTTTCCTAACCATCCCAATCTGCTTACAGCCAGGTGAGCTGAATGATGAACCCCACTTGATCGTACCATAAATTGGAGGACCATGTCTGATTTGGGATAATTAGTAACTCCTGCCAACACCATATAAGGTGTAAGTTGTGCCGTGTAAAAATCGCGCACAAGAGTTGGAGAGAGAGAAAAAAAAAAAAAACAGGTAGGAAGAAGAAGAACAGCAGAAGAACAGCAAAACCGAATCCAATTTAAACAAAGTAAAAAAAATATATAAACATTTGGCAGTGATGGCAAAATACATGTTACTGTATGCTCTGAATGCTGTTTCAGCCAAGAGATGCTAATTTAAAAAAATGGTGGTTTGGTGACACATGGAGTGAGGGCATAACCTCCTTCAGCTATGTTAAATTTTTATAAAGTTAGAGGGGTTTTTTTGTACAACATTTGAACTGGATATAATGAGTTCAGCCTTTATTCATATTAGTCATATTTACATTACTGCACAGTAAAATTCTTTATTTTTCGAATATCCCAGCTTTGTTATTAGGCTGGGGTAGGAGCACAGGGTCAGCCATATTTACGGCATCCCCGGAGGCCCTTGCTCAAGGATCCATCAGTGGTAACCTGGTGGAGCTGGGGCTCGACCCGCCCACCTTTTGATCAGTAACTCCGAGCCATCACCACCGCCCCAATGGATTGTTTTAGAGTGCTCATGGAAATCCGTAACAGCTCAGCATCCGTTCCTCCATCTCAACCCGATCTCAAAAAAAAAAAAAAAAAAAAAAAAAACGGTCTCTGCGCAAGCCCTGGATAACCGAAATATCTAACAGCCATCTGTAAGCCATCAACTGAAAAATAGTATCTCTTTAACCTATGAATTAAATGAGCCACTCATCATCATTCTTCTATAAACATCATCTAAATTTGTATATGTTTAGTATCCGATGCATTTTTTTCTGTTTCCGTGCATCAGACAAACACTTTGAGCACTTTGAAAACAGGTTGTTTTATCTTTTACCTGATCTTGGGAAGAGTTCTCTTACCTAAGAGAAGAGCAAAAATAAGAAGACATGGGTGAATCCCAGAAATGAACGGAAATAAAAAAATATATATATTGAAAATATTGCTTCTTGCATGAGTCCCCTTGTGGCTGACTGTAATCTATAATCAAGTTATGGAGGGAGCCACCTTAATTTAGTGATCTTCAGCAAGCACCTGAAAACTATTCTGTTCAGGGTCATGGCGGATTCAGAGCCAGTCCATGGAACACCAGACATGAGCTGAGAATACACACTGGACTTGCTGCCAACCAGAAATATTTCTTCCACAAACTTTGAATGATGTAAAGTTTTTTTGTTTTTTTATTTGGGGGGGGGGGGGGGGGGGGGGGGATGGGGGAATGAAAAAGAAAGAAGAACAAAAAATATGGAAATTCAGAATCAGTTTTTGGTTGCATAATATTCCCTGCATCTCTGCAAGTTTGGAGACAGAATTATACTGGAGGCTTTTGAGACAGTAGAATTCCATTCTGGCATTTATAAACACTTATTAACCCTGATAAATGATGAAAACAATTATGTAAATGCCATCACTGTATGACAAACAGCAAAGAAGCATTTAAAGAAAAATTTGTTCCGACATTTGACCTTGCTGTAACCTTGACCCAGTTTGGATCAGTTCCAAAATGTAAGCAGTTCATTTGTTGGTCACACTGGGTACGTTTACATAGAACCCTATTATTTACCCACTAATTACCAGAATGAAAGCCCAACAACAACAACAACAAAATGCATTAAACATTTCGGAACACTCTGACCCGATCCGGCCAGGTTGGAATACATTTTCAATGCGACAATGTGATTTTCAATTTTCAATATGTAACCCACCCCTCTCAACCTTTGTTCAGTAGGTCAATATTAGCCATGTAAACACTTGATCTGATTATTTCTTTCTTGTTGGAATCAGTATATTCTTTCTGCACTTTTGCCCCATGTGGGGTAACACTGGGTGACATGGCATGTTTCCAAGAAGGTAATTTTGCTTCCATTCTTGATCTTTACTATGGACATTCATCCACTGGGTCGCTGGCTGAGGAAGGCGCTCTGATTGGGTTGCATTTCTCATGTAGTAAAAAATCTGACCAATTATAGATAAGACTGAATTCTTATATCCAATCAAAACACAGAAGGCGGGATTTATCAGCAAACCTAACCTCAGAGCCGGAGATAAACACTTCTCTTATATTTCCGGCAGACTTGACACTTCACAGCAAGGCCACTTTGCCAAAAAACGTACATTCCGATTAGACGCTTTTGTTGCACAGAAACACAGACCTCATTGGATCCGTGTCCACGTATCAAATTGTTGCAGCGCACAAGGAATAAAAACGCTTCGGGACATGCTGTTAAAATAAATCTTCTTGAGCACGGTAACCTTTAGGCTTCATCACACCAATCCGTTGTTGATTGTTTTCCTAGAACAGCGAGGCCCCAAGGGTTTACTCCTTACTTCAATCCTTTCCTGCCGTCTGTGTGAAGTGTCTGGTGTGTGTTACAAAGCTGATGAACGAGGGCTCGCTGTCAAGCCTGCCTGCTTGGCACTTGAGGTGTCGCCTCAGGGGCTGAAGCTCTCCTCTGGGCTTTTAGTCCTCTTGGATGGCGCGTCCACTTCGGAGCGACACACTGTTAGTCCGACTGGAGCTTTAATGAATCCTCTCCAACCGTGCTCCGACGCATCTTAATTAACTTCAAAGCAGCACTGGAGGCCAGAATCCGCCTCGGCCCTGTGTGACCCCCCTGCCACTGTGGAAACGTTGATTAAGAAGCGTGTCTCCAGAGTGATCGGGTCACACACACCCCAGTATCTGCGTCACACTGGGCTAATTTAGTCTTACGGGCACCCGGCTATAAAAATTCTTATCGCTTATTTAGGACGGTTTCTTGCTGGGAGCTGAGAGGAAGAATTCCCCCTGAGGTTTAAAACCGAGGATGAGATCGTATTATCCGCCCAAATGTTGCTCCAGCGGGTCAGGGATTAATGTGTGAGGAATTGCACTGGCCGTAGTGGAGACGTGTGTGTGTTTTGGAAGCGAGGCGGCCAGTATTTCTCTGCACAACCTCAGGCGGGAGTGTGTCTGCGCAGAAAGGCAGCCTCCCGACACGGGCGCGAGAGAGTCGGCGGAAGCCGATCGATAGGCTGTTGGCTTTTTTGTTTGTAGGTTCAAGCCGGCCATGGCTTTATTACAGCCAGGTTCGAGTCATCAGGGAGCTGCTGTCTCTCGTTCTGTTGCTGTTGCTGTTGTATGTGTGTGTGTGTGTGTGTGTGTGTGTGTGCGCGTAAGAGAGTGGAGCTCCCTCCTGTTTGCCAAAACTGTAATCCCACTGTGACCTTGCATGACCTCGCCTCGAGAGGAAAGCTGCTTAGAGGAGTCTGTAGAAAAGCCCCCTCCCTGTCTCCACTCAGATGTCTTGCTCTCTTTTTATCTCTGTCTTTCTCCCACATCCTTCTCCCCTCCCATCTTCTTTCCTTTCTCTCTCTCTCTCTCTCTCTCTCTCTATTCTTCATCTCGTCTTCATTGTTCATTTGCCACACTCCCTGTCTTTCTCTACTGCATTGTACGAAAAGAGCTGCACTAAGTAAAGACAGATCGGTGTTCAGCTCACAGAAACACACACACACACACACACACACGAACGCCTTCAGACCGGTCTCCAAGTGGACTGCCCGGAGGAAGAGAAAGAATTCTCTGGAACTGATTACGGCTGGAGAAAACGCCACATGGTCTTCGCCTTTGATAGAGACTTCACAGTACGTATACGTGAAGACAGATGTGGCTGAAGCTTCATCAGAAACGAGAAGGGCTCAGAACTACGGCCGTGACGTGTGGTGATGCTACTGCTGCTTCTTCGGTAATTGGCACCAAAGAGGCACTGGAGTAAGATTACTAATCCACAATTCAACAGCGTGACTTGCAAATTGGTTTTTCCGAAAAGACGTGTGACGACACGTATTCCTTCCCCTAGCTGACCCGACAGGACCCCCCACTGGCCTGCCCCCAATGGTGCGATCTCTCTCAGCAAATAGGACCCAGACTGTACCACACGGACTCTCAGTAGGGGGCTTGACAATCTGGAGGCGCGACGGGGGGTTGCGACGAGGAAGAGGGATTACCCATCAGTCCCTGGGGGCTGGCCTGTCCAGACAAGGGTGGCACACAAGGAGGGTTCTTTGTCTACCCGGTGCCACACAATTATCCCTCATGAATGGGAGCAATTCAGTGTCGTATTACTTGCCGCTCTGCACTTTGAATTGGGCGAGACTTTTAAAAGTACCAGCTGCATCCCAAGGTCTACTTAGGCGTCCCGAAGTCTGCAGTCTAGACAGGGAGTTCTCCGTAGCACCCTTTTATGTACTCGTTAATAATAAGATAAGGTGGGTGGTTATATCAGCCTAAAGGCTCCGCCCTTACATCAGTAAAGCCAACCTTAAGCAAACTGGGGTACTACTATCAAATATACCTCTCCTATTTAAGATAACGTTTAACTTGATACCAAGCTACTGTAGCGAGCTGTCCATAATGCCTGCATTTGAAATTATTTAAGACATGGAACACTTAACATTACTGGCTTTCTCAATCCGTCAAAGCAACAGATTTCTGTGATTCAGACTCAGAGAATTTTTACGTTAGCGCTCCTCGAGGCTTCGTTCAGACATAACGCACAACCAGGGTACAAGTGCAACAAATCCTACAGGACCTTTTTGCAATCTCTCAATGATGATTGGTTAGATCCTCACTGAATGTGAAGTGTGAGCACAAAGTGTAGAGCTTAAACTCTAGTGTAACTTTAGCACAGTTTAGCTAGCATTGCAGCATGAATGTTTATTCGTTATTACATCTTAGCATGAGTTTATGTCTTATAGACTTCTACATCCCAAATAAAGCTGTTCTATAATTATGATTGTTGGACCTACTGTACGTTGGAACATCGTGATCTTGCGTCTGCCTTCCTGTTAACATGATTGCATGCAGTCCTGACATCTGCTGTAGTAAAAGTGACTTTTTTTTATTTATTTTTTTAAGAATGACCTCATATTTGTACACTTTCTTAAAATACCCTACATAGAGTTTTATTTTCTACTATGCATTTTACAAATTCAGGGCTAGAGTTAACATTTTCACCAGTTTGAACTGGACTAGGTCTTCTATTGGATCAAACTACACAGGCCAGCCTTTGCTCCCCACTATGCTTTTACTGGTTTTCCTTCCTGTGATCACTTTTGGTATGTCCGGACCACTGCAAACTGGGAGCATCACACAAAAGCTGCATATTTGGAGTTACCCTGACCTCCAAAACTCCAAAAGTGCAGCTCTTGTAGGAAGTTCCTGGTCTGCAGTGGTCAAGACATACCAAAAGTGATGCAAGGAAGGAAGGAAGGAAGGTGAATCTGCAATAGGGTCATGGGTGGCAAATGCTCAATGATGCACATGGGGAGTGAAGGCTGGCCTGTGTAGTCTGATCCAATAGAAGAGCTACTGTAGCTCAAGTCGGTGCTTCAGTTTCCTCCCAAAGTCCAAAGACATTCAGATTAGGGTAATCTGCATTCCAAAATTGTCCATAGTGCGTGAATGTGGACGTAAATTTTGACTGGAGGTCCTACCACAGCTGTGAAATTAGGAATAAATACAACAGTCAAAATTGTCCGTCATGGTCCTTAGTTGGACTACAGAGGTATCTAGATGGATGAGGTATCTAGATGGATGGAAGGATGGATGTAGCTCATACTGCTGAAAAAGTTAATGCTAGTTCTGATACAAAGGAGTCAGAACACAAAGGGCATCACTGTTTTACTGGCAAAAGGGGGACCTTTTCAATATTAGGTGCTTGGTCATACAGTTATGGCTGTGATTGTTGGCCATATTTAAAATAAAAAAAATAAAAAATTAATTGATCTCTCAGGGGCGGCACGGTGGTGTAGTGGTTAGCACTGTCGCCTTGCACCGCCAGGGTCTGGGTTCGATCCCCGGCCAGGCTCCCAGTGTGCATGGAGTTTGCATGTTCTCCCTGTGCTTGGTGGGTTTCCTCCGGGTACTCCGGTTTCCTCCCACAGTCTAAAGACATGCAGGTTAGGCTAATTGACGTTCCCAAATTGCCCGTAGTGTGTGAATGGGTGAGTGTATGTGAGTGTGTGTCTGTGCCCTGCGATGGATTGGCACCCTGTCCAGGGTGTACCCTGCCATGTGCACTAAGTCTCCTGGGATAGGCTCCAGGCCCCCCGTGACCCTGAATACAGGATTAAGCGGTATAGATGATGAGTGAGTGAGTGAGTGAGTGAGTGAGAGAGAGTGATCTCTCAGGTCAGAAGTTTTAAATCTTAGCTGGGTTAGCTGTGTAACAATTGTTTTAAGATAACGCCACTGACATTTCAGTCTCATAAAAGAGTTCTTTCATTTGGAATTAAAAACCTTTGACTACTCAAAGAGCTTGGAAACCCTTTTCTAATAGAGAAACACTCTGTTCTGGGACTGAACATAAAGCTATTAAGGTTTCTGCTTCTGAAGAGACAGTTTTCTAAATTGAACAAACCTGTGCACTGTTCTATATCCAGGATAAAAAAATAAATAAATTTAAAAAACCCACCTATGCACACGTCACCCATCCTGGGGTCATGTCTTAACCGAACGGCTCTACGCTGAACTTTCAGCGGTGGCTGCATTCCAACATTCACCAGCACACAAATGCGCTCACAAAGCAGCGAGGGCCTTGCAGATCAAAAGCAAAACCAAAGCACCAGAACTTTCCAAACCGTTCCACTGATGTGGAAATAGGCTGAGTGAATCACCAGCAAGGTTCAACTAGAGGTAATGTTATCTTGCAGTGGCACTTCACCGATCAAACAAAAATAAAAGTAGTGTTCAGATAAACATTTAAAACAGGAAAATATAGAGACTGGTATGGAGAACTGGAAATTTTAAGCCCAGTAAAAAGGATAGAGGCAGGGTTCAAACTACATGGCTAACAGCACAGACCGATATGTTTGTTAAAATGGATACATAACTTTTGCATTAGTCAATCACATTAAGGTCCTCTTTAACGAAGCTCTTAACCATATTACCAAATCAAATTCAGTCTCGGTTTGAGACACTCTGGAAAACCTGTGTTCACTAATCGTCTATCTCTCTCTAACCTGTATACAATCCATCGCAGGGCACACACTCATTAAATAACACACATATTCACACACACACACACACACACCATTGGCAATTTGGGATGCCAATTAGCCTAATCTGCATGTCTTTGGACTGGGGGAGGAAACTGGCGCGCCCAGAGGAAACCCACCAAGCACTCAGGGCGGGAATCCTGGAGGTGCAAGGCATCAGTGCTTACACCAGGAATATAGTGCTAAATAAAATCCCAAAAACCTTTGCTTTTACACCATGTCAAACAACTATCGCTGTTAAACGTCTCAAATCAGTTACCACAGTATCACATGTTGTTATTTCACTTCAAATGAAGACCTTCTGAGCCCGATCATTAATTCCTATTTTAACAAGGCAGCAGGTCAAATTAAATTAAAAAGATGAACATTAATCTGTTTCTTTTTCTCTCTCCAAACCACCAGGCATTTCTAAGCTATGATGTAGAAATTCTTTACCTTTACGCTGCATGTTAACCTCCTAATAAATCCAGGCGCGAGACGGTTAAATCCCTATGCACGACCACTCAAATCACACGGATAATAACACTAGCATGCATTATGACATCAAATGAAAATGTCATCCATGCATTAATCATGGAGACAGGCCACTCGCATACACAGGCAAGCATACACACTCTTGGCTCGAAGAGGGACACCTGGCTTTCTTCTCCAGTGCCAAGTGCCGCGCGAGTGTGTGTCTGGCCGTTGTTACAGTTGCCCACTGCTGCTGCTGAGCCGTGCCCATCTGCCAATTGGGCCACGTTCTCACAGCTTGTCCAGCATGAGCCCAAACGGACTGGAGCAGCAGTGGCCTGGCACCACGCCCGGCCATGTCCAAACACCGTTCTGCCAGCTCGCACGCTGGCCTCGCTCTGTGCCTGCAGAGGCATCCTAGATCAGCAGCCCACACACGCAAGCGCACACACACACACACACACACGCACATCTACCAAAAGAGCATAGACAACTGTGGTGTGTTGATTCTGCAGCGATGTGAAAGTGATAACGCTGATACACAGAGTCAGATTCCCAGCCCTAGTCCTGTAGAGTCCTGTAGTGTTCAGCAGCCAGATAGATTGGGTTATTGCCTAGCAAGAACCAAAATGACCACAACATGCATCCACTTTATTACAAAAAAAAAAAAAAAAAATATATATATATATATATATATATATATATTAAAAACTCAGCATGTTTCCAAAGCTTAAAACTTACCCTTCACATCAACATGTTTAAACAAAGGTGTTTAATAGGTGATTTAAAAGTTAGCTGGAAATCTACAAACACACACTGCAGTGGAAAAAAAAAAAAAGTCAAATATCTTTACATAAACCCTCTAAAACTTTACAAAATATCAGTCTCATCTAACCCGAGGTGATTTTGCTAAAGTAGCATAGATTCCATGCTTGGGGTATTGTTGGCTCCTACATCCCGAACTCAAAGCTGGATAACAATGGGACGGTTGTGTCAGGAAGGGAATCTACAGCATAAAACCTGCGCCTAGTTGGATGTTTTAGGACTGAATGTGAATGTGGCAGGGCAGCTGAAAGAAAAACAAGAAAGAATGCATTTTTAAATCATATTTGAAATGGTCAATATAGTGATACGCTGACTGTCACCACTCGAATAGCTTTAGGACTGAAAGTCTCCATCCTCAACAAAGTGGACTGTATATTACCTAAAACTTTATTTCCTGTTATACAACTGCAATTTCAACCTTATTGCACGCAGGTAAATATGCGTGTATGTACATATGTCTGTCTGTATATACATGCACACGCCCGTCAGCCATGTATCCTGTATATGCTGAACATTATAACCACCTGCCTAATCTTGAGTAGGTTTGCCACTAAAACAGTAACGCACTGTGTTCTGACACATTTCTATCACAACCAGCATTAACCTTTTCAGCAATTTGATCTACACGAGCGCTTCTATTGGATCAGACCACGGTACTGTATACGGGCCAAAATTCGCTCGCCATGTGCATCAGTGAACCTTGGCCACCCACGACCCTATCGCCAGTTTGACATCCTTGGATCACATTTGGTATTTCCTGACCACTATACCTTACAAACGTACACCATACAGTAGGTTTGCCCATTTTTCTGTTTCCAGAACAAAGACAAAATGTTTATTTGACGTCTAATGTAATCCCACCCACTTCCAGCCTCCATTGTAATGAGATAATTGTATATCCGTAGCTACTGCGACAAGGGCGGACCTGTGATGGCTAGACGACACGATCAGATCAATTCCAAAACTGCAGGTCTTGTTGGATGTTGCTGGTCTTCAGTAGTCATCATTTACCAAAATGCTCCGTAGAAGAAAGGAAAAAAAACAACAACAATGAACCGGTAAGGGGGTCATGGGTGGCCAAAGCTCACTGAAGCATGCAGGAAGTGAACGCTGGGGTGTGTAGTCTGATCCAGTAGAAGAGCTACTGTAGCTCAAACTGCTGAAAAGGTTAATGCTGGTTCCCATAGAAAGGTGTCAGAAAACAGAGCGCATCACTGTTTTTGTGGCAAAAGGGGGACCTACTCAACATTAGGCAGGGGGTCATAATGTTCAGCATATACAGTATACAGGGTGCATGAAAACTAACTAGGCATAAAAAAAAAAATGCCTTAATCACATTAATCAATGACATTAATCAATGTTGTAGTCAATATTTCTAATACAAACAAATTGGACACGTTTTATTAGATAGGAAAATTAAAGCAAATTCTAATGTGAGCACCAGTGGCGCCAAACCAGTTTCCTTAAAGCCAGGGATGGAAAACAGTCTTGTGGAGGAAGTTGTTTGAGATTTGTTTGAGAATTGATGAAAACCTCCTGAAGTCCTCCAGTGTGCAAGGCTCTGGACTTCTTGGAGGCCATTCATGAGGTCTGCATCGTCCCTGGAAAATGCTCGTCATATACAGTAAAAGCAAAATGGGGTGGGGCACCAAAGTGCATGAAAAAGTCACCAATGTTCTATAGCCATTAAACATTAAAAAGCTTCACCAACCCTGTACACATGGGTGCTTAATTACATAATTTAGTATTGGTGTTTGTTGCACTAGAGTTAAACCAGAAGTTGACCTGCCATGGTGTTCGTTTCACACGGTGATTTGCACCAAGTGAAAAAAAATAAAAAATAAAAAATACAATTAAATAAAACGAGTCTACCTTTAGCTTGCATCAATCCTGTACCTTGCCACGTCGCTTAGTTTTCCTACAAACCTCCAAACTTTATAAAGTAAATTAACTCCTGGAGTCGTTAGACGCTGTTCATTATTGATCATCCTTCATAATCTCATTAAACCTGATCTAAACATCGAGCTAGCTCATTAACACAGGAATAAATACTTTATACATTTCAAATTGTAAATCTGAACTCAAGTCATTCAAGGTGTCGTCTCCCAAACCTGAGAATCTAAATTCCAAATTAGCAATTAGTGATTTCCTGAATACAAACATCCAAACTCTCAGCCAAAGAGGGAAAACCAGAGCTGTGAAAGAACCAATCACAGTCATGTGTGTGTGTGTGTGTGTGTGTGTGTGTGTTACTCTATAAGCTTAATCAATGTTAATTTAGTTGCAAATTAAGTGTAGCTAATTGGATGCACATTTAAAGAAAGTTAATCAATAGCATTAGGTGGAGGCGTGACTGGGTCAGCTAGTGAAATCATTTGAAGCCAATTAACTAATTAACCAATCAACTAATCAGTAACCAAAGTAGCAGGGCTGCTGAAATGGCAGGACTGATAACACTGGGCCAAAGAATTCACACACCACCAGATTATTGCAGTGTCTTTACTTTTGCTTCTCCATCATCCCAAAGTGCACAAGTATACCTTTTTCTTTCTTTATTCCATAGTGCAATGGTGAATGAGTTTATTTCATGAACACTTGACAAAACAAAATGTCTCATGTTCAAGATTCTCACGAGAAAAAAAAAAAAAAAAAAACTGTACTTTTGCTCGTCATTGAAGCGGTCTCCTCACGCCTACATCTTTGGTACATCTTTTACTAAGATCTAGATATGCCTCAAAGGGTAAGTTATGCAACTTGACTGTAACCAAGTCCCTTAATGAACTTTTTAAAAAGTTACACTATTTCCACATTTCTAGTTAAATACAATAAGCCTAGAACCTTAGTGACGAAGAAAGATCCACCGTTTTCTGAAAGTGAAACAAAACTGAAAATGTGTAAATAATACATGTGTGAGAAAAAACGCTTCATAATTTCAATCCCTACACTTTTCCAGCAACCCTAATGCGGAGACAACAGGTGACAATTATTACAATAATGCAAGTTCTGGTGGCGATTCTACAGCAGTGCACAGGAGGGCCGAGACGAGCCTTCTCCATCACCATCTCTTCCCTTTAGCATCCTCCTTCACCTTCCACAACATGAGCTCCATGCACGCCTTCGCGTCCTCCTGGGTGTCGTGTCCCTCCGCTGTGAGACATGAAGGACAGAGACTGAAATAACACGCGCTGAAAATGGAAGCACAGGCTTTGTGTTTGGTCCCTTCTTTCCAAGATCACACAATCGTGTACAGACTGTAATTTTGGCTGATGCTGCAGACTATACACCATTACACACCAGACCATTGTATAACCTACACAATAACCAGCTGGTGTATCGAGTGTAATTTTGGTCAAGTTCTAAATTTCATGTAAATGTTTATGACATATTTCCAAAAGAAACTGAAGATACGCATTCACTTCTCAACCTTTGTTCCACGTTTGTACTGTTAGAAAGGAATAGGTTTTTAGGTTACTCGTGCAGGGTCGGTTTCACACCACTGTAAAAGTTATATCTAGCCACAGCCCCCCACACTTTCACCATTGCACAAACTCACTATCATCCGTCATAGTTACCCCACTCTGGCTCTGCAGTCCCAACTATACTGGTAGCTCAGCATACGAATTTAATCCGTTCTGGAAGCAAGGTGATATTTCGTATTACGAAACCCATTTTCAGAAAGGAAATAATGTAATTGCATCCAAAAAATACAATCATATTTGAATACAAAAACATGCAAAAAAAAAATATATATGTTTTAACGTGGATGTACGTGTGATTCAGCCGGCGTTCGGCTCGGTTCGTTCACTCGTATGCTTCGTATGTCGAGGCGAATTTCTTATGAAAGTTCAGTTCTTAAGGTGAAAATTCACGAGTCTGGCTGTTCGTATACCGAGGGACCACCGTATACTTTCTTTCCCCCTCAGAATAAGCACTGAAAGAGGTAGGACAAGGATTAAGTACCCGTATCCTATGGCAGAGTCAGGAAAAATAAAAGGGGCGTGCCACTTTAGCAGAATTTGTAGTTTCTGGTTTCTTCTGGTAGAGTGCAGACACCGGAAACTCCTTAACCAACAGATGCCTCCATCTCCTCAATAATACACCAATACACATTTTTCTAAATCAGCGATGTTAATTAGTTGCTACTATTCATAATAAAGGATACTGGAACTTACAGAATGTTTACAGCTGGCAATAATAATAATAATAATAATAATAATAATAATAATAATGAAAACATTCTGGTGAAAATCATGAATTCAGCCAGTGTTGTGGTCCAGTATAACTAAAACAGTCCATGACCTAACGTGTTAAAATTATTTTGCATGTAACTGAAGGTTCTCACTCTTATTTAATCTTTATAGCAATATAATTAAAAAGACAAGACCATTTTTTCACCTTGGTGAAAAGTATTCAGAAAGAGTTTATAGTCTAATACCTGCATGTGGAAAAAAGAAAAGATGGGATCACATGTTTAAACATTACTGTAGGAGTTAAGATCGTTTGTCTCATGTACTGTACAGCAACGTGAAAAGATTTTTTTTTCCCCCCCCTCCACGTGTCCCATTTAGGAAGCTGGGGTCAGAGCTCAGGGTCAGAGCTCAGGGTCAGCCAGCGCGTAGCAGACAGGGTTAAGGGCGTTTCTCAAGGGCTCAACTGCAGCTTGGCAGTCCTGGGGTTTGAACCCTCACCCAGTAATCACAGAGCCTTAACCGTTTGAGGCACCAGAGCCTGGAGAGCCAGTTCGAGTCCTGGAAAATGCCCGTCCCATCAGGGGAAGAAAAAAAAAAAAAAAAACTCCATAGATGTGATGACCTGGTCATTCAGTACATTCAGGTTGTCAGCTGACGTCATTTTACTGGCCTCCAGAAGCTTGTACAGTGGCCCCTATGCATGATGGGAAGAGCATGAAGCCATGCACCCTTCTTATCCTAATGCACCCATTGCTTTGGACTCATCAGACCATATGACCTTCATTGCCCCAATTCTTGGTATGGTCCCATTCCTGTGAGTTTTCAGCATATTGTGCATGTATGGAAATGCTTTTACCTTCACTAATAGACATGCATCGCTACAGATAATCTCCCTTCATCCACAAAGTTGACTGTTCAGCACCATCCTTCCAGGTTGTAATAATGTGTTGAAGGGTTCTTAACCCAGTTCCAGCAATTTTAAATCTCCTTAGTTGTTTTCTTTGCGTGATGCAGCCCAATCATTCAACCATTCTGAAATTGCAACTTTTTTTTTTTTTTTTTTTGGCCAGATAGAGTATGATTAGCTCAGCAAAAATGGTAAGTGATTGCACAACACCCCCCCCCCCCCCCCCCATTTTGACTTAAAATAATTGAAAAGAAAAGGATGAGAGTAACTAAGTGAAGATAATGTACAGTAATGAGAAGATTCCTCAGCAGCTCCCAGTGCGAGCCAGCCTCGGTCACACGCTTGATTAAAGATGGGTTTAACAGGGCAAATGATTCAATCAGCTAAACCTACCGCTTTCTTGGATTATCTTCCTCAGATACTCGGCTGTCAAGCTTTGGAGTTCTCTCTTGTGCGGCGGACCCAGGCGATGAGGGAACACCACGGACGTGTCAACCACCGAGCTGTGAATAAGCTTGGGGGGAAAAAAAAAAAAAAATAGTAACAAAGGCAGCAACGAAATAAGAGTTCTTGTCTTGGCATTGTCTCTCTCTTCTCACTTTTGGAGGCTAGAGGGCAGGTGCTTGAATAAGTGAACATGTTATTGTGTTATACATCCTGAAACTGAAAGTCTTCTAATTTCTAGACATCATGACTAGAACGGTGTAAAGACAGCCAAGGAGCGACCAAAACAAGCCGAGGACAAAGTTTTGTCCCAAAAACTGAATATCTTGAAATCCACCAAAAGTCAAGTTTGGGGTGCACAAGGTAGTGTATACATAATAATGGATTTGATTTCCAACAGATGCTCCAAGTCCAGATATTTAGCCCATGATCCAAGTTACTTATGTATTGATGTTTATGAAGAACCGTTTCCGAAGTCCGTTCTTTTCTGGTCTGCTCAAACTGAAAGGTAAGAAACCACATAATTATAAATAATAATAAATAAAAATAAAACTCACTTTCAGAGCACAGAGATCGTTTTCCAAGCTATGCCCAACAAGGATGGTTTTCTCTTTAATAAAGCTTGAAAGCACTGCTTGCACATCTTGTAAAGATGAACTGCTGTTCTTCACATCCTCCTCACTGACTCCCGAGAACCTGGGCAAGAACATGGAGACCACTTGCTCATCCCTCATGCTCGTTAGGGTGCTTGCAGTCACATCACTGACCATCGTCTCAAGTATACC
Source organism: Clarias fuscus (assembly GCA_030347435.1). Taxonomy (NCBI): domain Eukaryota; kingdom Metazoa; phylum Chordata; class Actinopteri; order Siluriformes; family Clariidae; genus Clarias; species Clarias fuscus. The sequence continues at coordinate 3,470,330 of CM059211.1, read as the reverse complement.
TGGTGTTGTAGTCAATGACCTCATCGTTAGGTTTAACAAACGTGTCATAGACGACCTGCAGATTGCTGTTTACCACCGTGACTCTCACCAGTTCCAGACCCTGAGTGGTGTAGCACTGAAAAGAGAGCAAGAAGCCATGTTTAGGAGACCTTTCAGTTGATAAATATATAACATCCTGATGTGGTTATAGTCATGATTTTACCATTTCAGTGCCAATAGCATAAATCCCTGGGCAGTCCGTATGAGTCTGTGGGAGGCTAGTGACAAAGCCTTGGATACTCAGTGCATCATGGACATGGAGCTACAGAGGATACAATAAAGGGTAGTTTGAACTATACATGCTGAGGGTGTTCATGGTCATTTTAAACCAAAGACTTTGTCAGGAAAGGGTACTAATAACTAGGGCAGTCAGATATGAAGCTCATGGAACAAATAAAAGTCACATTGATTGACATGGTAGCAGATACACAACACATTAATGCATTCATTCATGACCCACCCAATCTGTCTGAAATATGAAAGAGCCATAAAAGAAGGAATAGAAAAAAAAGAAGAAAAAAAAAAAAACTGTACTAGACAGACAACAGATTTTTTGTTTATTTCTTTGTAACGTCAATTAAATAACTTAGTTGTGCCCGCGACTTCATTCGTGTGGAATTTCATTTAAATGTACAGACATAAGCGCGTTTTAAAAGACTATACAACACCATCAGTTGAAGTTTGGAATTAACTAAAATTTTTATGTTTATTAAGTAGATTTCAATTGCATACTCATAAGCGCGTATTTAAAAAATAAATAAATAAAAAAAAATTTTTTTTAAATGTACAGCACCATCTGTTGAATTTTGAGATGAGCTAATGATTTTTTCAAGGTCGATTTTTAAGGGCATTTTCCATTTAAATTTCAAATTAGCATATCTTCTCTTCCCATGATACACCTGTGAAATCTTGTTCAGTGGTTTTTACGAAGTGTGTGCACAAAAACAGAAACAAAAATGCAAAAAAAAAAAATCCCCCCCCCCCCCCCCACCTACCCCACCCCCCGATTTTTGTTCGTAAATATCTTGAATGTACGGACACATCAACGTTACATTTTTATTATATGTATAGATTTAAACAAAAAAAAAAAAAAAAAAAAAAAAAAACACAAAAAAAATCTTCTGCGTTAAATTGGTTACAAGAATTCAGTCCCACCCATTATTGGTTATAAACAGAGTAGGCATGTAGGCAGTACTTCAGGTTTCTGATGACTTGGGTTAGGTAAAGCCTATACTACTTAAAGTAAGATCTCTCAATAAAAGGATTTACTTTTTTCGCCTCCTTCTACACATTTTTGATGAGAATTTAGTTTTTTTTTCTATTTATTTTTTTGCATGTCCCTTTAGGGACTCTGTAGCCATAAACTCACTACTTGCACAGTAAAAGTCCACTCAATTCAAATTAAACTTTAACTGTTGCTCTGAAAATCGTGTGTAAAAAAGGTAATATTCCCGCTAACAACTGGTGCACATGGTCAGTGAGGTCATAATCTGATCCTGAAGGTCTTTTTTTTCCCCTCCCAAGTGGACAATGCAACATAAATGGCATGGTTGAGAGTACCGAGAGAGAAGCGTACCTTGAACACTTGGCAGCCAGGAGACCCGACTGCATTCTCACAGCAGCTATAGCGCGTCTCCACTCCTCCTGGTACTGCGAGAAACAACAAATGGAAAAACTTATGTACAACTCAAAAGGTTCTGGACTTCTCAGTTTTCTAAATGTTTCACAATCTCTCAAAGTTTGGCCAGCTGTTTGGGAAAATATCTCATATGTTTCTATTCAGATTGTTCCAGAGTAATATGACGGATTAAAGGTCAGATGATGGTGTAGTCAGTACTGGAGCAGACAACGAGGCGTGTTTGGGTTTGTTGGGGTAGGAGGGAAGAAAAAAAAAAAAAAAAAAAAAGGCAATGCGTCCCCAGACGATATATAAAATACGTCTGGTAAAGGCAGTTACTCACTTAATTCGCTTCTCACCTCGGTTTTCCATGACTTTCCCGTAATGATAGTTGCACTCTTCTTTGCGAGTATGCTTTCCTGTCTGGCCAACGGAGAAAGAAGTTCCACAGCGACAGCAGATTCTCCTGGAAACTGTGCCAATTGACCACACTGGTTATCCAACATTCGCACTAAATCTGTTCATGATGCATTTACTACAAAGGTTTTCCAACAGTATTCTACATTTAGAACAACGAGACAGATTTCAGCCCCTGGAGAGATACAACAGCGTATAGTTTATGCTAATCTAATAGTCCTGATCTAAACCTTCAGCAGCATGTAAATATTAAATCCAGATGTGATCAGAAGAGGTTTCTTAAAGCACTTTAAATCTCACATCCTAATACATTCTTTTTTCACTGTATTTTGGTGAATCCTTAAACATTTAATGGAGAAACAGAATTAAATATTTCCATTTCTGAAACCCATGTAGGACCACAGAACCTTCAAATGACGCAAAGATCACTTGAGAAACACCTTGGTTGGTTCATGTCATTGAGAACTATTAGGATATTAGTGGGCTTACCATCAGTGTTACCCTTTTTGGCGTCACCATACTGAATGGCAAAGCCAGCCTTATCAGGGTGTTTGTGAGGATAGTTATTCTCCTTCAACAGGGCCGTGGTTAGAAAATGCTCCTGCAGCTGATCATAGAGTGTAGAGTCACCTAATGGTGAAAAAGTATGGGTACCACATGGATAATCAGTATTAATCACCAACCAGTTATAACATACACCAAAAAGGCATAACATTAAACCTAAAAACATTAAGCCCAATATTATACAAGTTCCCCTTGTGCGACCCGGGCAGCTGTATCCTCGAGACATGACTCCACAAGACATTGGGTCCTTTGAGTGCTGTAGGTGGTGGGGTTGGCCTACGTGGGTCAGATGTGTTCGTCTAGCGCGTTCCATGAAAGCTTGATTGGATTGAGATCTGGAGAATTTGGAGGCTGGGTCAACCATTTGCTGGTTAAGCCCCATACGTAGCAGGTTCTGATCCACTGAGTGTTCCCGATACCTTTCCATCACAACAAGTATTGATATTTTTCGACAATTGCTTCATTGACTTTTCTGTGCGATCAGACCAGACAGGATAGCGTTTCCTCCACACAGGCATAGATGAGCCTTAGGTGCCCATGATCCCGTCACCAGTTCATAGGTATATACAGTTAAACCTTGAACTGCAAGCATAATGCGAGAGGAGAGGAGGAGGTGGGGGCTACGCATAAACACACATGCACACTAACAAACACTGCTCTGTCTGGAAAATTCTTTAACAAGGAACCTCTCTAATGACACTTGTTTTTGCCTCCGAGGATAGAAATGTGACGTTGCATTCTCGTTAAACAGGTTCATCTCCCGTACTGCTGCTGCCTATTTAACCTTTTTCTTCACTGAAGCCAATGCAGTACAGTTACTAAAGAACAGTCACTACACTTGGACACAAAATAAACATTTGGTCACAATGTTATAGTAAGTTATAGTACACATTATAGTAAGTTGTAGTACACGTGTACACAGATGTTACTCTCAATCCCACAGTGCGAGAGAAAAAAGAAGCACTGGCTCAGTTATGATCACGTGACGCTCGGCAGACAGAGCTCATGCATACTACTCGTATGTCAAGACCTCACTCGTTTATCAAGTTAAATTCTATTTATACATTTTGCTCGTCTAACCAAGTTACTCGCAATCCAGGGTTCCACTGTAATCAATAGAGATAATGTTATGAATATCTGGCTACCGACTGCTGATGTGCTCAACTTAGGTAGGTAAGCCTTACTAAACAAGGCTATTTTTGTCAATACTAATTTACCTAACTACTAATTTACCTACCTACCTTGGAAATGCATCATGCAGACCTAGGTTTTAGGAAATACAACCAAATGTCAGGCAGGTACAAATATCGGAAAAACTGTATAGGTGAGAATAAAATAAATTAAAGTCAAAAAATCTAAATAGGCAACACAAACTTCAGGGCCCGTATTCACAAAGCTTCTTAAGCCTAAAAGTTGCTCCTAGTGACGAAATTCTAAGAAAAATCTGAGAATTAGGGCATTTTCTTAGAATTTCCCCTTAAATTTAGGATTAAATCTTAGTAAAGATAAAAATTATTCACAAAACATCTTCGCCCTAAAAACAGCTCCTAAGGTAAAATTGGTTAAGAGTAGAGAGGAGGACTTTTAAGAGGTTTAAGAGTTTCTATAGCAGATGACAGAATGGCGGAAGGAAGAAATATTCTCCAAACACTGGACGTAAAGCTAAAAGTAAACACTGCCTTTCTATCCATTTTGGTTTTCTTGTTGTTTTACCTCCTTCCAGCTCTCTTGGATTGTTGGCCACATACAGACCATCCAAAAGTGCAACTTAAATAAACTGTCCTGCCATCATGTAAATTGTAAAAGCTGAGACATTTTGCTCCCATCAACTAAAATGGATTGCAAGCAATAAAATCAGTACGGTAAATAAATATGAGAACTTAAATATAGTAACTACTGTGCGGAAATTGGTTGCTTCAAGAGTCGACACATTTTCAACATTTGGGTGTTTAATTATCTTTCATACATTTAGCCTAGAAACTTTGCACAAAGTAGCCTCTAGTCATGATGATACAATTTCTTCACAAATAAACATGATGATTTCACCGTTTGTTCTATTATCATGTATTCTGTCTTCACAAAGAGCTCATTTCAAAACCTTTGCAGAGGTCAGAGGTTTTTTTTATTTTTTATTAACCAATCACAGTCCTTGAATTGCTGCATCATCCCTAGCAACAGGGTCGACCACGCCCCCTCACTAAGATAAAAGTTTTTCAGAGTTGCTCTAAAACGTTTCCTAAAACGTCACTTTTAGTCTAGGACTCCCAGGACTTTTTAAGCTAAGATAGGAGCTCTCTGAGAGAATTCTAAAAAGCTTTGTGAATACGGGCCCAGGAGTGAACGCGAATACACATCCTGGTGAGACCTGGATATAATGAATATGATGTAAAATTGACATGGTTATATTACATGACTGTACATTCAGATGTTGTAAAATCTTTTTAAAAAACACATGTATGCCATTTACAAATTCTAGTTCAAAGCGGTTAAACTGCAAAATGAGATTTCCCCTATATTTTTATCATTAAAAGTATTAGATTATTATTTTTTTTTATTACTAACTACTAGTAGCAGCTTGCCCACCCCAATACATATTAACTTATTTAGAGAACCAAATTAATACAAATGCAAAAACTAGCACTGAGTTACACTGCATTACAAATTACTTCTAGTCCCAGATGATGGGAACAACAGTCAGAAAACTTACTTTTTTCAGATTATACCACTGATTTTGCCTTATTAATATTTGTTAAGCTTCAAGACCTAAATCAAATCTTCCAAAATAAAGCAAGCACCATGAAATTCTATTGCTGTCTGTGCTCAGGATTGCCATTTCCATTCCGTCAGAAAACTAAAGCTAATGTAAAGATCAGCACGCTCACTAAGAGAACTACTCCACGAGACTACTGTAGGTGAATCGCTTAGCATCAACATAATTGGCACGCGAATTGAATGTGGTGACGTATGATCGATCGGCCTTATCATACTTTTGTCAGTTTGTATACCGAGCCATCCGAAAGGAAACTAATCTAGTACTCCATCACTCTCTACTGTACATACTGAGCACTAAGTGTATTCCCTAAAGGATGGTCCACTAAGCATTTATACATAATGAATCGGATAAAATTGATATTAATACCAGAAGGATGGACACTTTAATGTGACCCTGAAATAAAAGCTAATGGCACTCTTACCATTTTGCAGGAGTGCTTGAGTATTGAGTGGCACATTTCCTCTGGATGCCTGTGCATCTCTTTCGGTGGAAACTGTACAGTAAAAACAGGGCCAGTAACACTGTATGAGATTAGCATATTCCATGAAGAAGGTTATCTAAAACATTACTGACAAATTGCTGTTAAGAACCAGTCATCACATTTGCATACATTTGGCAGGAGCTGCATTTTGATTTTTAAGCCTCTTGAGTGCGTTCACTGCTATGCTTAGATACTTCAGTTTATTGATGCTGCGATCAAACACAGTCTTCTCTTCTGCTAGTGCCTGTAATAAAAGAAGGTTGCAAAAGCAATATTTATAAACCATAAGGCACTACACAAAAGGCGATACATATCCGTTTCCATTTTTATCACGAACCTTTTCGAAGGCGTCCTGCACCGTGGCGGACGTTTTCAGGAACTCCTCCACAAAGAGATTGACGTACCGCTGCCGAACATCATGAGGAACCTTGACGCCAACCTCTGCACGTCCTTTTGCTTTGCGTTTGATAGGAATTGACTGTTTGCACGATTGAACATTGTAGTACAGGTTTAAAATGTTTCTTTGATTGCTTGGCTCTACAGTTAGGTGAATTAATATTAACAAAAATCTACACTGACAAAAACGGGCTTGTTTAAGTAAGGCTTACCTACCTTGGCAGGGGTGTAGTTAGCTGGTTGTACAGGCTGTCGGATTGGAGACGGCTGATGGACCGGACGCGCTACAGGCACAGCAGCAGCAGGAATTAGTGTGACTGGTAATGCACAGGTCCCTTCAGGGACAATCAGGTGCAGGTTTGGTCCGATTTGCAGGGTCGCTCCAGCCGGGAGAATGTTCACACAGTCTAGAAAATAATTTTTTTTTAGGAATGTTTTTTTTTTATTATTATTATTTTTTTAGAGATTTTGTTATAGAACATATTTGGATGCGTACTCCTTTTACAAATCAAAAACCAAGTCTGTTGTTTAAATAAGATGAAAAAAAAAAAGTTCAAGCCTTCCAAAACTGGCTTTGGTCATCTCTACTCTAATGAGATTACTCACGGTTTGGCACAGCAGTTGGATGAAGGACAGTAGGTGTGATGACTCGCTTGGGTGCATTGGCTGCAATAAAGGATTGGCATCCTTTCACAGCTGCTGTAAGAGACATTGCGGTCTTCTGGCACTGCTGACTCCGGCTGGGCACGGGCAGCTGGGAACCGCTGTCTCTAAGGGGCACGATGATCTGTGCTTTGTTCTTATTGACCTGATGAGAGGTCTAGATATACATCACCAAATTGAATACCTGTAGAATTATTTGTTATTCTCAACACAAGCTACTCTACGACTCCATCTGATTCTGTTGGACTCTGGGTCAAAACATTTTGAGGCGTTCAATTTGTATCAAAAATGTTTCCAAGTAATGTTACTAATTAGATCGATTTGGAGAAATTCTAATCCAACACACTTTTTTGACAAATTCATGACTAATCACTAGCTGTCCATTTTGTGTATAATTGGAGTGGGAATGCATTCAGCACGGTCTAGATCTGAGATCTGGCAACCCCGGCGGGAGCAGGGGAAGTGAAAGCAGCAGGGTCAAAAATGTTCAAGGAGAAGCGATTGCTAAGGAGCAATGAAACAAGAGGTTATTATGCACGTAGAGCCACATTAGAGTGAAGGGACGAGTTACAATCGGTGAGATGATTTAACAATAAAGAGAACCCGGAGTCGAAAGGCATGAAATATGACGTAAAGGTTGCCATGTTTCTGTGTTTTTTGGTCTGTTTGATAATACAGTGTTTGCGACAGCTAATGCCAACTGTTTAGCTAGCTAGTTATGTGTGTCTCAATTGTGTCAATTAATGTTAAATTACGTGCCCATAAAAATTTTGCTTACTTTCTTTTCCAAAAATATGATGCTTATCATCATGTTAGCTATGCTAGAAGAGTTGTGAACAACTAACCTACCACCTAATGGGTGTGAAGCATTAATTACATTATTTGCCATCATAATATTTAGGCAGGCAGCCATAAGAACACATTTGCTAGGCCCATAGGATTACTTCAATTGATGCATAATTTGTAATACTATGCTAGGTAACATTACCTTACCTTGTTACCTTGGCTAGAAACCTGGCCAGTTTCTGTAGTGTGTCATTGCCCATTGTTTTAGGACATTTTATATGTTGAGCCACCCCACTTGCTACTAATGCAGTTGGTACATGAATTTGGGCAATGGGTAATCAATGAGTAATTGATTGTAGAGGAAGATTGCTAATATTTGAACTCAAAAGCCAAATAAATACACCCTTTATTGCTTATTTAGTTCCAAGTTGGTATTGTAAAAGAATAAGCAGTCTTACCTCAAACTTTGCTACATGGGCTACTCTCTTTTTCTGCGAAAGAACTGGTGTGACCGTCTCAGCCTCAGATATCTTTGAAACCTCTCCCTACAAAATAAAAGGAATAATAAGCTTCCTCCTTCCACGGTCAGTCAAACCCATTATACACCTATCCACTTACTGGCTTGTCACCTTGAAAGGTGGCACCTTCATCCTTGTTGGCTTCCATAAAGATTCTGTAGCACTCCTCCATTGGATCACTCTCAGAAAGGTCTATGTCTGAATAATTGAGATCTTCTGAAGAACTAGAGTCAACCGTTATGTTACCGGTTTCACACTGCAGAGCAGGTGGGGCCTGTAGGAACTGACCCCCTGTCAAATCCGTGGTTGGAGCAGCTGGCTTTAGGTCTGTACGTGAAGACGGCACTGTGGTGGTGTTGGTTCCAGAAACATACAGTGGAACATACTGAACATCAGGGACTTTATGTGCAAATGGCCAGGTTGTTCCAACAAATGTTTGAGTGTTCTGACAAGATCCTGGATCCTTAGTTACGGCTGAGAAAGAGGAAGTGGTGGGAAGGTAATCCTGGAATACTGTCGAGTTCTGCGGGATCTTTGAGTGTCCAATGGGCAAGGTGTCCATTTTTTTACCATGACCTGTGAGCCAGTTATTTGGTTGTATCTCTGGCTCCATTTGCTTTTCTGTTCCAGGCGGTAAAGGATTATCACCAGGCATCTTCAAGCAACTGGGAGCAGAATGGATCGTGTCAAGGAGAGTATCCACATCTTGAAGCCAAGCCATGCTCTCACTTTCATGCCTCAGGTGGTCCAGGCAAACAGAAATATCATCTAAAACATTCTCAATATTGTGTGTTTTTTCTTCATAGCTACCAGCCTTCGCACTGTTTGTAGATTTTCCCAAGTGGCAAACCTTTGAAGAACCTGGCATTGAAGACAACCTGGCATTTTCATGTAATTCTGAAGATTTTTCAGTTGCACAGTTCAGGATTTCCTCCTTACATTTGTCATTTGTTGAAGCAGCCAAGTTTTGCTTCAAACACTTATGAAGGACTTGATTGTTTTTTGCAGGCGAGGCACCAATCTCCATCTTATTGGATAACTCAGATTCTTCATTGGCTATCTTGAACTGAGGGTTTGTGGGACAAACTGAGGGTTTCTGTTCACCTTCTGTAGGTTTACTTCCAACAGGAAGTACTCTTTCAGAAGGCCTCGTTTCCCTTTCCACCATGGGGTGTTTTACCAAATCAGCCTCCTTGGACAAGGATCTAGGTGCTTCCAGTTGTTCACTGATGCTAGCCATGCCCTTCTTTGCCGGTCTAATCGTTTCTACCTTCTTTTCCAACAGTAGCATGTCAGTATCAAGTTGGGCCACTTCTGAAGATTCCTTGTTTAGCTTTATAAAATTAGCATTTTCACAGGCTGGTGCACTTTGTATCCCAGACCTCTCGTTCCCATCGTATTCAAAGGGTGGAATGTCAATAACTAGTTCCCCTTCCTCATCAGAATCCTCAAAATCGCAAGAACCAACAGGGACCTGATCCGGATCCGGAGACAGACTTTTACCCTTTCCCTTCTCCAGCTGATCACATTCCACATCAGCTTTACTGACCGATTTCGCTTTATCTGTCGAGCTGCCAGATCGCAGGTCGGCAGAAAAATTTGAACAAGGATCATATTCCAGATCAGTTTTCGGTTTGGTGCGATCAACAACATATTTGCAGGCAGCAATGGTGACCTTTTTGCGTTTCAGCTGGTTTCCATTCTGGTCTTTAGAAGGAGTTTTTCTTGTCACAAGATATTCTTCTGAGCTAGCTCCAGCACTCTCAGCCTGATCAGACTGGTAGCGGGACAGTCTTTTTTGTTCTTTCTCCACTTCATTTCTAACTGCTTCAATCTGTTTGTTGATCCTTTCCAGCTCTGAAAGACAAGCGTGGCTCTGTTCCTGGTTGTGGAAGGCTCTAGCAGCATTATGATTGCCATGACCTAGAGCAAAGTTTTGAGTGGGGAAGAAAAAAAAAAAGAAAAAAAAAAGTTTTAATGCACTGTAATACATTAAGCTTGCAGAAAACATCTGTGCAAGAACATCTACCACACATTATGTTATACCAAACTAATCAGTGTCAAATATTAGTGGCCAATTCTTTAATATGAAAATCATTGTTCTGATGTGACACGAATGTAAACGCTTTAGGATTAAGATCAAATGACAATTACATAAGAAACTGAAAGTACAACAATGCAATGAAATGTTACAGTCAGGCAAGTGAATGTGCATTTTTTTTTATTCTTTTTTTTTTGTACAGTAAGTTAGTCTACTTGAACTTCCCCTTGACCTTAAGAGTTTTGGTTTTTGCTTGCACTTTGGAAGAAAAATCTTTTATTCACCATGTTTCAAAACCAATACTCTACAACAAACTTTGTTTTTGCCAAACAGCTTCAATCATTCGATTAAAATTCCTAACATGACTACACTTCAAATACAGCCAGTGGGTGAATGACCCCTTGATATTATTTGTAAATTTCTTCATTTAACTTGCAATCCAACATATATTATCCAATAAAGGGAACTCGAGAGTTTTCTCTCAAATTGAAAGAAAAAAACAAGTTATATTTAATATAATTTAATATATAAATGGCTATATATCTAGCAGTCATTGGCTAGCCACAGAGTTTGTTTTCATTCATCAAAGTTAGCCTATTATAATAAGCATATTGTTTATCTTGATCAAGTCAAACCTAAATAACGTGGAATGAAGCTACATTATGTTAAAATATCTAAAGATGGATGTGCTGGATAATTCTAGTGGCTATCTAGTGTTAGCTAGAATTTTAATGACCCAACAGCATATTAAAATAAGCATTTTGACTGTTGTCATCATCATTCTAGGACGTACAAGATATTTAGGAACAAAAACCCTAGGTCCAGACTGCATTCATTCAATAATAATAATAATAATAATAATAATAATAATAATAATAACAGTTTGTGACTTGAGATGTGCATGGATTTCTTTTTTCCATGAATCTTATTTGCACTTTCAGCCTTACAAATAGAAATGTACTGTAAGTGTTTAAATATTGTCCTGCTTCATTACTTGCACAATAGTAAGGGATTGCTGCCTCATTAATCCACTTGGGACAGTCAACATCTTCATAGCACAAGAAAACAACAGGTGAATGGTGAATATGAAAGCAATACGTTTCATTTATTTACCTAATTTACATTTAGAATTGAATTAATTCTGGAACAGCTACAAATTTTAATTGCTTTAACATTTTTTATATTTTTTTTATTGGGAGAACTGTGGGAGGAAAACAGAGTACCAGGAGGAAACCCACCAAGCACAGGGAGAACACGCAAACTCCATGCACACAGACCCTGGAGGTGCAAGGCGACAGTTTTAACCACTCAGCCACGTGCCTCCTCCTACAGTCGTACTGTTCAGTGCCACTTTACATCTCTCATTTTGCAAAATCTTTTACTGTTCGCTTGTGTCCATTTCCTTTAAACTTAGTGTCAATCATGTTTCTTCCTCAAATATAATAAACCCCGGTCTAGTGAACAAATGCACTTTTCTGAAATGTTTTTTTTTTTTAAAGCAAACTAAAAGACATTCATTTTGGAGATTTATTTTGATTTGTGATGTTGTTACAATTTATTGTAAATACACTAATATTTTTAAATGATTGTTTAAACAGTCAGTTATTAAAATTATTATAGATAAATGCACTCGGTAAAAAACATGTACCAAGAAATACAAAATATAAAATTGTATATAAAATATACTATATATAAATATATATACAAAACATATTGTTCGGTTGATTGGTTATGCAATTTAAGTATTTTTTCGTGGTTGAAATATACTTTTTAAATGACGGTTTTCAAAAGAAAAATGTCAGGAAAAATTGTTCATACGGCGGTATTTGAAAACATTGAATTTTATTTCAAATATACAAATAAGTACTTTTTTTTTTTTTTTTTTTTTTTTCATTCTTTTACTCTGCCTTTAACGAAAAGTATTTGGGTTCTAATCAGAAAAATATCATCATAAGCATTTAACTTTGTTTAGATTTTAGGCAACACCAAAGACATAATTAATAATGGCATAATGTATAATAAAAATAAAAAAATTCAAGGAGTTTCTAGGTGTGAAAGAAGAAACACATATCAGGAGATTTGCATCACCCAAATACCACCTTTTTTTTTTTTTTTTTTCTAGAATGACCCACGTTTATTGGAGGTCCTTGAGCGGTTTTATCATCTTAAAGCTAAATATCCAAAACACAGTCCATTATTGGTGAGATTTTTATGTTATACATATAATAACAAAAAAAAAAATGTGTGCCTAGAAAAGAAGCTACTCCTGAATTCTATGCAACATGGAAGTGACGCATCTTCTAGAAGCATATGGCATGTAGGAATTATTGCTTAAAAAGTTTTGTTTTTTTTTTCAGTAAAAGCTTAAAAAGCAAAATGGCTGTAGTGTCCATATCCATGTCAAATTCATTTCACAACCGCTCAATTTTAAATAATACACTTTTTTCAGGTGAAATCTAAATTGGCCAAGTTTCATCTGAAGGACAGTTAAGATCATTGAAAGACTTGAACTAAAAAAAAAAGAAAAAGAAAAAGAAAAAAAAAAGAGTTAACTAAAAACACAAAAATGTCTTGCTTTTTATCTGATACAATATAAATGCGTATGCAGATTTACAAAAAACTAAGCATGGATCTAAAGATATAAGAAGCATTTATGAATTTATGAACTATTATGAAAAGTGATGGTGCAGTATACGACCTTGTCTGAAAATTCACTTTTTCACCGAGATGAGAGACACTTTAGCACCAAAAACCTTGCACTGTATGTATGAAAGGGAGCATCGAAGGGCTGCGTGTATGGTCACCATGTGCTGATTTAGGCCACGCCCATCATTACAACTTACCTGGCTCAGCCGCCGCGCGCGCGCTCCCGCCGCGCGCACCTGTGCTGTGCTCGTCTTTGATGTGTCTGTATGGACAGTGAGGCCGCTCACATCCGGCACAGCTGAGGAAAGGACAGTCAGTCTGAGAGAAGAGTCCGGCGGAGGGAAACATCGGAGAGCACAAAGTCACAAAGCTAACAACTATATATATATATATGTGTGTGTGTGTGTGTGTGTGTGCACGGTGTCCTGTGAACCAGTTTATTTCGCGTTGGGGAAGGACACGATGAGCTTTAATAAACGCTCTCATTACACAGACATGTCCACGCCACATCTGCGTGCACACACTACACACACTTCCGGCCACCCCCCCTAATTAGTGGCCCACTTCCGGTGCGCGATTAATGAGCCTGCAATCACCTGCAGCCAATTACACACACAGAGAGAGAGAGAGAGAGAGAGAGACAGCCTTCACATCTGCATCAAGTCCTTTTCTCTGTGCTCGTTTTAATGTCACTTCCTGATTCAACACGTGAAAGCTGCTTCATAAAGAAATAAAATCATGTTGTATGTATCTGCATAAATAAAGAAAGGTCTTGTCTGTACATTGGCTCATAAACTGGCGGACCTGAAACCAGTCTCAGAACGTATGTCTGTCCAGCCAGATTTTGTCTCAGCATCACACAAAACCGTCTGATCAGAATTGACTGGATCTCCTGCAGCACTCAGATCTCTGGCTGGAGTTTAACCTGCACCATCAGTCAAATCTGAACGTGGAGTAAAAGTGATGTTATGAACAGTTACGTGCCGGATTTAATCATCTACTTTAAAATAATCGACTAATGCGCTACTGTCTCGATGTAAACAAACACCTGCACCGATAGATATTAATGAGAAAAGATAAAGTGAATATTTTGACTGGGATCAGTTCATATTCTCACTTTGGCTGAAATAACAGCGCTGAAGTGGCGTAAGTGAATTTTAACGCGCCGGAGTCGTTTTAAGACGAAACTTCATCTTTATCTGATCGACTTTTTCCATTTCTCATCTGTGATTCTCTCTCCGATCGCCGAACAGCGAGTGTATTTGTCTGAGCACCGAAGACGTACAACTTAGTACATAAGTAAATAAGACAAAACATAAACTTGTCTATATCTTCTCTTTTGCCATTAATTGTAATAAGATAAAATAGCAGTAGGTTCAAAATCTTGCTGTGAAATCTCCTAATATTTAGCCATCAATCCCATATATGTTGTCACACCAACCAAGATTTTTGTGAAACTACAGTTTTAAAAAATTCAGAGAATCATCTTTGTTGCAGACAGACATGTACGTGGGCTTCAACCTGAAATAATATCATCTCTGATTGCATTAAGGCGGATCAGCTTATTTTTTTAGCTTTATCCTTTTAACTCTTTCCACAACCTGAAGCTGTGAGACAGGAACCCTGGAACAGTGAGATGGGAAGCCTGAAGCTGTGAGACAGGAACCTTGGAGATGTGAGATAGAAACACAGGAGCAATGAGGCAGGAACCATTGAGCTTTCAGAAAGGAACCTTGGCGCTTTGTAACAGAAACCCTGGAGCTCTGGGACAGGAACGTGTCAACTACAATGCTTCCTGCTGTAGCCAACAAACAGGTCAAATTTCAGCTTTGCCTAGACTTGGTTAACTCTACAGCCCTTTGATGATAATTTGGGTTGTACTGTAACTCCACCAATATTTCTATAACGGAGCTTTCCAAGTATAACCATTAAAACTTTTTTTTTCTTTTTTTCTTTTTTTTCTGGACGTTCCACAGCATTAAACATGACTAATTATAGTCTAAATACTCTCTTGGTATCATTTACCTGGAAACAAGTATACACTATATTTTATCCTTGAATTACAATACAATCTATAGGTAAAAAAAAAAAAAAAAAAGATGAACATTTGAGAATACCACCACAGTGACAAGAAAAAGTACAGTTTATTACACTTATATAATATAAATGGATGGAAAAAAAAAGAGTTATTTAATTAACAAACTGTAATTGTTGGCAAACTGATTTTGTGTGTGTAAGAGGAATAAAACTCTTCAGGATCTGCAGTTATCGGAAAACAATCGACCCTGGGGTGGTAACTGTAATTCTGCTCTATATAGATCACGCCTCACACCTAGTCGTTGATTAATTTCCTTTTAACAGCGCTACCGCCGGTGTTTTATTTCCTGTTGGCGTTTTTTATAAACGGAACCGAGTATTACCGGCAGCTACAGTAAGTGCAGCGCGATCGAGCGTCTTAGATGAAACGTTTACCTTTAGCAGTTCAAATGACGGGATAATTATATCACAGCCTGGAGTCCTTTAACCTGTAAGAAACACTCCACAGATTTGGATGATTCTTTTCTCGCTTTTTTTTTTTTGTTTTTTTTTTTTGCCTAAAGCAGATTGCACTATCCAAAAATGAAGCAAGATGGGGTTCGGTGTTTTGCTCAAGGGCACAATGGCACCAGTTGTCAGCTGGGACGAAGCCCCTGACCTGATCAAAGCTTCTGGTCTAGCTCTCCAGATACACAAAGCAGCGATGATGTTTGAAAGGAAGGCCAGGAGGGAGAGACACACCGCACTCTCTGCCTGTCCACTGTTTTATTATATCATCGCTACAAGACAGAGATGAAGGAGCCAGGCGAGGGGCGCAGAGGCAACCTGCCTCTCTTGATGTCTCCTTTTTCCGCTTGGGAAACGATGCATCACAGAAAAGCCGGTTCACCTCCTTAACAGGCGAGCTGACATACTCTGATCTTCTTTTGCTTATTAAAAAAAAAAAAAAAAAAAAAGGGTACATCTGTATGATGATGATGATGATGATGATGATGATGGTTTGGCCCGCAAAGAAAGGTTTGTCTTGGCTTTGCCGTCAGCGAGCAGCTGTTTTGTCTTAAACTGGCAAAGTGAGCAATTAGAGGGCGGATCATAAAGGATTGGGTTCCGTGGCCTGAGGAGGATCCGGGCGCCATCTTGAGATTCTTTGGTATCGTTGTGAATGAAGAGAGCGCTGCCAGGATAAATGAGAAGACCACAATGCACATATCACAGTCTAAAGAGGGCAGTTTCGACATCAAAGATACGGGGGCGGAACCACGGGAAAGAGTCCTTCTCTCCTTCTCTCTCTCTCTCTCTCCCCCCACCCTGTCTTTTTCTTTCCCTCGCTCTCGGAAAGGCCAACCCGGGAGACCCCAGCCTGATCCAGCACTGATTTTGCGATACAAACCAGATGGAATTCATTAACTGAGCGCTGGCACTCTTCTCTTTTATGCCAATGAGTCATCCAGTGGAACTCATCTGTTTTTTTTTTTGTTGTTTTTTTTTTCTTTTTCCTCCTCCTTTTTTTCCTCAATACCATCATCCAAAGCTGTACCTCGCAATAATTATTCACTCAGATCCATTACCAGAGGTCTACCGTGTTCGCCTGCTCTCGCTGTTAAACTCTGATTATTCCCGCCAGTGCTTCCTCTATGGGATCAGCACTCAAACACAGCCCAGAGGCAGACGGGAGAATTACAGAGATATTGAAACACACACACACACACACACACACACACACACACATACACACACACACACACCATTAGCAAGACGAGCTTTTCCTTTGGCAACTAATAAAGCCTTATCGCGTTGACCACCTACAGGCATGTCAGGTTTTGCATGAAAATGAAACGGTAACATAATCTGTTGATCTTTCTATTGCCGGAATGCTTAACGACATAAAAAAGGCTCACACACACACACACACACACACACACACACACACACACACACATTGATCATTCAATTCTCAGCCATGCCCAAAGGGAACCGAAGGAACCGAACTGGGTCTCTGTTACAGCCCTTCGAAGCTCTGGACTTCTAACGTTCCTGCAGCACAAATCCAGCATCATTAGGTTCGTACTCATGGGATCATTTGCAGCAGCTCAGCTCTCGAAACAGAGCCCACCACCCTGGAGGAAATGCTTTACACACTCATCTGTCATGAGAGAGAGAGAGAGAGAGAGAGAGAGAGAGAGAGAGATGGTCAGGCAGCCAGTTGAGCAGTCACAGTGTGTGTGTGTGTGTGTGTGTGTGTGTGTGTGTGTGTGTGAGAGAGAGAGTGAGAGTGAGTGTGAGTGGGGAGAGTACAGCAAACACAGCAGGGAGATGGAGGCTTTTGTCAGGCTTCAGAGCGTGACCAGTCTCCACACACTCACACTCTCTCTACACACACACACACACACACAACAGTAGCACTTTTTTCTTCTCTATTTAACTGTTATTTATTGTGATTACTGCTGGACTGGGATTAACAGAAAAGTCAAATCTCATACACGAAATACGAAATTCTGTACACACATTAAAAGCTTTCACACTTCTTACACACAGTGCATGGGTTTATATATTTTTGTAAAATGCAAAACTTTTATTAGCAATCTGTTTTTTTTTATGTGACCTTTATAAGATTCATTTTCACATTGTTTTTTTTTATTTTAGGAATTTATTTATTTATACACGTTTAATGTTTCATTTTCACACTTGACTCTTACAAGATTTAGTTTTACATTTGATTTCATGTTATGTATAGTCATGTGTCAATTTATATATATATATATATATATATATATAAAATAAATAAATAAATAATAAAAAAAATATATATATATTAAAAAAAA
Source organism: Clarias fuscus (assembly GCA_030347435.1). NCBI lineage: Eukaryota > Metazoa > Chordata > Actinopteri > Siluriformes > Clariidae > Clarias > Clarias fuscus. The sequence goes on along the minus strand of CM059211.1, from coordinate 3,452,529 downwards.
ATATATATATATATATATATATTTTTTTTTTTTAAATATCAAAATGATATATTTATTATATAAATGATATATAATTATTACCATGGTATGTATAATGTGTAGTGTGATAAACTAAGCTCACTCCATCAGAACTTCCCCTGTCTGGTCCCCTGAAAGCAGCGCTGTGAGACTCCGATTCGCTTCTGATGAAGAAGTGAAGACAGCGGTGCATTCGTGGCTCGCAGCTCAGACTAAAACATTTTTAATGAGGGAATATGACAGCTTCTTGGCAGAGGAACAAAGTGTATTAAAAAGCAAGGAGATTATGTTGAAACATTATTTGTTTGTCTTTTCTAAAAGCTAATTAAATTAAATTCAACTGCCAGAGTGCGGATCATTTTTGACTCACCCTCGTACTGTATATATTTTATACACAACTCATATGTGCAATTCCAGGGCATGAATATGGAGCAGTACACTTGCAGATCTTTTTCCTGATGTCATTCATACAATCATGTGAAACTCTTATAAATAAATCAGTTCTTGCATTGGTATTAAGAGTGTCAATGGAAAGGTTTGTGACTACGACTGGTTTTGGGACTGAAACTGATCGAGGTCTCAAACTTAATCAGTGAACAGTTTGGTAAACCTCAACAAAATGGACTTCATGTTATAAAACTGCAAATTTGACCATATAACAGTTATAACGGGATCTATTTATGCTCTCCGTTATCACCCGAATGAGGGTGGGTTCCCTATTGAGTTTGGTTCCTCTCAAGCTTTCTTCCTCATGTTGTCTCAGGGACTTTTTCCTCCTACCGCCGTCACCTCGGACTTGCTCATTGGAGACAAACTGATAAAACTATAAATAAATTCATTAAAAAAATGATTTATCTCTTAAAGTTATTTATCTCCATATTTTTTTTATTTCTGTAAAAGCTAATTTGGACAGAGTCCATTGTTAAAAGTGTTCTACAAATCAAACTGAATTGATTAGATCTTAGAAAGTGAAAATATCTTGAACCAAGTCAAAGTGATTTTGTTTCTTTTGCTTCTTAATAGAAGAATAAAATTTTTTTTAAAAAATGTTTTTTTTTTTTTTTTTTTACAATTATTAAACCTATTCTCAGACATATTTTACTGTTTAGATTTTTGTGGATTCATCCAAAATTTTTACAAAATGTTTTTCACAGTGCAATTTTTCTTTAGTGCAGTAAAATCTTTCTACTCTATTTTATCTTTCCGTTTCAGATCACAAACAGTCGTGCAAGCATTTCGCCGCATATCATACTGTGCACGGTCGTGTACAAAAATTGGAATTTGTTTTTATGCTTTAAGCAGAACTAGAAAATGTAATGGGGACCTATTATATTATAAATTAACGTTATTTTTAGTGTTTTTAGTCATAAATAAATAAATAAATAAATAAGGAGAAAAATACCTTCCTTTTTTTTTTTTTACCTTTTCCCCATTTCTGTATTGGCCAGGTTTTAAACAAGCCGATTAGATTTTTCCCCCCTAATGTGACCTCATATTAGAAGATGCCCCTCCCCCGGCTTGTTGCTCAGCTCCGCAGGTCTCCGGAGGGGCGTGGCTCAGCAATCGATCATTTACATAGACACTGAAACCGCTTGTTCTGAAGTTTTAAGAAAAAAAAGCATAATGTGAGCCGTATTTCAGCTGTAGTATTAACACACACACACACACACACACATTGTAGGGGAGCTTTGAGACTTATGTTAACTTGTGAAAGAAAGTAAAATATTGTACCTGTAAATAGTAAAATATGTCTAGAAAGATATTTAATAATCCTGTATTTGCTTTACTGTTTGTGTTATATTAAGAAATGACCAAAGTTTGACTTTGATCCATACACTGGTGCTTTATTACATAAATAAACAAAAATAAAATCCACCCTCCAAATGTTCACAGAGGCCCCTCTTCAACGGGTCAAAACGCTAACTATATGAACGTACACAAAGTAAGACAGAATACCGCAACACGACAGACACACAACAGAGTCCTGCCAGGAGATGAAGCTCCTGTGTGTGATTGATCGCGAGGGAGGTCCTTAGGCCTTAAGAGCTTATTAGTATTCACGCCGCATTCAGCATGGAGTCATAAGACAGAGGGCACATGCATGAGAGACAGGACAGACACACGGGGACACACACACACACACACACATACACATACACAAAAACAGCTTGTAGCACAAAGGCGCAGATCGTCGTGTGCACATGCAGCTCTGTATTCATCAGTGCGAAATCAAAGCAGAAGGTCATCCAAACACCGACCTCGAACATTATGAGGTAATGTTCAGCAACACACTCTTCTTTTTTTCCCCCCCGCGTCTATTGTAATAGCGGAGAAGCGTAGGGAGCGAGAGAGTTAACCACACACACACACACACACACACACACACACACACACACACACACACACTCTCTCTCTCTCTCTCTCTCTGCAAGCCTTCCTGGCACAACACACTCATGACACACACCACTGCGGACTAAGACACACAGCTGTGGCATGCAGAAAGAGCCTTATTTACATAATGACCAACACTCTGCCCAAGCAGATGGCGCCATCTAGCGTCAGCGGAGACACAATTCCACTATTTAAAGGTCAGATTATAACAACATCATGGCAATGTGAAGACATACAGTACAGTATGACATATCATCGCTGGTATTTACATGGTCTTGCATAAGTATTCACCCCTCTTCTAGCTTAACAATGTTTTGTTGCGCTACACCATGAAACTGAAGTGGACTTAACTGAGGCAAAATAAAACTAAAAAAAAGAAGAAGAAGAAGAAGAAGAAAAAGAAAAAGCAAAGGTGGTGATGGTGATGTGGACGCAAAAAAAAAAAAAAAAAGTCATAATTTCAGAAGGGTCAAATTTTTGGACTGCCTCATGCATAGAAAACAACTACGGAGATTTGAAGTGACTGGGACTGGGTTAAGAACCCTTCAGCACATTATTAAAACCTGAAAGGATAGTTCTGAAACGTCAACTCTGTGGAAGAAATGTGTCATTTAAACACTTGGGGAAGTTGTGTGGTAAAAAAGTTCTTCAAGGGTAAAAAAACAGAGAACTTAAAAGGCTTAAGTTTAAAAGCTACGGAGCATAAAGATGAACTTTGGCGCGATGGAAGAAGATCATGTGACCTGATCATGAGTCCAGATTGGTCCTATTCCAGAGCGATGGGCGTGTCAGGGTGAGAAGGGAAGCGCATGAAGCGTCATGCATAGTGTCCACTGTACGAGCCTCTGGAGACGGTGTTGTGATCTGGGGTCGCTTCAGTCGCTCAGGTCGAGACTCAGCAACGTCATGTGGCGATAAAATGAAGTCGCATGACCGCCTGAGTGTACCGAATCACCAGCACATCACATCTATGGAGGGTTTCTTCTTCCCCGATGGCACGGACATGTTCCAGGACTCCGAGTGTGAAAGAGCGGCTCTGGGAGCACGAGGAATCATTTTCACACGTGAACTGGACACCACAGTGTGTGTGCAATCAAAGCTAAAGGTGATTGAATAGAATCGTAGAGTCTGCGACTTTATTTATTTATTTATTTATTTATTTGTTGAGTGTTGGTGCCGGAGGCCGTCTACTTCAAGTCTGACCGGGTATAAAGAGGATTAGACAGTGTTTGGGGTTATTTTTGTGTAGATTCATGACATTTAATCCTTATTAAGTGCGAGACGCAGAGTAAGGCTGACTACAAATGTTTGCATCCCTCTAAAGATTCCCTCCCCCCCCAAAAAATACTAATGATTTCTGAATAGTTACACCATACAGTACATCACATCACATCAATCACATCACAAACATGAATGAGAGAAAGTTCTGTTTATTGGCAAGATGAAAGTCTGACTCTGGTTGACCTGCTCTATATAAATATACACACCCTCAAGACATTTATTCAAAAACTTGAATAGTTTTTCAAGTGTCGATTCAATTCATATTCCCCGAGAAGGTACGAGTGCTAAACAGTGCTAGGATGTGCGGTACGAGCATGGGACGAAGCCTGGACTGGTCTTTACAACTCACAGCAGCAGCAGCTCTTACAGTAGGTAGAAATGGACAGCATACAGATGAGATGATGTGCTTGTGAGTTTACTGGACGTACTGACCTCTGAGACAAATAGATAGAACATAAGAAGTAAATGTAACATAGGAATCCGGAGACCAAAGATCAAAGAGAGTAAGGAAAAACAAATGGACAGACGTCTACATTTACGGTTACATAATACAAGAATACGCTTTCTGACAAAGAAATGGCGTCTCCATCACTGAGTTGTTGATATTGTTGTAGGTTATACCTGCGGACGTACGTATATAATGTAGCATACACACTACCAACATTTTTAACATCCCTTCCAATTCCCTGATTTTTCAGCATTGTTTTACAGTGTAGTTCCAGGACAGAAATAAAACGTGACTGCTCGTACGCCTGAGCTTGAATTTTAGCATGTAGAAACGGGTGTGCAAACTTTTGCACTCAACTGGCGCAATCAAACAGCTCATACGGCAGCGTAATTAATAGCAGCTCAAAAAATGTGACGTATAGGTTCTCTTAATGTTTTATCCTGACCCAGAAATAAGCCCCGCCCCCTTTCTGAACACCGCACCTCAGCTCTACGAGTTTGACATTTTCGACTAGAAGGAGCTGGGAAAGCTGGACGGGAAAGCTTGTCGATGTTTTAACAGAGACAGCAGTTCACCTCACAGGCAGTAGACGGGTGTAAAAGTTACAAACTGCACCTTTAACGCTGGTTTTTTTTTTTTTTTTTTTTTGGCACCACCAGCGTACATTAATTCATATGTTAACTCGATCAATTAGTGCGCATTCGCAACGACATACACACACACACACACAGGATGGAACAGATGAGATCCTACAAGGTCAGAGTTACCAGTCTGTTCATACTCGTCTTTTCAAAAGAAGCCGGTCTTCAGCGCTGAAAAGAAATCTCTTGAGGAAAGAAAGAAAGAAAGAAAGAAAAAAAACCCCATATAAATGATGTGCATTAATTAATTCACCGCTGCTGTTTGAATAGCGTGTATTGAAAACCAGGACGAAGAAAAGAGGACTGAATTATATATAGTAACTAATTCTTTCATTTACTTCTACACCTTTTTCATCCACATGTTTCAAGTAATTAAAATACGCCGATCGTTAAATCCCAACATACCGTAACACGTGTTAACACAGAGTATAAGGAAATAATCAGAGAAGGCAACTGGTACATTTCTCCACAGGTACATTTTCTTTGCTCGCTCATTTTCTCTTCACATTGGAGAGGAATATAATATCAAATATGTCCTTTGAAACAGCAGTGGAGGAACAAAACTTCATATATATATACAAAAAAAAACAAAAAAACAATATGAATCTGGATTACAGATTTAGCCTGGACATCTGGAACAAGATGTCAACCAAATTGTTGGGGGGAAAAAAAAAAAAAAAAAAAATATATATATATATATATATATATATATATATATATATATATATATATATATAGTTACTAGGTGGAGAATTAGTGAATTACAGGTAGATTATTTACTGTGCATGAATGATGTACAATCTTTTTCAGATAGTGACAAAGAGAAATAAAGATGATATCTGTAGCTGAAATACAGAGGCACCTCGGCTCACGAACGCTCCACCTCACGGATTTTCGTCTTGAGAAGTTACATTTTTCAAGAAATTTTTTCAAGAGCGAACCGATTGCCGGCTAAGTTGCGCGTACTTACTCTTGTCCGGGAGCCGTTCAAAACTTCAAAGAAAATCAAGTAAAGCGGGTTTACTATGAAGACGCGGCACCATGGTTCCACTAATGTTAGCAAGAAGAAAAGGGAGCCGCTTTTAGTTTAGTTTTTAAAGCAACCGGTGCCGAGAGGAATCATAAATTAAGGTTTCATTGAGGTTTAATGTCTATTTATTTCACATTTTACTTTATTTACATGTATCTTCTAAAAGTTTTTTTTTTTTTATTGTTTTTATATGCAACATATGATTATGGTGTTAGAAATTGGTAATATTGCTAATATTTTCAGGTTTTTGTTTGTTTGCATTCGGGTCCCGGCATTTCATGGCAGATAGATATGAAACATTCGACCAATTTATATGAACCGATATAATATTAAATTATTATTAGATATGATGTAAGGGATTTAAAAGGTAGTAAAAAAAATAAAGAAAAATAAATAAAGAAAAATAGGATAAATAAATAAATAAATATCACATTATAACATGGCCTTGGCCAGAAGAATAAGAAGGTTCTTTAGATGCACTTTTGCTAGAAATTGTAAAAAAAAAAAAAAAAAAAATTCTGGTTTCATCTTGCAGAATAAGTTCTTTAAAGTTTGTTCTGGTAGAAATCGTTGTCTCGTGGCATTAAAACTTGGCCAGGTCAGAAGTATATGCTTTATAGTCAGATTAGTGCTACAGTGCTGACATTTTGAAGCTTCCTCGCCCTTCAATAAATATGCATGGGTCAAACTCGGATGGCCAATACAGCACCGTGTACATACAAGCTGGTCGTGTCTGGATCTGAAGGGGTGAAAGGGCATCTTTTTTCCACCACTGCGCTTATTTCAAATAATTTGTTGTTTTGGCATGCTTAATATTTTTGGGTGGCCGGAACAGATTATCTGCATTTACATTATTTCCTATGGGAAAACGAGTTTCATAATACAAATACCCACCTTAAGAACTCGCCCACAGAACGATTAAACACTTTTAATAGGTTTCACATGAATACGTTGGCCAGTGTTTTGCTGAGTATGAGGTACTTTAGAAACAATCTTAAAGAAAAAATGTTAATAATTAATTTATTACATTATGCTATCTATCGTTTTTTTTTTAGCCTCCTTGTTACATTCCTTGGTCAAAACCTGGGACACTTGAGCTTTTGCCATGTTTATGATTTGTCCAGCCCTGCTTTATGATTTCAGTAAAACCTGTAAATAGTAATTGCACCAACCCACATACCAAAGCTTTAATCCCAGGATTCATTCATTCCTTACATATCGCACTTCTTCCCAAAACATTACATTACTTACATTAATTACATGATTACATTACTGTGTACAATTATTACATTACTGTGTGGTCCTGAAGGCCTTCAGCAGGAGGTCGGCTGCCAGTCCGGGAGAAATGTCTCCGTGTGCCACCCTGCGCTCCATCTCGGGCAGCGCCGTCCGTACCCCCGGGTGTTCCTGAAAGTGGCGCAGGGCGTTTTCCTGGATCAGGCTCCACAGCCAGACCTTCTGCTGCTCACGCCTGCGGGTTTGCAGCTCACCGCTGGACAACATGACGTCGCGATACTGCAGCATGACGTCCCAGAGCTCGGGGACGCCCTGTCCAGTCTGAGAGGACACACGGACCACCTGGACACAAAATGACGCATGGCACAGAGAGTGAGAGAGAGAGAGAGAAAATCGAAATAATGCTATCACACGGACTCTGACTCTCAGTTTAAGAACCGTTTAAAGATATATATATTAAAAAAAATATATATATATATATATATATATATATATATATATATATTAACCAATTAACTATACCAAGTCATGTTCGCATTGCGAAATAACATTTATTTTAATAACTTAGTGATTTCAAAAGGCAAATTTAAAAGTTCAACTCAGAAATTTCTAATAAACTTAGAAAAACAAAAAAAAGTCTAAGTTTATCAGTGTACAAGTAGGTGATTGAATATATTTCACTGGACAAGGAAGCGTGTTCAGATGACAACTTTCATGAAGCTTGAAATTTGTTAACTGTCTCAAAAAGGTGGATTCTCATCTTCCTTACGGTAGTTTTCCCCGAAATAGAGGAATTTTTTTTTTTTTTTTTTCACACCGATGTTTCAAACCTCCGAGTGGAAATGAAATATTGATTAGCAGATTCAGGCTGCCTCGCTTCATTACAACAGAATCAGCCGGGGATTTGAACAGATACTACCTGCCGAACGTCTGCATTTACACACAGACTGTTTTCACCTGTCTGTTTGTCGAAAAACCCGATACGGACGGGTCGACGTGCGATGGAAATTCTTAGACAGAGGATGAAGTTATTATTTCCTTTAAACCGCGCTGTTAAAGCCGGACGCGCAGGAAGGTTAAGCACACCCACACAGGCCTTCTCGGGTTTCAATGACTGATGAACTACAGGCTGGAAAGTCTTCAGATCAGGGAAAAGAAAAATCAATATGGCTGAGTGAAAGGGATGCTGCACCGAGAGCCCTCTGTGGATACGGAGACAAAGATGTGAGCGACTCCCGTGCGAGTGGGTGGCCTCTAATCAGTGAAATGCCATGCTGGCGCGCTGCCAATAGGCAGATGTACTGCTGTGGGGAGAGAAGACGAAAAGGCTGCATGCCAGTGTCCAAAAGGCAGAGCGGAGCATGCTGGGAATTAGACATTAAAGCATGTTACATACATGAAACCCTCTAAGCTCAATCAGAGCGATGGAAAAAAATAAAAATAAAAATTGTGAAAGAACAAGGGTGGACTGAGGACACCAACCAGGCGTCCCCTCGTTTAGCAGATTGTTACGCGTAATGCTAGTCGTATCGTTTAGCGCTGCTGGCATCCCGACCCCAGTGTTAATTAAAGAAGATGGATGAGTTCTCTGGTATAAAGGCGAGTATTCACAGGCTGGAATGTCCTCAGAGCTCAGCACTCCATCTCCGGGACGTTCTGAGAATAGCAGCCCTGGGCTGTGTAACGTGTTCTGGACGACGATCGGGGCGACGTCTGCGGACCGCGTGTGCCGAGCAGGAGCGTCAGATCCGAAACAGCCCCCCCCCTGCTGGCCACAGAGGACCAGAACAACGAGAGAAACATCGTTGGGTATAAATTATATCAGGGATGAGGTTCCATCTCAGTTAAACACATACAAGGTAATATATATATATATATATATATATATATATATATATATATATATATATATATATATATATATATTATTTTTTTAGAAGAAGAATTTATAAAGAAGATTTATGATGAGGCACAGAAGGTTGTGAGCTCGAGTCTCACACACACACACACACACACACACACACACACACACACACACACACACTCCAAGATGCTTTTCTGCTTATGACGCTGTAACGAGAGGTTATTTGAGTTTTCCTGTCAGCTCGTACCAGTCTGTCATTTGTTGACGAGGATGGTTGTAGTTTTTTGTTCTATTCCCGAACTTAACTAAGCTGCTGTCCTCTGATCAACACGCAAAACTAAAACAAATGAAGAATATCTCACTCATTCTTTACACCGCTTATCCTGCACACACTCATTCATACATTACAGGCAATTTGGTAACGCCAATTATCTTAATCCTGTCTTTGGACTGTAGGAGGAAACCCACCAAGCATGGGGAGAACATGCAAACTACTATGTCACCCTGCCACCATGTCTCAATCCCATGGCTGTTTTTTCTTAGTTCTTGTTACTGTTTAAACTAAAATACTCAATTAGCTACACAACTTTAAGAGAACATTTAACTATTTACAAAACTAAAAATAATAATACAGTGGAACCTTGGATTACGAGCATAATTCGTTCCGGAAGCGGGCTCGTATTCCAAAAACACTCATAAACCAAATAGAATTTGCCCATAAGAACTAATGAAAACTCTAATTATTCGTTCCACAGCCCAAAACAATAAATACATAAAAATAATTAGTACGATATATAAAGTAAAAATAAAACAAATGAATCTGCACTTAACATTTAAAAAAAGTAAAAATAAATACAGACAGATAAGTGTTTCCGTTTGTGTGCGCAGGTGCCGTGTATTTGTACGTGTGCGTATGTGTGGAATTATCCCCTCGCCTCGTCTTAAACAGTAAAACTCCTTCTCCCTCCCACACCTCGCTTTTTAAGTTTCAAAACTAACATACACAATGCAAACACTGTTTTAACGGAAAAAAAAAGAAATCTCTCTAATGACACTCGTGTGAGCATACTAACGGAATCACTGCTGTAAAGTAAAAAATAAAAAATAAATGAATCAGCACCTTACCTTTGAAAAGAATCGCGACAGAGCTGAGTTTTCTGTGTAAATAAAGCGCGTGTGTGCAGCAGGGAGAGTGTGTGCGTGTGTGTGTGGGGCACAGTGTCAAATTACGCGCACGCAGAAGAGAGCGTTAGGTGTTGATTATACCAGTAAAAGACGCAGCACAAGAGAGAGAAAAATCATTGGCTCAGTTGTGATCACTTGCCGCTCGGTGTCAAAATAAGAGTCGCATGTGTGATACATGATACTCGGCGCTCGTAAACTAATACTTGCTCGGTTTCCGATTAAAAATTGATTAAAAATCTTTGCTCGGTTTGCGGAACACTCGTAAACCACGTTACTCGCAATCCGAGGTTCCACTGTATTAAAAAACTTATTTATTTGTTACCAATGATGTCTCGTTGTTCTTTCGTTCTCGTCCAGTTTTAAAAAAACAAGAATAACTCATTAAAATCAATAAAGTAAATGAATAAAATGTGATCACGCATAATTGTTTTCTATATCTATAAACCAAAAACACTGTTATAAAGAAATAAAGACTTTTATTTATACATTTTTTTTAAATATATTTTTTTAATATCCCTTTTTTTTCCTTGACCAAAAAACCCCCACAAAATTAGAAAAACGTCTAATAAGGAGGAGCACGTATGTGCACATCTAGTGTTACTTCACCTCAATTAAAATAAATAAATCGATTCTAAATAAATAAATAAAATTGCATTTTTTGAGTGTATTAATTTTTGTTTTTATTTTAAACTTAAAACTGTTAATAGACTATATGAAAAAAATGTATACATATTGTACACAGCTGTGTGTTTGTGGAAATCCAAGGAGTTTTTGAAACACCCACAACTACAGTACGGCCCTACTGATGTCACTGATGTAAACTTTGACCTGTCTCTGCATACACTGTACAGAAGAGATCAGTTGTTAAATTCTAAACAAGAAAGTAGTTAAAATGACGATCCACTTGCAGAGGATATGTACCTTCGGTATCCAGGTTTTGGATTTCTTTCGGAGCAGCTTCAGCGCACTCGTGTACTCGGCTTGAATCCTGCGAGCTGGAACGACCAAATCACCGTCTGACTTTGTCACCACGACCAGGTCAGCTTTCTCAATGATTCCTCTCTTTATTCCCTTTATTCCCAAATAATAAAAAAAAAAACAGAGAGAGAGAGAGAGAATGTTAATCTGTTTCGTCTCAGCTAGTCAGCTAATTAGGTTCTTAGTTAGTTTTTTGTTAATTTATGTTGTATGTTGCACCTTGGTCCTGGATCATGTATTGAACTGTATATGGTTGAAATGACAATAAAAGCCTACTTGACGATATTACTAGAAAGATTTAAGCATCTTTCACAAGGCAAGAAAAATATCATATATATATGATATTTTTCTTACCTTGTGTAAACTACAGTTCCGTTCCGGGAGCACGAGCACGTTCATAAGTCCGATTTGTTCTTAAGTCTGACTGATTATGTCTTATACGCCTCTGACACGAATATACAAGGAAAAGCGTACCGATCCACTTGACTAAATCTGGGTCCTTTCCACACTTTCTGCCATCATGTGGCCAAAATCTGTAACCGCGTTTTAAAAAAATAATCTCACAGTGAAATGTAACGGTGTTGTCTCTGCGCCTTTAAATCGCGAGGGGAATCCCTGGCGCCGTGTTGTCTCAGAGCTGTTGTTTTCCATTGTATTGGACTGTGAACTCTGTTTTGTTGAGGATTTTCTGAAATTAGGATTATTCACCATCAGGACAGCTTTACATTTTCTATTATCATCCCGGACGGATTCAGCTACTTCAGCGATTTGTTTGCATCTACGAATGTTCATAGAACCGCACTCTGTTCGCAATCTGTGGAAATTTGTGACTGGAATGTTCATAAGTCGGGGACTACCTGTATTAATAAATGAAGGGAAACGTTCACCTGTAGCTCGTCGCCTCCTGCTGGTGGAATCAGCAACACGAAAAGGTCCACCATATCGGCCACAGCAAACTCAGACTGTCCAACACCTGTACACACACACACACACACACACACACACACACACAACGAGTCAATATTGAGTCATGTTAAAATGCAAAGACATCACATATACAGGATGAACATTTTAAACAATGAAATAAACGACAGCTCAGACACCTCCTGGAATTAAACACACCCTTACCCACGGTTTCCACGAGCACGATGTCGTAGCCCGCTCCCTCACACAGGACTATGGCTTCGTTGGTGGTCCTCGTTACCCCACCGAGCGTGCCTGACGCCGGAGACGGCCGGATAAAGGCGTTCATGTCTCGTGAAAGTTCGGTCATCCGCGTCTTATCGCCCATCAGCGAGCCTGTGACGGCACTTTCACGTTTAACATTTTCCACATGAATGTATAACATATTTGCGCCAGAGTGCTGGTGATTAATTTGTTTTTAAGAGCAACTCTGACAGCAGCGCATTTACAAATCGCAAGCTGTGTTTCATTTCTATTGTAAGACATAAGGAACGTAATTCCCAGGAACGTGTATGACGGACACGTACATATGATCATGGATAAGGTGAAGTTTTCTGGGAGAAAATGTGTATTTTAAAGGTTCATGGGAAGTGTCTAAAGCGAGGTGCGTCGATTGTCCAAAATATCAGAACGCAGTTCTGAGAGTAAAACCTCCTCGGTACACCGGAGCCGTGATCGCCATTCACAGACGTACAGTACGGACATCTTTAAAACATTTGCGCCGTTCCAAAGTTTTCCTGCGGCTGAGAGTCGCATCACCGTCCCGTGCTTAAACTCGTAAATGCTTAAACTTGTAAATGTCGATCATTTTGATTGTGTGAAGCTGCTTTGCGACAATGCCAACTGTTAAAAGCACTATACAAATACAACTGAATTGAAATGAACTGAATTTCTACTACGTGTTCATTCACCAGAAAGTTTCACCAAAGTTCCAAGATTTGACCTGAAAGCCCCTTGTAGCTTAAACAAAACAAAACAAAACACCGTGTGGTTGTTTTTTATTGAATCGCTTTAGACGTCGTCCTGTACGTCATGGTGGTTATGGCGTACGCTCACCTCCCGTTGTGCACGAAGACGGATCCACGGCCAGCACCGAGACTTTGTGGCCTTTACCCGTCAGCATTTTTCCCAGAACCTCGATGAAGGAGGATTTTCCAGCACCGGGAGGACCGGACAAACCTGCAGTCACGTTAAAAACAGGTTATTAAACAAATGTAATTTAATGAGCTGCTTTTCCATATGCCTGTTAATAATAAGCTCAGGTCTTCTGGAAAGGCTTTGTACTAAATGAGGACGAGGATCTGGACTTATGAGCATTACTGAGATGTCGAGGAGCCTCCAGTCGACACTCGAGTTCATCCACAGCAGGAATATTAGTGACACTGCGAATCCAGAATCTATTTCTGCTTAGGCTTAAACCAACTCCATCTCCAAGCTGTTTTGGTTTATTCAGACAGCCAGCGCGTCGAATTCCTCCACTCACCCACTCTGAAGGCGACCGGTTTCCCTCCCGCGACCCTCTCGCGCTCTTGCCGGTACGCCAGCACCCTCTGCAGGAGCACCTGGGCGAGCTCCTTCTTCCGAGGGTGCTGCGTCTCCACCAGCGTTATGCACTCGGCCAGAGATGACCTCTGACCCCGGACCAGGCCGTCGTACAGCCGCTCTAGCGCCGTCCCCTCTCTGAGCGTCAGATCCGACACGCTGTGGCTCAGGGCCTCCTCCGTGGACACGTTCCTCCGGCGAGACACGACGCACGCGCGTCCATCAGCACCGGTCCTCTGAAGGATTTTTGAGAAACGTGTGGCCGAGCTCAGAGACCTGATACGGAACCAACACGGGAAAAGAGCAGCTGGAGCCATGGCACTGTGAGGCGCAGAGACCGAGGGACGCAAAGAGAGAGAGAGAGAGAGAGAGAGAGAGAGAGAGAATCAAAAAGTGAGTGTTTCAAAAAGCCCATGCCATAAAAATACAACTTTGTATTAGTTTTTTGACTAATTTTGTGTGCTTTTTAATATAGAATAAAAACAGCTTTCATTTTTAAGAATTTCTTTTTAAATTGCAATCTACTTTATATTGAATATATTTATTTTAATTGAGGTGAAGCAATAAAAAATTGCATTTTTGTTTTTCATTTTTAAGTTTCTAACTTCATGTTCATGTAACTTCAAACCTTTTTTGTTGTTGTACATTTTATACCTAAGATTTTCTTCATGTGTACACTTTTTAATATAGTATGAAACAGTCTTAGTTTTAAAATAACAACAAGTAATAGACTTAAAAGAGAAAAAATTTTAAACCCTGCAATTTTATTAATTTATATTAATATAATAATTATATAATAAATATATTAAAATGTTTAAATAATTTATTTATTTACAATGTATTTACTTTGATTGAGGTGATGCTCCTTATTAGACTTGTTTTTTTTTCCCATCAAGAAATAAATCCAGAAATATTTTGTTGCTCAAGCCAAAACACTACATTTAAAATGAATTGGAAAAAAAAAATTTATTTCATATTTTTAAAAAAATATTTTTTTCACTAGAACCATATTTTTAAAGCTTTACAGGTATAGAAAAAAGTATAAATGATCACAAATTAAATTAATGTACTTTTAAGCATTTGTATTAATTTGAACAAGTTTTTTATTGATATTTAACACAGAATGGGCAAAAGATCAGCCACAAGGGGGCACTATTACACTGCCACTGAGATGTTGATAAAAAGAAGCTATTATAGTCTAAATATAGGTAAGAAAATTTTTTCAGTAAAAATTAAAATCACCTGATTTTTGTAAATAGGATTTGTTAAGTTTATTTGTTTGCTTGTTTGTGTTTTAGGTGACACCTAAAAAACAAACGCAGTGCGTCTTTATCGGACTGCGATGGTACTTTAGGCTCAGATAGAAAGAAAGAAAGAAATTTTTAAGGAATAATTCAATTTAAGTAAACTAAATTAAACATTTCAATTGTTTAAGTGTTGTTTCCGAGACGCGCAAACTTAAAAAAAGTTAATTTCTGACCTTCTATCTATCTGTCTGTCTGTCTGTCTGTCTCACTCTATATCTTTGTTTAAAACAGAAAAAAGCAAGCATAAAGTTAAGAATATATTTTAAAAGACCAACGTTAGCTAGACAGGCAGATAAACAGAGAGACATACAAACAAACAGACAGACAGACATATAGACAGATGCATACAGTCTTATGCAAAAGTTTAGACACCCCTTGATAAATAACAGATTTTGGTGATTTTTTTATTTTTTATTGAAAAGACACCGTCTCTTTTGGAAATGGAAAAAATGCACAATATTTTCAGCAAGCATTGGTGCATAGTTACTTTTTATGTCATAAATTGAACAAAGATAAAAATAATAATAATAATAATAAAAATAAAATAAAAAACCTTAATGTGGCACTGTACAAAAGTTTGGGCACCCTACATAATCAGTACTTAGTAACACCTCCTCTGGCAGATATCACAGCTTGCAAACGCTTTTAATAGCAGCTAAACGTCTTTTAATTCTTGTACTTGGGATTTTCTCCTGTTCTTCCTTGCAAAAGGCTTCTAGTTCTGTAATATTCCTTGGTCGTCTTGCATGCACAGCTCTTTTAAGATCTACAGTCGTGGCCAAAAGTTTTGAGAATGACACAAATATTAGTTTTCACAAAGTTTGCTGCTAAACTGCTTTTAGATCTGTGTTTCAGTTGTTTCTGTGATGTACTGAAATATAATTACAAGCACTTCATATGTTTCAAAGGTTTTTATCGACAATTACATGACATTTATGCAAAGAGTCAGTATTTGCAGTGTTGGCGCTTCTTTTTCAGGACCTCTGCAATTCGACTGGGCTGCTCTCAATCAACTTCTGAGCCAAATCCTGACTGATAGCAACCCATTCTTTCATAATCACTTCTTGGAGTTTGTCAGAATTAGTGGGTTTTTGTTTGTCCACCCGCCTCTTGAGGATTGACCACAAGTTCTCAATGGGATTAAGATCTGGGGAGTTTCCAGGCCATGGACCCAAAATTTCAACGTTTTGGTCCCCGAGCCACTTAGTTATCACTTTTGCCTTATGGCTCGGTGCTCCATCGTGCTGGAAAATGCATTGTACTTCACCAAACTGTTGTTGGATTGTTGGAAGAAGTTGCTGTTGGAGGGTGTTTTGGTACCATTCTTTATTCATGGCTGTGTTTTTGGGCAGAATTGTGAGTGAGCCCACTCCCTTGGATGAGAAGCAACCCCACACATGAATGGTCTCAGGATGCTTTACTGTTGGCATGACACAGGACTGATGGTAGCGCTTACCTTTGCTTCTCCGGACAAGCCTTTTTCCAGATGCCCCAAACAATCGGAAAGAGGCTTCATCCGAGAATATGACTTTGCCCCAGTCCTCAGCAGTCCATTCGCCATACTTTTTGCAGAAGATCAATCTGTCTCTGATGGTTTTTTTGGAGAGAAGTGGCTACTTTGCTGCCCTTCTTGACACCAGGCCATCTTCCAAAAGTCTTGGCCTCCCTGTGTGTGCAGATGCGCTCACACCTGCCTGCTGCCATTCCTGAGCAAGCTCTGCACTGGTGGCACTCCGATCCCGCAGCTGAATCCTCTTTAGGAGACGATCCTGGCGCTTGCTGGACTTTCTTGCACGTCCTGAAGCCTTCTTAACAAGAATTGAACCTCTTTCCTTGAAGTTCTTGATGATCCTATAAATTGTTGATTTAGGTGCAATCTTAGTAGCCACAATATCGTTGCCTGTGAAGCCATTTTTATGCAACACAATGATGGCAGCCACGCGTTTCTTTGCAGGTCACCATGGTTAACAATGAAAGAACAATGATTTCAAGCATCACCCTCCTTTTAACATGTCAAATCTGCCATTCTAACCCAATCAGCCTGACATAATGATCTCCAGCCTTGTGCTCGTCAACATTCTCACCTGAGTTAACAAGACGATTACTGAAATGATCTCAGCAGGTCCTTTAATGACAGCAATGAAATGCAGTGGAAAGGTTTTTTCGGGATTAAGTTCATTTTCATGGCAAAGAAGGACTATGCAATTCATCTGATCACTCTTCATAACATTCTGGAGTATATGTAAATTGCTATTATAAAAACTTAAGCAGCAACTTTTCCAATTTCCAATATTTATGTCGTTCTCAAAACATTTGGCCACGACTGTACACACAAATTTCAATGATGTTTAAATCAGCGGACTGTGATGGCCGTTCCAAAACTTTCAGCTTGCGTCTCTTGAGGTTTTCCATAGTGGATTTCGAGGTATGTTTAGGATCATTGTCCTCTTGTAGAAGCCGTCCTCTTTTCAGCTTCAGCTTCAGCTTTTTTTTTTTTTTTTTACAGATGGTGTGATGTTTGCTTCCAGAATTTGCTGGTATTTAGTGGAATCCGTTCTTCCCTCCACCCGTGCAATGTTTCCTGTGCCACTGGCTGCAACACAACCCCAACGCATGATAGATCCACCACCGTGCTTAATAGTTGGCGAGGTGTTCATTTCATGAAATGCTGCTTCTTTATTTCTCCAAACATGCCTTTGCTGATTGTGGCCAAAGAGTTCGATTTTAACTTCATCCATCAGCCCAGAGCACTTGTTTCCAAAACGCATCAGGCTTCTGTAGATGTTCTGTTGCAGACTTCTGACGTTGGATTTTATGATGGGGACGCAGGTCAGGTTTTTTCTCCTGCTGACTCTTCCATGAAGGTCTTGTGGAACGCTGCACCACCACTCCCGAGTCTGCTGAATCTTCCTGCAGGTTTTGATTTGTCTTTCTGACCAGCATACGAGCGGTTTTCTCTCAGAGTTTTCTCGGTCTTCCAGATCTCCTCTCTAAATGACATTTCTCACTGTGGAAACTGCAAGACGACGACGCTTTGCTCTCTTCTTGTAGCTTCTCCTGCATTGTGGGCATCAATAACTTTCATTTTCAGAATCTTACACAGCTGCTTAGAGGAACACATGGATGTTGAGTATCTGCAAGTGTGTGCACAAGGGTTGAAGAATCAAAAGTATTTGTAAAGCTTTGAGATTGGCATTTACTAATGTCAGCTGTTGCCAGGAATCAGATCTAACCAGCTGATTAGTCTAAAGTCTAAACCTTGTAAAAAGAACCTGAGACTCTGGAACTCTGAGGGTGCCTAAACTTTTGCAAAAGACGATAGATAGATAGATAGATAGATAGATAGATTTTCCTTCTTTAGAATGTAAATATTAGTCAATAAGTTATTAGATAAAACTAAAACACACACTATAATAATGTTGATGACACTTTCTCTCTCAAGGTGAAATAACACAGAGCACAAACGTGTCATTAGTCTAAAACTACATATGATATAACGTTATACCACACACTCACAAACAAACAGCTTACACATCTACACCGCCCGGGTTATTTACCTCCAGCCCGAGCACCCGCTTCACTAACCCGGTCGCTCAATTAGCCGCCGAGTACCAAACCCTGCCCGGAGCAATAAGAAGTGCACTAGATCAACTGAAAGCGCCGTGATTTCAGCTCCGTTAGAGCGCGCAGAGGGAGTGAATCCAGAGGTGTTTGGGATCCGGCCGCTCTCACTGACTTCCCTCTGAAAGGCAACAGGGCGCTAACGTTCCTTTCCGGGTCGCAACCTGGAATAGCGTTTTAATTTTTCATAATAAAAGTCTAAAACCCAACGAGACTACTGAGTGCAAACACACACACATCGAGTACATGCCGTCACTGATATTCACATTATTATAAATTAAACTACATTACTATATTATTTATAATAAGTTTAAATGATAAATATAATAAGTTTTTGTTGAGCAATTTAACTGTTTTAAATCATTAACCGTCACCTGTTGCACAGTATGAACACTTGTGTGTATTTGCCCTGTACATCTGCTTCTTATGTTCCTATTTATCATGATTACTGTAATTATTGTTATCTATCTATCTATCTATCTGTCTGTCTGTCCGTCTTTGTGTGCAGTCTGGGTATTAGGGAGGGCAGCTAGGGAGAGTAGATGGAGAGCGTGGAATGGAAATATCATGTTAAATGTTAAGAGTCCTCCTCCATATCTTCATTAGGAGTAACTTCTTTCAATTATAGAAGATGGAGGCCTTCAATACTGCGGATTTTTTTTTTTTTCTGTACCCTTCTCCAGATCTGTGCCTCGATACAAATCCTTGTCTGAGTTCTACAGACAATTCCTTGGACCTCATGACTTGGTCTGTGCTCCAAATTACACTGTTAACTGTCGGACGTTATATAGACCGGTGTGTGTCTTAACAAAATCAACTGCTTTAACCACTGGTGGACTCCAGTCGAGTTGTAGAAACATCTCAAAGATGATCAGCGGAAATAAGATGCACCTGAGGTTAACTCTGAGTGTCATGACAATGGCTGTGAATACACTTACATATGTGTGATTTAAAAAAAAAAAAAAAAAAGTTGTAATAAAAAAGTTGTAATAAATTTGCAAAGATTTCAAAACTTCTTTCACTTTGTCATTATGGAGCGTTGTTTGTAGAATTGTGAGGAGAATTATTAATTTCATCCATTTTAAAATGAAGCCAACGTCACAAAAGCGCTGTGAATACTTTCCAGATGCACTGCAAGTACTGTGTGTGTGTACACTGGTCTGTGTGTGTAGTACGTGTGTGTGTGTGAGGTCTGTGTTTTTAAGTACTGTGTGTGTGTGTGTATACACTTGTCTGTGTATGCAAGTTCTGTGATTTACGTAGTGTGTATATACACGTGTGTGTGTGTGTAGAGTGTGTGTGTAAGGTCTGTGTTTTTATGTACTGTGTGCGCCTGTTCGTGTAAGTTCTGTGTGTCTTCTTGTTTGTTGTACGTACTGAGTATGTACACCTGTCAGTGTATATGCAAGTTCTGTATTTTTAAGTAGTGTGTGTGTGTACTCTTACTTGTGTATAAGCAGTGTGTGTAAGTACTGTGCTTGTGTGTGTGTGTACATGGAAACACACAGTCAGGACGCATGAGCTGACTCCATCTCACTCATGTTTGTTCAATATGAAAGCGTTCTAAAAAGCCTCAGACAGACAGACAGACAGACAGACAGACAGACACAGACAGACACACAGACACACACACACACACACACACACACACACACACACACACACACACACACACAAGAACATCATTCAGTATCAGTTCCCGGGTTCGGCTTCAGCTATTATACTTTACATTAAAATAAGACACACACACACACACACACACACAAACACACATCTGTGATACCGAAACAATTTTATTATTGTATCTCCCAGGAGAGTTTTCATAGTTCGTGGCTAAAACCGCTTTCTGGAAAACACTACACAGCAACAAGAGCACAAAAGAAGGACGGAAAACAAACACACACAGCCACTTAGGAAAAGTGCACGTACAATAGAATTTCTTTAAAAAACAAGCAAAATGTTTCAGTTTAAAACCGCGGATGGGATTTCTCTCGAATAAAAAAAGAAAAGTCATGAGAAATATAAACTTTTTTTTTTTTTTTTCTACAAAAAACAAAAACACAAATAAAATAGTGCCATTTAGAAAGTAACCGAATTAAATCAGTTATTTTGCTTTTTTTTTTAAATGCACGTTAAAAACGTTCAGACGAGGCTTACTGCTGCGGCGCCGCTTTCAACATGGGGCTGAAGGATGTTTATGGGAATCCATGGCGTTTTGATTTCGCACCGTCGGACTGAAGTGGCAGTAAGGCGGCTCGTGGGTTGTGCTAGTGATCAGAAGGTTGTGAGGTCGAATCTCAAAATAAAGTTCATCAACAGGTAAATCATTCCAGTTTTCCTAAAGCATGGTTTAATAAAAACATCTTTATGTGACCGAAGACGCGGTATGTGAGGACAGAGGATGCGCGTCGACGTCACCCTGAAAAGCGTCTCGCGTCGCCCCCAACACTATACATTCGGTCTTCTTCAGGTTTCCCACCGGGCAACGTTTTATCGTGTCAAGTTTAAGCTGCTTCTTTTTAACGAGTTCGTACGCTCGTTAGAGGAGGGGGAGGAGGAGGAGGAGGAGGAGGAGCACATCTCGCAGCAGCCGGCCGTCCGCAGATTAACTTCGAAAGAGAAAAGTGAGGCTGGTGAAGGAATGGACTGTGTGTGTAGCTGCTAAAACCGACGAGACTCGCAGACGTTAGACGTAATTACAAAGGGAAAATAAGCACAATGCGTCGTTCTTTACTTTATAAAAAGTGTAGCTGCTGTGGTATAAGAGGAATAAAACGGTACGAACTTCTTGTTCTATGAAGAAAAGAAAATAACGCTAACTGCAAATCGGCGTGATACGGCTCGAACCCACGATCCTTTTCTCTGCGTTGTGAATCTGATTAGCTCCAGGAGTATTAATCAGACGACTGCTTTGTGGACAAAATCTGCGGGAAAAAGGCCAAAGAACAGGAAGCATGGCTGATTATCCGGATTGTGTGACAACATCCGTTGTTAAAAAGCGCTCTATAAATATAGCTGAACTGAATTAGACGGTCACATCCTGTGTGGTGGACTAATTTCGTGTCATTAGTAAAATCAAATGTGTGCCGTTTTTGTTCTCCTTCCAACGCGCTTGTATTACGTGCTTTTCCACATAACCGAGCTATGAGAGAGCAGCCAGTGGGTGGTTTCAGTTCCTTCTCATAATCACTAAACGACGATTTTTTAAAATTTTTATTATGATAAAATGTAATACAATAATAAACAAAGATAGTTTTTAGGACCTCATGGAAAGGGCAATTTTGAGAAACTCCTGTCCCTACTGTATCTTTAGGAAAGCGCTATGCTGATGGACGCTGCCGTCACTGTGACGGACGGGTGAGAGATAGAGTATGCCCCGCCCGCCCAGTGAGCATGACCAACTTTGCTACATGCAATCATGGCTCACGTTCAAACATAATACTAACAGGATCTACATCAGGAACACGCCTGTCAGTTTTCCTCGGACATCAAACAAGATATTTGCGATAATGCCATCTTTCTAAAAATGGGTTAGGGTTACTCATGTAAATGCCATGAATCACACATCTGTCCACTTCTGTATGTCATCAATAAACACTGAGCTGATCTGATGCGTACAAATGAGAATTTTGTTTATAAATAATATTCACCGTTCCATATTTAAACTTCAAACAAACAGTTTGTTTTAGCGCGTTAAACAGGACTAACTGTGCATTTTTTCTGTCTTGTTTTTACATGCTACTGGTCAGCTCAGGATATAACATTAGAAGGTATGTAAAAAAAATTTAAAATTTTTTTTAAAAATCAGGTAAGTCAGGTTTTAAAATATAAGAAATCTTTTTTTTTTTTTTTTTTTAAACATATCGGGTTAATTATTTGGAACAGAGCACTTATTAATATAGATGGGGAGGAAAAAAAATTATTTAGATATGCATCACAATTCTTCTGTGCGGCAGTTCCAGTACCGCCAGACTGAAATGTTTATGAATTTTTATTATTTTTTATTCTTTTATTATTATTTATGTATGTTTGCACTTGAGGTGGTTTTTAATAGTCATAGTTCCGCTATTTAAACGGGTTTGTTTAGAATTGTAAGGAAATCTGGAAAAACCATACAAAACCATAATACTTACAGAAATCGCAATACAAAATCGAATCGCCACCCAGGCATCATGATAATACGCTATCAGGTGACACATGGTGATTCCCATCTCTACTTATTAATATGGCACAGATGCTTGACGGTTAAACAGTTAGACAACAAATTCTGAACATCACTCTCTGAACTACACCCTTTTCCATTTTTAACTGCTGTGATTTTATTTACAATATCGTCAATAACAATTTGTGTCTTGGGTTAAGAAGGGAAAGTAAATTTCGAGCGCACCTGATGTACCGCATCTGGCCGCGACAGCGATATCCAGAAACACTGGGTTGACCAAAAAAAAAAAAAAAAAAAAAAACTTCAAACACTCCAAACCAAAAACACAGCAAACGAACGAAACTTTTTCTTCGTTTTCTGTCCGTTTCATTTTCATAAACGAGAACGACCTTCAGCGTCTTCCGATCACTACTGTAAGTGTTTAGGATAAAGGAACACATCTGTTAAAATGTTACTGGTGAAAAAAATGTAAATAAACAAAACAATATCCAAAACAGACAGCACAGCATTTCCTCTAACAATCAGCACATCTACCTTTTTAAAAAAACAAAAACAAACAAAAAAAAAAAAACGTATACACTGCCTTTAAAATGATCTGAAATCAATCGGATGCAATATAAGTAGAGCACGAGTCTGCCTACATAACCCACATATTATTCCCCCGTTACAACACTTATGATTATCCGTCATCTTTATTTCCCCCAATGTTTTTTTTTTTCGTCTCATTTTGCTACATTTTCTTGCAAAAACAAAAAAAGAGCATAAAAACTGTAATACATTCTGTTCTACACAGCACGGACGCTTCTTCTGTTCATCTGACGCACAATGTCTACGATTATTTACTCGTTTTTAATCTCTAAGCAGGTCAGTCGTGTCGCATAACCCCTCTACTGTATAGTTACTGTACCTACACGAACCCCCAAACCCCCCCCCCCCCCCCTCCATTGGAATAACAACATACTTCACAAACCAAAAAAAAAAAAAAAAAAGGAGAAAGTGTGAGACAGGAGAGCGAGCGCCTGCTGTCACGAGGTCGAAGGCGGATACTCTTGCAGCAGGTACGATGGCCTCATCAACGATTGCGATTGGTCACACAGAGTTATCAAGTATCTTCCGGACGTTCGCTGACTGAGGACTTTGCCCACTACAAGAAAAATCGTATACAACCCTCAACCCCCCCCCCACCCCCCCTTAACCTCATAACCCCATAACCCGGCAGCCTCCCCTCTCCGCCCCACTCCTCTCCATGGAGTTTTTAGGACACGGACGAGATGGGGTTGTGAGGAGAGCCCATCTGCGTCAGAACCTTGTCCAGCCACTGCAGCGGTCCGTGCAGGTGGATCTCGATCCAGCAGGGGGTGCTGGTCACGTCCTGACGGTGGTACTCGGCTCCCCAGCCCTGGACACAGAAATCAACACGAGAACTGATGAGTGCACGCTAGATAGACAGATAGGTAGATAGACAGGACAGTAGGGATGGGAATTCGATAAGTATCACGCTTTTTATAAATATCCTGATTCGATATTACAAGTTGCCTTAACCTGAAAGTTTTATAGCTTGGCCTTATTCAGCAGCTTCACAACTGAACTGAACATGAGTAATGTAATGTAGCTCGCTCCTTATAACATTCTTTCGCACAAACAATACTAACGAACTTCAAATACAAGCGTTTAACATTTAACTTAAAATTATTTACATTAAATTCAGTCATCGGCCATACTAAATATTTCTAACCAAACTTAAATAAGAAATATGTGCAAATAATTCCCTCCTACCACTCAGGATGGCATTGGGGGAAGAGTTTCAAGTGCGACCGTAAATCATCTAAAAAGAAATTTTTATAATAACTGCATAGATTTTTTTTTTTTAACCCTATAGATAGAAGTTTTTAAACTTGACATTGTGAAAATAAACATATTCTTATTGTAATTTATGGGTAAAATGGGTTTTATTATTATTATTATTATTATTATTATTATTATTATCCCATTAACCCTGAAGAGCCTGCAAAAAAAGAAAAAATGACTAAAAAATAAAATTGAAGCCAAAACAATACAATTTTAAGGCTACATCAATCTTTGCGACAATGGCGTAAAATAACGAATGAGTAAAAATAAACCATATCTAAACAATAAAAAAAAATAATAATAATAATCATATTATAATTAAAAACACTGTGTATATTGCAATTATTTCTACACATATTGCGAATATTAAAATGCAATATTTAAAAATTAAATATACTATCTTATATTTAAACACATTTATCTGATGTACACCAGATCTCATTAAGAGGACACTTATCAATATTTATTTATCAAAATATTTATTTATCACCTCTAAATATTTTTTTTAAACAACCTTAACCACAATGAATTGCAGATTTTTGTGATTAAACAATTCCTTATGGTGATTTTGATTTTTGTGTGATTAATTGTGCATTCCTTTTATACATAGATTATAACCAAACATAAATAAATAAATAAATAAATAAATAAGGAAATGTAATCATATTTATAAGTGCTTGCAAATACGCAAATATGGGAGTAAATGAGTTCATCAGAACCAAATAAAACATAAAAAAAAAAATAATAATAAATAACGAATAACAAATAAATACATTTTAAGTCTACACACAAAGAAAATATTATTATTATTATTATTATTATTATTGTTATTATTTGAGAAAATTATAAAACAAGACTAATGTATTGTGAAGCAAAGTAGGAAAAATGGAGGAGAAGAATTTAATAACACTGGATGATTCTTTACTAAAATACAGTATGAGTAGAAATTTGTAAATAGATTTTTTTATTTATTTATTTTTTAAATAAAAAAAGAAGAAAGTGATTTGAGAAACTGTTATTTCAACAGATCCGCTTCTGGAATCCATTAGAAAGTAATAATATCAGAAATTGTATTTCTAAAACAGTGCACTATTAAAAACACAAATTCCTTTTTTAACCCCATGCTTCAGTCTGCGATCTGCGTTTGATGAATTCGTCTAAACCTGCCTCAGTAAAGATCAAAGTGACACATCGGTATCAGGGCGCATCTTCATTTCTGCTGATTAACGACACTGATCAGGCTCGGGTTTTCCTGCCGAGGTGGACACCCTGAGACGGCCACGCTACCTTGACGAAGCTCATGCGGATAGTGCACATCTTGGTGAGCTCGTAGACGGCCTCGAACCCGTGGTTGACGGACTGGGCGAGCAGCTCGGCGAACTCCTGGTTGTTGAAGATCTTGAGGCTGCAGCCGCTCGGGATCTTGCAGACGGTGGTGTGGTGGAAGCCGTGGTGGTGGTTGCAGTTGCGGCTCTGCACGAAGATGCTGCTGTCGCTCAGGCACTCGGCATACACCTCGCCTCCAACGTAGTACAAGTGCACACCTGGGGGGCGGGGGGGAACAAAACAAAGAAACATCTGTATCCAGTATAACTCCATTAAAACCTCTGGATTAGAGTCAGAGTGGAAGGTGTAGGTGGTCCTGGAGTAAGACTGTGGGCTACAAAGACCTAATGATGGGACCTCTGGAGATGTGTGGTGTGGTTTACTGGGGTCTACGCCAACGGAGCATAGTGCTGTTGGAATCTTAATTCTGAAGAAAACTGTGACAGTCGGTAAAGCAAGACAAATTCAAAGCAAATTCACATTGAAGAACGATCCATGGTGGACAGTAAGTTTCTCTTTATATGTCCACTTACTCTGCTTTAGCATACCGGCTTAGTGTGTTTTTTGGTGCTTGGAGCATTACCTGATTTTTTTTTTTTTTTTTTTTTTTTTAATGGCCGATGTTGCTATTTTTCTCATTCAGTCGAAATTAAACAAAGCCTATGCAGAGCAAATGCAGTTAAAATAAAGGAAACATCTCTCTGTGGTACTTTTTCTAGTCGGATATCGAGACACTGTAGTACAATCCTAATGGGAATTTGCTGATCGATTGAAACGAGGCCATGCAGTACACCTCCAGGAAGTGGACCGAGTAACATTAATCTATATCATCAGTTTGCACGAGCTGCGCCCCGATGAACTGCATCGTCAGGTAAACCGCACGGAAAACCACGGATACATCCGCGATGGACGCAGCGTCCCGTGTCGAACCTTTGCCGATGTGCCGGCGCGTGTTCTCGATGGTGGAGTTGCGGTTGACGTTGGAGAGCAGGCCCAGGCAGAAGCGGTTGCGATTGTTGGACGGGTCGGTAAAGCCGTCCACCAGGACGCTGGTCGAGGATGCCTGGAAGGCTTCTCCGACCCGGTTATTCAGCTCGTAGTACACGATGGAGCACCAGTGCTTGGGTTCTTCGTAGGCCACTGACTGGACGTCTGCACACAGGAACAGAAAAAAAAAAATATATATATATATATATATAATTAGGTATCATACAGTACCGTGCAGGAGTCTTGAGCTGGGAGGACGAGGAATCATTTTCACACATGAACCGGCCTTCAACACTTTGAGATGTTCTGGAGAAGACTTTATGAAGTGGTTCGACTCTCCTGTCAATCATCTGGGGCGAAATTTAACGCGCCACTCGTTGGAAATTTAATGTCATGTTGCATAAGTTTGTGGAAAACAACACCTATGAAAACATAGAGATGATCAAAGATAAAGCTGGTACAATCAAATATTAGAGGCTGCTGGGTTAGGTTTAGGGTTTTGCCTTTTTTGTTGTTGTTGTTTGTACTCAAATAAGCTGCTATGTCAACATCTCTAAGCATGCACTATCTGATGGTATTCTAATCGGATTATCACTAACGTATTTAATCTAATTACACACAGCTTTGTATTAACGGATGCACACATGGTGCGTATCAGATGAACATGCACGCCCGCGCCCGTGTCGTGCCCCGTGTTTGCCCTCAGTGAGTCAGACCTTCTGCCCTTCCCTCCTCAAACCTCCCTCCCCCCTTGAGAGAGCTGTAGTGTGTTTATTCAGCACGCGGCTCTCTTCTGCTTCCTGAGCCGGGTGGCACTGAGGTGCAGGTGTGTTTTGTCTACCCCTTTCCCATCAGCGTTCTCACAATGGGGCAGCGCCGTACGCTACTACACAGGATGCAGCTTGAGCCCTTTCCCCCCCCCCCCCCCAAAAGTCCCGCTCCACTCGCATAAAAAAAAAAAAAATACGAAGACAGAACACACAGCTTCATATGCATGAACAAAAACCAAAAGAAATCTGAAAATCGCACATTCCTGGACATTTTATAGACAGGGAGCAATTTATTAGTAAAGGAAATCAAATAAATAAAATAAATAAATAAACAAACAGAAAAATTGTGTTATATTATAAAATGTCAAACTGCTTTGCTATTCACCAAGTTTTGCTTTTTATTAATTTTCAGACATTTTTATACACCAAATAATAAGAACACAATTTTCCACCCCATGGTTCCACATGTTGGATTGGTTGACCAAAGGACACGCCTCTATTGTGTAGACTGTACCTGCTGTTGTCTGAATTCATTATCGATGATCATATGTTCTGTCCTAATTCTATATCCATGTTTGGTACCAGCGATATACCAAAATAAGATAATACAGATATACAGTCGACCCCTGAAATTCTCGGGCTCGCGTTCCTAGAGCTCCCGAAAAATTGCACCAGGAAAAAAAATGCCTGTAAAAGCCTATTTTTATAGTTTAAACCCTGAATATGCTCCCAAAACATTTTAATTTCAGCTTAAACTCAGCTTATTACATTACCTTTTAAAAAATTAAGACAATGTAAAGGTAAACCTGTGTACTGTACAGTACTGTACTGCTGTGTATCCCGCACTGCTAGAATGTAAAATCCAGATGTTACCCCTCTGTATGTACTGTAATTCATGCAAGTGCGTTTTTTCGTTGGTATCAGTACTGTGGGGTAAAAATACGGTAATAATTCACCTTTACAAGCCGCGTTTCCATCTAGGTTGCTTTGTGTTCAAAAAATGTATCAAATGTTATATTTTATTTAGAAATTTAGCAGAATTTACATCAACATTTATGTTACAAAATTTGTAAATTATATTGTTATTAATAGTCTAGTGTTAAAACGTGAAAAATGATATACTGGCAGAAAAAAAGATATTCAGAGTTTTTAGAGGAAATCTGCGCAAACAATTATTAGTTCGATTCTCAGAAAAAACCCGCGAACAACTGAACAGGCAGCGAAACTCTGAAACGCGACTTTGTGGTGGTCGACTCTACCTGATATTTCTATGACAAACTAACGACATCCAGGTGTACAAACCGTCAGCTGTACAGTAGGCTGAATATGAGAAAAGAACTCTGTAAAATGTTTTAAGAAATAAAACGGTGAAATAAAAATTTTAAGAAGCAAACAAATAAAAAAGTAAAAATACAAGTAAAAAAAAAAAATAATAAAAAACATCACATCACCTGCTTTGTAGTATCTCGCGGTGTAGAGCCGAGCTGCGACACTCAACACACTTTTATCAACACAGAATTTATGTTTCCGCTCGCATCACACTCACACAGTACTGGAACATTAATCCCATGTTTTTTTTTTTTTTTCATCTTTCCTAATATTGCAGTTTAGTTTAAAAATTATGTAGTGAACATTTAATTTTAAGATTTTACCTAAACATTGGACAACTTAACTTTTTATTTAAAACTAGCGTTAGTATGCGTCATTGACGGGAAAAATAGTTTGTAGAAATAGTGAAAAGGTTAAAGCTAAAAATTATCTGATGAGCTTTAATGTAATCAGTGATATTATTATTATTATTATGTCTGTCTTTCTGTACATCAGAACAGTCTGTCTAACTTATTAATGCAAAAAAAAAAAAAAAAACTAATGTTGTAAGTTTGAGTATCTTTTTGCTTTTAGTCTATACTATACCATAAGTTGTACAAGTAATACAAACATTTTCTGATGACGCAGTAGTGATCGGGTGCATAAGGAGCAACCTGCAGCCATCAGGATCTTTAATGAGTCCCTGCAGGGCCGAGGTACCGATGATGAGTCCTTGTCGACGTCTTCTCGAGACCTGCTACCTACTGCACAGTAAATAGTACTTTTGTGTACTTGGTTTATTTTATTTATATTATTTATGTTTTGCTTTTTCATCTTTGTTTTGGTGTTTTTGTTGTTAAGTACTTGTGTATGTTTTAGCTGTCTGTGATTGTTATTCTGCACTTATCTAAATAAACAAAAAGTTCAATTATGTATCCTGTACCCTGTATTATGTATCCGATCTGGAAAATGACCTGATCTGCAATTTAAATCTGTGAGGTGATCAGATCTGAACTGTGAGCTTCACCTCTGGTAGGTACTAGAAAGAAAGAAAGAAAGAAAGAAAGAAAGAAATGAAAAGGAAAGAAAAGAAGACACGTGTCACATGATATCTAAAATATGTGCATTGTGACATTATCTTCCACTACAGCTGTGAATCACAAACTGCCAACATTCTGGTGCCAGACACCATAGCACACCCATAGATACCCTGCGGAGCCACGCCCCAAGAGGCCTAGGGCTGCCCCGGTGGCACAAGGGGAACCCAAAACCTAGGTGTTTATAATGTTAATGGTTTTAATGTTATGGCTGATACACACGGTGTAATTATGAGTAACGTCTGTCGCTGATTAAATGTTACGCCTCATACAAAGTGAAAATCTTTTTTTTCCTCTGCCAAGCTCCTGCTCCACATTACTGTCCAGTAGGTGGCGGTAACACACTAACTGCATTTTGCAAAATGCTAAATGAGTTTTTGTTCAAGATGAATGATATATATGAGCAAAAAAACAATATTCATATACACACACACACACAAAAAAAATTAATTATACACTCTTCAGAAAAACTTTTATAAATATTTGAATACTAAATATATTGCTAAACATTATATATTGATTTAAGTGACACCATTATGATAATATTAATATATTATGAATATTATTTATTATAAAATATATCATACTATTTTTTTATTGTGTATACATATTTGGGAGAAATTTTAAAAGTAGGAATCGGTTCTGGATCAAAAACCAGCATCTCAACTAAACGGTATACGGTATCTGATTAAATCTCAGCGCTCCCGTCATGACAACGCTGATATTAAATTACCATATCAGCTCGCGCCGACATTCTGTTCACTCATAACCAATAAAAAGTAAGACCAAAGCGTGGACAGATCTATCACTAAACCGGAAAGGTTTTCCCTGTGAGCCATCGTTCAGAGATCCAGGACTCCGACTCCTCGCTGCTGACGAGCCACAGCATCAAAAATGAATCATTAGGTACAAGCAGAACCCGAGACACGCTGTACTACAGAATCATCCGGAAAGGCTGAAGTGGATGTGATGGGGGGGGGGGGGGGGGGGGGGGGGTTATATGTGTGTGTGAGAATGTGTGTGAACATGAGCGTGTGTGAGACTTCCTGCACCTGTAGTGTAAAGCGAAGCAGGTGCTGACAGATTGAGATGATCTCAGGCAGAGGTGATGAATGGTACTGCCTGTGTGTGTGTGTGTGTGTGTGTGTGTGTGTGTGTGTGTGTGTGTGTACCTGTCCGATTGTTGATGTCTAGAGGAAGGTTGGGGGGCAGCATGTTGGTGTCCATTGGCTGGGGACAGTCATGTGTCATCTGCTCCTCAGAGGGCATGTACGCCGGCGGCGGAGTTTCTGTGAATCAAGAATCATCATCGAGCTTTAATCCACGATCCACATGATCACAAGTCAAAAACCGACCCTGGAGCGCTGAGAACGGAGGAAATCTCACTGTTTCACACGTTGTCTGCATCGTACCTCCCTGTCGTTGATTACTGTCCTACAACAGCAGTGTTTTATACCTCTTATACTGAACTTAAAAAAGCGCTGACGCTGGAGACTCCTTAAATAAAAAGTAAATTAGTGCCGTCAATCGGTTAAAATTTTTAATCTAGTTAATCACAGTCATAGCCTGAGATTAATCACAATTAATCGCAATTTTAAAATAGTCAGATTTACTTGTACAGTGGAACCTTGGATTACGAGCATAATTTGTTCGTATTCCAAAACACCCATAAACTAAATCAAATCTTCCCATAAGAAATAATGACAACTCAAATAATTCGTTCCACAGCCCAAAAAAATAAATACAGAAAAATTATTAATACAATATGTAAAGTAAAAATAAAAGAAATTAACCAGCACTTTACCTTTAAAAAAAGTTAAAATAAATCCCAACAGATAAGTGTTTCCGTTTGTGCGCGCAGGCGCAGTGTATTTGTGTGTGTGTGTGGAATTAGCCCCTTCCCTCATCTTGTCGTACACAGTAAAACTCCTCCTCCCTCCCCCCACCTCGCTTTTAAAGTTTCACAACAAACTCACACAACGGAAACACTGTTTTAACGGGAAAAAAAAATAAATCTCTCTAATGACACTCGCGTGAGCGCAGGCTAACGGAGTCACTGCTGTAAAGTAAAAAAAACAAACAAAACAAATGAACCAGCACCTTACCTTTGAAAAGAATCACGACAGAGCAGATTTTCTGTGTAGAGCAGTGTGTGTGTGTCTGTGTGAAGCCGGTGAGGGGGGGGGTGTAAAGGCGAGAGTGTGCGTGTGTGTGTCGGTGTCAAAAAACTCGGCACTCGTAAACCAAGACATGCTCGTTTTTCAAGTCAAAATTTATTAAAAATCTGTGCTCGTCTCGCTGAACACTCCTAAATCGAGTCACTCGCAATCCGAGGTTCCACTGTAAACATGCATGATAACCAGTTAAAGGAAACAGATTATGCAGGTTTATAATATTTCAAACATTAACATCTAATAAATCTAGCAAGACATTAGGTCATATAATTAATTCATGTTATTTCAATTAATTCAATTAATTTATAAGATTTCTAGATTAATCGTCATATAATTGATTTGCGTTAAAATTTCTAGATTAATCGTAACACGGTAATATTGAGATAATATTACCTAATGCCCTAATGTAAACTAAATACATCATTACAGAAACTATTTAATATGGAATCAGAAATTCAAGACATGCTCATAGAGACCTGTGATTTGATGTCTGTCAGAGCTGCGGTTATTAAATAATTTAATCATTTAATTAGTAACACGGCTCCAGTTCAAATGACGAAAACAAATCTAAAGACAATAAAAACTGGCTTTAAAACAAACTTGACTTAACAAGCGATACGAGACCACGGGAATCAGCTCTCCATCAACAATCTCACCTGGCATCTGGAAGGGGCTGCTGGGTTCGGAGCTGCCTGGTGAATGTGGGAAGGTGGCGCTGCTCGCCGTGCCGCTGTTGGGTGAGCCGGGGTAGCTGTTGGAGGGCGAGCTGGGCCCGAACGGTAAGCTGTTGCCCGGCTGCTGGGTGAACGATTCTGGGTATTTGATGTTGTGGGGCATGTGTGGCTCGGTCTGGTGCAGCGAGTTGCGGTAGCGTGGCAGCATGGACAGCTTGGCGTTGAACTCGCTGTTCCGAGGCACCAGGACTGGCGGCAGAACTGTGAGAAATCATTCAGGAGATACACAGCAGTTAGCTTTGACCAGTGAAGGGAAGAAAGTTAATCTACAGAAGTAGTGTAATGGGGTCCTTTTGATGTTTGAAACAGTACCGCCACCCTTTTGAAGGTGTAATCAATTAATTAATTTATTCGTTGATTGATTGATTGCGTTTGCTCCCACTTTTTCTTTACAACCACTACAGCAATCCCAGGATATATATACACACTGTACACATACACATAGCGGTACCTCGGCATATGAATTTAATACGCGTTCTTAAGGCGAAATGTCGTATTGTGAAACGCATTGTCCCATAGGAATTAATGTAAATGCAGATAATCCGTTCCAGCCACCCAAAACTTACCAATATTACCAATTTCCAAACATTATAATCATATTTTTACATATAAAAACAACCAAAACATTTACAAAAGACATGTCAATAAAGTAAAATATTAAATAAATAGACATTGAACCTCACACTTAACCTTAATTCATGATTCCTCTCGGCTGCAGATGCTTTAAAAACCAAACTGAAAGCGGCTGCCGCTGTATTATTTTATAGTGGATAAAACCAAATAAACAGGTACATGAGCGGAGGGGCGGGATATTAATATTGCGTTAAACGTCATGTGTATTTGTTGTTTGTTGTAAGGAGATGACGACTTTTTTTTGTCTACCACCACAAGTATATGTCACACCTGTGGAAAACACTGTAGTGTCTCATTACATCTATAAAGGCCATTATTTTATACGTAACATCAGCTATCGGTCACGTTTCCTGCTTTGATGAAAGGAGCGGAGTGAAGTGTGTGAGACAGGTGCTGCGGGAGTGTGTGTACAGCAGGCCTCCACTTCTTCCTGCTATTGTGCGAGACGTCGACAGGACTTCCTGCTGCACTTTTTCTCCGCGCGGCCACATGTTCCCTGCACACGCGCTCAACACACACACACTTGACAGAACAAAGCCCTTATTCTCCCTCAGAATGGAATTTCCTGCTCCCGCTCTCCTTCTCTCTCTCTCTCTCTCTCTCTCACACACACACACACACACACACACACACACACGCACACACGCACACACACACTGTGGACAGCTGTTTCTGTCTCGTCAGCTGACCCTCTTCTTCTGCTAAGCCAACAAAAAAAAGTGTGTGTGTGTGTGGTGGTGAGGGGGTTATGTCTTTTGTGTATGTGTTTCAATCGCCTCGATTCCTTTGAGCAGGAACGGAGGAGAGGTTTTGCTTTGCCAAACCACACACACACACACACATCTGGTACAAAAAACTCTTAGATTACCAATGTAGATAGTTTTTATCCTGTACTATAAATGATAAAGGAAAGGCCAAGCAGCCGGTCCGGCAGAGGAGAGGAGGATGTGGGAGAGAACGAGGGACAAAACGTGAATAAATAACGCACGCTCTTCAACTAAATCATCTAGATCATTAACAGATCATGAACTACATCATTATGATGAGAGATGTGTTTAAATGTCAGGTGATGACTTGGAAGTGATATATATATATTTTTTATAGAAGGTCGGACCTGCTGAGCTTTTACGAAGTCTTTCGGTACATTTATAGAACGTGAAAAGATCGTAAGGCTAACGTGTGCCGCGATGCTCGCTAGCGCTCACCTGGACTGTCCACCCTCTTGTAGTGGTACGGGTTGATGCACACGTCCTTCTGCTTGGATCCGAACGGAAACTGGCAGCACTCGAGCGCCTTGAGCTCGTGGTGCGACTGCAGGTCAGGCCAGCGCCACACGCGGCAGTAGATGACGTGCGGCAGGCCTTTGCGATGCGACACTTGCAGCCGTCCGTCCAGCGAGCGCGGGATGGTCACGCAGCTGCTGGGCTGGCCGGGGCAGCTGAGCGCGCGTTCCAGCTCCTCCATGGCGCCCTTTTTCTTCTTCAGCTTCTTGACGAGCGCGTCCACGGCCTTCTCGGCCCATTTCTCCTCCTCGTCGCCCTGCTTCCAGCCCAGGAGGCGCTTGACCGCCGGGCTGGTGAAGGAGAACAGTGATGTGACGTTCATCCTCCCGCTAAACGTCCTGGGTCCTGACCGGTTTCTCGACTGTTTGAACAATACCGAACGTCCGAAAGTCCTCACACACAAAAAAACACCACACACAAGCAGCAGCGGCGGAGCAGGAAACGGTGCCAAGAACACACCCGGATATCCAGCTGACCTGCAAAGAGAAAGAGATTTGCTCATTATAACACTCCTGTGAGAAATTCTCCCCCACGGGAGACCTTTAACACAATGCGAAAAGCAACTGGCTGCACATCCGTGACATTACAGAGTGACATCACTACCTCACGCATCACCGTTTCTGGGAATCCAGAGCCAGAATGCGCGGCTTTTCCAGTACGTCCAGTCAACAGCGCGTTCTCAAAATGGTTTCCGGTCTCGGATATCACCGGTGGCACACATCCGTCGATGTGATGCCACGCGGCTTTGAATATTCTCCTGAGTCACTGCTGGATTCGACTCTAGAGTTACAACAGCTATACGTCAAAGATATAGTCGCATTTATTTTCCAGCATCCTCACGCGGGCTACCAAAGACAACGGCGCATCTAACACTGCTGCCCTTGACATCATCGAGACAGGAAATGCTGCTTGGATGAGGATGAAAGTGGCTACTCAGCGAGATCCCAAGACGGCGATTCGGCAGCCGGAAAATGGTAGCGAAAGCAAGAGTTCGTGCTTCTTTTGAAATTACTCAGACCAGACGCTTAAAGCTTCAGCGCTTATTCCGGGGGAAGGATGGGAAAGAGTTCAAATAGAGAGCAGTGAGAAACCAATCACTGCGTTTTTTCCTATATTAGCAGATGTACTCAGGGATTGTGCCGAGTGTGAGCGAGCTCTTGCATGACTGAATCGAATCAACTCGACTGCATGAAAGTGAACCAAGCATTGAGATGAGATGCCGAGCCAAAGGACAGAGCTGTAGCTCTGCAGTTAAAGCCATATGTTCTGGAGACATTTATGAGTTTTACGAGGTTGCTAACAACACTAAACAATATGGTGATGGGAATCACCAGGGACCGGCCGATACGGCATCATCACGATTCCTACGATACCTCGGCGCCGATTCTATTTGTATTGCGATTCTTTAATTATCGATCATTTATAAATATCCCAATACGAGATGTATATGGGGCTGTGGTGGCTCAGTGTGTTAAGGCCGGCGGTTCGAGCCCCAGGTTGCGTCTGTCGGGCCCTAGAGCAAGGCCCTTAGACCCGTCTGCTCCAGGGGCGCCGTTTAGTGATGAATAAAGGCTGAACCTATAACTCATTGTATATACAGTATAGGTATAGGAATGACCAGGGACCACCCGATACGATATTATCATGATACCCAGGATGCTGATTCTATTTGTATTGCGATTGTGTAAGTATCACAATTTTATAAATAACCCAATTCCCGAATCCAATATATGTATTGGGATGGGACCACCTGATACGATATTATCATGATACCTAGGTGCCGATTGTATTGCAATCCTTTAACCAACAGTATTTTATAAATGTCCCAATTCAAGAAACAAATTTTGTTTATATAAAGTTTATTATGTCTGTGTTATTATTCATTAATTGTAGTGTAACTTTGTAGGGAATGGTCTTGTACATAACAATGCAGACATAATAAACGTGCAGATAATATGGCGCCTAAGACTTTTGCACAGTACATATATATACACACACACACACACACACACACAGATGGGAATCGCCAGGGACCACCCAATACTATATCATCACGATACCCAGATGTCGATTCGATTCGTATTGCGATTGTGTAAGTATCACGATGTTATAAATATCCTGATTAAATATTACATTTGCGTTACAAACTAAACAAACAAATAATTTGCTTGTACCACACAGGACGCATCGATGTATGAATAGTTTACCTGCAGGATTATGGAGGAACCGCAATATTTGTACGCATCCAAGAGCGGCAGCCAGTCGGTGTCGGGGCTCGAACTAGCGACCTCCTGATCAGCAGTCCAAACACCTTAACCATGAACTAGCGTTTTATCCACCTCGCATGCAAGCATATACTGTATAAATTAAAACTCATTTTAAAACAATTCATTTGGAGTCATTTTCACAATACATGAATTGCCACACAAAAAAAATCGTGATACATCTCCGAATTAATGTTTATCCTCAAACAATAAATCAAAGCTGACACACACAAACACTATTACGTATAAACGCAGAATAAAAGAAGATCAAACAAAAGATTAAACCTCATTGTGTTGTCATAATCCTGACCAATCCCAGACGCTGCAGGTAAGCGTTTCTGTTCGGATGAATCACGACCCTGACATGATTCCACATGTCTCCAAACAACGCATGACCAGTCAGAAACCAGGAGAAGCTCATATCTTATTTTTTGATAAAGCATATCAGAAATGTTTTTTTTCCCCTTAATCCGTGTTGTGCATCTGTATTGTACATTCCATTGTGCAGAACAATAAACCATTAAAACATGTCATTTTGACCTGAGGGTGAGAAACAAACACTGGTTACATGACTATTCACACTGAAGGCTACACACACACACACACACACACACACACACACACACACACACACACACACACACGGTTCTGTTTTCCATGTTCAATGTTTCAAGAAAATCTTCCAGAATGTGCGATATTAGTTGTCATACAATATTGTGCAAAAGTCTTGGCGCCCTGTCATTTCCTCATGTTTTGCTTCCGAAGTGCAAAAATATACTTTATATACATTTTTAAACATGAAATCTAATCATTAAAAAAAAAAATGCATTAACTATTTTTTATTTTTTTCGTAGATAAAATGACTATTAGTTTCAGTCCTCTTCTAAACGTGCCCTTTCATTGTCTATGGAAATGAGCTATGGCTGAGCCACGGCCCACCGGAGAATAGCAAAGCCAATCAACAAGCTGAGGAGGAGATCCACTTATATGAGGTCACAAGAGAGGGAAAATGTAAATGGCTTGTAGAAAAAAGATAAAAACTTTTCTAACACACAACCTGGAAACCCATCAGAACGTCTAAAAATTACTATTAGCTAATTAGAATTAACTTTCTGTACTTGGTACCAAATCAAGAGAGCACTCGCACATGAGAGGGGGCGAGTTTGAAGGAGCAAAAATACAATTTGTACAATTTTTTTTTTTTTTTTTTTTTAACAAAGTCACAAATATAAGGCCATGTATTATTATGTTTGTCATATTAACCCTGATGTATCGTCTACATATCTGGTGTCACTAGAAGATGGTTTCGGGCATTGTGGATGTAAACAAAAAGTCTCAGAGCATGAACAAGCTGAGCATCAGTAAATTAGTTTGCATAACGTTTTAATGTGACCTCTGCAGGTGAACACGGTCAAGTCCTAAGAATATTTAGGGCAATTCTATGCAAAAATTAACCTGGCCATGGGTCCAAAAAAAATAATAAATATACGCAGAAATCATAGAGATCTTACCATAACTATACTAATGTAATAAAAAATTCTACATCTGCTTATATTGGGTAAACTTTTAACTTGTAAACTAAATCAGTCGAGTCGAAGTCTAACATCGAAAAGTGCAAAAAATTAAGAAATATACAAAACCAGAAAATCAAATGTATAAGCAATAATCACTGACTTAATAACAATTACTTTGAAAGTTTTTTTCCCCCCTCAAAATGACAATTTCAAACAGTTTATGTTAAAATTCACTATTCCAGCATGTTCTTTATGTAGCGTGTAGCAGGATGATTCAGGCACGTCAAAAACATAACGGCCATTCCTAAATATCCTGTTGTCTGCTGTTCATTACATCCGAGCAACAATTCTACATTACAGTATTTGGAGTGCCGTGAAAAAGAATTTTTTCAAAAACAAATTTTTGATAGTAAACATTTTAGCTAAAGTTCTGTTAATAATTTTCCCACGGTAACACTGAGCTGTGCCTGGAATTGCCCTGGTGTAAGGACACCACATGATGCGTATCATGAGAACAACTGATAAAAAAATAAATAAATAAATAAATAAATAAAAAAATTATACTAAAAAAAAAACTTCATGATATGCATCACGATATATACAGTATAGAGAATGTGAGCGCTTCTAATATACAGTACATCTATTGACATCTAGCACTTCTTAGAGTGTCTTTGTCCTGCAAAAAATGACCAGTAACTCTTTTTTCAAAAATTCTAATTCAAATTGGTTAAAAAAAAAAAAAAAAAAAAAAAAAAAAGAGTTAACAGCATATATAAGGGACTTTATTCTACCTGTGGTTGCTTTTACTG
The DNA here is from genome assembly GCA_030347435.1 of Clarias fuscus. Taxonomy (NCBI): domain Eukaryota; kingdom Metazoa; phylum Chordata; class Actinopteri; order Siluriformes; family Clariidae; genus Clarias; species Clarias fuscus. Next base: position 3,413,115 of record CM059211.1, on the reverse strand, counting down.
GTCATGTTACAAAAATGTTCAATCTTTCCAGATGAATACGTGCGCGCGCACACACGCACACACACATACACGGTAAAAATGACTAACATGACAGATGTGGAAGAGACTAAAAATCACAGTGACGCTCTGGTCACCGCACATTGGTGTGATGAGTCTTTGCTTAAAAGGTACAGTGTGTGTGTGTGTGTGTGCTGCTTAGTGAGCTGCTTAGTTTTACTGAACGTCCCGCAGAACCAGCCACAGTCCCTCTGAACGACTTTCTCGCACCTGCTTCTTTTTCACGCAGCAAAACTCGGAAGGTTTCTTTTTCCCAAAACGTGTCTTTTAGTCAATTTAGACTTAAATAGATTTGTACAGAATCTTTAAAGTTATAATCTAAGACTGAACACTTCCGTTTACACATTTGTTCGTGCGAGTGTGCGTGCGAGTTCGTGGGCAAAAGCCGTGTAAAGGACAAAAAATCATGTCCTTTACACACAAAAATTCGTCTTAAATTTTACATTTGAAAACTATGAATCAAGCTCATTATTTATTTCCACCTTTTATATTAAAGCAACCTAAAACGTTCTTTTGTTAGCGAGGTTTGGGAAAGTTTATATCAGGTGTTGCTCAGGATTAAATATTTGCATTATTCATAATGTCAATAGAAAGTGTTCAGGACAGACTAATGAGTCAGTGTATTTGTGTGTGTGTGTGTGTGTGTGTGTGTGTGAGCGCTCGAGAGAGAGAGAGAGAGAGAGAGAGAGAGATGGAGGGAGATAGTGTCCTTGTGTATTACTAGATTAAAAGTCAGAGACACACACACTATACTTTGTTGTGCATAAAAGCCAAACATCAAGGCCTACTCCTACTTATATGTTGTTTTCATGATTTCTTCCACTATGTTTTTTTTTTTTTTTTTTTCCCCCCCTCCCTTTCTCTCAGAGAGCAAAACCAGTCTGAGCCAAATCCCCTCTCGCTTTTCTCTCCGAGGCCGGGATCGCAGCTCTGGGAGCCCTTCAATGGAAACAGGTGCTGTTTACAGCGATTGTGGAGAGCACCATGACAGGAAAGCTAAAAAGTTCCTCCTATATTTAGAGCCGCCGAGTTGCCAAGAGCTAATTTGAAAGCTCGGGAACTCGCGCTGTTGTCGGGGAGGAGCGGAGCAGACTGGGAAGCACGTCCATCACAGCCAAGTGCAACAAAGCAAGCGTCTCCGAGTGCTCAGCTCTCACGCGGTTACGGCCTTCTGGTTAATCGGAGTCTGAGATCAAATGACCGACTTTACGGTACGGCGTTCAGTCACACTGAGAGCTTTCTATTTCTGTTCCTTATGAGTGCATTCTGGCAGGAGCTTCACTGACATAATCCGGCATGCACGCCAACGTCGTCAGGTTTAAGGCGAAAAAGTGATGCTTCAAGTTCTCCTTCAACGTAAGCTTGTCGTTTCGTACCGATGGAATGAATCAGATTAAAACGAGTCTCCGTTAACTGACGTGTGCCAAGTTTCCTGTGGATTCTGAATCGAAAACAAATATGCAAATGTGTGCAGCAGTATACGAATTTAATCCACTCCGGAGGCGAGCTCTTAAGGTGAAATTTCGTATTGCAGAACGCATTGTCCCATGGGAAATAATGCAAATGCAGATAATCCGTTCCAGCCACCCAAATATTACCAATGTTACCGATTTCCAACACTATGATCATATTTCTGCATATGAAAATAATCAAAACATTTAGCCAAAACACAAAGACATGTAAACTTAAGTCAAATATGAAATAAATAGACATTAAACCTCACTGAACCTTAATTTATGATTCCTCTTGGCGCCAGCTGCTTTAAAAACAAACTGAAAGCGGCTCCCTTTTCTTCTTGCTACCGTACCATTTTTTTCTCGCTAACATTCTTGGGACCCATGATGCTGTGTCTTCACTAAATCTCGCATGAAATGCCAAACAAATGTAAACGCGCTTCGCTTGGCTTTCCACTGGCGCAAACAAGTTCTGAACGGCTCCCGGGCGCACACGCGACTTAGCGAAATGCTTCGTCTTCCGAGGCAAATTTCTTGCTAAATTTCAGTTTTTAAGGCGGAACGTTCGTATGCTGAGGATCCACTGTAATTTGCTGAACAACAAGTTTCAACAAGACACACAAACACACAAATAAACTATTGAGAATCTATCTTCAAAGGTTGTGCTATGACCTCCTTGAGACAATTATATTTTTTCCACGTCACTGATCGCGGAATTCCGATTCGGATTCTTCATTTTCAGCAACGCTCACATTAAAGTCTGGCTGAAAGGTTTGTATTAATGCACTCGATCCAATCTGATATTGTTTCTATTGTAACAGCTTACACAAAGACTCCATGTAGATGGGTTATAAACTGTCGATACGGTAAGGAGATTGTTGACCATATATACAATAATCCATTGTAGACAATATTTTATTACTTACTTACACGCACAGAACTTTTACATTTTTTATCAAGCATAAAGAGACAACAACATGTTCCAATCTATAGAAAAAAATAATAAATCGCGAAATGCAAGAGAATACAACTTTTTGCAGTAGGCTGTTTATCAGAATATTGCTTAAAATTTTGTATATATTTTATAATTTTCAGGTAGAAACAGAAATTGCATTGAAAGTTTTTATAGGTCAGTTTTCAAATGTGATAATTAACAGAAATTTGGTCTGAATTGCAATTTTAATCGTTCCAGGGTAAAAAAAAAAAATTTTTTTTAAATTCATTAATTTGTATTATTCATATAGTATAAGCCCATATAACTAGGAAATATATCTAGGAAAGGTTTGTTCTATTTCAAAATTTGTAAAGCAATTTCCGTCTCGGATCTTTGAATCTTGATTAAAGCTGGTTTTAAAAAATAAAAAAATTAAGCACATATATATATATATATATATATATATATATATATATAAATGATTTGTGGCACATCAAGTAATATCACATTATGAACAGGATGTTCGCTGGGAATTGAACTTTAGCCTAGATAACTGAAGTCTAGTCACTGAATAAAGTTCTGGTGGAGGTTAAAACGTGGGCGAAGAAAAGTCTGGTTTTCCCCTTCTGATTCACTTCGGCGGGTTAAAAGGCACACCCACACCAAAAACAACAACAAAAATGAGGCTGGAACTGCATCTTTTCTGGTTCAATTTCATGATCTGGTTTTATTTTTGGAATTAGAAAGTCTAAATCAGAACAAGTTAAAATGGAAATGTTTAACTTCATGTCCTAATTAGAAACAACACCTACAGTAGCTCTTACATGTCAGATCAACCTGAAATATTAGTAAAGTAAAAAAATATAAAATATATACTTTTCTATCATTTTTTCACAAACCGAAAATGTCAAATGCAAAACGTCAAAATGAGAGTCAACCCGTGTGAAATTAAAGTGTCACCTGTTTTCTGAACGACCCCTGGTAGAGAGTCTGGTAGAGAACACACCTGAATAAACAGGACCGTGAAGACCAATGTGCTCTCAAAACGCTCCTTTGAACTCGACTTGGCATAGAGGAGGCTGTCCATCAAAAGTCAGAGACTGGGAAGGGACGACTAGACAAAGGATCGACGCAAACACCAAGGGCAACTCTGAAGCATTTAGAGAGAGCCACAGTTCTTAGAAGAACTCAAACTCAAGCCTGGACAATCCACAAAGCTCAGCTCAGCTCAAGAGGAATAGTAAGGAGTATGGCGAGATTTTTGTGGCCTTGGCACAAAGGCCTGTGGTTGGCGGAAACTTAAAACAATCCCTACGGTGAAGCATGGTGGTGGTAGCATCATGCTTTGGGCAGGGACGTTGAAAACAAGGCTGAGCACCCGACCCCCCACACCACTACCTCCAGCACCGCCGTGTACCAACATCAACTTGTCTTTAACTTTTTCCTCCACTAAAGGATTTAAGCTTACATTTCCCTGATTTACATGTTCCTCTTCCCACCCTACTAAACCAGTTGTGTGTTCATTCATTTGTAGACTCACGTTATGTCGTTTGCTGACTCAACAACTGTCAACAAAAGGTCACGTTAGTTCCAGCTAGTACACACTGAATGAATGGAAGTTTGACATCCTACAATTCAGGAAATTAAGTTTTTCCAATGCAGAGTGTGCCCGAGTGGGGTCGTGCAAGGATGTCCCCACTCATGGAACTCCCCTGCCTTGTCCAGGTTCAAAAACAAATTCATACATTTTTTTGACAAAAGTCGGTTACTGTTATATGAAAGAAAACGAGCACGCCATGCATCAAAACAAAGGCTGTTTTTGGTTAAATTAGACCAGTTCCAACAACCCTGACTTTGGGGACGAAGGGCAAAGCCAACTGCGGATTCTTAAAGGAAAGCCTTTTCCAGTTTCCCAAACACTAAAGACCAGGACAATGGTTCCTCTTCCAGTTACCCTAAACATACTCATAAAGCTACTTATAATGATTTAAAGCCAAAAACTTGAACATTTTCAGATCAAAACCCAAACTACAATCTGAAAATTGCCTTCTTCACAGCCCACGTATATATATATATATATATATATATATTTATTTTGTCAGGGTTCAGAAGTGAAAAGACAGTTTACAGCACTAACTGTTTTACATCCTCTACAGGTGCTACTTAGTCATTTTATTTCTATCCAAATTGCCAATGTCAATGTTTTTCTTCCTCCACCCCTGAGAAACTTCCAGCCCAAATTACCTCCTGACTCGTGGGGGGTCTGATCGTTTTAGTTAGCGCTCTGTAATTTTACTTCATGTGCTTTTACGCTTCCTACACGGGCAGATGAACTCCACTGCAGGCGGCACTCGACCTCGAGGCCACGTGGTCGCAGACACCTGAATAAACTGAACCTAAATGGGATACACGGATGTCTCAGGTAGAGGACAGACTCGCGTACATCTCCAGTTACATCTTCAGCTTGAACGCAGGCTTTTGCTTCATTAATTAAAAGGTAGTAATATTTAAGTCAGGCACCAATGGTGATCTTAATTCTAATAGAGTTTTTAATGTAAATGGCCCACCATCATTATTGGGTTTTAACTTTCGTCCTTTTATAACATTTAAAAGTAAACAGACATTATTAGACGTTTTTCAAATTACAAATTTAGAAGTAAATATAAATTACCTCCTGTAGTTCCACTGGTTAGAGACATTTATTCATTTGTATTATTGAACGTTTTTTCGGTTTTACAACATGACCCGTTTTCCTTTAGAAGAGCTACATCCACGTACTGGCTCGTACATTTTAAATACGCCTTTCTTAAAGTGATTCATCATACGCCATCATGCGTCATCGAGAATTTGATCTTTACCGCAATGCAGGATGTGTGTGAACAAGAGCGTCTGCAAAATATCAAAACAGAAACATAAACAGGAACTTATCATGCATGTGAACATATTAGAGATGAGGGAAAATTTGATTTAGACTTTAGTATTTTTTTTATTTACATTTGACGTGGAAAGATCATGCAGTTCCTCTATAATCCTACAGGTGGTGCACTCTTAGCTATTCACACACCTGCAGATTCTGCACAGCATTCTGTGTGGTAGCCGCAAATTGTTTGCTAAGTTTGTTTAGAATTGTAACAAAATCAGAAAAAATAACAAATAAATAACAAATCAGAATGTTTATAAAATCATGATACTTCAAGATTCGCAATACACATTGAATGGTATTGTGATAATCTCGTATCAGGTGAGCCCTGGTAATAAAATCTGAAATTCATTTGTTTTGAAAAATCTATATTCTGATACATTTGGTCTGCAAAGTCCTGACTACTGTTAAATCACCTTGTCAAAAATACAGAAAAATATATTATTCCATTATTGTGTGAATTGTTTGGAAACTATGTCTACAGTGGATTCAACCTTGGATTCAAGTCAAAATTAATTCAAAATCTTTGCTCGTCTTGCGGAACACTCGTAAACCGAGTTACTCGCAATCCGAGGTTCCACTGTATTTCTATTTCTATGCATATCTAATTGATCTAAAAATCAAACAAACATCAATTCACTTTTTCTGAGCTATCGTAAATCATTTTCCTTCTTTTCACAAAAATTTTATTATTATTTTTTTTTTATGTAGGTCAATTAACAAAAAAATATAATTAAACTCAGGGGTTTTATTTAACAATACAGCTTGTTATCATTTAACTTACAAATTGTGTTTTGTAGAAACGCCTCTACTTAGGTTGAAGAAAATTTCTTCTGTCAAAAAACATATAAATGTATACAAAAATATACAAAAAAGCCAAAGGAGTCCATTATGATTTGAATAAGCACATTTTCCAGGCTCGAGATTCCCCTCTGCAGTGAACCCAGACGTCTTCGTGAACTTCTGCCTTCCAGACTGACAGTAAGCGAAAAACTCCATCGTCAGCAAACTTCTCATATTTGTTCCTCATATTTTCAGCGTGACTAACTGGAAAAAAAGATTGGCCAACACCTGCGCTAGCTCCGCTGTTACGCCGCTGCCTGATGCACGTTTATCTAAAGCAGGCTTTCTCTCAAGGTCTAAACCCCGGTGTAGATCCGAGGAAACATCCATCCAGGTGTTACTCTGGAATAAAACCTCATTGTCGTACGATGGAAAACTCTGAAAACACACTTTTCTAACCCAAACACGGCTCCGCGCGCTTGCAGGTGGGCCGCGTTCACGGACGCCTCGCCGGCGTTTCCGCGTCCTTCGCAATCTGCTTCTAGGTCACGTGACTGAGCTCAACATCCTGCCTGCATGACTGACACGCGCTTCGGTCCAAAATGTTTTGACCTTCTCTCAATCCGAACTTGAGGATCCATATTATCTGACCGCCTGTGTGACCGCATCCTGACTCGAGAGCTCGATGCTCTAAATATTGACTCTATGCCAGTTTAGGCGAGTCAAAATATCTGTGGAGGCTTGAGAAGCGTTGTACAGTAGGAGGAGCAGCCGGTCCTGAGGAGAGGCAATTTAATGGAACTTCTTTTCTATAAAAACGTTTCAGCTCAAAAGCATGAATTATTTAAAAATAACAAAAAAAAAAACAGAAAATAAATAAATAAATCAGCACTTTAGAGGCATAAACCTCAATGAGTGGGAGTTAAGCACGGAATGCAAAGTTTGACCTTTATCCAAAATACATTTAAATATTACATTATTTAAATGTCTGTTAGAATTTACGTTACAGCAGCTACGTTCATGGCTCGTTTTTTCCTCTCTTAAAGTTAACGCATCTTCTCATGCTACAGAGGCACCAGAGAGTCCCGAAACGTCTCCTGTCCTGGAAAACTTTACAAGTCACATGGTTCAACTCCTATTTTTGGGGGGATTGCATGTCATGACGGGTCACGTTCGTAATTACGAGTGACTTGAATCCGTCTCTAACGACGATGGCGTCGGCGAGCGCCCTGCGCAGAGTCGCATGGGTTTGCCCGTACTCATTCATGTCACATGACCACATATTGGATATATACGATCTAGGACCGGGTACGATACTGACTCAGATCCAACCTGAAAAACATGGGATTTGTGTGACAAAGGGTAATAAATGTACAAATTACTGTACATGTACAAATTCTTTGAATCTGACACCGATTGCACTTTTACACTACAGTGCTCTTGGAGCTACAGTCACACTGCTGCCATCTGTCTCGCACCTTACAAATGCCTTTATACTCCGAACTTCAGATATATTTGGATGTATATTTGCACCTTAAGTATGTTGGACGCTTGGATGCACGTTTATATATTAACAAAATTCACTGTTTACATTCATTCAGAAGTTTTACAAGACATATTCACTCGGTTTATTTCTATCTATTTATTATAAGCAGGCTGCTGTACTTAATTACAAAAATCTGTTTCTATCTTGCACTGACAATATAAACACTCGGGGAAGCGTAGAAGTGGTATCTCGATTCCTCTGTATGTCTGCGCATATGGTGGTATTGACAAATAAAACCAAAACTCGAACCTAAATTGGATTTGGCGATGTGAACGTAGCTGTACTGCCTACATGCTGCAGTCCAGGTTTTAAAGAAGTACAAAAAAGCCGAATGGAACGATCGTTCAATTTGTTCAATTTGATCGTTCAATTTGGAATATTCCGGTTGGAAACTCGTGTTTCCGAGTCGCAAAAATATGACGACAGAGTCACTGGAAAAATGAAATCAACTTCATTTTTCCATCACTTAAAAAATAAACCCCTCAATATTACTTGGAAGTTTTATGTTGTGAAAATACATTTAAGCAGCTGACTGATGTTGTTCATTTGAAAAATAAGGAATTAAAAAATAGCCTGTGTGAACATCATCTAAATAAATAAATAGATAGATAAATAAATAAATAAATAAATAAGTCGCGAAACTTGGCACAGCGTGAAAATTATGCAACAGAAACAGCCGATTTAGGGTGGATTTTGGGTGTGGGATCTGGCAACCCTGCTGAGCACAAAGAGAGCTCTACTGTACAGCCCAGAAATGTCACATTTTAGTATATTTTAGTTCACGATTGTAATTAATAGATGGTTCACATGCGTGCCAAATAAGTTAACTTGTACTAGAGTAAACAGATTAATCCTGTATAAACTTAAAATTCAGCTGAAATTAGTGTCATAGCTGGTGTCATTAAAAAAGAAAGAAAGAAAGAAAGAAAGAAAGAAAGAAATCAATACCTTCTGACCAATTAGAATTGAGCCGCCACAGTGCTGTGGTTTAAATAAAAGTAAAATCTAATTCCTGTTCTTGATTAAATCATTACATGTTGCTAGAGAAAAAAAAAAAAAAAAAAAAAAAACTTGCTGATTTCTGATTTATTTATTTGATATATACATACAGCATAGAGTAAACAAATATTATAAATATAGTGTTTTCTTTTTTTTTTTCATTTTTCTCATTTGTCATTCTGTTTATTATTATTTTTTAGCTCATATTTCAGATTTTCTCTCTTTGTACCATTAACACTTTCCCATTGATTTCCTTTAAACTGTTGCAGTCGCTGTCTGATGACTTATTTGTATAGAGCTCTCGTACTGTAGGCATCTTCTAGATAAGAATAAGTACGAGTTATAAAAACATTCAATAAAAATCCTTACAGACGTTAGTTGCATTAATCCCCTCGCTGTGTCCCCGTCAGTATAAACGGCAATAATGCCCGCATTATGCAGCGGAGAGCGATCCTCTGACATTACTGGCCCGTTTTAATGCCCGTAATCCATTTAAGATGTAGTAATGCGGCGGTTTTATGGTATGAATTTTAAAAAGATAAAGATAATTTATACGCATAAAGAGTGAACCCCTGACGAGAAGACAATTGATACACTATGATGTATGCGCCACCGAGCGAGCCTCGCGTTGAAGAACGGCCCAAATGAACTGAAACGGCGTTCTCGGATCCCATAAAAGCCCAATAATTGCAGCCGAAGCTCCCGGAGCCTGAGTGCACGAAAATATTAGCAGTGCGCAGAAACCCGGGCTAATGTGGCCCCCACGGCACGCCTCCGCCGAGCCCGACCCCCTGCATCATCTCCATGTATCATTTTGCGCCGCTCCAGTGCCGTTAATCAATTTAGGAGGCAGTAATGATGCTCTCTCGGCCCCTCTCCGGGGACTCGGCATTATGAAGAACGTACATTATTTATCAAAGCCTGGAACCTCCATTAGCTCCGAGCCGGGATGTACAGAAGAGGAAGCGGGGGGGAAAAAAAAAAAAAAAAAAAAAACAGGGATGAAGGGTGGAGGGGAAGTCAAGCGGAGATGGACAGATGGAGGGATTGGCGATGGCTTCTCAGGAAATTCATTCTCATAACGGTGTGGAATGAAGAGGAGCTCGGGGCCAGGACGAGCCTGACGGGCCGAGTACACATTGTGCCTGTGCACACATGGAGTGCAAATGTTTGGGACGGTAAATTAACACACATCACCTGTGGTATGCAGTCAGAGAGAGAGAGAGAAGGAGTTCATACGACACAGTGGATCTTCCCAAAGAGCTCGAAAAAAGCTTGAAGTGGATTTTTTAAAACATTAATCTGATATGTTTTTTGTTGTTGTGTGTGTGTGCGCATCATATCATGACATTCTACATGACAAAACTATTTCAATTTAATGATATCATTTAAAATTTATCTACATTTTATTCAAGCTTAAAATACATTTTTAGATCGTCGCTTAAAAACTGACAGTTAGCAACTAATTTAATATTAAAATGTGTTTTATTTATATTATTTATTTCTACTTTCAGTGTTAAAAAACGTTTGATGATGATAATTTTTCTATAAATACAAAAAGTATGTATAACTTGTTGCAAACATTAAAAAAAAAAAGTGTTATATACTGTAGTTTTTCATAATTTATTTAAAATAATATATTTTTCTTTTCTTTTTTTCTTTTTTTTTACAATGAAAAACTACTGTACTGTCGGGAAACTTTGAACAAAGCTACACATCATAACACGTGTCCACATCAAGGATATTGTAGAAACTAATAAAGCAATACTTCTGTCGTATCAGTCAAGTTTGTTTTTTTCATTGTTCTCTAATTGTTCCACTCTGAATCTGACATGATGTTACTGAGAACAACAGAAATTGTTGTATTCATGCTTACTGATTAATAAAAGACTTGTGTAATTCAGTCTATTCGTTATTCTTGTGTATTTTATTTTGTTAAATGTAAATGACATTCCACTGACATTATTATTTTGAAATTATGATTAAAAAGTAAAGATGAAAAAAAAAAAAAGAAAAAGTATTTGTTTTGGACAGAATGTCATTAAGGAAAATTCTATAAGATCATAAAATATATGAAAATTTTATGTATAGTAATTTTATCAAATAAAAAAAAATTAAGTGTAATAATAATAATATATATTAAATAAATAAAAATGTACTGTTTTTTTTGTTTTTTTTACAAAATGATATCTGTAAAGATGGTAAGATGAGACAACACAAAAAATACAAAATTTCTACATCATTACATAGTCTATTTATATCTGATTATCAGTTATATCAGTATTTAGAAAACCGTATCACAACGTCAATACGTCATCATATCAATATGACACGACGTATCGAGCCCTAGCCGCAAGTAGCTACATCTGACTGATAAGTTAACAAAGGACCCTGCCGACGACTCCACTACACTCACACACAAGCGTACCATCAAGAGCACAAAAAATCCTGAAACAAATATACACAAGGGGCGTTCGAGTCAAACCGGGACCTGCGATGAAGTTTCTTGTGAATGATTGTCTAAATGCGATTGACATTTACAGAAGACGTTAAGAAAAGTGATGAGACTCTTAGCCACAGTAAAACATTTGTTTTAAAGAACGGCCGTGAATGACGAGTGGAACAGCTGATCCTTGAAATATAGATTTCCACCAACGTGCACAAGAGACGCATCTGTCTGTGTGAACGGTACACACAATCATTCTACAACACCACTCGCGACTCAGCTAAGAGTTATCGCCACATCTCCTGTACAGTCCTGACCTCGCTCCAAGCCATTTCCACATGTTTAAGCAAACTTTAAAGGAGTTCCTGGGAGGCCGGAGTTTCAGACGAGAATCAGGCGTACTGAGAAAACTTTCTACCTTGATGGTGTCCAAGCACTAGTGAAACACTGGGACAAGTGCATTAGTGCAGCAGGGGATTATACAGAGAAATAAAGGAAGGATCTCAAAAGTCCCAGTTTGACTTGAACATCCCTCATGCATGATTTCAACCTAAACATTTTCTCTATTTATCAGCAAGACTCTGTTTATCGATTAGCTCGAGATAAATAATGCAACAAGGAGGTTGCGGTCATGTGATCACCAAGTATGCGTCCTAAACATTTCATTTAGTAGTTAGTTTTAATATCAAGCTTATTTATAATGAATAAAAGAAAGATTTTGTCTGTACACTGGTCAGAACTTTCAATGATATCTTAATGGTGCATACATTGGAGGAAAACGGTCTCAGAAAAACGGTCTTTGTCATAGGATCTGTCCTGACAGGAGGTAATGAAACTTTTTCAGTCCTTAGGTATCTGCCTGAAGTTAAACCTCTGAGCCATAAATTAAATCAAAATCTTGAGTACAAGGGAAGTTATGCACAGTTTTGCACCAGATTATATCACAGCATCTAGTGTTTTTTTTTTTTTTTTTTTTATTGGACGAATATACTTTTTACGGGTTCCCCTCGAGGTGGGCGTGGCTATACGAGTCACTCAACAGAGCCAATCCACACCGTGTATACACAGAGTATGCGGAAGAAAACAGAAACGGCCGTAATGCACCTACAAGCCGAAATCATCAACGCACATGACGGCGCGACTCATCGTAGCTTACTCCAAAAACGGTGCGCACACTATGAAAACTGAACCTTGCGCCATAAATTAAGTCAAAACGTTGAGCAGAAGGGAGGTTATGAGCGGTTACGCGTCGGATGCTGATCAGCTTACTTTTTTAGCTTTAACATTTCAACTATTTCAACAACCTCTTTAAACCGTCAATGACTAGTTTATTGCATTTCCAGTCTATGGGATTGCACAATCGAGGCGATCAGTAAGCACTTAAAACACTCCCCCCCCCCCCTCCAAAAAGGATTGACAATACAAATGCAGAAGCAGCTTTATGACCTTGTGAGCCGCCACACAATCATCACATCACACGAGCCCTGAGCTGCCCCGTAACACCCCTACATCCCTCTCACTCACACACACACACACACACACACACACACACACACAAACTGAAATAAAGCCGCTGTTTAGGGGGTAAAATGGTTAAGGATCTCTTATGAGACACTTCTCGAGTTATAAAGAGATGAGACGGAGAACTGAAGCAGTTTAACACCAAACTTGAAGCAGAGTAAATCACAGACAAGGACGAATTCCTGTCCTCTGAGTAATCTGATATGTCATCTTCACTGATGTCAGGAACACAGGCTTCGGTCTGCGAGATCCTGCATCCATGCTGCAATGATGCCTTAATCACTGACAAGTGTATAATGGGCAGAATGGAAGAAACAAACACAAACACACACACACACACACACAAGAAATCAACATTCACAGCAAGTACAGGTTGGTACACAGAGCAGGAGAGACCTATAAAAAATGGAATAGAACATTCTTATGGCATGCACTGAGCAAGTTAAATGTAAAATTAAATACAACCAGTATTTATGGCAATGCAATAATCCAAACATTATATATATATATATATATATATATATATATATATATATATATTGTTTGTTTTTTAAGTGCACACTCAATTCTGACACTGCAGAGAGAACTGGACGAAGAAAAAGGTTTGTGCATGATGAACAACAGCTTAGTTTACAGCCAACATCACACCAAACCCCATGCACATCATCATCCTCATCATCCTCATCCTCATCACTTCTCAACCTCCAACTTTTCACACCAAGAGCCCTACGAACACACGCGCGTGCACGCCATTCCCAGCGCGTTTCCCAAACACCTTGTAAAGTCTAAACATGCAAACACGTAACGTCATCCTCTAGGTCCTCTATTCGCGCGTTCGGGTTAGAAACGCTCCGTGGCTGCAGTTGTTATGTTTGTTTGCTTGTAAATAAAAATAAAGTTGACTCTACCTCCTGCGCCTCCTCCCTCAGCACGACGCGCGAGCGAGCGAGCGAGCGCGAGCGGACCGGATCTGCTTTCTCCTGGCGTCAGGGTGTCGCGAGCCGCCTCACCGCTCCGCGCGCGAGCGCGCGCGCGCACCGCGTATCCCTGCGCGAGGGCGAGTTAGAGCCGCGAGGAGGAGGAGCAGAAGGCGAACACACCCGTGGTATTTAATTATACATTTCATGTTGATTTAATTTATATACGTTTCATGTGCATTATTTTTATATAATTCGAAAAATATTAAATACATATTTATGGATAAATCTATATTTTTACCGAACAATGTGTTTGCATTTTTTGCAACCAACAACAACAACAACAACAACAATAATAATAATAATAATAATAATAATAATAATAAACACTTTATCCATTCCAAGGAAAATTCTAACCACAAGAACAAGCACAAAATAATAATAATAATAATAATAATAATAATAATAATAAACACTTTATCCATTCCAAGGAAAATTCTAACCACAAGAACAAGCACAAAATAATAAAATTAAAAATAATAATAATAATAATAACAACAACAACAACAAAAATAAAAAACAGAAGAATTATGATAGATAGATAGATAGATAGATAGATAGATAATTTATCAATCCCAAAGGATAGTCCAATAACAACAACAAGCACAATAATAATAATAATAATAATAATAATAGCAACAATAATAATAATAATAATAATAATAATAATAAATAGCAGTTCAAATTGCATTACAAAAAAAACACAAACAGTAAAAAAACATTTTTAATGTTTATACAGAAAAAGCATTTTCATGCAACTAAATACTTGCATAAATAATAGAAGATATCTGAGTAATCATTTTTAAATTAATGCAGTCTAATTCAAATGTAAAATTCCTACCTCATAACTAACTAACTACTATCCACCACATAAACAGGTATGGTATAATTTGTATATCTTTGGATATTTCTATACTAGAAAACAAAAGCATTGTAGGGTGTTTATAATTTATTATTATTATTTTATATATATTATTAATATTATTAATGTCTAGTCACACTACGTAACAAACCAAAATCTGTGTTTAGGTTCGGCATTGTAAGAATGATGTAATCTGTATCTAATGTATGGTATGTTCTAGTGAAAGGACACTCTAGGGCTGGGTCTGTTTGGATGCTTTGTAAAGATAAATACAGTGATGCATGCTGTATGATGAACATGATCTGGAAGGTTAGTGCATTGAAAATGGAAAGACAGCAGAAGATGATCTCCCAGGTTCATTATTTATTCTGCATCGGCCAACGTGAGAAGATGGAAAGCAGTGAGAAGACAAGTGCTCATGATAAGAGGGTGATGATATTGTTGTGCAATGTATAATCTGTGCAATAAATATTATATACTACCATAAGTAAAAAGGTTTTAGAAATAGTTGAAAGGTTAAAGCTAAAAATAGGATGACCAGCATCTGGCACATAACTGCTCATGACTTCTCTTTTATACAACATTTTGATTTAATTGATGATGCAAGGTTCAGTTTTCATAGTGTATGTACTGGTGTTTTGCAGTAAACCATGATTAGTCATGCTGTCATGCTGTGTGTGTGTGTGTGTGTGTGTGTGTATTGAGGATTATGGTGGCTTGTCATAATATATAGAATATAGTAAGGCTTAATTCATTATGAAATGCGATATAATATGTATTTCTTATGATTATTTAAAATAATATAGTCTTGAGAAAGTTATATACATTGTGTATTCAGGATTGTGGAGGCTTGTACAGTACATGCATTACGGTCGTTGTCATTTATACACACACATCCTGCATATGTAGCACCAATACAAATTAAACTGTTATTAATGACTAATTTATTGTAAAATGCAATGTAATATGTATTTATCGTGATTGTTTCAAATAATATAGTCTTGAGAAAGTTACATTTCTACATACTGATACTGTATAAAGCAATATAACCACATTTCCTAACACTGTGCGTATAAGATGCTGATATATATATATATATATATATATTAGGATTAACTTTTTAGCCCCTTTTTATCGTAGTGTTATGTATTTAATTTGCTGTTTTAAAGCTTCCGAAAAGAGTTCCCCGTTGGAACTAGTTCCCCCCCCCCCCCCCCCCCCCCCCCCCCCTTCCAGCGCCACCGGCGGAGGGATACAGGAGAAAGGCAGGGGGCGCTGCGCTGCGAGGGCGGCTGACGTCACGCGGCTGGCGACACTAAGTCTGGGGCTCCGTCCAGAAGCCCGCACACTAGCGCACTAGAGAGGGTGTAAGAGTAGTAGGCAGCGCCGCCGGCGGCTGTAGCGCACTGCTTAGTATGAGAGTACGCAGGCTGGGACCGCGGCCGAGTCTGTAACGTGAATGTGAAATCTGGGAAAACGCTGCGAGTTGGAACAGTGTGTGTGTGTGTGTGTGTGTGTGTGTGTGTGTGTGTGTGATTCATTATTCATTCTGTCTAAAGATCCACATCAGCAGAAACATTACTTAACATTATAAATTCTTACTTTTTTTATCCAATCAAAAGGAAAAATATACCTTCGCTCACTCATCATCTATACCGCTTTATCAAATATACAGGGTCACAGGGGTCTTCTGGAGCCTATTGCAGGAAACCCTGGGCATGAGGCGGGGTACGCCCTGGACGGGGTGCCAATCCATCAGGCACGCATACAATTCAGGAATACCAATTAGCCTTATCTGCATGTCTTTGGACGGTGGGAGGAAACCAGAGTACCCAGAGGAAACCCATAAAGCACAGGGGAAGCATGCGAACTCCACACACACAGACCCTGAGGCAGGAATCAAACCCTGACCCTGGAGGTGCGAAGCCACAGTTTTAACCACTATGCCCCCAATGCAGTGTAAAAATAGACATATTATTATTATTATTTATTATTATTTTTTTTTTCAGAACCTTGCGGTTCAGGAGACCATATTCAAAACATTTTCTTTACCTGGTTTTAAAATACAAGCCAACTAAACATTCTAGTCAGCATTAGATAACGCACTCATGTGTTTTTATTATTATTATTATTATTATTATTATTATTATTTTAACTCCAGCTAAGCCCCGTCCATTTAAATAATAATAATTACTTGTAGTACTTTATTAACACCAAAGGGTAATTGTCATTTTCACATACAGTATGTCGGTTAGTGTCACAGGACCAGCCAGGGTACAACACCCTCTGGAGCAGATAGGGGTAAGGGCCTTGCTTAAGGGCCCAACAGTGGCAAGTTCACAGTGCTTGGGCCCGAACCGTCAACCTTTCAATCGGTAACCCAGTAACCTGCAGCCTTAACCATTTGAGCCACCACTGCCTCATATTCCTTAACACCAAAAGGTGTTACATAAATTCATCGCCAGTAATTGTTTTATCCTGGTCCGGGTGACGGTAGACCCAGAAGTCCCTGAAAGACTGGGTGGGAGAACTTACTTTGGACAGCTAGGTGATGCTACTGTCGTGTGTTGCAGGAATTCACATTTGCTTACTCCACACATGCATTCAAACATGGGCCATTTTAAGCCCTTTCAGATATACACACCAGATTGAATGGATTTTCATGCCAGTTTTAAAATTGAAAAATGGGCTCTGGACTGGTAATGAAAATTTTGGCTATGCAACATCTCTCAAGATTTATGGTCAGCTCTTACGTTTCATGGGTGGCACTTCAGCAATGCCTAGGTGGGATTTTCTCAGTGAAATCTGGCAACCCTAGACATTATTCAGTGGCTCCCAGTGTGACAGCCATGAAGAACTATTTTGTTGGACGTTTGAGCCAAAGCAAAGACAAAAGCCCTGGCAAGGTGTCTCATACTGTATGTTCCTTGATGTACTGCGGAATCTGGTGAGAATGACAAATATGGCAAAACATCCCTGATTATATCTTTCAAATACTTTAGCTCTTCCAAGAAGTCAGAAAGAAAGTTTTATAGCGTATTTCCAGGAATCCGTATAAATTCATTTCTTTATAGTTGCGGTCCGGTGTCACCAGTTTACCATCACACCCTGGCAACACTAGTTTCGTTTTGTGCCATCTGGGATTTTTGGCCAAGGGTCAGAATTTTCAGTAATGCTAAACACGGCGGCCGAGCGTCAGACAGCTCACATTACGCAGGACAGCACAGAGCCAACAATCTCGCCTAGAAATAATATCTAGAGTAATTTTTAAATGCTGTCTCTAAGGTCTTTTTTTTTAATTCAGGCTACATTTGCACATACATCTACACACACTGTACACTGTATATGCTGTATATGTTTATAGCTGATTGATATTTTGGTATGTTTAATAAAAAATAAAAAAAAAAGCTAAATAAATATATTTGCATGAATTTTAGAAATATTCACAGAGCCACAAAAGAGCGGGTTTTTGTTATAGTAACAGTCAATGCAGTGGCTTATGTAGTGGATGATGCACATAAACATTAATCAAAGATTTTACAAGTGTGTGTAATTGTTTACTGTAAGGAAGAAGCGTCCTCCTTCGTCAGCAGTTTGTAACTAAGCTTTCTGACGCAGAAGCATGACAAGCTGCATTTTTGTTACCTTCAGCAGTTTGAGGAATGAGATTAACAGGGATGCTGGTGAGGGAGCGACTACGATAGGAAATATCTCAACATTTAAAGTAACTGTAAATGTTGTATTGTTATTTAAAACAGACAGTAGGTATACAGTAAGAGAAATAAAATACTCAGGGTCCGGGTTCGATTCCCGCCTCGGGTCTGTGTAAATGGAGTTTGCATGTTCTCCCTGTGATTGGTGGGTTTCCTCCAGCTACTCTGGTTTCCTCCCACAGTCCAAAGACATGCAGATCAGGCTAATTGGCATTTCCAAGTGGCCCATAGTGTGTTAATGAGTGTGTGTGCCCCGCTCTTGATTGGCACCCTGTCCAGGGTGTACTCGTGCTCGTGCTCGAGTCTCCTGGGATAGGCTCCAGGCCCCCCGTGATACGACGATGAGTGAGTGAGTAAATGATTGTCATCCCACCACTTAGGATAAATAAGTGTCATGTCGCATGCCAGATTGGAACCTTTTTGTGGGTGCGGCTTTGAAAATAATTTTAGTTTTGAATTTCTAAACAGCTATCCATAACTAAGTTGCAAACCTAATCCATCTAAATATATCTAATGGGAATCCATAAAACACATCCATCCATCTATCCATCCATCCATCCATCTATCAGACCTCTAGTTTAAATATTTGTGTCCAGAGTGAGAAGAACACTGTCCATGTGTAATCTATACACGCGGTGTTGAGTTACTGTACAGAGCCTACGATTACTTTAATTCAATACCAGTTCGGATGATTTGCCTCAAACTGACAGCGTGTTATTTGGACACAGAGAGTGTGTAAGACAAGCCTTGCCTTGAGACCTGACAGCCGTCCCTAAACACACAGTTGACTTTCCCTGCACCCCCCCATCCAAAAAAGGCGAGGAGGGTGGTCTGTCCCGCTCTGTCCCTCAGCACGGAGGATGTGTGCGAGGTGGCTTTGAACAGCAGGTGACTGGAACAGCTGCCGTGTTCTTGTAGTGACAGGCCGACACCGTGAAACACTCCACACCAAGTGTACTCATAGAAGTTTGATATTATTGAGGTGGAATCTTTTCAACTTTCCCCTGATCTCTTAGGAAAAACCGAGCAGGAATATATATTATATATAGCTATCACTGGACTTTACTGAGAAACCAGGCATTGTTCTCTTAGTCATTTTATTTAGTTACCGACAAGACATGATGTAATAATTGTAGTAATTCGAAATCTGTTCTCTTTTCTGAATTTCCCCCTATTAATCATGGTTTGCTCTTTTCTTTTAAAGGTGGGTTGGGGCCTCCGAGTGGCGCAGAGGTACAGTAAAAGCGCTCGCCCTATCATCCGGAGATCGCTAGTTCGAATTCCAGGTGGTGCTGTAACCTCTCGCAGCCGGAGGTCTAGAGAGAGCTGATTGGCCGAGCTCTCTCGGAGGGGAGGGATGAGAGGTAATGTGGGCCCCCACATTAATCACGGCTCTACAGCCAGTCAGGGGCGTCTGTGAGCTCGCGCAAGCGGAGGGAGCGGATAGCGCTGTCCTCCGAGTGTGTTACGCCGCCCCCAACGGTGCGCGAGCGAGCAGTTCGAAAAGATGCGGTCGGCTGGCGTCACGTGTTCCAACCCACCAAAAAAAAACGTGGGTTGGAACAATATACAGTGCCAGAAGCTCCACTGTCTTGCTGAAACTTCTCTTTCTCCAGGAGTTTCCGCATGATGGGGCTTTCCATCAAATGCACCAAAATGCAACACTAAATGTGTTTCTGAACAGAAACTTCAAGGCAGTTGTATATTCTTCCGCATCCACTCCAAAGGACTTTCAGCTCACACTTTCCTCATTGAGCTGAAAGTGCAAAGACGAATTCATCCAAAACTTCCTCCTGATTTGTCCGGGTCCTCTGTACAATTCACACTACAGTTAATGTTTGGGAAGAAGACCACACAAATATTCTCAATTCCTATCTCTTGCATCGTCTGCTATTAACAGTTCTTTCCTCATCTACAGTATGTACACCATCTTTTTCAGACTATTCACCAATTCTTACAAAAAAACAGACTCCATCCAGGACTGCATTCCAAGTTCTCACTGTCCTACACACAGTACACGTCCACAGTGAGTGGCATTTAGTTCAAGACTTGGTCTGAAGTATCCTTCAGTAGCGCTGACCCCCTCTGGCGGTGTGCGGTGGTGTCTGGCACCAGCATGTTGCCAGTGGATCCTTTGGGTGCTGTGGGTTGCGGGGTGGAGCCTTTGTGGATTGGACTTGTTTGTCCAGTGCATCCCATAGACGCTTGATTGGGCAGAATCGGTGGCCTCGGGCTCTTTAACTGCTGGGCCATGTGCATGCTGGTGCACTGGCTGTTCTGGTGCATTTCTATCGTGGCCAGAATTGACTATTTTAAGTGATCTGTGCTGCAAAACAATCAAAACATTTAGAAAAAAAACATGTAAATGAAGTAGAATATGAAACAAATAAACGTCACTTAACCGTAATTTATGATTCCTTTTGGCACCGGCTGCTTTGGAAATGAAACTAAAAGTGGCTCCCTTTTATTCTTGTAAAAATTTTTTGCTGAAATGTCGTCACTAAATCTTGCAAAACATGCAAAAAATGAAAAAAAAAAAAAAAAACCCACAAAAAAATATGTAACCTCGCGTCACTCGGACATACGTGCGGTTTCATATGGCGATGCAAATTTCTTGCAAAATTTCAGTTCTTGTGGCGAAAATCCATGAGGTGAGGTGATCGCTCGCCCTATCATCCGGAGATCGCTAGTTCGAATCCCGGGTGGTGCTGTAACCTCTCGCAGCCGGAGGTCTATAGAGAGAGCTGATTGGCCGAGCTCTCACAGAGGGGAGGGATGAGAGGTACTTAGTGCTCCCACATTAATCACGGCTCTACAGCCAGTCAGGGGCGTCTGTGAGCTCACGCAACGGAGGGAGCGGATAGCGCTGTCCTCCGAGTGTGTTACGCCGCCCCCAACGGTGCGCGAGCGAGCAGTTCGAAAAGATGCGGTCGGCTGGCGTCACGTGGTTCGGAGGAAACACGTGATAGTCTTCGGCCCTCCCGGCTGAGTGGTAGTAGTAGCCTTAATGTGGGAGCCCCCTAGTGACGGGGAGGAATTGGACACGACTAAATTAGGGAGAAAATCGGGGGAAAAATGCAAAAAAAAAAAAAAAAAATGAGGTGAGGTCATCGTATGCCGAGGTACCGCAGAATTTAATACCAATAAAAGCATTGTTAATAAACGTACAGGAATCCAATACAACAAAAGTCAGTACACCTTTCCAAGTCAAGTCTTGTTTTTTAAAAAATATTGTACACAGTTGAACAGAGTGTTGCATTAACACCTAGCAGTGTTTACAGTATAAACGTGCTTGCAAACAAACTTGGGTAGTGTTCATTTTAACACCGTAGATTTTTACTGTGCATGTCGACACACATGTCTGATGCTCTGCCATTGTTCCATTCATTTTCTTCCCCGGTTTGTCTTTGAAGGACAGGATGTGTTGCTCTCCCATTTTTTTTTTTAAATACTCCACTCATGTTCTACTTGGCCGGGTTACAGTTTTGCAGTGTTCTTTGAGTTGTTATCATGTTGGAAATTTCCGCTTCCGATAAACTTCTACAGACTTATCGTCCAATGTTTTGGTATATCAACAAGCGTTCAAAGCGCCATCTATAAATGTCATCTCCCCAACGCCTTCTGCACGCATACAGCCTCATATTATCACACCATCACGTCTGTGCTTCACTCTCAGGACTATAGATGAACTGTAAAAGTCCTGACCAGGTTCACGCCAAGCACGCTGGACAGGATCTGAGCTAAGAAAGTATGTGCTCGCGAGAATGATCAAACTTCTTTTCATGTTCTTTAGCAAAACTACAAAGCAAGCCTTGTTTTTTTTTAGACGCCGTCAATAGGAGTTGACGTTATGCAATGTCCTTAGCAGTGTCTGAGCTGTAACAGAAACTATGATTTCCACTGATAACTCCTTTGCCAAGTCTGAAGCACTTGTTCGCCCGTCTGTTTTTCAGCACTTGATTGCGCAAGAAGCGCGCCGTCTATGGCGTAATTTTCCTTTTCTATTCTTCTTTTTTTCATTCCTCTGCCAATTCTTTTTCGAGTCAAGTGGAGTCATGATGCAGACGTGCCGATGCACACAGCCTATAAATCTAAAAGTGCTTAGTAATATTATAAATTATCCCATGTTCTCTAACATGTATGTCAGTGATTAAAGGCGTATTTACTTTTGCTCCATTGAGTTTCTACTTTGGGGTTGTTTTTTTTTTTTTAATTTTTTTTTTTTTTATATGGTTAAGTTTCTCAAGTGTTTGCTTTGGATTGTTCATAAGAGGAAATACTTTACTTTGCAATTTTTGAGGGGTGATTTTAAATCCTGTGACGCTGAAATGCGATTGGACAGGGCTGTGCTTAATGCTTTTAGTAACTATTGGAGAGTTCAGGCATGAGACAGGGTACACCCTGGAACCCACCAAGCACGGGGAGAGCATGCACACTCCATGCACACAGAGGCGGGAATCGAACCCGGACGCCGGAGGTGCAAGGCGACAGTGCTAGCCACTAAACCACCGTGCCGCCTTTAAGGATAACTATAACGCTTTAATAAGCAAACCTTTTTGTAATCATTTGTTTTATCGACGAGAGCAATAAGCCGATCTCTTCTATATATTCGTCCTCAGCTCCTGGAACCATTACTTGTTCTTTGCTGTCTTTGGGAAAATCTACCTCTTGATCACTGATGCTCCTCTGCTTTTTAAGATAAAACTTGCATTTATTCATGAGCATTTCTGTAAAGATCTTAATGCTATCTCTATACTAAACGCCTAAATGGAAAATAAATGTTTCCCAGATCGGAATGATATATATTTTTTTTATAACGTAATTCGATTTAAAATGTAATGTTTCAAATAAATAACGCACTTACTTCCCTGGCTCTGAGCCAGAGCGTTATATACGGCACCGCAGATTGATGCTTCACGCACATTTCCGACATTTATCATCCGGCTTGTAACACCACTAAGATGATGTCAGGTTCTCCAAGGCCATTTGCCGAAGCCGTTAATGGATTGTTAACAGACGCAGTGAGACCTAAAAGACAAACGTGCAAAAGAACGGACCTGGAAATGGCATGATATAGAGACAATAGGATACGTATAATTAACCGTGGCGTCGAAATTCATTGTACATAAATCAGACCGAGGCAGTAAAACTGATGCGAGTTAGTTCGGTTCGGTAAAGTGCTGTAAAACCTGGCATAAATTAAAGTGCAAGGCGTGTAGTTTTCCTTGCTATTCCTGATAGAATAGGCTGAAAAGCATATAGAGAATACATATACGTACGTATACAGCATGTATTTGTACATGAGTTCTAGCTATAACTCACATCCAGTAATAAAATGACAAAAGGAAATCAGCGTGTGGACTGAAGTCATGATGATGTACGGAGCATCTCACAGATGTTCGTCTAACACAACACAGTGAGGTCATTCATTTCTCATGAGATGAGAGTGTGTGTAAGTGCATGTGTGTGTGTGTGTGTGTGTGAGAGAGAGAGAGAGAGAGAGAGCGAGAGGAGGGGGGAGGTCTCCATCTGGAGATATTGTAAGTGATAGAACACTGACATCACCCTTTTGCTGTAGAGTAACAGAAAGAGCGTATAAATAAAGCCAAGGATTCCAATGTTTGATGTGTTTTCCTACAAAGAAAGCCGTTAGATCACCACCTATAAATAGTCTATTGCATTACTGTACATACCAGAGGAGGAAACATGAAGCACGCAGGTGTGTACTTTCACATCATTATGTACAGATATGCTTCATGACCACGAATTCTCGGCCAAAACATGCTATTCGTGCTTAGTATTGGCACTGGGTGAAAAAGTGGATTTTCATACAGGATCATATAAAACCATTTTTTCATAATTATTAATGCTTCTTATCTCCCGATCCATGCTTATTTTATTTTATTTTTATTTTTTTGTAAATATACATACATATATAGATTTCTATCAGATAAAAAGATGTATCATTTGCTAGATACAGTTTCGTGCTCTTTTATGTTTTAGAATCTGGAACGTTTTTGAATTCAAATCTTTCAACGGTCTTGACTGTCGTTCAGATGAAACTTGGCTACTTTAGATTTCACATGAAAAGACATAAAGCTGAAAAAAGTGTATTATTCTAAAATGTAAAATTGTTACGATATTGCAACATGAATTTGACCTGGTTACGGACACTACAGCTTTTTTACGTTTTAAGCTTTTACCAAAAAAAACAAAACAAAACAAAACAATTTAAGGAACGGTTTTTACAGGTCATATGCTTCTAGAAGCTTAAACCAGTTTTTTTTTTTTTTAACAAAATGATTATTGTTTGAACGTGAGACAGTATAACGCTGAAAAATGGGGCTCATTTTATAGAAAATCATCTCTCCAAAACGGCTGAAGTTAGCAACTTGAAATGTTTAGGGAAGCAAAGACTGGTCACTTCTACAGTATGTTGCATAAATGTCAGAAATGGGTTTCCCTGGCCGCACACGTTTTTTCTGTGTTATATGTGTAACGGTTCGGAAATGTTCGGAAGTGCAACCAACATTGTCCAGATACTAATAAGCAGAATTGTCTATGCACAGTGTAAAACTGACATCTTCCATGATCGTGTCCTTGTAGAATCGTGCTGATGGTTGATGTTAAAAGAAGAAGCAATGTCTGCCATCTTTTCACCTCGCTCCTTTCTCTCAATTATTACGTTATTTCTCAGCCGTACCAGCTTCATCGGACATGTGACCGAGCTTCCGCGATTGATCATGCGCGGACGCGGGTTCGCATCTTTGAAAGTTTGCGACTTGAATGTTCATATGTAGGGGACTCACTGTACCGTGAATAATCTCATTCGTCCCTTTCTCTCTCCTTTCCCTTTTGATTTGTACTTTGTTATTATTTAAGTGTACGACTGGCACTGAAGTTTGACGAACTTTACATCAAATAGATGAAAAATTCAACCTGCTGGCAAATCACTGCGGTCCAGTATAATGCGCTCATCTCACCGTCGCCAGAGTGTTGATTTAACACAGTCAGAGTAAATTTGCGACCATACACATTATTCATTCAATGCTGGGAATTTTGCTGTATACGGTTACTCTACTTTCCACCAGGGAGCATCACGTCACTGTGGAGTTGATTGTTCGAATACTATATGCAAGTTCTATTTCGTTAGAATTTCTATAAGTTGAAATGAAATGTAAGACTAATACAAAAGTATTAGTTTAAAAGGCCGCGGGCAAAATCGTTAGCAATAAGGGAATGTAGAGAAATGTATCAAATGTGAGATTAGTTCTTCATAAATCAATGAATAGCTTATTATAGCATGAAAATGGCATTAGATGTGAAACAAAACCTACTTGATCAGACAATTTGCATACATTTCTCGTTCCTGCATAGGAAAGTGATATTAATAATAATCCTATTCATTTTTCTTTTACATTCTGTATAATTAATATTCCTCTATTTAATATATCATTGATATATATATATATATAAAAAAAAAGCAAGTATAAAGAGTGTAATCGGTGTACGTTTTAGTTTTGTGATGAAATAAACACGGTTCCTCCGCCTTTACGTGGATTTGGGTGGGATGAGCTCTCAGAGGCATGAGGTCACCATGAAACGCTCCATCGATCTTCCTTTTGCCGTCGCACAGACCAAAGTGCTCTAACTATAGCAGCGGGGGTCGAAGGTCACACAGTTATCCCAGTAAACTGCCTTCATCGAACCGGCTGATTTCCGAGAGGGCCTGTGGGTATCAGGTTTACCCATCCTCCCCTCCTTCGCTCTCGCACGCGCGCACTCGAGCTAACAGAGGAGCACCATCGATCAGCGCCAATTAACCACGGCACTCCGACACGGACCCTCCTCTCGCTCTGTCCCTGACTAGATAGACACTGGCCTCTGATGAGCTTCCTCATGCCAATTGTTTCGATTTCTTTCTTCCTGTTTCTATAACTATCAACTGATCACTGATTCGAATCACGGGTTTTTACGACAGGATATGATCTGAGTGAACCTAATGCAAATGCAGTGTGGGTAGTGATGATGCATCGTGTGTGTGTGTGTGTGTGTGTGTGTGTGCGTGTGCGCTTGTTGAACCTGTAGAGTGCAGTTGCTTGTGTTCCACCCAGTCCTGGGATCTCAGTAATGTAATGCAGCTGCAAACAAAATTACATCTTAAACTGGCTGCACAGAGACGAGCCATCTGTTCTGTAAACATGAAGAAGTTAAATATGGATAATAAATGTGCTTCTTTGACACGAACCCAATAAGTAGAACCGATGCTTATACCCTTTGATGTGTTCAAAGCGTGTACCCGACAGCACATTGCACCGTTGTTTTGATTCCTTTCCTCAGATGCCGCATTTTATTCTTGAACTTTAAAAAAATAAAAATAAAAAAAACTGTTTTAATCGAAACAGTAGGCATTTTATGAACACGGATTATTCATAATTATTATTATTATTTTTGCAGCCATATATCACAGATTGACTATAAAACATTTCTTGGCATAACATCTTATTTTGTTAGTGGTATACACTGTTTTAAAATAAACTTTACTCACGGTGTGCATTATATTTCTGCGCCCGAGTCACTGTCGAGAGGTGTGAATACCTGGCAGCAAAGATTCTTTGTCCTTTTTGTATAAATGCTGAGAAATGTCAAACAATGTCAGTATGTTACCAAGCAGGTTCACAACATACAGTAGCAGATTTCCATCTACTGTATGCCCACAAAATCCCACCAAAGGGAACAAAAGTCGACAAACAACAATTACAAAAACAGTGAAAGTGAGTATTCTGAACTCAGCATGCACTAACACAGGTATCACTCAATTAAAGCAAAGGGAACAAAACTTCGCTAAAGATACAATTTAAAAATTGGTTGCTCTTTGCTTATGTAACAACCTGAGCAGCAACCTCATTTCCCCTCTCATCTGTTCCAACCACTCAGCATTCAGCGTCATCAGTATACTAATCACCAGACTCATTCATTCGTTCATTCATTCATTCAACCTTCAGCACCGGCTTTATTCTGGACAGTGTGCCGGTGGATCTGTGGATCCGGTCCCAGGAATCATGGTGGTGAAGAAGGAATGCACGGGGCACCATTTACACCTGCACTTTACTTGAGTTCTTTTATCAGAAGATACTTTTTACTTTTACTCCACTCAAACGTACGGCAAATAGCTGTACGTTTACTTAACTACTTGTCTGCATGGCCTTGCGTCACCGAACCACAATTGTATGTGGTATTTGAAGCCCCCTGCTGGGTATTATGCGTAATTGCATGACTTGCCTTTATCAGAGACGCACCTAATAACGTAAAAGGTGTTTGAAATCAGAAGCGGAAACAGGATGTCACAATCAGAAGGATAAAGAGAGATTAAGCCTAACTTGCATGTCTTTGGACTGTGGGATGAAACCATAGTACCTGGTGGTAACCCACCAAACACAAGGAGAACATGCAGACTCCATCCAGACCCTGGAGGTGCAAGGCAACGGTGCTACCCACTGTGCCACACTTTACGTTTGATACTTACAGTAAGTAAATTTGAAGGCGTGTGCTTCTGTACCTTTTTGCTCATGTAAATGGAGAACTTCTATTTCTACTTGAGTAATATTTGCCCTAGGGAATCTCTAGTTTTACTCAAGTACAGGAAGCTCTGAGCTGTGTGTAAATGCTAGAAAACCACTGATGGCTTCTCTCAGTTATACATCACTTTTAATCCACATATTATAAGACAGGAGACATTTGAGCCACACACACACACACACACACACACACACACACACACATAGCAGTACTGGGTGTCTGCTGCCCTCTAGTGGTCACTGAAATTTTATTCAGAAGAACCACACTGTTAAAATGATAAAAGTTTTTAAAATAATGTAATGTCTCTGAAATATTGATAAACAGTGATTCTTTTATGGATGGGAACCCAAATCCATCTACGAGCAGAGACAGCGTTAAAGTAGACCTCAGAAGCAGCGGTGTGCCACATCTCCGGGTTTATGAAGGACAGGGTTAATCGTCGAGGAAGAAATAGTTGCCGCTTCTTTTCTGTTCGACATCCTGTGGATGAAAGTGAAAGAGGGGCAAATCAGACGGTGTAGAAACCACACACACATACACACCCACACACACTGTATATATATACTCTATATATAGCAGGGGGCCGCAAATATATATATATATATATATATACACATACACTTTTGCAGGGTTCTGGTTTATAATCCGAACAAAAATAATATTTTGTTTTTACTATTAAATGAAATTTTTTTTTTCTTTTTTTTTTTATTGGGAATGTCAAATTTTTCCTCTACCTATTCCCCCCCCCCTCCGTCCACCCCATAAGAAAACAGCCAGATAGTAGAAAAAGAAATTGGAGAAAAAATAAATAAATAAACAAATAAACTTGAAACAAAATAATAATAATAATAATAATAATAATTTATTGTGTGGCTCATTAAGAATGGGTGCCAGACATCATAAAATTCCTCAGTGGATCCCTTTAATAAACAGTGAATCTTTTCACGATTAATATAAGACCTCTGTAAGAATACAAGACCTTTTCAATACAAAGAGCACTTCCACTTAAACATTATCATTCTCCTAGCGAGAAGGGAGCTAAAGGCTATCATGATGGCCTGGGAGTGATTCAGACGAGCACCACTCGAGTCAACACCAAAGGGTGCAATGAATAGGGATGGTTCTAATGCAATTTAATGTAACAAAGTATGCAAACTAAATCTCCAAAAATGATATAACTTTGGAAATGTCCTGAACATATGCAATACGGTAGATGGTTTGAAATAAATGATTAAAAAAATGTATGTAATATTATGTAGAATTGTAAAAAAAAAAAAAAAGGACAAGAGTTTACCTTGATTGAATTGAGCTTGTTGATTCTTGGTCTGAAGTTGTTGGGGTCTCTCCTGAACGTAATCTCCAGAAGTGAAAGGAACTTGTTCATGCCTGCGAGCAACATCTGTGGCCTGAGAGATAAATAAACCATTATGAGAATAAGGAAGCATATACTGTACGTACTGCAATAGAATCTCTGTCTATTTCATCTCAGATGTCCAGACTGCTCACGTGTTGGCGGTCGTCCTCTGTGATGGAACTCCGTCGAACACGATAACGCGGTCGGCCAGGTACGTGGCCATGATGAAGTCATGCTCGACTACAAACGCTGTCTTCTTTGCGTGGAGGATGAATCTGTGACAGTGGAGCAAATGTAAGAATGTGTGACAAAGGTTAACAAGAGCGCAAGAGAGACAGAGAGAGAGAGAGAGAGAGAGAGAAAGATTTAGATACTGGGAGGATAGAGAGATAACCAAAGAGGAAAATATAGACAGAGATACGGTACAAAGACATGCAGAGTCGGAGAGATGGAGTGAGAAAGAGACAGGAACAGGCATGGAGAGGGAAAGACAGGAACAATGCGGATGAAATAGAGACAGCGTGTGTATATTTATACAAGGGTGAGTCAAAGATTATCCGCACTCCGGTTATCTGCAAACAAAATTTCGACTGATACTGATCGACAGAAAGTTAAAATAATCATTACTGGTGACGAGACACGGATTCATCACTACGAGCCTGAGAGTCAACGGAGGATGGGGTACGGAACGGAAACATCCTCAATCGCAGACAAAGAAAAAGTTAAAAAGTCAACCATCAGCTGGAAACGCTGCATCAACGCTGCATCAACGTTTAAAGGTTTCTGGGATTCCCAAGGGCCAGTATCGGAACATTACCAGGAAAAAGGTTCAACAATCGACAGTGCTCGTTACAGAGAGACGCTTATTGAAGAGCTGAAGCCTGAGCTTCGCAGAGGACTGCTATCCAAGGGCGTTGCGAGATGATCTCGCATGACGATCCGCATCCAAACACTCCGACACACACACCGTTTCGAGGTGTTAAAAGCGTCCTCCCTGTAGTCCTGATCACGCGCCATCAGACCTTCACCTGTTTGGTCCCCTGAAAGCAGAGCTACAAGGACGATGATTCATTTCTGACGAAGAAGCGGAAGACAGAGGCGCATTCGCGGCTCGCCGTTCAGCCTAGAATATGCTTTGTCGCTTGTTGACAGAGTGTATTGTCGAAGTGTATTGAAAACAAGGAGAGCACGTCGCCAAAAAGATCGATCTGTCTTCTCTAAAAGTTCACCGAAATAAATTCTACAGCCAGAGTGCGGATAATTTTTGACTCACCTTCATTAAATTGTAAGCTTCCATTAAATGAACTAATCGACTGCTCTAAAATGCACCAGAGAGCTTTTTTCACAAATGACACGACATTACCGTTTAATAACTCTGGCAGCCATCAGCCGCTGTTCTGAGTCCAAGTACGCAGACGGCTCGTCTATCAGGTAGACGTCTGCAGGTTTTCCCAGACACAGTGTGAGCGCTACTCTCTGCAGCTCTCCTCCGGACAAGTTCTGGACCTGTAAGGACCCGTCGCTGGAGCAGGAATTCACAACGCAAACAGCGGACAGTTTTAAAACCTGCGGCGAACACTTACGTCCTGATCGATGATGCTGTCGATCTGCATAGGCTTCATGACGTCCGTGACGAACTGAGGGTGTGTGTACGCATCCCTGATCTTCTCGTGCAGCAGGGCGCGCACGCTCCCCTGCGGCGACACACAAACACGCACAGGAAGTGTTAGCTGGCTATCGCACCTGACATATGACATAAGTCCGACGTGTAGGACGGCTCGGGATCGTACTTTGAACTTGGGGCTGATCTTTTGAGGTTTGTAGCTGACGTTAAGGATCGGGACGTCGCCTGGAACAGAGCAGGTCTAATTTAACGCTTTTTAAATACTGTACATAATAAGGCAACAAAGATTAACACACCCCGCTCACCTCCATTATCCGGTTTTAATCGGCCAGCGAGCAGCCTGATGAACGTAGTTTTGCCAGTTCCTGGAAGAATTCATTTAAAATGAATAGCATTTTTTTTTTTTTTTAAACACAATTCAGACACTCGACACCTAAGTCAGGTGAACCTTCTCACCGTTTTCTCCGAGCATGACCATGATCTCAGAGTCGGTGAACTCGCCTTCGATGATCTGCAGCTCGAAGTCACCCATGGTCTTCTTCATATCGGCGTACTGGTAGCGACACATCTTCTTCACCTCCTCTTCGGTGGCGGTCTCGGCGACTTTGAAAACCAGTGAAGTGTCACGGAACCGGAGGTTCTCAGTCGGCACGTAGCCGTCCAGGAAGATATTGATGCCTGGGTGGTGATGTTGGGTTAGAGGACATAAAATAGAGCGGATAAACAGAGCGCGTAATATAATATATACCTGGGCGACTGAAGCGACCCCGGATCATAACCCCGCCTCCAGATGCTTGTACAGTGGACACTATGCATGATCGCTTCATGCGCTTCCCTTCTCACCCTGACACGCCCATCGCGAATAGGAATAGGCTCTGGACTTGTCAGGTCACATGACCTTTTTCCATTGCTCCAACGTCTAACCTGTATGCTCCCTAGAAAACTGAAGCCTCTTCTTACGTTTTTTAAATGGACACAGCGGTTTAGTCTCAATTCTGTGAGTTTTGAACGTGTGTGTATGGAGATGCTTTTTTAGTTTACTGTACATCGCTTGGTCTCGCAATGTGTATGGTGGTCTCATTACGTCACCAGTTATTTTTATTTTTATTGTTGCAGTTATGATAACAGAACAGACGTTAATAGACAGTGCTTTGTATCACCTTTTTAAAATACAATAATGAAATGGTTTTAATTACAGACACACATTTCTATATTGTAAGGTATTTTACTGATATAAAATATTAACGACATCTATTTGATATTTTTATTATTAAAAAAAAACAATTTTGAGAAATACTATTTGTTTATATTATAATTTTTTGTTGTTGTTTGTTTTTTGTTTGTTTACATAATCAAACTATTGCAAGAAAATGGAAAAAATGTATGGGATCGTATCCCATGTATAGGACGTGTATGGGATCGTATCACGCTATCCCTATTACATAAGTATAAAATAAAACAGTTAGGGTAGAGGAAAATGATTTACAGTGGGATTTCATGCTGTTTCCTGATGTGAAGCGGAGCGACTCTTATTACCCCAACTAACTAAAAAGTGAAAATGAGCAGAGTAAAAGAGTATCCATGTTTTTGTCCTTCTCGTGTACTGTATAGCTGTATTTCTAAAGAATTCCTCAGGAAATGTATTGAAATGTTTAAATGTTAAGTAGATTACTGTTGAGTATTAACTGTGCGTGTGTGCCACGTTAACACCATGGACCCTAATATTCCAGTAATAATGGAAATAACGGCCCAAAAATGCATCATGTGAACACCTCAGTCGGAACAGTCTGACCCGATCCGGCTCAACCTTTTTTTTTTGTTGTTTTTTTGATTTTTCCCTGATTTTCTCCCTGATTTAGTCGTGTCCAATTGCTCCCCGTCACTAGGGGGCTCCCACATTAAGGCTACTACTACCACTCAGCCGGGAGGGCCGAAGACTATCACGTGTTTCCTCCGAACCACGTGACGCCAGCCGACCGCATCTTTTCGAACTGCTCGCTCGCGCACCGTTGGGGGCGGCGTAACACACTCGGAGGACAGCGCTATCCGCTCCTTCCGTTGCGCGAGCTCACAGACGCCCCTGACTGGCTGTAGAGCCGTGATTAATGTGGGAGCACTAAGTACCTCTCATCCCTCCCCTCTGAGAGAGCTCGGCCAATCAGCTCTCTCTAGACCTCCGGCTGCGAGAGGTTACAGCACCATCCGGGATTCGAACTAGCGATCTCCGGATGATAGGGCGAGCGCTTTAACCACTGCGCCACTCCCTATCCGGCTCAATCTAACCAATCATACATGAGACTGAATGTTTTGCAGAAGGCAGGAAATCTTTTTTTTTTATCTGAAAAGCCGAATGTAACCTCAAAGCTGGAAAACAACACAACACTACTCCTTTGATCAGATTGTAAAAAAATCGTGTCTGTGTAAACGTGGCCGGATTTTATGCAGTACTAGCTTAAATTCACTAACACTGATCATGTGTGTGTGTGTGTGTGTGATGGTGAAGGTGATCAGGACCTTCCCGCACACTGAAGGGCATGGTCACGACGCCGTAGGCACTGGGTACGCCGTACAGACAGCAGATGAAGTCGGACAGGTAGTCCAGAACACTCAGATCATGCTCTACCACAATTATGTATCTAAAAGAGGTCAGAGAGATAAACAAAGACGGATAGAAAAAAAGTCAATATTATTACAGGTGGTCTTGCTAATGAAAGTCCTGGTTTCAAGTCCTGTGCAGCCAAGTCAGGACAAGATACAGTACATACAGTACACTGTATATCATTATCTCCATGTTAGCCACTTTGATTATGGATTTAAGCTCCGCCCACTTTATGCGATCACATCATGTCTCATATCCTTAAAAAAGCTTAAAAGTGCTCTTCATGTTTAAATTTGTTTCATGATCTGAATTATTTAAAAAAACAAAACAAAAAAAAAAAACAGTTCAAGGAGGGGGCAAATACTTTTTCACGATACCGTATGAGGCTCTGATGTGCTCCACTCACCTGTCCGGTGTGATGAGAGAGCGAATGGTGATGGCGGCTTTCAAACGCTGCTTGACGTCCAGATAACTTGAAGGCTCATCGAACATGAAACTGATGGATACGACACACAGAGGAACAGATACATGGTTGAATGAACGACCCAAACACAACATTACAAATGCAACGTCAAAACAAAGGAACTGTAACCTTTACCTGGAGCATTTACAGCATGCTGATTAAGATCCATTCGCACAACATCCCGCTCCCTTAAGTTCCTAAGGGATTACGATTCTGATCGGCGATTGGGACGGATACAACAGCTTCCCACACGCAGCGTTTGTAGCTCATGTCACACTCCTCTTAGTATTGTAATGTCACCTCTATGTTTCTTTTTTCAGACATATTACTGTGAAATATTACATCTTAGCTCCCAAATTACTCTAGTGCATTTGTACAGCGTCCAAATTGCATCAAGTCCACCTTCACAGAACAGACCTTGAACATTAAGTGTTTCTTTTTCAATATTATTATTGTTATTATTATTATTATTATTATTATTATTATTATTATTGTTATTATTAATTCCCTTTAAACGCACTGTAAACCCTAACGCTCAAGGTAATTAAACATACTGAGTACTGTTAACGTAAATAATTATAATTATTTCAAATTAATAGACCTTGATGAGTATTTAGAACTTTTTGGTATTTATGAGTTTGTAGAAAGGACACTTTTCAAGTTAGCTGAACAAATGTGATATTTTAAGTAACTGTAAGTATTTAAGTAAGAGTAACTGTCACCTTAAAGTCCCACCAACTTAAAATCTTTCAGGCTAGCGATTTTGTGTCTGATGTCATCAGGCCAATTGGGCACTGGTGGCTCAGTGGGAGGGGTTTCGCCATTCAGTTGGCCAACAACTGGATGAAGTGTCTGTCCCAAGCCCAGATAAAATGGGAGGGTCGTGTCAGGAAGGGCGTCTGGTGTAAAACCTGTGCCAAGCTTGTGTGCGGACTGGATAGTCAGCTGACCCATCGCCGGGAGCAGCCGAAAAACCACCAATAATTTATTTGATTTGTAACAACTAAAAATTAATTATAATTGCTATGAAATAGTCTGAGTTAGGCGACTCAATAATGCAAGTAAAGAACGATTAATATGAATGAGTACAACAAAGTCAAAAACTGATAGTTCTGTTTACTTAAAATTGGAAACATCATTACATAAAATAATTACAGTGTAGCTATTAATAATAATAATAATAATAATAATAATAATAATAATAATAATAATAATAATTTACCCCTGCTTTCCAATTTAATATTCCGATAAATTGCTGTTATCTTTGTAGTGTAGTTTCATCTGCATGCTTCCTGGTGGCTAAGTGATTACTGTAGCACACGGACCAACCAGAGTCTGAGTCCTGCTTGGACCATCATTATCGATATTGTTTAAAGTTGTTTTTGTAACATTGTACTAGAGACATTCGCTCAGAGATATGTTGTTTCGATTCTAATTTTAAAAAACAACTTCATTCCTTAAAAGGTTTTCACAGCGTCCATAATGTTCTTAAAATAACCTCACTACAATGTTATCACATCCAAATGTCATTTTGTCACTATGTATATCCACATTTTATTTATAATTGACAAAAATGAAATAATTTATATAAATTACAAAAGCATTACACCTCGATGGCTACAAATTGTAACCTACATTAATATTAGTATCTTTTGAACATTCTGATTCGAATATTAACATTCCCTCCAAATATTTTTCTAATCATTGGATTTATGTTAGACTTTATACTGAAAATTGTACAAAGGGGTCTTTTTATTTTTACAACAAAAAAAAATTGTATTTTAGCTTGATTAAACCCTAACTCTTGTAATTATAGCCCAATAAAAGTAAAAGGTAAAAGGTAAAAGGTTTACTTGTTTTCAGTAAAAGGTTTACTTGTTTTCTCGAAAGTAAACTAAATGTTAATCAAGACACGTGTTATTGTATTAAGTATGCAACTTAATGCATAAAAAAACTAATTTGCATAAATAAACTGTACCATGTGGTACTGTAGGCTGAAGCAGCACAGAGATAAGCATGGCGTTTATTAAGAGTAACCTAAAAATGATATTAACGTTCAAGGCAGGGGACAAAACACAGGACAGGACTAGAATCACAACACATTTATACGTACTGATCACTAAACATAATGCGGCATTCGACTATTTGAAAAAGTTCCAATCTATAACTAACCGACTTCACCTCAATTGTGACATCTGTTGTTTAGAAATATCTTCATCTGTAGTGCTGTGGTCAAAATGTATTAGTCTTTAGTCCAGGTCTAATTCATTTTTGCACACATGTTCATAAAATCACCTCCTTAACACACAAACGGAACCCAATTGGTAAAATCCAGATGTGTGTAAGGGGTCAACACACACACACACACGCGCGCGCGCACACACACACACAAAAAACCACATGTTCATGCATTACGGGGTTGTACTGCTGTATACAAACAGGATTTGAGAAGCATACATGTCTGCTCTCTGGATGCACACCACCGCACAGGCGAAACGCTGCAGCTCTCCTCCTGACAGATCCTCAACATTCCTGTCCCTGATATGAGTCAGATCTGTGTCACAGCAAACACACACACACACACACACACACACACACACACACACACACACACACACAACCTGTTTACTGCTTGGAATGAATTATGGACAAGATCCCTGCATGGCAATAATATCTATTAACATTATTATCTAATACACAAAACATGTTGTGTGTAATTCTCAATTCTCATTGGACAGAAGGTATTTATTCATATTCTATCACAGCATTAGTTGAGGTTACTTACATTTATATTCAGTTACTCATTATAAAGTAAAGCAGAAAGTTGTACAGTATACACAAGGGCCGTTCGAGTCAAACCAGGACTCGTCATGAAGACCTACAGAAGACTTCGGGCACAGTCCATCAGTGATGAGACTCTTAGCCGCGGTAAAACATTTGAATGGTGAAAACTTTTTCAATGAAGGCTGTTTATCCGTAGAAAAATGACGATCCTGACCGAGGTGGCTCGAGGATCACTGCGGTTGTTCTCTCATTGCCAGCTTGCAAAAGAGACGCATCTGTCCATGGGAACTGCACACACAATCATTCACCAACACCACTCGCGCATGACAGGAGTTGTCGCCACACCCCCTGTACAGTCCCGACCTCGCTCCGAGACATTTCTACGTATTTGAGACATTAAAGGAGTTCCTGGGAGGCCGGCGTTTCGACCGTGAACGAGACAGGCAGGCAGCTCAATCACGGCACTAGTGAAACACTGGGATAAGTGCATTCGTGTAGCAGGGGATTATACATGAGCTTTTTTTTCCATTAAAGGTAGTTTTTACTCTCAGAATTGTGTTGTTATTCTGCACAATCAAAAGCCTTGATTTGACCTGAACACCTCTAATATAAGGAGACGTTAAGCTGTAACTTATCAGTATAGATGATTTCTCAGTAATATGAAAAGCGTCAACAGAGAAAAAAAAAAAAAAGTCAGCACAGGTCTCGAGCATCCACCCAAACTGTGTGTTAATGCTCCACTTTTTCTATGTCAATCCTCTTTCAACTACACAGTTTTGCTGTCTGTGTCCACGCAGCAGATCTGGGCATCCTGCCAGGGGAGGAGGGGCTCTGCTTATATGAGGTCACATCAGGGCAAAAAATCTAATCGGCTTGTTTAAGGAAAAAGGACAAAAAGCAGGAAGTGTTTTTTTTTTTCTTTTCTCAACCAAGTGAATGTCTGAACACGAATAAATAGTGAATTTTGCATAACAAGGCACTTTAAATGTAATGATAATAAATGATGATTATTATTATTATTATTATTATGTCTTCCTTAAAAAATGCTATTTTGGGAAACTATTATACAATAAGAGGAATATAACATGTCTAAATTGTTTGTTATAGCTAACTAACTAACTTCGGGGTAGTAAAACTATCTTGATTTTGCATCAGGCTGTAACATAGCACCACTTGTGATTATTTTCTTAGGGTACCGCCCTCAGTGTTTTATTCCTTGCTTACAGTACAGTACAGTACATACCGAGCAGCTCACAGACAACAGCCTCTGTCTTAGTGTCATCCTTCCTGCTCAGAATAGAGCCTATGCTTCCCTGCAAAACAGAGACACTCATTTATGACCCAAATCTGTACTTAATCAACATCAGAAATACAATCAAGGTATCAGCCTGGTAACAAACCTTGACCGTTTTGGGGATCTGGTCAACATACTGAGGCTTCACAATGGCTTTCAGATCGTCTTCCAGGATCTTTGTGAAGTAGTTCTGCAGTTCGGATCCTCGGAAGTAAGCCAGGATTTCCTGCCAGTCTGGGGGCGTCTGCCAAGACAGAAGCAAGCCGTAGCATCACCGCTACGCAGCGTGTAGGGCATGCTAAGAAGAACTGGTTATCCGTTTCAAGCCTTTGGTGATTATCGTCTTATTTGTTGTCTTATGCAATTTAGCACATGATAGCTCATGCAGAAGAAAGCTTAAACAGGAAAACAACAAACACTGTACAGGAAAAACAAAGAGTGTCAAGTATAAAATAATCTGAACTTTAAAGATCACCTACGTCATATTTCCCCAGGTTGGGCTTCTGTTTTCCAGCCAGGATCTTAAGTGCTGTTGATTTCCCAATGCCGTTTGTACCAACCAGCCCTAAGACCTCTCCCGGTCTGGGGATTGGTAACCTGTAATAAAAACAGTCACACAGGCTGATATACAACACCTGGACATTAATGTATTTTATTTATTTATTTATTTATTTTTTACAAATATTTTATCTTAACCTGATCTGCGTACCTGTGTAGTTTGAAAGAGTTGGCACAGTATCGGTGTGTGGTCTCTCTCTCCAGGTCGCTCGGCAGGTTGACGATAGCCAAAGCACCGAATGGACATTTCTACAAATAATAATCATAATAATAATAATAATAATAATAATAAAACCCTTTGTTTCATTTTAAACAGTTATACAGTAAGGCTCAAGCAAGTTGCTAATACTTCACATACCTTAATACAGATAGCACATCCTATACAGAGTGATTCCGATATCCATACGATTTTGCTTTGTGTGGTGACCTCGATACACAGTTTCCCTGAAAAGCATCATTCATGGTGAGACCAGAGGGCAGCGCATTACCGTACAAACATTACAGGTGTGACAATGCTTCATGGCTTCGTTGATGCATTAAGAAGCAAAAATGTCACAATGTGCATCGTGTAAATGTGCAATATACTGTAGACGTTATGCATCTAACGCAATTACACTATTTGAACACTAGAGGTCACACATAAACATACTACACAACGTAAAGGGTTAAAATATACTGCTCAAAAATATTAAGGGAACAGTTGGTAGATATAAACTTAGTAAAGCAACGAATGGCGGGGAAAAACAAAAACAAAAAAAAAAACACCCCGTTCAAGGGCTACGTGCTCTGACAAACAGCATCATCGTCATTAACCAAAGAGTGCTTAATTTTTTATATGCTTTTACTTGGTTTTACTCTTCACATACGGGTAGATGGAGGGGAGGGTTAGTAGGTTGGCTGTCTGAAATGTAAAATGAAAAGAAGTATCAAATAAATATATAAATAAATAGTGTGTTAAAGGTAAAATGTATGTGTTGTTTGTTATATGTAGTAGTGATGGGAAGTTTGAATCTCATTCATCAAAATGGACGAATCCTTTTTTGAGTCATTTAGTTCATTTCGCTCTTTTGACCAGAAATAAAATAAAATGTTACATTTTCAATAAACAGTACCCCCAACACGTCTACATACTATAGTTCCAGTAATTAAAATATTACAATGGAGATACGTACATATTATAAACTGAATGAGCAGCTCACCGTCATAGCTTCTAGTCTGAGTCGTTCATTCTTTTGAATCTATTGCACTGCATAGCGTCTATGGGAGTCACGTGACAAAAGAACGAACGACTCGGACTGGGAAGACTCATTGAGAACCGCTCAATTTTGTTTCCTGCACATAACATACGGAGGTTTCGCGATGGTTTGCGCATGCGCGCCCAGTGGAAAATTAACGAAGCACTCTCCGAGACTACTCGTTCTTCTGAGTCACGTTAAAGATTCGTTCAAAAAGAACCAAGCGTTCATGAACGACCCATCACTAATATGTAGGAGACCACTATTGTGCTGGCGGGTAACGCCGGCCCACTCCGCTGGATACCACTGTAGGTATATGTCACACCTTCGGGAAACACTGTTAGTTATTGAACATTCATTTCAAAGTTTCCTCTGTTCTTACCCATTCGAACCACCGGGCAGCTCTTCTTGCATTCCTGCCTGCATTTCTTTGGCTTGCATTTATCATGATTCACTATTGCAATTCGAGTCGGTTTTTCAGACATCCTTTCCTGGTCGCGTTGCGAAACTGAGGCTTTCCCGTCTCAGAATTTAGCACGGTATACACTGCAGGAAACAGAGACTGTGGGACACATTTTTATAACCACCAGCACAACAAGTCTTTACCTGCCCATGCTGAAAAAGAAATATATTTAAACAAATATCGTAAGAAAAAAAAAAAAAAGAGGCAGTTTTCTAGACCGATCGGGCAAACGACATTCTTACACAGTCCTTATGTAGCTTATATATATATATATATATATGTGTGTGTGTGTGTGGTACCGCCACATACGAATGCCTCGTCTTAAGAATTTTCCAACACGATAATCATATTTCAATCAATCAAAACATTTAGAAAACACTTTTAATGCAAATTAAAAGTGAAATATGAAATAATTAGACATTAAACCTCTCTTAAGATGAATTTCTGATTCCTCTTGGCACCGGATAAAAAAAGCAAGACGCGCAGAATACTGCACCGCGTAGAGAATATTGTGTAGCTTCAGGCAACGAATAGGTTAATTATGAACTATCCTATTAATACATGCTGATGACGTCAGAGCGCCAGATCTCGCGAGAACACACGCTGGCGTTATGACTACAGAGCTTTTGGCGTTCCATAGCACGAACTGACAGCTGTCAGATAAGAAAATGGACTTGCATGAACAGGCACCGTCACACGCTTATACTAATTCCCACGGACGGTTTGTAATCGAGAATCCTCAGCAAATCATCACAACTTGTCACTCGGCTGCTGTGGGTTTAATAGAGAAATAACAGCGTCATTCAACATTAACGGCCACAACGCGCATATCTGTGGATAAGCTGCAAAGCGACAACGCGAAACAATACACTGCTATCGACGGTCCATGTGAATCTTCTCCTTTTAAAACAGACTCACCACGTCCAGTGAAACACACACACACACGGCTACGTTGCAACGCTGGTAAATTAAAACCAGTCATTTATTCCCCACCCGTATTTCGTCCAGAAGTCCCGCCTCCCTTTTGGATGATTGGCTGATTGTCGCGACAAGCAGTCAGCAGACTAGTTGTACAAAACAGTCATGTTATACTCTTATATTGTACTATAGCATCCCAGTATGGAGAATATTTTCAATAGTCTCACTACACCTTTCTATTTGATTATAATATATGTCTAATATTTTCACAAGGACTAAATCTTTATCGTACTTGACTAGTGAAATGTCCAATCACCAGGTTGACTGTACGAAGGATTAGCCAATTAGAGAAAAGGAGGTGGGATTCATCGGAGTATGGGTGGGATAAAATATAAGGCAGGGTCTAACGGTGGGTAGGTGACGCTATAGAAAGCCGTAAGGGTCAAAACCCCGTAACTAACGAACTAGATTCAAGATTGGTTGTGTCATTACGCTAAGTTCAGCAAACTTAGAGCATAAATACATATTCCTGCAATTACGTTTATGACCTGCTGTGAAAGAACTGTGCAATACTGAGCTGTGCATTATATTTTAAGTATATATAGGCCAAGTCCACTTTTGTTGTTGGAGACTTTATGTACATATCACCCTTTAAATTGCAATATTGTCTGTTTATGTAGCTGTTTGTTTGTTTTTTTAAATAAAAAAGAAAAGAAAAAAAAAAAGAAAGAAAATTTGAACCCTGTGATGTTTATAATTAAAGCAGGGGGTAGGGGTAGCGCTAGATCAGCACCACCACTGGGCCCTTGAGCAAGGCCCTTAACCCTCAACTGGTCAGATGAGGAAGAAAAAAAAATGTAAGTCACTCTGGATAAGGATGTCTGCCAAATGTAATAAATGTAAATATAAAAGAATGAGAACTCCTTTTCTCAGACACTGTGTTTAACATCTTCCCAATGAGAAATCTCACACTGAATGTTATGACAGACACTGTGACTAGTATATTTTTTTTCTTTAACACATAGTGGATCCTTTGATAATTTGGAATATTTTGTAAAAAAACACCAGGGTCGCCCAGGAGGTAAATATCATGAAATATTAGCTATAAATCAAACCACGTGCCTACATGGCAAGCTTTATTCACCATATTGAAGTAATTTTTTTTATGGCTTATGGTTTATTGTTAGCATTCGGTTCTTCAGTTCAAAGTTTAACTAAAAGTTTAATAAATCTAGGGAACTGTGCGTTCATCTGGTTAAACATAAAGAATGCAAATATAATGCAAATGTACAATCACCTACCTTAGTTTTGTTTGCCTTTGCTTTATGTTCCACTAGATGTCAGTATATTCTAACAGGACGCTGACCCAAACCATTTGTCCACCCATTTTACCCTGATTATTCTTCAGAAATCTAATAATAATAAAAAAAAATCCTAGACAGTTGCATTAACTCTGGGAATTAATCTTTAAAAGTAATTATTTAAAGTTATTTATAAAGTGTAGCCCATAAAAACAAACAATTTATCAAACTGAAGTGCACTTTGAAGCATAAACGTTATCTTCATATAATTCATGCAGGCATTACTAGTATATTAAAAACACCTGCAAACTGAGTTGTGCTGCATTCTCATTAAATTATATATTTTTTAAATTAATTAATTAATTGTAGATGAATTTGTCACTTTTCATATATAAAATATCTGGGTGAAACAGTATGGTAATTAAGCTATTTATAAGGAAATTATTCATAATTCATTAAATAGACCTTTCTTCGGCAGCATGGTGGCTTAGTGGTTATCACTGTCGCCTTGCATCTCCAGGGTCTGGGTTCGATTCCCGCCCGGGTCTGATTCCTGCCTCTGTGTGCATGGTTGGTTTCCTCTGGGTCCTCCAGCTTCCTCCCACAGTCCAGAGACATGCAGATTAGGATAATTTTTTATCCACAAATTGCCCGTAGTCTGTCAGTTTGTGTGAGTGTGTGTGCGAGTGTTTGTGCCTTGCAGTGGATTGGCATACCCTAAGACTCCTGAGATAGGCTCCAGGTCCCTGTAACCCTGCATACAAGATCAAATCAGTATAGATAGATAGATAGAGAGAGAAAGAGAGGAATTGCTTCTAAATGTTAAAAAGTGTGTTGTTTGTAGTTTATCTTTTTCTTAAGTTTCTGCTTTTTAATTTGTATTTTAAATATTTTATTATTATTATTATTATTATTATTATTATTATTATTATTATTATATTGAGTTATGTAAGAAGTTCAATTATGAACCAGGCTTTTGGACTAGCTCTTGGTTAGAGTGCTTTAACCATTTGCAAATAGTGACCATAACGAGTATGAATACAACAAATTGTGCCACAGATTTATTTTCATGATAAAAACTTTTAACATTTAAATATTCATCCCTTTTTAAAAAAAAAAATCATGATTTATTTTAATTCCTTATTGCTTCG
Organism: Clarias fuscus; assembly: GCA_030347435.1. Lineage (NCBI taxonomy): Eukaryota > Metazoa > Chordata > Actinopteri > Siluriformes > Clariidae > Clarias > Clarias fuscus. Next base: position 3,369,580 of record CM059211.1, on the reverse strand, counting down.
AATAAAGAGACCACTAATTTTTTCTTTTCATTTAGTTGTAGCCAACTCTCACCCATCACCATTAGGGGGACACTCCCATCAAGGTGACAGTAACGAACCAGGGAGGGAGAAGACTATTACATACATACCTTGAGAGACATTATACCAGTGTCTGCATATTTTTGAACTGCTGCTTATGGGGTGCAGCATAACACACTCAGAGGAAAGCGCTATCCGACCCTTTTGCTTGTGTGAGCTCACAGATTCCCATGATTTTGATGTGAGAGTGCAGGTATGCCAAGCCCCTTAGTCCATTATAAATTTAATGGGCTTAGTGATGGTCATCAATTGTTATCTTCACTACTGTTTGATTCTAATTGGTGAAAAATGCCATGTCTGATATCACCATATGTCATCATATTTACCTACAACAGCACACCCCAGGTGTTTTTATTGTTTACCTAAAATAATGCATAGTCCCCATTTTCAGTACCATGCATCAAAATCCTTATCTGTTATGGAATTGGAATTGTTGTTACTGTAAGTGGGCACTTACAGTAACAACAACAACAACAGTACACCCCGTCCGAAAAAAACAAACAAACAACAACAACAACAACAACAACAACAACAACAACAACAACAACAAAACCCCCGTGGGAAATACCAAGTACCTTGTTCAATACCTTGTAGATCCACCCTAGCAGCAATACCATGAAGTATTTCCTGTATGACTTTATCATTCTCTCATACTGTTTTGGGCTTTTCTTCTTTACAACATTGCCTCAGTTCATTGATGTTTTTGGGCATTCGCTTATGCACAGCTCGCTTAAGGTCCCACCACAGTATTTCAACTGGGTTGAGGTCTGGACTTTGACTAGACTATTTCAAATCCTTGATTCAGGCATTCTGATGTAGATTTACTGCTGCGCTTCGGATTATTGCCCAGTTTCAATTTCATCCTAGTTTTAGCTGTTGGATAGACGGACACACGTTTGCCTCTAGACTATTCTGGTATACAGAGGAGGTAATGGTCGTGTCAATGACTGCAAGTTGCCCAGGGTTCTGTGGCTGCAAAAACAAGCCCAAAACATCACTTCTCCACCGCCGTGCTTGACAGTGGGTATGAAGTGTTTTGTTGAAATGCTGTTTGGTTGTTACCTTAATGAGCTGGACATTAAGGTCAAACACATTCACTTTGGTGATGTCCATAGGACATTGTTCCAGAATATCCTTGTGGTTATTTCAGATGCAGTTTTGCAAACCTCAGTCTTGTCCTTTTTAGTTTCTCTTGGCAACCCTCCAAAGCAAACCGTACATGTTCAGTTTTCTTCTAATTGTGCTGTCACGGACTTGAACATGTAACATGCTCAGTGAGGCCTGTGCTGGGGCATCTACTTCTGGGAAGTCTGGCTTTTCACTTGTGAATAATTTTTCTCACTGAAATCCAAATTGTTTGGAAATGGTTTCCAGATTGATGCGCTGCAGCAGTTGCTTCTCTAAGACCATTGCTTATGCCCTCCCGTCCTGGCATTGTGTTAACGCATACCTGAACGCTCCAGACCAGCAAACTGCCAAAACGTCTGCTTTTATAGACGATCACACCTTGTAAAGATCAATTAATCAAGGGCTGATGATTGGCAGCACCTGGCTACAACTTACTCAGTGAAGGGGAACTTAGTGTTGCCCATATGCTTTCTCTTTCTGTTTGGGTTCATTTTTGGCAAAAAAAAAAAAAATGAACAGTGGAAAAAAAGTTATTTGTTGTTCTAAGATTTACTTAGAACAACATTTTCAACATTTTCATCATTTTTTTACAAAGAAACACAAAGAAATGAATGAGGAGGTTCTATCATTTCAACATGACTGTAAAATCTCTACACCTGAGTTTTGAGAGAGAGTCAGTGTGATTTTAAAGCGAAAGGGTCAAGAACATCTCTTATACAGTAAACTGAAAAAGAAAACTGAGAGTGCCAAGCACCCAGACGTCCACCGCAGCTGTCCAGACTTGCTCCACAACGCTTCCACTGTTTCACTTCCAATACAACACTAATTAAATCTGTGCTTATCGCTGCTACTGCCAGAGCCCTCTCCATCTCCTCCACCGCCACCACCACCTCCATCAGCTCCATCCACTCTGCGCTCCCCAACCTCCCTAACAACAGCTGCCCAGGATTGCAAGTTTCAAATGGGTTATTGACCAGCTCTTTTCTAAACTAAATTTACTGCTTTCACCCTTTTTGCTACGCTCCTTTTCATTTAATCGGGGCATAATTGATTCCTTCACTATGGTCCTTTTTTTCTCTTTTTTGTAGTCTACCAATGGCACCCCCTTCCCTCATTCAACATTTTTAAACAGGACGTGTGCGAGGCAGCAACGTGACTCTCTCTCTCTCTCTCTCTCTCTCTCTCTCTCTCATAGAGGCCACCAACACAGATATTTCAAATACCCAGGATTGTGATTTAAATTCCTCCTTTCGGGGTGACCCGTGAATGACCGCCTGTTATGTTACCATTAGGTGATCTCAAGCAGAATTAGTCGTATCAAAGGAGAAATCGCCCGGACTAATCAGGATACAGAGAAACCACTTTCAGCAGCAGCGGCTCCTCTCCTGGCCACTTCCTTCCCCTTCCAGCATGGCACTTAAAAAGGAATTCCCATCCATGCAGAATACGGTTGTAGATTAGGATGAAAATCTTTCCTGTCCCTGAGGGATACTCCCAGGGGTCTAGCCACTCAAGGAATGCACTTCTTTTCATCATTCTGGTTTCAGCTTCCAGTTTTTTTCGGCCACATCTTGCATCAGGATTTGTTGTGTCTTTGTGGGCGAGATCTATTTCATTGTGAAAATTACAGGAGTATCAAAATAATAATTTAATTCCCAAGCGGTACAGATACATGCCGGCAACTCAGCATACTGCAGGTCAAAGATGGTTAAAAAAATTTGTGCTTAGAGAGAAGCCTTGCTAAGGTTTAGGGTTAGGGTTAGGGTTAGGTTACTGTGTATTTGGGTTTTCGGATATGTCAGGTAGAAGAAAAATTATCATTGCTTTTATAAAGGGTCGATTTTACCACTACCGCAAAAATGTAGAACTCTCAAAATTAGGATATTATTATTATTATTATTATTATTATTATTTGGTCATCAAAACAACTGAAAACAACCATAAAAACAAGTGATCATGTGTATCTGTGCTATTTCTTTGCCTATGTGGCCCAGTTTCAATTTTTTTGCTCAGTCATGTTCGTACACTAAAATGCAGTTCATCATATTGCCTATTTTGTGCTGAAAAAAAAAGATATTACACTATACTGCACAATCCTGAGCCCGATATATGTTTATTAAAAAAACAAAAACAAAGAAAAAAAACACCCAAACAAATGATGGCTAAAATGTTTTAAGCTTTAAGGGTTAAAGACAAAAAGTCCCACTGTTTGTTTGTGGGTTAAGAATCATAAATAAATATCTCCTTTACAGTCAACTTTACTATACCAGCATTTATATACATTTGAAAAACATGTTTATTTAGAGCATCTGAGAAGTTTCTGTCTATGTTCTTATCATGTATCTGATAAGGAAAATAACGCAGCCGGGCCTACTGTCAGAAGCACTGTTATTGATGTTGAATCAACTCGTCTGTCCAATCAGAGCTGAGCATTCGGCAATGCTATGGTACAAAGTGATACAGCCATTAATATGGACCATGTAACAGTTTTAGTTTTCCTATACAATCACAGCTCGATTTTTAAGCTAACATAAAGTATGCATAAGAATTCTGAGCCAGATGTGATTATGTTATTTACTAACAAAGCTATCTATTGGCTGTCTAAGAGGGTGTTAAAATCAGAAGCATGTCAATACTGTAACCACAGCCCTGACTCAACTCTAACCTCAGGCAAAACTTCTCATCATCATCCTCATCCTCATCATCGCTCTTTCTGTCTCCATATCCTTCACTGCCGGAAACAGTGTCTTGTCCCCCGTCTCCCACCCCAGTTGGCACGGCATTGGCATTGCTAAAGCCTGGCAGACTGATGGCCGTTCTTTTTAACTGAATGGGGCAGTCTGGGAAAAGCAGGGGTTTCTGTGGTTTTACACTTCACTACCTGGGTTTCCAGCGCATGCTCTTTTTCAGCAACGTGGGTGGCAGGTTATACTACCATCACACTCTCCCTCCTCTTTCTTGTGTATATATGTGTGTGTGTGTGTGTGGGGGGGGGGGGGGGGTCGGGGGCTTCATATTGTGGTTGGCCCGCCGCACCCCTCCGAGTCATCACTCACCCCGGCTGCCGGGAAAACGGCGATATTGTTTCATAATGAAAGCTGAGCCGGGTGCGAGTTCCTAAAGAGCCAGGGTCATCTTAACTGCAGACGTCCAAATTTGGATTTACATATTTATTGTTTTCCGTCCCGTACCACGGCACAGGCTTCTCGGTATCTTCGGCTCTCCTCAGGATGGAGAAAATGAGCCGGAGGACACGCAGGAACTTTCCAGTTTCCTTTTCACTTTCTCTCTCTTTGCTATCCCGGCTGCTCCCTTTCTCCCTGCTTCATTCCTTCTTGTTAGCTTGACGTGTATCCCAGTCACTGCTCGGCATTAAATTGTATAATTATTTTTTTTTCTTTCGGTAAATAAACCAGTTTCTGGTAGAAATTACACACAGCTTAGTGTGAGGTCCATTTAATCAAAGGGGCCCGGAACCTTTTATTCGCAATGTTGTTCTATTTGAGCTTTAGTAGAGACACGTTCTGATGGCTCTGAAAAGAAAGAGACCAGGTTTCTCCCCCCGCTACTCCAGGCATTGTGGTGCGAGTTATTCCAAGAGGCTGCCTTTTTCCTTGATTTCAACCCTTTGTTCTTGGCCATTCCGTAAGAAGTTTCAGGGTTGCAGGGTGCTTTGGCCCTGCGTGCGAGCCTGAGGGTCCGGTGTGACACCTGCTGTGGTGAGAATGAATGAGGTCAGGGACAAACTCTCGCTGCAGCTGCTTCTTCCCACTGGTGAGTCTCTGGACAAGCTACGCCTCTTACACTGGGTCATACGCACATTACAGATGTTTATATATCAGTTCTGTGTTATAAAATATCCATATCTGTATCTGCGCATGGATATTTGCCTGGACTTTGACCAGGCCATTCCAAAACCTCGATTCTTTTATTTTTTAGCCATTCTGATGTAGATTTACTGGTGTGCTTTGGATCATTGTCTTGTTCTATAACCCAATTTAGACCCCAACACCCCTCCAAATCATCTACAGCAAAACACTGAAACACCCCAAGTAGAAATGGAGTGTGAATTCTGGCCAGCGCAGTTCCTCAACCTCAGCTACATCATTCTTGTTCTTGCAGTTCTTATGAAATCCTGCTCACACAGTTATTTTTTATGTTTATACCTGAATGTAATAGTTTAGCTGAGTATACAACATTCATGTTGATATAGGTCCCCCCCCCCCCCCCCCCACAAGGAAGTCCTATCAAATTGATATATTTTGTATCTGTTTAGAAATGTTTTGCCTGTTCACTCCAAATAATGTATATAGACAGTTACATTCATAATAAACAGATCAAACTACTTAATGTCCATGACTTGTTGTTCCACAGCATTACCGGTAACTCACTCATCATCTGTACCGCTTTATCCTGTATTTAGGGTTGCGGGAGCCCTGGAGCTTATCCCAGGAGACTTAGGGCACGTTGCGGAGTACACCCTGGTCAGGGGTGCCAATCCATTGCAGGGTGCACACATTATCCTAATCTGCATGTCTTTGGACTGTGGGAGGAAACCGGAGTACCCGGAGGAAACCCACCAAGCATGGGAAGAACATGCAAACTCCATGCACAAAGAGACTAGAATTGAGCCTGGCAGGGAATCAAACCCGGACCCTCGAGGTCCAAGGCGACACTGCTAACCACTAAGCCACCGTGCCGCCCTGTTAACGGTAACTATAGTATAAATAGATGGAAAAAAATGTAAGAGTGTGATGAACTCAATTGCAAGCAAACTGAATAATAAAAAACTTTTATTTTTTCTTTATACTATGTTTTCTCTGAATATACTGTATATGCTGTACTGATACATGTGATTTTACTATTTCATATTTTTAACCATTTGAATTTTTATATATTATTAACTAAATTACAATTAAAAGTTATTATAACAAGGTTGTATGACTACATGACAAATATATGTGAATTACATTACAGTACATTACAGTACATTACAATGACAATGCAGTACAGAAGATTTCTGAAAGAAGAAAACAAAATGCATTATATGCCCACCAGAGAGCAGTAGTTTATAAACTAATAAGTTTTGCCTGAAATTGTCGCTGTTGATGCCAATAGTCCAACATTGACCTCCCTTTCAGACTTTCCCATTCCAAAGCACCCCCCCCCCCCCCCCCCAAATCCATCTTTTAATCACGCTTAGTACTTTACCATTCTGCATGTCTCTGTCACACTATCTGGTGTCCATCAAGAGATGATGGGCTCCACTTTGAGTCCAGTTTGTTCCTCATGGCACGTCAGGAGGATTTTTTAGCAGTACCTCGGCATATTTGTATATATATATATATATATATATATATATATATATATATATATATATATATATATATATATCGACAATTTAATTAGTTCCGGATAAAGTATGTTCTCAAGTTCTTAACGTCAAATTTCGTATTGTGAAACGCATTTCCCCATAGGAAATAATGTAAATGCAGATAATCCGTTCCAGCCACCCAAAATATTACCAATATTACCAATTTCCAACACTATAATCATGTTTTTGCATATAAAACAATCAAAACTCCGGCTGCTTTAAAAATCAAACTGGAAGCGGCTTCATTTTTATTTTCTCTGCCGTCCTTGATAACATTTTTGGGACCCATGGTGCTATGTCTTCACTAAATCTTGCATAAAATGCAAAAAAAAAAACCACACACAAAAGATATGTAAACTCACTTTGCTTGGCTTTCCACTGACGCAAACAAGTTTAGATCGGCTCCCGGATGCATGCGCAACTTACAGTTCTTAAGGCGGAAATTCGTGGGGCGGGCCGTTTGCATGCTAAGGTAATGCTGTAAAAACTGCTTAGTGGCAATGTCTAGTGCAATAATTTATACAAAACCTCTATTAAATATAAACCTCTATATTGTTATATATAAGTATTCATGCTGACTTTTGACCAAATGTGTTCAGTAGCTAATTAGAAATACTTCCTTACTGTTCTTAAGTTACTTGAATATGGTTATTTTGCTAATATATTTTACTGATATTTGTCCACACTAATCACTGAGACTAGATATAATTGAAAAGCCCTGAAAGGTTGTAGCTTGATTGGGCTAGGATGTAGTTACAGCTCAAGTATAAAAGTGTCAACTTTGACTACATTTTCTAACGCCAATGTCTCTCAATGCTCACCAGAAACAGTGTAAACTAAAGTGAAAGAAAATGAGCCTTCATTACTTGCTTAAAGATTAACCCAAATTGACGTATTTCTTCAGTTACTAAAGGTATATATTAGTGGCAATGTTTGTATGGGTTAGGTGTGCGAACATTACAACGAATTATTTCAGCTCTGGGAAAGTTATTTTGTCCATATTTTGTCTAGAATTTGATTCCTGGGATTATTCCCTTCCGTTAGGGATTTCTCTGACGGGGGGTAAAGCTGTATGTCTATATAAAATATATCATCATCATCATCATCATCACCACCCCTACTACTACTACTACTAATAATAATAATAGGTGACATGGTGGCATAATGGTTAATAATGTGGCCTCTTACCTTCTGGTTCCAGGGTTTGATTCCTGCCTCAGGGACTGTGTACATGGTGTTTGCACTTTCTCCCCGTGCTTGGTGGGTTTCCTTCCACAGTTCAAAAACATGCAGACTAGGTTAATTGGTGTTTCCCATAGTGTGTGTGCGGTCTGAAATAATTTGGCATGCTGTCCCCAGGCCCCCTGAGACCCTGTACACAGGATACGCAGTATAGAAGATGAATGGATGAATAATAATAATAATAATAATAATAATAATAATAATATAAATTACCAGCACAATCCTCACAATTTTAAGCTTATTATGAATTGGCAAATATTATTATATAATATTTACTTTTTATTTATTTATACAGTATATCATGCAAACAGCACTGATAATTATCTACTGTTTCAGTAATGTGCAACTCATCTCCTTACAAAATCCTATGCATAATTTCTTTAGATAGATTTATTTATTTTTTAAAATATTTAATCCAATAGATAAAAAATGTTAATAATGTTTCCAAAATTACTTTCAAATTCATTGTTATGGAAAATAATTATTATTATGTTTTGTTGTAATCAAACAAAATAAAAAACAAACAAACAAACAAACAAAAAGATCATCATCATCATCAACAACAACAACAAAGCTGGAATTATACCTGCACACAGGGTTGCCAGAACTTGTTAAAATAAGGATATTCATACTTCTAGATACATGAACATTAACAATATTGCCACAGTCTTATTCTCTCTCTTGTATCGTCATCATATTAGGCTTTTTTGAGGTGCAGTTGGGAAGGGAACTCTGCTTGAAAATGCTGATTGACAGACAGAACGATTATATCAGGTTCTCTCTTCCAAACCTGGAACAAACAACCTTCGAATTTGAATACAAATTTTGCTCCGCAGCCAACAGTCAATACTTTACAAACATTCATAATGAACATAAATTTTTTTTGGGGGGGGGGGGGGGGGGGGGGGGGGGGGCTAATGATGCACATTGATGCATCTGTAAGAGAAGAAATCCTCAAGAATTTTGTGCAGAAGTTTTACTTTTGGGGGTGTTCTGAAATCAGCAGAGTCTCCGTATTATACATACAGTACATATGATTAGAGGTAATGCTAAGGAAATTCAGAGATTGTCCTGCTTCTTCATTATTCCACCATTATGCACCAGTTAAAGCAAAAGCATGATGCTACTACCATCAGGCTTAATACCTGTTACGGTGTTCTTGAGAACATCTCACCTTTACTTCTCCAAACATTCCGGAAAACTTGCCTCCAGAAGACTTTTTCTATGTCCAAGTCTTTTTTTTAGAGCCTGACGGTGTGGATTTTGGAGGAGGGGCTTCTTTTTTCGGACGGCAGGGCTTCAGTCCATGGTGATGAAAAATGTTAGACAGTAACACTAGTTTTCCAGCGGCTTCCGGATCATAGCAGTCCTGTGCCTGGGTGGTTCCTGGGTTGTGCTTATGGTCAAAGGTTTGAACTGATCTCAGAATCTGTTTTTTTATTTTATTTTTTTTTCAGAAATGGCTCCAAGAGAAATTCCCGACTTGTGTAAATGTCCCATTCTCCTCTCAGGTCTGTACTAAACTCCTTGTACTTTCCCGTTGCACTGTGCGTTGGTCAACCCAATGAGTTGCTGTCAAACAAACCCTTCTTATGTTGCACACAGAAGCTACCAGCTGTGGTCAATCATAATCACTAAGAGGAAGTTGAGGGGTCTTAGGCCTGGGAAATTAAAAGACATTTTGAACTACTGGATTTATCTGGATTTATGTACTGTGTAGTTTAAACCTGCATGAATACAATTTAAACTGTGTTGATCAAAAATAAACCCTCCAAAATAACATCTGATTGTCTTGGGGTTCTATTTATAGTACGGTGCGATTAGGAAATTGGTTTCACGTGTGCGTCGTTAGAATTCCGGTCATCTTGACAGCTGCGTTTTAAAAAAAAAAGCTCTTATGGTGGAAAAAGGATTACTACATAAGCAAAAGCCTGACTCCGAAAAACAATGGTGGAAAGTCAGCAGACTGTATTTTTTTTTTTTTCTTGGTCCATAACTCAAAACATAATGAGATTCCATTAACGCAGTCATTAAAATGGACATGCTAGTAATAAGCACAGCTGTTCAAATGAACACATGCACACGGAATTAAACCGCTATAAGACGCAGAGGATAAAACAAACATCAGGCACACACAGTGCACTCTTTTGACACTTCTCTTTTGCCAGAGAGAGCACAGCTGTGGACCTTCTCAGTGCTTCTTTCCTCGGCGTGTATCCGTCGTCCCGCTTCGTTTCAAGAGTTTATATTGGAAGTACATGCCGTTCTGTGACCTTCCACTTTTCCGTTTCCAGCAGCTGAAGCCGTCTCCAATGTAGTCATTCTCACACTTGCATGTGTACGAGCCGCCTGTGTTCGTACACCGTGCATGGCGGCTGCAGAGGTTGCGACCTGTCACACACTCATCTTCATCTGTGAGGGACACGTGATCGAGAGACTGCAGGTGAGAATGGGAGAGGCTGTGCATTGCATAACTGCAACCATAAAAAAAATATATATATATATATAAATAAAAATGTATTCTCCAGTGCTGGTACAGTACGCACAGTAGGAGGTGTTTTCGTTTGTGCAAAACATGCACACAGAAAAATCACATACATTTCACCTGTGCTCACATGGATGCCCAGAGGCAGGTTAAAATTGTACAGCTTTTGCATGACCGGTGTCTGAATTTGATTCACATTGAACGAAATTAATTTTAAAAAAAAAGAAAGAAAGAAAGAAAGAAAGAAAGAAAAAACTTGGTCAACTGTCTTGTTCATGTTTGATCAATAAAACGATCTGTCACTACAGTCTTCAAATAAGAAAGTGACGAAAATGGATGCAATTATGTTGCGAATTGAAACCCTGTTCTTTACCCCAAGATTTAGCTTTGGCAAATTAAACTCCAGCAATCAGCGATTGCTCCATTTCATCTTTCAGTGCTGGATATTAGACTTTCCCGAGGTCTCAGTGCTCAATTTATTGCAGCAATACAGCCTGTTTATTAAATAGATGATTTCTGGATAAACTCTCCAAAACTGGCCTGTTCATAACATACTGTAGCTACAGCCTTCGTTATGATGTTTGTTATTCCCCTGGGAGTGTGATATTGGGAAATGCAACCGTAGATGAGAACCCCACTATTTAATATTGCATTAATGTCTTAGGATTAATTAAGGTCATTAGCATTAATGACCTAATCTAATAATCTAATAATCTAATAATCGACTCCATATCTACTGTATGTGAGAGGAAAGGAAAATTTTGCATGGCAAGAATTTTGAACAATAATCGTGTAATCACAACGGTGCTGAATCACATCTGCTAGGTACGGGAACACAATGGAGTTTTCCATCTGAATAAAGTTTTTGTACCTGAGCTATGAGCTAGAACATACAATGAGTAGCCTATATACTGTAGCGTATACTTTACGTACATAATTAAAATCTATATTTTATAATCGCATTGCTACTAAATTTAAACAGTCAACCAACAAGTGACCCAACATCTGTTCCTAACTAGTGAACAGGAGGGTTTAACCGCTCCAGAAACATGTGGCTTTGCCCACGGCAAGTGCTTCTCATTTAGTCACACTGTATGTTAACAAAAGCAGAACTAATGCTTTCTTGTTCTCACAAGCATGGAGCCTGAAGAAAGCATTAATACAGTGCAATAAGACTCAGCATTTTATCAGTGAAATACAGCTGAGCCTAGTAGCGAACGAGTTAGTACACTCTTTTAGAAGATTAGGTTTGTTATCATTTATGTTTCATTAGGCCGCAATGTGGTGGCCAATTCATGTGTTCATGTGTTCCTCATGCTCCCAGAACCTTGTGCTCTTTCACAACTGGAGTCCTGGAATATGGCCATGCCATCAGGGGTGAAGAAAAACTCTATAAAATGTGAAAACCTGGTGATTCAGTACATTCAGGTCGTCAGCTGACTGCATCGCTTCATGCGCTTCCCTTCTTACCCTGACACGCCAAAATCCAATCTTTATGCTCCCTAGCAAATTCAACCCCCCCCCCCCCCCTTTTTTTTTTTACTGTAACAAGTGGTTTTCTTAAGGACACACAGCTGTTTAGTCCCAATCCTGTGAGTTCTCATCACATTATGTCTGTGTAAGTGCTCTTCTGCACTAGTTAGAGGCCTTAGTAATGTATTGGAGGGTTCCTAACTCAATTTCGGTAAATTCAGATCTCCTTAGTTGTAGGACAATTTGACAATTTTGAAGCATTTTCTGTGTGTGTGTGTGTTTTTTTTACTGGCAGTTTATAAAAGGATCGAAAAACATATACTGTAAAGTGACATTCTTCAATACTTACAAATTAAAATAAATGATGCATTGCTTTGAGATGTGCTGTGTCCTATAACAGCATTGCTCATAAAGTTTTATTTTGGATTTAAAGCACTGCTTTTTACTTTGTTGCCTCTGGAGGATGACATGCTGGTGACTTTATGAATTCATGAGTACTATATAACCTGCATGTACCAATTAGCGCAGGCATAGTCTACAATAAAAGAATGAGAGTACCTCGACATGTAACGGAGTTCGCTAATATTCCCAAAATGTAACCGGACTTGCACGTGCACACGTAACTTCCGAAAGTGTTCCTGCAGGTCTGCCGTTCTGAGCACAGAGAGGCGGCGCCCTTACACTCATCTATGTCTGAAACATAAACATAATATCAGAAACAAAAGAGAAATAGTACGTTTGTTCATTTAATCAGTTTTTAACATCATATGCAGTGTATTGTACATATAGCAAAATATGACACCAAAATACATTATTATTATTATTATTATTATTATTATTATTATTATTATTATACCAGTTCATCAGTTCAAATTTTGGCATAGTGACTAGGTTTCCAAGACTAATTTTAAAGTATTAAAAAAAAATTGTTGTATTTATGCTGCTTGGATGTTCAAATCCTGACACAAATGTTCACCTTCTAATTCAATATTAATTGTTTGGTTTTCTTTTTGGTATATACATAGTTTCAAAAATTCTTTTGAGATCTACAATATATCTCTAAGATGATGATGGGTTTTCTTTATGTGTTAATGTCTTTAATGTGTTTTTTTTTTTGTCAGGCAAAGGGATATGCAAATGACTGTTTTAGACTGATACAGTACCTGTTATAAGTTTGGACACACCTTTTAATACAGTGGAACCTCGGATTGCGAGTAACCCGGTTTACGAGTGTTCCGCAAGACGAGCAAAGATTTTTAATAAATTTTGACTTGAAAAACGAGCATGTCTTGGTTTACGAGTGCCAAGGTTTTTGACACCAACACCAACACTTTTTAGACCCCACTTTACACAAATGGAAACACTTATGCATTGGGATTTATTTGAACTTTTAAAGGTAAAACTTTTAAAGGTAAAGTGCAGGTTAATTAGTTTTATTTTTACTTTATATATTGTATTAATTATTTTTCTGTATTTATTTTTTTTGGGCTGTGGAACGAATTATTTGAGTTTTCATTATTTCTTATGAGAAGATTTGATTCGGTTTACGAGCGTTATGGAATACGAGCCCACTTCCGGAACGAATTATGCTCGTAATCCAAGGTTCCACTGTACAATGTTTTTTTGTTCTGTGATTTATTTTCTACACTCTAGAACAATACTGGAGATTTGAAACATATGAAATAGCACACATGGCATTACGAAATAAAGTAACAAAAACAACAACAACAAAAACAATCAGTTGGTATTTTAAGACACAAAGGTCAGCTGTTATTGCAGTAAATTGTTCTTGAAACAATTCTTGCAGTTCGTGCATTTGCAAAACCCTTCTTGAAACTGGCTCTCATGAAGACCTTCCCAGGAAAGCAAGACCAAAACTTCACGCGAAACTGACTGGACAGAATTGAATGAAACATTGGCAGTCCTTCTATAAGTTCAATCTGCGCCATGAATGAAATCCAAACATTCAAAGATTACATCACAGCATATACTGTAGCGCTGTAACATGAAGATAAAGCACGTGTTGTTAGCGCAAACATATCCGCAGCAGTCTGAGGTGAGGGCCGGTAAAATACTCGAACTGAGAGCCCGGTGTTATGCGCTAAAATCAAACTGTTGAGTAAAAGCGATGTTATGAAAAGTTATGATTTAATAATCTACTTTAAAATAAGCTACTAATGAGCATGTGTTGGGTTACCCAAAAAAGTAATCTACTACAATTTATTAATTACTACTTTAAAATTGTAATTTGATTACATTATTGATTATTACATGTAAAAAGTAATCAATTCAAGTTACTTTGAAAACATCTGTCAAACATGTTGTCACTCCTTGCTAGTTAACCGATGCTGCCGCGCAAAACGTGATTTTTAAATGCATTTAGACCACATTTGAAATGTTAGTAATGTAATGTTATTGACATTGGTAACTGTAATCAAATTACATGCATTTAAAATATAATGAGTTACATTACTGCGTTATCAGATAAAGTAATTAGATTACAGTAACGCGTTACACAATAATGCGCTACTAGCTCAATGTAAACAAACACCTGCACCAATAGATATGAATATTTTTACTGGGATTAGTTCATATTTTCACTTTCAGCGCTGAAGTGGTATAAGTGAATTTTAACGCGCCGGAGTCGTTTTAAGACAAAACTTCATCTTTATCCGATCTACTTTTTCCATTTCTCATCTGTGACTCACTCTCCGATTACCGAACAGGGAGTGTATTTGTCTGAGCACCGAAGAAGTACAACTTAGTGTAAACAAGGCGTCAGATACTCGACCTTACAGAATGTGATTTCTGTGTATTAATAAGTTAGACAGAGAGTTCTGCTGTACAGAGAGACACACAGACATGGACGTGGACTTCAACCTGAAATAATAATAATAATAATAATAATAATAATAATAATAATAATAATAATAATATCACTGATTACATTAAAGATCAATATATTATTATTAGCTTTAATATTTTAACTATTTATACAAACTCTTCTCTCGGTTCCTAACGCTATAACGATGCTAAAAAAAACTATTTAAATTGTACATACGGAATCCTACTGTATAAAGCTGCTTTGTGGCATTGCCCTCTAAGAATTCCTCAAACTATTACCATGGGTCTATGGACGATGCCGAATTCTGACCCTGAATTCAATAAATATTAAAAGATTATAATCATACCATATATAATGCAACTCCCAATTCAATTAAAGAATCACCAAATATACTGGGCTGATATGGTAGGCAGTGTTCTCTACCAACATGGAGGATTGTCCTATTGAAGAAAGGTTCTGATCGTTCAGGGTTCAGTTCCAGAGACGTCTAGAATCAAACTCAAAGAGCACTAACGCCCTCCTAGCCTTTATTGGAGAATGCGACTTAACACCTTACTAACATCTGCAGTGTTGGCTTTTCCTTTAATTCGTCACCAATTTGTAAATCCCAGCATCAGAAGCTTATTCATGAAAAAATGTAAGCACACGCATTCTACCATGTGTTTAGTGCACCTGGACTCCTGCTCAAAGAAAAAGAGCCCTAAACACAAACAAGCACCCTGTTGTGATCAAACGAAGCCAGAATTGGAGTAAATGACCACTTTGACAGTCTCTACATCACACAGCTCTGAAATCTACACCGTTGTAAAGAGCAAGAACAAAGGATTGAAGGACCGCTCTCTCTCTCTCTCTCTCTCTCTCTCTCTCTCTCATTCTTTTTTTCTGTTTCTCACCTTTACATAAATAGATTACAGACCCACAGTAGGTCAACTCCTGGAGTGAATAACTCTGCTATAATGCTTGTTTCTTTCCATACTCATTTGTGACTCAAACCCACTTTAACACAATCTGTAATTTCCTGGAAATGCACATGCTTAGATCTTGAAAAAAAAAAAAAAAAAAAGTTGTCACAGCTGCACAAACAAACAAATGAAAGCTACTGCCGTGAGTGAGTGCTGTGAACAGCGTTATAGTACAGTACCGTACCGTATATCCACCGCATGGAGGAATCACATACATTTCCCATGTGATCATCTCTTTTTTAATGATTTATGTGTTTATGTGAAGGCGAGTTTTATGGTACTGAATATATAAGTAAACATGTGGCCTCACGTGAACTGAAATTATTCGTTTGAGAAAATCCGGAAAAGAAGACATGAGGATCTAAATGGATCAGGTAGAAATAAAATCACATTCAAATGAATAACGAAATGTTATTCATAAAATAAACGAATAAATGTGAATATATTTATACATACATATACATACACATATACGTACATGTAAATGTTCCACAGAATGATGCAGACTTTCAAAAAAAGACATCAAAGAAAACATGAATGGTTCTGCATTTCTTTTAACGGCTTTCCTGCTGAATATTTTAAAGAGCACCAACAAGATGATGTAACTGAAACAGCACCAGCCAAACATGTGCGTGCGTGTGTCTGTGTGTATGTGTGTGTGTGTGTGTGTAAAGAGACTGGAACATGCTACATCGTTGTTTATTCAAAAATAAACAATGACGTAGTAAGTGCATTTCCATTCGTTTCCATCACCTCATACTGCGTCTTCTGTTTCTTTCACCTTACCCAAACATCAAAAACCTTCCAGATTTAGAGGTCCTTCCAGAATTCGGACATTTCCGTCTTTTTTTTTTTATTATACGTCCAATAAAAACAAATGGATGGAAAACGTACTGTAGGCTTTTTGAAGAAGAAGGAAAAAAAAAAACGTGTATAACATCGACTAATGAAAACTTTGAGACGTTCATGAGTCAGAAAAGACACTGCTTTGAGAAACCCTGATAAAGTGGAATAGTTGACTGTTAGTAGGTCTGGATAATAATAGAGGAGTTTGTAAACACTATGCTCCTTTACAGTATGGGAAGCTGTCTTCTCCAGAGTTATCTGAGAAGCGCTGGAATGTTCACCTTAGACTGGAATGTAAAAAATACTGTAACTGCAAAACGTTTCTATCATTCATAAAAATCACCTGTATATAAGTGCATATATGCTAATATATATATAATATATATATATATATATATATACTTGATGTGAACGACCGATATTTGGATTGTGTTTGGCATTGTACTGCTGAGCTTAATGTCTTGTGTTGTAATGTTATTGTCGATCGGAGTGTTACAGTACGTAAAATTCAAACAGTCAAAAACTTACTGTTTTCCATAATTTTTTAAATATTATTTATCCTTCATTTAAATGACATTTAATCTCATGAAACATCCATGAAACGAGTTAGTTTTTAGTTTTTCTCCCTATCATTTGAAGTTAGAAGGATGAGGATAAACCTCGACTCTGTAGACTCTCCCATCGTGGAAAATTTGGATTCACCTTTGCATGTTCTCTTATCTAATGCCAGTTGGCTTCCAGGTGGGCATGCGCAGATCAATGCGCCAAACTGGCAACCCAACTCACAGCAATGTTGTATGCATATCCAGCCTTTTCTGCATATCGAAAGAAAATACGTAACTAAACAACGTAAATAAAATGGTCTTTTACCAAATTTTCACATTCAAGATGTGTTTGATCACGCGGGTTTTTGATTCGAATGATTATGAAATAATGTGGTCACGATGGGGGGCTATATTTGGAGTCAACATCTAACGCGAGCTTTTAATAGGTGTTTGCAATTACCACCGCTGAAACATATGTTAACAATTGGATGAAATTGAAATCGAGAAACAAACGATTAGGAGGAAAAAAAGGAATGGAATGGAAATAGGGTATAAGTAAATTTGACGTGCGGATTTGTCTAAACTATAAAAATGGAAATAATTTCACTTTCAACTGCTGTAATAAAAAGGGTTATTGGTTGTGGACTTCTTTCGTTATTTCAGGGAGATTTCTTTTGTTGCAACTCTCACCTCTGGCTTGTTCTTTAAGGATCTAAAGGTGTGCCGTCCAAAAGAAATGGAACTAAATTTCTCTGAAAATTCAGCTGTAAAACATTTTTTTTTTTTTGTCAAAAAGCCACAGGGCACTCTGTTCCCCTAGACACAGCTGACTCATGGTTCGATAAAGAAATGATAGCAGATAAAACACTGAAAAAGTGTCCGGCCTTCATGCTGTAAAAGATAACTAAAGATTGCGGGTGGTCTACTGGATTTACTGCTTGTCGACTTACGGTTGCAGGATTTCCCGTCAGCATCCAGCGTGTATCCAGGATCACAGTAACAGCGGAAACTGCCTGGTGTGTTCATACAGCTGTGGGAGCACGGCCTGCTGAGTTGGCCACACAATCGTTTATATCGACGTTAACATATTGAAAAAGGGTCGGTACTCAGCGTATTCAATGTTCTCAATCTGTTGAACATGGTCTAGTGCCTTCAAAAGTTATAACACTGACTATTATTTAAACATTTATTATCTTTTGGTGAATGGTTCATGATAGTATGACATATATTATGACATTATGACTGTTTATTGCCATAAATATTAATCCCAACTAAGATTACAAAGACAATATGGGATATAGGGATATAGGAAAAAAAAAAAAAAAAAAACAACTAAAGAAAATAATGCAATGACACAGCAAAGGCCAGAAGAGTCCCCACGTCTGAGTTTATTATTTTCTTGTAACACCATTTTGAGTGGTTTATTGTTCTTGTACCACAATCATCCCCCAATGATTTCACATTCTTGATTTATTACCAAACAAAACATACTTGTTATATATTTACAGTTACACGCAGAAGACATTATCCATCCTTCCTCTGATTTCCCACTTTTTATTCTTTTTTTTAAAGGTAAATATAAAACAAAACAAAACAAAACAAAACAAAACAAAAATACAACTTGTCTACAAACACTTCCAGGTGGAGGAAATAGAAAGCGTCTCTAGTGTCAGCACTTTGTGTCATGTTCAAGTTGGTCTGGAAGTCTGGAGCGAAGGTTTCGTAGTGGAAATGTGTTCTTGTTTTGTTTTGTTTTTCTTCAGTAAAGTGAGAAATAAGAGAAAGGATGGATTTTTGTTTATTGCATACATAGAACACCAGTAAATCAAAGAGTAGATCAGAGTAATAATATAATACGTAGTAAAAATCCACTCTAATAATGCTACGTCTATCGTTGAGACCAGCATCAAGGATGTTCCTTTAAGTGGACGCTAAATCCTTCTTAGTAAACAGTAAGTTCTACTTTACCCCTGTTACACCGTTCCCCTGTATAGCCTTCGTTGCAGGAGCACCTGTCCGGTCCGACGCAGATGCCGTTTATACATGGCTTTACACACACAGCTGTGAATATTAAAAAGACAACAACTTTAATGAAGCTGTTTCGCTCCTTGTCTGTGCAACTGTTCTAACATTTAAAAAAGGGGAATCATTATTTATATTCATTCTTCTAATTTTTCCACCCCTTTTATCATATAACAGTAAAAAATTTTTTTTAGAAGTAGGAATGGTTTTTAATCTATTATGTAAGGCGCAGCATACGCTTTACAATCATTAGAAAAGTCACGCTGACATTCTCCTTCAACATTTCTCCATCCACAGCAGCAGGACCGAACTCTTCCAAAGTTGCAGAACCCTGGCCTCCATCTCTGCTTAGCCAGCTCTGCCTCTGCCCTGAGTGCTTTCAGCTAATCATTATTGTGATCAGTGAGAATTCCAACTGTGCACTTTAAACTCTGGCTTCCAGCAGGTGCGGTAGGTTTCATGACCGAACATGCGGTGTTGAGAAACAGCATGTTCCAGATGAAGAAATCATTTAAATGCCATCAAACTAAATTTAATCTAATTTATCTTCATAAAATTGTTATGAACCAAGCGGTTATATACGATTAATAAAAACACCATGTAAACGAATAGAAATGCTCAATTGAGCTGCCTATAATGATTTAACCCTTTATAGGACACTATTATACTTGGAAATTTTACATTTCAGGACTGTTTTACTTTTGTGGTCACAGTCAGTGAATATCATGATATCACAGTCACAGTCATCATATATGTTTCCTTTCCCATCTAGGATAATAATTTTCCCAAAAGGTGTATATATAACATACAAATAAAGTTAAAGACACATTTATTTATGAAAAAAAAAATATATATATAAAAAAAAAAAAAAAAAAAAAAATATATATATATATATATATATATATATATATATATATATATATATATATATATATATATATATATAGAGAGAGAGAGAGAGAGAGAGAGATAGACATTACATTTTGTGCAAATTTTTGTAAATTTATTTATTTATTTATTTATTTATTTATTTTAAAATACAAAATATCTGGACAATTTACCAAATGTGGTTCTTCATCCAATTAAGGGTTAAAATCTGGTCTCTATTCTGCTTTTCATGTAGTGATCACAAAACACCTTAAACATCACCTCACAACTTCTGCAGCCTTGCTTTCTAAAATAAAATGTATATCATTCATTGGAATTGGTTAGAAATGCTCTGTGTAGGTATAGTTTAAAAAGAAAATTGAAGTATCTTACGAATTAGGCTCACAAATGGGTTACTGGCCACACAGATGTTTAGTCCCAATATTTTTAAAGTCACCGTTTTTAATTGCATAGCATCTTCCATTCATAAATAGATCAAAAGTCTTAAAAACAAAAAATTCAACTCACTTGCTTGGAGGAGACGCCTTGCAGAATTGGAATACAAGAAGCACTGTTATCAAAATGTCCTTAAATTTCCTGTCAAAAATGTTACTACACTCAAATGACATCATTTTGCTTATTCGGTTGGGATCAATTGTGGTTATTCAGGACTGATGAAATGAAAAGGAATATTTTTTTATTTTTGCAGGATCCATGTCCTTTTGGTGTCGCTTCAACAGGACTAGTCAGGATAACAGGACGTTGGTGTCTGGTGAAAGGAAAGATAAAGGGACATAAGTACATCTTACGTTACGTACCACCTGTGTGTGTATGTGTGTGTGTGTGTGTGTGTGTGTGTGTGTGTGTGTGTGTGTGTGTGTGTGAGAGAGAGAGACAAAGACAACGAAGGACAGGACAGTAGAACAGGGAGGTCTGCTAACACAGCCTCCAACCGCATTTCATTTAAAATTTATGACTATATTAAGTACATATTTTAGATTATGATTAGTAAAAGTCAAACCGTGTGAGAATAACAGAACACAGTTAAGAGCATAAAACCTCCTCCGAGTGCTCGCCCTATCATCCGGAGATCGCGAGTTCGATTCCCGGGTGATGCTGTAACCTCTCGCAGCCGGAGGTCTAGAGAGAGCTGATTGGCCTGAGCTCTCTCAGAAGGGAGGGAATGAGAGGTACTTAGTGCTCCCACATTAATCACGGCTCTACAGCCAATCAGGGGCGTCTGTGAGCTCGCGCAACGGAGGGAGCGGATAGCGCTGTCCTCCGAGTGTGTTACGCCGCCCCCAACGGTGCGCGAGCGAGCAGTTCGGAAAAGATGCGGTCGGCTGGCGTCACGTGGTCCGCAGGAAACACGTGATAGTCTTCGGCCCTCCCGGCTGAGTGGTAGTACTAGCCTTAATGTGGGAGCCCCCTAGTGACGGGGAGGAATTGGACACGACTAAATTAGGGAGAAAATCGGGGAAAAATCCAAAAATAAATAAATAAATAAATAAATAAATAAATAAATCGTCCTTATGACTTGTTTAGGACTTAACCGTTTGGGACTTTTAAGACTTGGGACTCGACTCGAATGGCAGTTGCTTGCACAAAGCTAACTTGGTCCCTCCTTTGGTCTCAATCATTGCAAAGTTTTAACGCAATAAAATTATGCAAGTAACAATAACTACATTTTAGGCCTAGACTTGAGCTAAGGGTTTAGAGGAATGAGACCTGACAGGTTGAGACTTCATGCTGGTCCCTGTCGACCTGCAGACTTCTGTCTGCAGTTGGGCCAGATGAATGTTGAGCCAAGCCCATTGCTCCTGTAGCTCCAGCAGACATGCTGTGCTGGAAGTGCAGCTCAGCAAATGTCCAGCTGTATGGCAAACCTTTGCCACGAGTCTCTCTTTTTGGAGCGTGATTCGCATTCCTCTCCAGTGTGCATCTTGTTATTTCTGGCTTGACACCAGATTGTGAGGTGACTGCCAACCCATTTCGATTACCCTGCACATGCTGCAGTCATACCCTGCCCCCCAACCCTTTGCCCCGCTGTACCTCATCTGCTTAGCTAAGAGTTAGGTTTGGCATTCTGTAATGTAAAGCAGCAGGTGTGGGGCACTGTGCAAGAGTGCAAACGTACACTTTTATGACATCTACAGAAACAAACAAAAACAACACCGAACCCAAAGCTAAGTTTGTGATTCTCGTGTACAACTGAGAAGGTTGTACACGAGAATCAAGATAAAGAAGGCAAAGTCTTAAATAGGGAATGAATCAAGGAAATGAAAAGATTCACTTGTGAAACAAGAGTCAGTAAGGAACTGAAAATAAAAGTCCCAAAAATGCACAAAAATGGTCCATAATGCCCGTGTGCTACTAGGCAACCCAGACATTGTAAATGATCTGTTTTAATTTGCATAAATATTGGTTTAAGAGGAATGAAATACTTTGGAATGTGCTGTTTTTGGAATATGAGCAGCTTGAGGGAACCACGAGCACGTTAGGTTCAATCAGCAAATTCAACAGCATAATGGCTGTACAGCTTGACAAACTCTGTTTTGTAATATTGTAATGGTCCAGTTGAAATGCCTATTAAAGGTAGGTGTGATACATATCTTTCATTCTGTTCGCAGCTGTTCAATTCAACCTTAAAAATATTTCAATTTCAATTAGTCTGGACATTTTCTAGCAGACCTTAAATAGACAAATGTTATGCGATAATAACCCTAGCACTGTGTGAACTGTGGTATTCAAGATTTTTGATAGTCAGGAAAATTCAGCCAAATCATAGTTACTAGCTAATCGGTTATTTTAAAGAGTACAGGTCCTTAAGTGTATTTGCCCCGGCAAAACAAACCAAAACAATATGGATAAAATAGAATATGAGATATGAGCAAAAACATACATTGCTGTACAGAACAACGTAAGGTAGTAAAATGATATCCCTTGCGCTTAAAAGTACAAATTAGGGTTCCTACCTCATCAATCACGCCTAGGCACCACCAACATTCCTACTGTTGCAATGTGACTACTTAGTCATTTATTACTCAAATTCCAAATTTGGCAGAAGTTTACTGGACCTACATAGTTTTCCTAAAACATTCTGCATGGTGTATTGAGTGTTTGATATTTTTTGGCCACAATCTTCAGTATGATAATAATTTTAAGCTTGCATAACTATTATTATACTGTATGACAATACTGTTATTACCTCCCTTCTCAGGTTCCCACATTAGACATGTTTTGTGCTTATAATCAAGACAACCTTGAATTACTTCTGCACTCGATGGCAGAAGTGGTTTGTCCTGATGTTGAAGGTTGCAATTTGTTTTGCTCTTTGCACTTTTGTGTGGTAAATCAAAATTAAAATTATTATTATCAAAATTGTTATTGTCAAATTAAGGGTTTCTTAGAACCAGATGCAGGAATGCTGGCAGGAATAAAAAATGCTGATAGAATCTCATCTTTAAAAGTTAATAAAGGATTTAGTTTGAAGCAGTTAGCACTGAGTAAAAAAGAATCTTGTGCATTTGCCAGTGAATCATAATAAACCTATGACTGAACAGTCACTTTTCCTTTTTCTAAAAAATGTAGGTCGGTTTTGGGTGTGTATAAAATGGTTGTCTATAAAATGTACTATACTGTACATGTTAAATGCTTCTGAGAAAGTTCAGGACTTTAAGTAATCTAGACTGGAGTAATCTAAATCTAAGCTGCATCAGAAACTCATAATCCAATCAAATCAACTGCTGAAAAAATGTAACACATATTATTAAGCATGAAGATTCCTTCCATGTGTTTTAGTTTTCCTTTTGAGCATCATATAACCCCTCCCCTTGGTAATTCTCCAAAGCAACATCCTTTAAAAACACTTGACTAGACTGGAACACAATGCTACTGTAAGAGATGGATGTTTCTGAATCAACTGGCAACACAACAGGCAGACAGTAAGCCCTCTCAGTTCTGATTAGTTAAATGATGGTGGTTCAAATAACAACATTTCCCTCTTATCTACAGAGGTTTTCCTCTGACCAAGTAAGTAATTTACATCTGTTTGCACCTGCCAATCCAGCCACATCCATCCATGCTTCCACCCATCCATCCATCCATCCATCCATCCATCCATCCATCCATCCATCCATCCAATCAGCCACCTACCTACCTACCCTTTCAATCACCCATCCATTCAAACAGTCAACCCACATGTCCATCCTCTAACCCATCTACAGTATATCTTTAAACTCAGCTTATCAGTTGATTCATACATCTACAGTATCCATCCACCTACCTAAGCATCCAATGACCTATGTATCCACATCCTTACATCCATCCATCCATCCATCCATCTACTTATGTAACCATCCATCCATCCATCCATCCATCCATCCATCCATCCATTCACCATCCATCCAACTACATAACTACAAACCCATTCCCTGAATCATCTATCATGGTTCCATCTGCCTATCCATTCCTTCATCCATCAACATACCCACAAACATACCCATCCATCCATCCATCCATCCATCCATCCATCCATCCATCCATCCATCCAATCAGCCACCTACCTACCTACCTTTTCAACCACCCATCCATTCAAACAGTCAACCCACATGTCCATCCTCTAACCCATCTACAGTATATCTTTAAACTCAGCTTATCAGTTGATTCATACAACTACAGTATCCATCCACCTACCTAAGCATCCAAGGACCTATGTATCCACATCCTTACATACATACATCTATCCATCCATCCATCCATCCATCCATCCATCCATCCATCCATCCATCCATCCATCCAACTACATAACCACCAACCCCTCCCCTGAATCATCTATCATGCTTCCATCTGCCTATCCATTCCTTTATCCATCAACATACCCCTCCATCCATCCATCCATCCATCCATCCATCCATCCATCCATCCATCCATCCAACCAGCCAGCCAGCACAGCTAGACAGCTAGCTGAAATTGGTCTAATGTCATCTAGTTAATTGTGAAATAATTCTTACAACCCAATGCTTGTCCTGTCTATGTAAACCAGTGGTGAAAAATCATATCCAGAAATGGCCAGTGTGGGTACAGGTTTTCATTCCATCCAACCACCTGTCACACCTGATGTTACACAGATAGCCAAAAATGTCCAATTAAACAAGTGGAATCAGGTTTGGCTTCTGCTCGTCTGGAATGAAAGCCTGCACCCACACCAGCACTTTCCGCATTCTGGAACAGATTTGACACCCCTG
The DNA here is from genome assembly GCA_030347435.1 of Clarias fuscus. NCBI lineage: Eukaryota > Metazoa > Chordata > Actinopteri > Siluriformes > Clariidae > Clarias > Clarias fuscus. The sequence goes on along the minus strand of CM059211.1, from coordinate 3,344,467 downwards.
GTGTAAACCAGTTTAAGCATCATGTGAAACATTTTAAAGCCATTGTTTTTATTAGAATGGAGGATATTTCTAATGTTTGCTTTGCAGTCATTCTTTTTTTTAAATGTTAAGGCAGCACTTTATAAATAGTTCAATCTGTCAGAGAACGTCTGATCTGATCCAGTGAATAATAAGAGCATGTGTGTGATATTTAAGGCCTGTAAACCACAGCACCTTCTTCAAATATTGGATCACTTTAGAAGGATGAGGGTGGTTTGGAGCCGAATTTCTCAGTGTGAAGCCAGTGTGGTTTTGTTGAAATGCTCCGCTACACATCACTGAGTGGGAAGAAACCAGAGAAACAGTTGTGCATGATCTGCCTCTGACTCCCCGCCAAGCCTCAGTGTCTGTTCATCATGATAACACAATTAAATATAGTACTAGCTGCTGAGAGAGATCGGATAGGAGACAGCTGAGGCAGAGCTCTCTGGTTGTCTCGGTGTGTGGCATCAAGATTGATGGGCTCCTCGAGAGGGTTTCTCTGTCATGCCGATTATAACGGTTACCTCCTCGAATCCCCACATGAGCCACTTCATCTGTAAGACGAGAGCGTCCGAAGCTCATCTATCTTAGCAGATGACAGTGCACTTCAGCTCAGATTAATGTGCGGTCAAAATGGTTGATTTTAAGGTTTGAGAAGGGGGAGGACATGGGTCTTCAAATTGCAACATGAGTTGTATAGTGATTCCAAGATCCTGAAAACAAGAGAATGCTCATGATTGTCTTTTGGGCTGGGATAAGACCGGTGAAAGTCAGTGTTTGTACTAGTATGGGAAGAAATCTCGGGCTTGGTTCAGCTGAATGGATTGACTGCCACCTTATGTTTGCACTGAAAAGACATCGGCTTAAAACCGCAAAGTGTCTCATTATTCTGGATCATTTATCATTTTGCTTGAAGGAACATTGGATTTTGGAAGCACATGCTAAAACCTTAGTTCTTTCACATTCGGGCTCGCTAAACACATTGATATTTTAAAGAAGCGAAAGCTTTTTCACCATTTTACTTGCCTTGAAATGTGAGCATGGGAAGCATTTTATCACCTGCTGTCCTGTGAACCCATCAAGAAAAATGGCCTGCCATTGTGATAAGCTGAACAGGTGCCTGGAAGTAACGGACACACCATAGCCAAAGGCCGCACTGAAATGAGCTGACTCCCAGGTGTGTGAGGCCAGAGGTCAGGTCATGGGGTCCGGAGGGTGTGATGGAGCACCTGCATGAAGACAGAAGAGTGCATTGTGCTTGAATATCACATTGCATGCGCTGTGGCTGGCTGGGCGTTTGTATGTACAGTATTTATGTTATATCAATGGCTAAGTCAAAACTGGCTGTTCATCACGCCGTTCAAGCCTATATAACGTAAACACATTATAAATTAGATATCAGAAAACGGGTAACCAGATCATGGGCACCCAAGGCTCACTTATGATCACTGGGAGCAAAGGCCACCCTGTCTGGTCCGATCGCACAGAAAAGCAAATGCTGGATATGATGGAAAGGAAACAGAACACTGAGTGCAGCACAGCCTGGCCCTGCAGGTAAACAGCACAAGGCCTGCAAACTTCCCTGATCCCAATCCAACTGGGCACCTGTGGCATGCATCAGACAAACAAGTCCAATTCACCTCGCAAACCAAAGCACCCCAAAAAAAATCTGCTGTGCAGTCAAGCTCCAAGAGACCAGTGCCCTTAATTGTTAATCTTAAGTAAAAAAAAAAAAAAAAAAAAAGTTAATCTTTGAAAGTGAAAAAACAAAGACATTATATTTGTCATTTATATAGGATTTCTTTTATATGAAACACTGCGTGCATATGTAAATATGTAAACCAACGTCTATTGGTGATTGGCTACAATGCACCACGATAGAGGATCTTCTACAGAACAATGCAGGGACAGAGGAGTCATATAGTATCTTCTATAAATTCTGCTACAGTGTTTTTTCAAGTGCTCAGTTTAATTTGCTAAATTACTTTGCTCGGTTCACATCCAGATAATAATCTAACCAGCTGCTGACCCCTGATCTAGAGAATAGAACATTTCTTCTTCGTTATTTGTGTTCATATTTGGACAATTATTCTCTATTTTTAGAAGCCGAATTACCACCAGCTGATCAGATGCTGTCCCGGATCTCTTGCCGAAAGGACTTCGGCAGAGGGAGCCTTTATCCTTTGTGTTGAAAGGCTTTCTCTAAAGCGCTGACCTACAGCCGGACTCCTTTAAAGCCACACTTGAGATGGAATGCAAGGGCATCATTTGGCTTAAATTAAAGCTCTGAGGGGGCTGAGGATGATTTTAGAAAATATTATGCACTAGCTCGTGTGGGGAAATCACGACACAGCACCACACACACACACACAAAAAAAAAATCTGTGTATGAAAACCAGAGCGCCGGTCTTTTTAAAGCGACGGAAAAAAGGCGCATCCTGTGCCAAGAAAATGCAAATGATGTGAATCCAAAAGGAAGAATGATATCAAAGTACCAGGCCTCATCAGGGATGTGAGAGCAACACAAGACTCCACTGATATTCATTAGGGCATTTTGTTCGGTGATTAATTAATTTGTAGCACGCAGCCACGCCGATGATTAGAATAAAACTCGTGACAGTGCTCTGGGTGAATCAGGATGTTTTCTATTAAGTACGTGTGTGTGTGTGTGTGTGTGTGTGTGTGTGTGTGTGTGTGTGCGTGCACAGGCACATGTGGATCAGGAGTGTGTGTGTGTGGCCTGCAACAAGCAGACATTCACTGTTCTGATTCATTGTGAATGCAGTTTGTAAACAGCACATTCTTCTCTCCCGCCTCAAGCTCGGAGAAACGATGGAGTGCCAGCTGCCAACACAAGCACGGGGCATCATCACGCACATCAGAACGCAGGCCTCGTGGACTGGATAACCACTGACAAAAACAAACTTAATGAACATACGCATATTTTATTCTCAAGCAGTGGTGCTTTATTCTTCTACTTCCTAATAATAATGAGATTTATTATTGCATTGATAGCGCATCTGTCTTAAGCCGACTTATACAGTACACCTGTCCTGCTGAAAGTGTGCTGATAAATTTGCTATAATAGCACTTGGACAGTAATGATAACAATTGTGTCATTTTTATAGTACTTAATGGCGGATGCTCTTCTAAACAAACAAACAAACAAACAAACAAAAGCTTACTTGATATGGTGATGGCTTCTTGCATTTCAGAGTAGATTGGCTCTGCCCAATTCACTTCCAGTAGATGCCCCCAGCCGAAGCCACAGCAAAACAATAGCAACGAACTGGGGGATCAGCTGAGATTGGGACAGATCAGTAGTGCATGTTATTTTGAAAAAGAAATCCATGTTTCGAAAATTTCAAAATATTCACTTATCGTCTATACGGCTTTATTCCATATTCAGGGTTGTTTGGGGCCTGGAGCCTATCCCAGGGGGCATGAGAGGGGGTATACAGGACATGGACAGGGTGCCAATCCATCCCCACACACATACAAACATTCGTACACACACTCACACACTACAACAGTTTGGAAACGCCAATTAGCCTATCTGCAGGTCTTGGGACTGTGGGAGGAAACCGAAGTCCCTGGAGGAAACCCGGCAAGCACGGTGAGAACATGCCAACTCCATGCACACAGAGACGGTAATCGTACTTGGCTGTGAATCGGACCGGGACCCTGGATGTGCAAGGCGACAGTGCTAACCACTACACCACCGTGCCACCTTTATTTCATTAATATATACTGTATATATTAAAATATTTCAAGTACACCTTTACAAAAAGCACTCAGCTCATTCAAGCAGGTATGAATGAATTAAATGTAAAAATGTTTATTTGACAGCAAATCCCATTTGTCGGAATTACAGCTTACTGTATATCCAGCTCCATGCCATGCTGTGTCTGGTCTGTGCTATGGTCTGCCTGATGTCCATGCCCTGCACTGCCTGAGCCATGCCCTGCATCATCTGAGTCATACCTTGTAATTGCCAGAGCCCAGCCTTGTCCTTCCTCAGCCAGACACTGCACCCTCTCCAGGAGCATTCTCTGGCCTGGAGGACATGCTATTGTTTCCACTATCTGGGTTCAAAAGTGGTCTACTTTTTTCACCACCTGACAGCAAGGACATAATGGTGATCCTGCTGCCTGCTGGATTTGAGGATGTCATGCTTGTACCCCCTCCAGGGATTGAAAACATTATGCTTACTATTGTATTGCTAATATTATGGTAGTCTCGCTTCAGGGATGCCATGCTGGTGCTAATGCCTGGGTTTAAGGATGATGTGGCAGCACCAAGCATTCCCCAAGGACCCAGGAAGATTCGTGGTCTGTACCTATTACATGTCCCAGCTCTGCCACAGTGTGCACACACAAATCAGTTCTTCTGCTCACATCCAGCTCTGTTTCTGTCCACACACCTAGTCCAGGGCCCATGTTTATTCCCAGCTCTGTCCCCATTCCACGTCATGGCTCTGTTCTCATCCTTATACCCAGTGTGATCACAACCTCTGTGCTGGAAATCCCAACAACATTTTTTTGGAGGGAGTAGCACCATTATGTCCTGGTCTACCCCTAGAGGCATGCGGCTGCGGCTGCGGCTGGACTATGTTATGTGTTTCTGTATGATTGGGCTTTAGGATGATGTGGGTATTTGCTTTGTCTTTGTTTAAAGATGCTTCACAGGTGTGTACAGTATATTAACCTAATTTAGAAAAAATTGAAAGCCAGCTCCAAAAGGAAAAATATGACAGGTAGCGTGGCCAACCTATCAGTCCTGGGCAAGTGTGCCTTCCTGACAAGGCCTCTTGCAGAAGTTTGGTAGTTGGGGTTCCTCCTAAGGTTGGAGCTCAGCATGGGAGGCTGCTTTGTCAGCCACCAGCATCAGCTTAGCAGTGGATGATAAGCTCTCCAGCTGTGCATTGTTGGCTTTGGAAAAGTAGCTTGGCAAAAAATAAACTGCCTTATTGGCCTGTGGCAGAAGCTCGACTTGGCAGGTTGCCCTAACTCAGCCTTGTGCAGGAGCTTTGTAGTACAGGTCACCTTGACAGCCTCTGGCAGGTGTTTTACTTGGGACGCTGCCTTGTTGACTTCAGGCATTGAGGCTAGTTTGTTGGCCTCTGGAAGGAGCTTGGTAGTGGTGCTGCTTCTTTGGTCTCGGGCTGAGTTTGGTGTGGGGGGCTGAATCGTCTGCTTTAGGCTGGTGCTCAGCTTGGGTGGCCGCCTTGTTGAACTCAATTCAAATGCATTTATATAGCGCTTTTAACAATGGTCACGTGTAATCCTGTTGGCATCTACCACTTCCTTCACAATAATGAAATCTGGCAACATACTATACCTTCGCTTGCTTTATTAGGAACACCTGTACACGAGTTTTCTAATCAGCCAATTATGTAGCAGCATTGCCGTACATAAAATCTTGCAGATAGAAGTCAAGAACTTCATTTTATGCCCACATAAAGCAGAAAAATCCGATCTCTGCAGCATTATCTGTGGCATGCTGTTGGAGCCAGTTGAGCTGGTTTGAGCATTAAACAACAGCTGTTTGGAATGTATAGAAGTGGGCAAAAGTCCTGGGGATGGAATGGAAATGCCTTGTTGAGAAGAGGGGTCAAAGGAAATTGAACAGATTGATTCGACAGATTGATCATCACTCTTTACATCTGTAGCGAGCGGAAAAGCACATCATCATTCACAAAACTTTAAAGCACTGCAGCAAATGTTCAATAGCAGAACACCACATTAAGCTTCACTTTGGTTATTTAACAACATTCAGCGAGTAATTAGATGGAATCAGAGCATATTTCATGTTTAAAACAATGCAGGGTTGTTTAATAGGTATAGAATATAGGAGTTAACATGCATGCAGGTCAATGTGTAATTAAGAAATGTGTCATTAGAATATAATTATAAAATAGAAATAAAGTAAATGTATGGCAAATAATAAAACAAACAAAGGCATAAAAAATATTCAAGTACATGTACAGGTAGAGGTAGCATGAATTCAAAAGTTTAAACAGTCTCATTTACAGTATGTCTCATAATTATTTTTGTTTGATATATTTTAAGCTCATAATAAAAAAAAAAAACTCCTTCTTTTCTTATGCTTTAGTCTGGGAATGTTCCTTAATCAATTTTTAATGAAACCAGTGTAGTGGTGCTAAACGTTTATCTTCCCTTTTTAATTGAGCTCTGTTCACTGTTAAGTGAATTAAAGCAAAAAAAGAAAAAAAAAGAAGAGCAATACAGAAAGACATGCAAGTAGGCAAGATGTACAGCCACATGTACAGGTTGATATAAAACCACTCTATACAAGTACCACCATAAAACATTTGCATAACTTTGTTTTAACGTGTTTGGAACAAAAATTGCCCAGTTGCTTTGTGAAGATACCTCAGCATGGAAACTTTTACCTAGGTGGTCCCTTTCCACCCATCCAGTTGTTTACTTTGTTCTTCAAGGGATCACAGCTGAGACAAACAGACAAAAAAAAAAAGAAAAAAAAAAAAAAAAGACAAGTGTCTGGTTTCACAACCGCACACAATGGCCTTGACACACCTTCTCTCTTTTAACGCACATGTTCACGTATAAACACTTTTGTTTAAAACTATACACACACAGCTGTACCTGCGCACACAAACTGGTGCATTTGATACTGATGGGTAATTAACAGCAGAGCAGCAACAGAACTCAGACGATGATCTCATTCCTCCACACCCATCCCCCTGGCCCTCCTTTCCTGACACTTACCTGTCTTCTTCTGCCAGTCTCCTGCGATCAGATTGGGCTTGGTGTGTGTTTACATGACAGATTGGGCCCCAGTGGGAACCTTAATTGCATCATTTCATGGATGCGAGTCAGCGTACCGGCTTACAGGCAGTAAACATGAGTGGAGGACCAAGGCTTTTGATGGAGTCTATGTTCTAGCCAATACATAAAAAAAAAACCACGCATGCTTGGGTTGGATCATCTGTTGGCTCTGCTCAGAGTGTGAGTGTGGCAGCGTGATGGATGTAAGTTGGGAAAGCGCCATGAACCAGATGGTATAAGGTGTACAAACCATGGTTGGTATAAGGAAGTTAATGTGGACTAAGCAATGTATAGTGCACGGTTTTTAAATGGCGTACATATTTGTTTTTTAATAACAGTTGTTGTTGTTTTTTTTTTTAGTCCAATGCTGCACCCAGTGTTCCCAGGATAGGCACAGAATCCAGCATGAGCCGGACCAGAATAATGATGGAATGAGATGAAATCCTGGTCAAAGTGTCAAGAAGAGCCCAACGATTACAGTTCATAGTGCTGTTGAATTCTTCTTCATTCAATTTCCTCATTATAAACAGCAGCTCTGACAGCAGTTTTGGCTATAACGGCGAATCCTGTCGTTTTTTATTTTTATTTTATATGAACAGTTTACAAAGGAACTTGTACAATGGACGCTCACATTTATCATGGGCTCATAAATAGAGTTAACACTGAGGCTTTGCATCTCCAGGGTCGAGGGTTCTATTCCCGCCTTCAGGTCAGTGTGTGTGTGTGACGTTTGCACTTCCTTCCTGTGCATGGGGGATTTTCTTCAGGTACCCTAGTTTTGTAGTTTTGTATTTTTTGAAACGCGTTTTTTTTTGGAAGGAGTCTCTAGTGTCAGGAGTTTCTAGAGTTACAATGTCACAAAGGGCGTTGAATTTTCCTCATTTTGAAATGTACAACTTTGATGCAGAGGAGGAAGGTGACCGAGTACATTTACTTCATTACCGTACTTAAGTACACATTTCACATACTGTACATGTACATTACTTGAGGAGTTTTTTTCAGAGGATACTTTTAAAAAAAAACTTTTTTACTACATCGTGCCACAAATCTCTGCACTTTCTCCTTTGCTACATTTCTTCATGGCTATGCGTTTCACAAACAAAGTGCATACGCATTACGCATAATTGTATGATTTGCCTTCCCTCCATAAAATGCTTAGTTATATAGCAGGTGTTTGAAATCAGGTATTTGAAAGAAAGTGGAGACGGTTGCGGACATCAACGAAGCTGTGCACAGTCAGAGAGAGAATCTTACTATGATGCAAAGGCTGCTGTGAGCTAATACATGCTAATAAATGCGGTACATTTCATCCTTAAGTAATGCAAAATCTTGCATGTTTGTACTTTTACTCAAGTAGATTTAGACTTGGCGACTTCTGCTCTTACTTGACTAATGCCTAGGGCATCTCTTTCACTCAAGTACAGGATTTTTGTACTTTTCCCACTTCTGCTTTGATGTGCTACAGTAACAGTAACTTAGGTTTGTATCAGGCGACACAACATCAGCCCATCATCAAGTGTTTTCTGTGTTTTTCTATTTCAAACCTTTTATTTCCAGCAAAGTTAAGGCAAAATGTCCAAAGCACAATTTTGTTCAAATCCTAGGCTTCCTGAGCGAGTGTGTACTGTCAGGAATATCAGAATTCCTCATTCCTGGCCACACACACTGCAGCAGTAGTCCTCAATGACTCAGTCACGTAAACACATGAAGTAACAGAATACGCCGTGCAATCAAGGCCGTGACAAGAACAGATACAGAACCGAGGGACTGTCATGCAAGGAAACTACATCAGCTGTTTACCCGATTCCCTTTGAACCGTATCGATACAGTTGAGCTCGTGGCCATTATTTAAAAGTATTCTACCTTATAACTCAAAAAGATGCTGACGTATAATTACATAATTGCACTTAAAGAAGACATAATGGTTCCCCGGTCATCGTTTTTAAAGCAGGATCCGTGAGAATAATGTCTGTCCACGTACAAAGCACTGTAACGTACTTCTATAATACCACCCATCCAAGTCAGAGAAATATTTAGTATACAGGCTTGTCATGTTTACCCAGTGCCGGGTTACACTGTTTATTAAAGATAGCCAGACAAGGGGCCTTCGGGGGACAGAAAGAAAACCATTCCGAATGAAAAGAAATGATTCATGCCATAGATAACACGTAAACTAAAACGTACCCCATCACCCTGACTCTCGCTATTTCGGTTGGCTCCAAACACTCAGCAGACGACCAGGCATCGAGCGACTCTCTGAATACATCACGGTGGCTTCGATGATGTGGGTGGTCCTCATTTGTTATGATAACGAGCACTCAATCTGATTGATATTTGGTGATATTCCCTGGGTGATGTGTTATGTTTATTTGAAGGATTCAATTAAACACTGTCAGTCCGCGCAGCGGAACCGCGAAGGTTCATTTAGACCCGGCGTATCTTTGTGTGCTATAAAATCAACTCATATGAAGCCTGTTTGGATTTGGCGTGCACCCCTGAAATCTGATCGGGCTTGTTTCCCAAAAACCGCACCTTGTGGAAGTGTGGAAATGGAAAGTCTGTACCGACCGAGGTCACCCCTGTCTTCTTCAGGTATTGTAACGGCAGTATGAGAGTGCAGCATTCAGTGTCCAGGGTTTTAGTTCAGGATTAACATTTTTGAAATATTGCTCTAGCGGCCACCTTGGCAGCCTTGGCGTCCTCTGAACGTCTCTCTGTGCACTGTACGGTGAAAAAAAAAAAAAAAAAAACCCTCACTGGAAATTTGGCCAGTGACGCACAAGGAATGAGACACTTCCCAGCACTGAGCCACAACAGACACCAGGGGCACCTACGTAAAGCAATAGTTTGTTTGCACAGAGAAATATTCTCTGATATATTTGCATTCTGATATATATATATATATATATATACACACACACACACAGTGTGCAGGACACTTTGTCCACACTGAAGCCTCTCAGTGTGTCCGTCTACCTGTTGTGGACACAGTTTCAGATAATCTGTGCTCAGTCATGCATAGCAATAGCCAAGCCAGGTATGAAAATATGAGTCAAAAAATATGTTTTTATTTCATTAAGACAAACACAGCCCTAGAAGAATCGTGGATAAATATGAAATAGAACTAAAGCATGCAATTGTTGATGCCGTGAGAACTTAGGAAACATACTGAGAGAGAGAGAGAGAGAGAGAGAGAGGCTGGTACTGTATGAGAATGACTGACAGATATAACAGAAATGAACCTCTCTCTCAACATTACATCAAACACACAGTGTGTCATTCATTAATAGGTTCAAATAATTTATTAATTAAACACAAAAATTTGTAGTCTAGGCAGAATAATAATATACTCCAGCTCATGCAGTTATACACCCATACACTATAACATTCACACCTTAACATTTATGATCAATTATATACCAGCAAACTGCTGATAAGATGATGGGCACCCAAGGCTCACCCATGCTCAAGACTAGTCCATCTGGTCCGATCCCATATCTCACAGATCTGGGCTCCACATCTTGCCAGATCCCAAAACCGTTCGAGCACCCACGGGATGCACTGCACCACCCTGCAACCCACATCCCATCCATCCACATCCCATCAACCTCTGGCCACACCCCCCATGGGCCAGACAGTGTAGGTAAATCATGCGCTTTTTTGTTATGAATTGTTGCATCATACTGCCCTAGCACGGCCTCTTTCTGCATGGTTATCCATGCAGTCATTTTGTCTTAGTTAAATGTAACTACATTTAATGTTGTGGAATTCCAACATTTTTATGTCTATCCACACCATGCATATTGGTTATCAATTACAACTGTATACATAAGTTTTATTTGGTTGATGTTTGAAGTGAAAGGCTTGGTGGAACATTGCTTTAACGGTCAGCATTGTGGCCTCACACCTCCAGGGCCTCTAGGATAAGCGCCAGGCCTTCTGCGACCCTATAAAGGATGAGCGGTCTAGAGAATGATTGAGAGTGAAGTGGAAAAAAAAAAAAGTCAACGCAACACTGACAGTTGGTTTTGGTTGTAAGTCTTTCGGCTGCTTCCATCAAGCGGTCGTCATAGCAGGCCATCTGATCCACAAACCAATTTTGGCACAGGTTTTTTTTTAACGCCGGATGCCCTTCCTGATACAGTACAACCCTCCCATTTTATCCAGGCTTGGGACCTTTTTAAAGTCTTAAGGATCTTTCACCCACATTTTCTTCCTTCCTAAGCTTGCTTAAGATGCCTAAGCTGTATCTACAGGACATACATATTTTCTGTATTGATAAAGTCGGGGATTGTGAGGGCCATTCCAAAATCAAGACCTCACATTTCAGATTCAGATTAGTTCATGCTAGCTTTTTTGGGGTACGTCCTGGATCATTCTCCTGTTGTGGAAGTCTCTGTTCAGCTTAATTTTCCTGACAACTGACCATTTGCTTTGTTAGTTAGTGAAATCCTTTCAATTCTTTTACATGTGCATGGTTTCCTGTGCCACTGTTACACCTGTCTCAACGCTCTTGTGGCAGGGAAACCTTCACGGATTTTGTCACAGAGACGGGAGCTTTGCTTGTGTCTCTTTTGTCCTTGTGTCTCTTGTTCGTCCTGAAATTGCCTTAACTTGTGCAGTTAATGGAAATCCAAACCATGAAAACAATGATCTGGAAGTGTTTTGATATTTTTTTTGTTGCCATCATTCTCTGTTCCTTTGCTGTTTCGCTGTTTAGAGGAGTCTGTGATTAGCACAATGTTTAAAAAGGAAAACACTTTATAACTCTCTTAAATGGTTATTATTAAAATCACTGACCTGCCTTAATAAAGTCTTAATAAGTAAATTGAGGTTTAATAAGTTCTGAGCCAACTGGATGTCTGAACTTTTGCACATGTTGCAATGCATTTTATTTATATATAAATTTTTTTTTTTTAAACTAAATCATCAAATATAACGTAATTATGCAATAAATGAAATACATACCCTGCCCAGGGATGCCTAAACTATTTTTCTCTTTATATTATAATAGCTATAAAACAGTTGTTCCCGTACCAGTGTTTCTTTTCTTCTTTCTCCTAAAGTTAATAGGTTAAAAAGGCACCAATTTCAGGAACCAGAAAATGCAAATACCTCCATGCTGAAGACTTTTCCCAGGAATAAAAAGAAAATAAAGATTTACTTTGGACTCGAACAAAGTTCTGACACTGGAGACTTCTCTAATACATGCTCTATTAACCTCCCTTTCACAATATCAGCCATAACATTATGATCACTGACAGGTGACCTAAACAACATTGTTCACCACCTACACAGATCTCAAGAAGCCAAGATTAACACTGATTACCAATTATATACCAGTAAACTTGTGAGAAGATCATGGGACCACAAGGCTCATTTATGCCTGTGGGTATCAAAGCCCACCCGGCCCAGTCTGATCCCATAGAAAAGCCAATGCAGCACAACTTGCTGCAAAAAAATCAGTGCTGGCCATTATAGAGAGGCACCAGAACACCCAGTGCACCACAGGCTGCTGCGCTCAGAACCAAGTGGGCAAAGAGATCAAGCACCCATGGGATATGCTGGACAACAAGTCTGATCCATGGAGGCCCCAGCGTGCAACCCATAGCACCCAATTGATCCAGTGGCAACATCCTGGTGCCAGAGACCACGCCACACCCCAGAGGCCCTGTGGTGCCACACCGCGAGGAGCCAGAGGCACCCTTATGACACAAGGGGAGCCTAAATCCTAGGTTATTTTAATGTTAATGTATATAATGTTATGGCTGATGAGTGCATATAGCAAAGGAAAATAAAAACGCAGTGCCTGAGGATGCTGTTTCTATAACAACAATAGAGATTTCAGTAAAATAACCTGTTATAAACCTCCGAGTGGCGCAGTGGTAAAGCGCTCGCCCTATCATCCGGAGATCGCGAGTTCGATTCCCGGGTGATGCTGTAAACTCTCGCAGCAGATGCTGTAAACTCTCGAGTGTGAGCGAGCAGTTCGAAAAGAAGCAGTCGGCTGGCATCACATGCTTCAGAGGAAACACGTGATAGTCTTCGGCCCTCCCGACTGAGTGGTAGTAGTAGCATAATGTGGGAGCCCCCTAGTGACGGGGAGGAATTGGACACGGCTAAATTTGGGAGAAAATCGGGGCGGGGGGGGGGGGGAATCTGTTATAAGAAAATTAAATCAAAATCGTCTGACCAATCAGGATTGAGAATTCAGCGCTGCTTAGAAGACTAAGTCCTTTCATCAGTAATTGGTAAATCATTAAACTGGTGTATTCTTACTATAACTTTGTCGTGACCTCATTACATAGTCACCTATTGAGTGTATTGAAAAAAAATAAACAGTCTTGCATGCTATACACTTTAATAAACATAATGATACTTTTGGAAAGACACCAAGATAGCCCTAGTTTTATTTACAATATATGATCAACTTTTTTCACATGAAACAGAACAAACATTGCAGACAACTTAAATAACTTTATGGCATAACTACTTAAATAATAGTAGTAAAATCAAATAAACCAAACCAAATCAAAATGAAACAAACAAACAACAAAAAAAAATGGGTTACTCTATTCACATGACACCTTCCCAGCAGCTCCAATGCAAGTTTCACATTAAGTGCTAATATTACAGAATAAACTTACAGCATAGATTCCTTACATTTACCGAAAGCAATGAAGTCAGTTTCACATCATAAGAGTTGTTAGTGTAGAAAGTAAACACTCTCAGCGACAGGGGGGGGGGGGGGGGGGGGGGTTGGTTTACTAATTAGCACAAATCTTTCTCGGATTAAATGTATTCGAGGAAATTTCCATCTCTTCGGATGCATTTGGAATGCAAACTGACTGGCATATTCTGCGAGGACTAAATTCAAATTCAGCAATGATGAATGATTGAAAATATAGACCCAAAACAAGTATATGTTTTAAATGAGCATCAAATTAGGCATTCTGTCTTTTATAAGTGTCAAATCTGTTTATGTTGTCAGCTTGTGATGGGGGAACCTGAAATCAGTCAGGATAATTACACAGTCTTTTGCAATGTGGAATGTTCCATTGGCGGTATCATTCACTTTATTGGTGACTCATGCTTAGAGTATATGGTTACACATCTTCCCGTTTCTGCCTTTAGGCATGCCTCTTTTACACATCCTCAATACAATCGGTCATTATCAAAAAACAAAACAAACAAAAAAAACAAACAAAAAAAACAAAAACAAACATTGACTTGCATCATTTACCCATGTTAAATGTAACTTCTTATAGAGATAAACATCTTCTAATAATCTTATGACTGAATCATAATGCTATTACACAATGTACAGAAATTCAGTTTTAGGTTTATGATAGCTTTCTTTTTTTCCCCCTACGTATGAAAAAGAAATCAGGAAAAAAAAAAAAAATAATACACAATGTGAATCCATAGGCTTAATGTAAAACTGCTCTCTAGTAATACTCTCCCCTGTCATATATTATTACGCTTAAAAAAATAAACCTTCCTCTATTGAAACAATAGTAATACTATATTACTTTGCAAAGCTAAGTAGTACTTTTCTTAGTACAGTAATATCAGAAATGTACAGCACTATGTGGGTTCCCTTTTGACACTGTTAACTGAAGACCAAATTCAGATAAAAAAAAAAAAAGAAGAAGAAAAAAAAAAAAAGACACAGATCGTCGATGGATAAAACAAGATCCCAGTGAATGCTGGTAATCTTTCATTTGTTAATATTATATTCTTTTATACTCGTGGCAGTGTAACTAGCTCAAAAGAAGATACTGCTGTGAAAATGGTCCTACGTGCTTGGTTTATACAAAGCTAGCTTGCTTCTTTGCTGAAAATTCAAACGGGAGCAACATAACATACATGAACCTAATGAAATTGTACGTAAATCTATGATACATTATTTATATTGAAAGCAGCGTGCATGGTCATGAAAAAAAAAAGATATATAATATATATGTATAAAAAAGTCGGTAGAAATATTGGAATCAAAGTACACACTGATTGCAGCTGTCTTTAGGGTTGAACTGATTAAAAAAAAATTTTTTTTTACTAAGACTTTTTTTTTTTTTTTTTTTTGCAAAAGTTATTAATGGCCTTGAAGAAGAAACTATAAATAGACTGGCATCAAGTCCCAACTATGTGAATCCATGACTATTGCTGGAGTTACAATGGCATTATGTTTTGTCATCAGCTTTTTTATATACTGTATCATGATGGTGAGTAGGAAAAAGTGAGATTTATCCAATGGATTGATAAAGTGTTCTGTTCACACATTGATTATTCGACTTGGCCTTTGGTTGAGGTTATGGATCCAGGGTGATTATGAGTTCCTGTGGCAAGTTTCAGTCATTTTGACTGTCCATTTGATTTCCCAGAATGAGCCTTGATTATAGGTCTTGATCTCATGGATTTGTCTTTCCTTGGCTACACAGTAAGCTTACAGCCATTTGTACAAACTGTGGAAACTGAGCTTAGCTTCTGAGTTCCAGTGATTTAAGGCAGCTCAAGAGTCCTTTTCACTGGCAAACCTTGAAAGCAGAAATAAGGGCTGAGTCCTGAAGTATACACAGCAAAGTTATAGCTAAAACACTGAGTGCTGTACCCTTTAGCATTGTGTAACGGCGTCTCCTGAACACCCATTTGGACCACAGTGTGTGAAACATGATGCAGGGGACAGTGCTTGGATATCGGAAATGTGGAGCAAAACATGGAAATATAATTCTGAAACAATGTTATTTGCTCTAAATCTCATTGTGGGATCTTTGTCAATAATTTAATAATAATAATTAAAAAAAAAAAGGAACTTGCTAAATGAGTCCTCATGGATTACCCAAACAACAAGAACTGCATTGAATGCATTGAGCAAATTTGGGAGTAAATACCAGAATTAGTGGTCCAATGATGATCCACCACATGGGCAGTCAGTAATGATTGTGGTAATGAAGATGGGATGCAGTTGGAGGTTGGGGGGTGTTGATGTCCTGAAGGCAAACCCTCCAAAACGCCTCCTGAAGATTCCGCCTTCAGACCAGAGTAGAGGATCTCAGTCATCCTGCCCGATCTAGACAATGTAGCTGGTGAAGTCCAGCAGATATGATGTCATGTCAATGATGTGATCCAAAATGCCGCTTTTGTCACGATCGTCTTGTATGCCCCGCTCCCCTTTCTCACACTGTGCCCCGGAAAAGCCTTCCTTACAGAAGCACTTGTTGGGTTCGACGCAGACGCCGCCATTTCGGCAAGCAGGTTCACACTTGGCTGTGACGAATAAGCAGACTTTGTGATTCCTCCACACTTTTGATTTGACATCAGTATCAGTTCTAATAGGTAAGAATATTTGTGACTCACCTCGTAAGCAGAACGGACCGTCCCAGCCATGGTTGCAGCAGCATTTGCCCGTGGGAGTGCAGTGGCCATTTCTGCATTCCCGAGAACAGGAGCTGCTCAGCATCTCTGGAGCTTCTACTGGCCGCCGGCATTCTTTGGGTACCTGAGGCCTGTAGGAACATCACACTATGTTCAACTAAGGTAGATTCTAAGGTGAGATTGATTCTAACTGTGTGGTTCTCACATCTGACTGGTTAGAAGATATTGATCAGATATCTCTCTCAACAGTTACAAAAGCATTGTATGGAGGGCGATCAAGTCCAACCAGGACTTGTAATGAAACTTCTTATGACTGAAGGCATAAATCCGATCAACATTTATAGAAGACGTCAGGTACAGTACTTTGACGAGACTATTAGTCGCAGCAAAACATTTGAATGGTGCAAATGTTTTAAAGAAGGCCGTACGAATGATAAGCCTCGCAGCCTACTGCAGACGTTCCTGTTAACATTCAGCCAAGTGGAACGCCTGACCCTTAAACAAATCGACGAATAACTTGTCAGCTCAACTTGCAGCAGAGACGTCTCTATATGCGTGAACTGTGAAAACAATCATTCACCAGTACCACTTTCACATGACAGGAACTCAGCGATGAGCGATTGCTACATCCCCCATACAGTCCTGACCCCCCATTAAAGGAGTTCCTGGGAGGCCGGGGTTTCCAATCATGCCTCCGGCATACTGAGAAAACTTTTCACCTTGCAAAATGTACAAGTACAAGCACTAGTGAAATACATGTTTTCTACCAATGAGAACACATGTAGCACTGCCTCTGATGTTCACTGATACGGTGATATTTTCTGTGGAGACAGGTTCATTGGACAGTGTCAGCCCAATGAAAATAAAGCCGTAAGTAGGTTTTTCAAGAATGTGTGCTTTGCGGTTGTTGGCAACATCAATCTTCACTATGAACGGGAAACTATTATTACTATATAAATAATAACTATTAAACTTTTTTTTTTGTTTTATTAACTTTTTGAGTAAGAAAAAAAAGTCATGCCATAAGGAATGACAGGAACAGGAAGCGCTCTTTGTCCCGCTACTTGAGTAACCTGATTCTAGTTCGGAACTGAAACTTACAGTAAAAACAAAGTACCAAAAGTACCAAGGGTCCTGTACAACAACAAGATTTCAGTGGGTGATGGACTCATCGATGATTTGTATGTGTCTTTAGAGTGAAAAACTCCCTCACACTTCATTTCAGCTTCTAAATCTGATTCATTCTGATCTTGATTTATTCATTTCAATAACATACATTAACTTCTAAATCTTACGTGCTAGGTTTTAGGCTAGCTTTATTGTCAATATAGCAAAGTACGCTAAAACCCGATTTATGTTTCCGCATCAAGCCTACGCAGAGCCTCTGCTGTAGGATTTATACTTGTGGCCTGGTGTGTCTGCGTCGCTCTGCAAGTCACACCACCAAACCTCTAGATGGCGTTGCCACTCCCTGGAGTTTGGTCTTCTATAAACAATGGCGAACGAAATTGGATTTGGTTGGATTTAGGGCTAGTAGATGTCGAACGACAGTAACTATTACTGAAATTACTGCAACGCAGAGAGAGAGAAGATGCCGCAGGAGATCAGTATGACCTCCACCTTAATTCAAAAATGGATGCATAGAAGAAGAAGCCAGGTGGACCAATGGCGGACATTTCTGATCAGGTTCAAACCCCACCACCACCACCACCAAGTTAACAACGTAAGGCCCTTGAGCAAAGCCCTGTGTCTGACGAATCGTAAGTAAATTTTAGTTTGTGAAGAAGAAACAGCCGACATCCATTGGATTGGTCAAGACCTCGCTTGAGCAAGTCATTGGACTATTTGTGACTTTAACGCACCTTACTTATTGGCTTTGAATTAAGAAGATATTTCAAATTTGACATGTTCTAGCTTTTTTTTTTCTGTAATCACGACTCAATCTTTTGCCTTGTGTTTTTCGTCACCATTTTTAATTGATTACATTATGCATAGTCCAACATACGTACAGTACATAAAAGGCTGTACGAACCATCTATAGGATGTGTTGATATTGGAAAATAATCACCTTCAGGGTGGTATGGGTAACCTCGCTTTTTTGTCTGGTTGTAAGACACTCCCCTCGTTGACCATTTTCCTATAACAACACCCCGCCAAGTGATGCATGTATTACTTAAGCAATGATACATACACACCCTGAGGCACATATTGATCAGGGTGGATACACATCCCACTGTTTAAAAATGCGAAAAAATATGCAAGTATGGGGAAAAAAAAATGTTATTGCTAGACTTCATATGATGTATGACGGTACGTTTCTCTTGGCCTGGGAACATCTGGAAGTGGGAACAGTACCGTTTTGTGCGTAATGGGCCTCGAAGGCGAAACCTCACCATCACACTGAGTAGCTACTAATGAAACTGTGAGAGCTGCAGCTCTTCAAACAACCTAATGCTTCCACACACCGGCTAATGAGCCAGGCGAATCTCTTCAAGGCTGTCTATTACTAAGTGGGCAGACCTGTTGACATACCCAACATGCACACACACACACACACACACACACACACACTGTAATTGGACTCCACTAAAGCAGTGGCTATGAGGAACAGGCTGAAGAGCACTTGGTTAGTTCACATCCTGTGTATTTCACTGGGAGTGGTGCCTGGGAAAGTGAGGTGGCCAGCATGTGAGGAAAGTGGAAAACTGAAAGGAAAGGAAGCTTCCATGTGGTCCTTGCTCCACTCTCCAGTGCGCCACTGGTTCTTATGTCACAAAATGTTTGAGAATCTTACGCATGAGAAAAAGTTCTGGTTACTAATGATATTAAAAAATATACGAGAGGAAAGATCGTTCCCTTCGGTATATTTGAAGCTTGTGGGTTGAGGCATTCATGACTTAAGTGTATATATATATATGTGTGTGTGTGTGTGTGTGTGTGAGTGTGGGATGCTGGAACCACCCTGACAGGCTCTGTGACTGATGGCAGGAGTAGGGTGGTAACAAGGGGCTTCTGGCAGGCTGTATTTGAAGGGTGGGATGGGGTGGAGGGGATCTGAAGGGGGTAGCAGGGGTAGTTCCCATGCTTCCCACCGTTGCTTTCACCACCCGCATCAAGTCTCCCCTTTCTCTTATCCGCACTCTTTTTTTTTTTTGTGCTGTTGTGACAGGCTGTATGTTGTTAAAACAAAAAAAAAAAAGAGTGAGAGAAATAAGGGGAAAGAGACCGAGATGGAGGGTGGAAAAGAAAGCGCAAGAGAGGAAGAGAAAGGAGAGAAAGAGGCGGTTCCCCGGAGGATTGGGCTAACGCCGTTAATGACGCGGGGGTCAGCACAGCTACTAAACAGTTTGCATTACTGGCAGGGTGGCCGTGAAAACAACACCTGCTGCTGCAGCCCTCGACAAAGGCAGCTGGGTCAACAGGCACTGTGGGAATGTATCAACTCTGGGAGGCCACTTGCATAAAACACAGACTGATAAATTAAAGGAGGGCCATGGCTTATTAGTTTAAGGCCTTCCTGGAGCCTGCCGTTCCTCTGCGCTGAATAGGAGGCCGAACACATTGGCTGCTCGGATGCTCTTTGTCCCGCTACTTGAGTAACCTGATTCTAGTTCGGAACTGAAACTTACAGTAAAAACAAAGTACCAAAAGTACCAAGGGTCCTGTACAACAACAAGATTTCAGTGGGTGATGGACTCATCGATGATTTGTATGTGTCTTTAGAGTGAAAAACTCCCTCACACTTCATTTCAGCTCCTAAATCTGATTCATTCTGATCTTGATTTATTCATTTCAATAACATACATTAACTTCTAAATCTTACGTGCTAGGTTTTAGGCTAGCTTTATTGTCAATGTGGCAAAGTACGCTAAAACCCGATTTATGTTTCCGCATCAAGCCTACGCAGAGCCTCTGCTGTAGGATTTATACTTGTGGCCTGGCGTGTCTGCGTCGCTCTGCAAGTCACACCACCAAACCTCTAGATGGCGGTGCCACTCCCTGGA
Organism: Clarias fuscus; assembly: GCA_030347435.1. Taxonomy (NCBI): domain Eukaryota; kingdom Metazoa; phylum Chordata; class Actinopteri; order Siluriformes; family Clariidae; genus Clarias; species Clarias fuscus. The sequence continues at coordinate 3,324,255 of CM059211.1, read as the reverse complement.
GTTTGGTCTTCTATAAACGATGGCGAACGAAATTGGATTTGGTTGGATTTAGGGCTAGTAGATGTCGAACGACAGTAACTATTGCTGAAATTACTGCAACGCAGAGAGAGAGAAGATGCCGCAGGAGATCAGTATGACCTCCACCTTAATTCAAAAATGGATGCATAGAAGAAGAAGCCAGGTGGACCAATGGCGGACATTTCTGATCAGACGGTCGCAGGTTCAAACCCCACCAAGTTAACAACGTAAGGCCCTTGAGCAAAGCCCTGTGTCTGACAAATGGTAAGTAAATTTTAGTTTGTGAAGAAGAAACATCCGCCATCCATTGGCTTGGTCAAGACCTCGCTTGAGCAAGTCATTGGACTATTTGTGACTTTAACGCACCTTACTTATTGGCTTTGAATTAAGAAGATATTTCAAATTTGACATGTTCTAGCTTTTTGTTTTTTCTGTAATCACGACTCAATCTTTTGCCTTGTGTTTTTCGTCACCATTTTTAATTGAATACATTATGCATAGTCCAACATACGTACAGTACATAAAAAGCTGTATATATGATGTTTGATGCATCCCTCACGGCAGTATCTAAGAACGGATTATCTTTTCCTACTGCCAGTGAGAATCCATCAGCAAAACGTACAAAATCCTAGGTGTCCCACAAGAAGTGCATTATTATTTTTCTTTTTCTTCCAGAACGACAGTTTTACTTCCCGGCATTTAACTTGCTCAATTTGACGATACAACAGTGGAGTTATCCTAACAGTGGGGTGTATTTTGGGAGTTACGTTCATCGTGCACGCCAGAATGAGCTTGGTCACGCTGCTCGCCGCTGTCCCTCGATCCGCTTTTTGTTATCTCCTGCTATTGTCTGGCAGTCTTTGTGAGTACATTGTGTCAGGAAAAATTTACTGTGTATTGTATCTGTAGGCCATTCAGTGACACTGCAAAGGGGCTTTGTCGAAGGCGAGGACGTGGTGGAGAGTTTGTAAGATTTAGGGGACAAAGTCAAATAAAGGGGGCTTTGGTAAAGACTTGGGGGTTATAGAACCAGAAAATGTGCAGAGTTTTTTCTTTTTTTCTTTTTTTTTTTTTTTGTATCCTACTTCTTCTTTCACACATCTCTAGCTTTCTCTCTCACTTGTGCACACACGTGCATACCTCCTAGCCTGTTGAGAAAGGCCTGAAGTGATTTGTGGCTTCCATAACGAAAGTACTTCATTAAAAGGCTTCTAAAAAGCCCATTCAGAACCCAAGAGCTCAGCGCTGAAATCCAATCCACTGAAAGGACAAAATCTGCATGAAACATATGCTTTATATACTATTTTTTTTTTCTCTTTACAGTACGCTCTAAAGCTCCATTATGTAAGGTATGTTGACCAAAATCGACCTACCACAGCCACCTGACTGCTTACGAGAAGTTTAGAATTACTTAGATGGGGGGGGGAGAAAAGCCGATCGCTTCTTTGTCGCTTTTGCACATTTTTGGTGAAAGTGTTTTGGTTTGTAGATTAATAAAATTAAGAAAAATATCTCAACAGCGGGAAGGTAAGAAACTTGAGCAAAATTGCACTGCTTTTAACCTAACAGACTTCCAACTGGGCTTAAAGGGGCGAGAGTCACCTTTCAATTTATGAACTGTCAGAAAAGGAATTAAGGGTTTTTTTTTCTTCTTGCGCGGCAGGGATGTCCTCGATGCCTAAGGTGCAAGTGGACATTCTCGTAAAGCACTCAGCACATCTAAATTACCGTCAGCTCAAATTGATGTTCTTGCTGCTTACTAAAAAGGGAACACCCGATACGATATTATCACGATACCTAGGCGCTGATTCGATTCGTACTGTGTTTGTTGAGATTTTCTTACATTTCTAAACCCAATTTAGCAAATATGCTGCTACTACCATATAGGATGGACGCTGTGCTGCAGGTGAATAGTTCAACGCGCACCACCTGTAGGGCAATAGAGGAACTGCAACATTTGAACACCTCAAATGCAAACATGTATAATAGAAAAAAATAATTTAAGATTTTGGATTTTGGAGTTCGTGTGGATTTGCCGCACAAAAAACAACTGGAATGATTTTTTTTCACGGTCGCATCTATGGGATTACATGATATCCTGGCTATATTGAGATAAGGAAACATTTTGACTTTATAAAAAGCAAAGTGCACCATTGTCAGTAATTTATTCATTTATTTAATACATTTTCAGCTATTTTGTCCAGAGTCGAGATGGAGCCAGAGCCTGTCCCAGGAACACTGCCTATTTATTATTCGATAATCGTGCATTGCTAAATAAACTCTGTCTAAAAGTCACTCTGTTGTAACATGGTTATTGAAACATCAGGGACAGTTGCTCAGATGCGTGCCCCCTCATCTCCCCCAAGCCTCACTGTGCGATAAAACCGACACAGCGAATCGGAATCTAAGCATGATGTGTTTGTTTTTAAGCCCTTCAATTCTCACAGATGCAAGGCCCAGAAGCAAAACGTCTACCATGCCGTGAAGTCACAGGTACATCAATGCAAGACCACCCGTCATGATGGTTTAAGCGAGATCTGTGATGTGACCGGCCCTCTGTGGTGTGGTAACGATATCCTGCGGACTGACGGGGTGTGTAAATCAGCACACCCAACACCGTAGTCCTTACAGACTAAACAAACTCGATCAATCATGGAAAGAATTGTTCCTTGGAAAAAACGCAGCATTGCCAGAAAACATAAATTCAAAAAAAAAAAAAAGAGTGAGAGAGGCCTGGGCAAGGAGGAAACATCTGTTGCGTAATTAATTGAGTTTGACTTGGGTGGCACTGTCATTACTTAGTTATATTTACAAAAGCGCTAATTACCGATTGCGTTTTTTTAAAATGATTCATTGCAATTCATTATAAATTGAGGCGGAAACGTATTTTCTTTTTCTTCTAGAATATTGTAATCATGAGCAAGTTCCCTATAATAGGTTCGATATGAACAATACAAAAAGGGGAAGACGGTGCTATGTTGTATTTTGAGTAAGGAATACAACTTTTGGTAGGGAAGCTCTATTGGTCACGTCAACCTGAGAACAGCTAGACCGTTAATAGTCAATGGTTAGATTTTGACTGGACTCAGCTCGGAACACTCCCTAACAGAGACATTCTCTGTCGTTATAAGGAAAACATCCCTCCTGTCCATGACAGGTGTGAAAGTCTCGTCAAGGCTTGGAAAATATGCCAGCGGAGACCACACATGCTCCACAGTTAACCAGTGACGCCTGAACTGCCCTGACAGTGTTGGTGTTAGAAACACATTACACTAACATTTAGAAATGGTATGCTTACTCTCCAATTATGGCTGAGGTTTGTGTTGGCTGAGACCGGCAGTCGTGTGATGATTTGTTTGAAGGGGCATGGTCCTTGTGTGTGTGTGTGTGTGTGTGCACGCAAAGGAAAGCGAAAGGAAGAATGTGACTATGATGTACTTAAAGTTGAAGAATGTAAAAAAGCTTGGGATAATCCCAAGCGCTCATTCTTCTTGTAAGCACAATACACAGGCTGAAACTGAGCGCTAGGCAGAAAGCAGAGTCTTATTACCCAAGTTAACAATTTGACATTAGATCACGGGGATGCTGAGACAGTCCAGGCTCACATTAAGTGGAATGAAGTCAGAGGAAATAGTGCTGAATACAGCTGAATACACCAATCGGCCAGAACTTTACGACCAGCGCCAGGTGAATCGGATAACGTTTATTAGCAATTAGTAAATCTGGGGACCGGATCATGAGCACCCAAGACTCATATATGCTCGCGGGGACCAAAGGCCAACCGATCCCACAGAAATGCCAATGTAAATAAAATAATAGGGTTGCTCAAGGGCTCAACTTGATGGTGCATGGGCTATAACCCCGGACCTTCAGTAACCCACTAAGCCACGGCCATAAAAAGTTAATGAACGCACCAGAACACTCAATGCATCACAGCTTGCTGTACTGTATATGGGGCTTAGCGGGCAAAAATCTTGACCTAACCTATACATTCCCCAGATCTCAATACGATCCATGCACCCATGGGATCTGATGGACAAACAAATCTCATCAATGACGGGTGCAACATACAGCAATCAGAGGTTTTGTGGAATCATGCCCCAAGGAGCCTGAGCTGTATGTGGTTTTAATTTTAAATGATTTACATCTTATTGGTGATTGGTGTTTATTGCTTTAAAGCAGTTTTTTCTCCAGTGGTTGGCCACTTGCTTCCATTTTTTTCCGTTCATTTGTTTGTTCATCCATTCACTTGTTTGTTTGTTTGTTTGCTCATTTGATCATTCAGCTCCAGTAACTTTATTTGGACCAGGACTGCCTTAGATCCAGAAGTACATTTTTAGAAAAGCAAGAAAACCAGAGAACCTGCTATATGATCTTAGAGACAACGTGCATAGAAACTCCAAGCAGACAGCCTAAGCTCAGGATGGAAACCTATAGCGACAGTATGATACCTGCTGCATCACTGTGCCCCCTTGTAAATAGTTGTAAAAAAGTAAAAAAGTTGGTATAATATCTATAAAGAGCTTGGTGAGTGGGTTGAGGTAACTTCTGCAGGTCTAATGTTCTGTAGTTTTGGACGTCTTGGAAGATTTCTACCATTGAGGTATAATAGTGAAAAGAGCTTGGTAATAGTAAAATGTTTTTGTTTTTTTACCTTTTAGGGTCCACCAGTTTGTAGAGCTTCCCACTGTGTAACTGCATGGGTAAGCTTTTGCTGGATGTCAAAATGTAGACCTCACCTGTAAAAAAAAAAAAAAAAAAGGAGATTGGGAAACCATGAGGACGTCATGTATGCAGAACTTGGTGTATCTACTATGTCAGATTCCCGATCCTGTTCCTGTTGTATCCAACACATGTAATGATCTAGTCGAATAAATCATTCTTCTATCTGCCATGTGCTTATGGAACGTTCATCAAATTGATCATTAGAATTGTGGTTTTGTATGTTCTGTAAATTATAGAGCTGCATTTTGCAAGTGACTGTTGCTTGGGCCTCAAGCCCATGTGTTTGATTTCATCCCTCTGAGCACCAGAACCAGATCTTACCCTCCCTTGCAGATCTCCACCGCTTGGATGGCAAAAAAAAATAAGACGGTGCCTTGCTCTGCTCATTCTAGGCATTTTGGAACAAGTAGTTCATGTTCCCCTGTGATAAGAGGTCAAGCGGGATTGTACAGCATGATGGAACACAGGCTTGCTGTGAGTCACTTGGAGGTTTGATTTCCACCAAGTCCTGCAATCCGATCCCTATGTTCTGACATGGAGGAACTTCATCACTGAACTTGGCACATGGTTCAGATAAATGATTGCTCTGGAGAGGAGAGAGGCTGTTATCACTGGGTGTGAGGGTAAATTTGTGGCTTGGTTGGGGAAGCTAATTGCAAATGGAAACCCTAGTCACTGACAAATCATTCTGACCTTTGAATCTTGTTCATATCTTCTGTCAGCAGCAAGAAAGAGAGGAAGTCATGTGTCAGGAAGTTAAAGTACTCTGTCATAATGGAATGTGCCATGGAGGAAAGGTATTATGGAGTGGGAGTTGGCTTTCCAGTGTGACCTTGGCAATGCCTGTTCTGTATCACTGAGTTATCCTTTTAAATTTTTAACTCTTTTTTTGGCTTCAAAGTCATCTGTATTCAGTGTCTTGAATAGATGCAAGGCATCTTAGTATTTTGGAAAGGACTATCCTGGACTAATGAGCAAGGTACTAAAGAATAGTAATAATAATAAGTAGTATTATATTTCAAACACATGCTTAGCAGTGATCAGAAAGCTAAGGGTGAAAATGAAGAGGTCACACTCACCTAGTTCATCTTCTCCAAATCCCAAGATGTGGCCAACCAATGTGGAACCGCACGAACTTCTACTTCCAAGGCAGAATGGCTTCTCCTGCCATGGTCGGTCCTCTGAGGGTCTCTGGAGTATTCTGAGCTTACTGAAATACCAACATGGTGTTAATTTAATCATCTTGGCGCTGAGAAGAAATTAGCAAAATCTGAAAGACCTCTAAGACCATGCAACATTATACACTGATCAGCCATAACATTAAAACACATAGGTTTCCCCTTGTACCAATAGGGTGGCTCTGGGAGTGTGCAGGAATTTGACGGATCCTTCGGGTGACTCTCTGGATAGGAAATGTTCGTCTGGCACATCCTGTGGGTGCTCAAACGGATCGGGAACTGGAGAGTTTGGAGACTGAGGTGCTTTGCCAGCTTGGCCCCATGCGTGGTGGGCGGTGATGCACTGGATGTTTCTATAATGCTCATCATTGACTGGAGCGTTGACTGGGATTGGAACAGACAGGTTGGCTTTTGGTCCACTCAGGCATGGCTGAGCCTTGGACGCCCATGATCCTGACATTGCTAGTCTACTGGTGATCAATGTTGTGAAATTCACCTATCAGTGGTCATAATGTCATGGCTGACCGGTTTACTTTTACGTTAAAAATTCAGGACAATCAAAATACATTTCTAAGAAAATGTTGTTTGTTAAGTATTCTCCATTTTTCGACAACATTAGAAGATATCAGAGGACGCTGAATATCTAGGTTTTGAACAAATTTCACATTTTCACTTTCTTTGCAAAAAACAATATCCCTTTTCCTCTACTAGGAATCAGGAAGTGTGCACACTTGGACACACCAAAGGAAAGCTGTCACTTAGCATCGTACAGATTAGAGCTAACTCCCTATACCTCTGTCACAACTAATTCAGAAGAAAACGTTAAGGAATTGTTTCTTACTTAACTTTATTCGTAACTACGTGCAAACATGTAAAACATACAGTTAGTATTGTACTTAATTGTCTTACCCATTTTTGTCACCAAACACGTAACTACCATAAAGTCTTCTTGATTGACAACCTCTGTAGATGAATCCACCAACTGGAAGTGCACCACTGCTGGACTCCAAGTCAAAAACAGATGGTTCATTTTCTGTATATAAAAAAAGAAGAGGCACACAATCCTATCATGTCAACAGCATGCCAATGAAAGTGTTGGGCATAGAAATTATGATTCAGTGGTTATTTGAGCATCCGTATTTCAAGCTTTTTTTCAAACCTGATTGCATCCTTCTATTATGTCACATTGTGCCATAACATGCATAGTATAGCAACAAAGACTCAGTTTGCTTACTTGAAAAAAAAGAAAAGAAAAAAAAAAGGCAATGTATATCTCATATTTCCAACAATCCTTCAGCATGCCAGTGGAGGAGGGTTTTAATGACCCATGGCTTGGAAACATTAAAAACAACTTTATTTTATGGATAGCTGACTGTGCTCCATTTTACGAAATGGCATCGTTAACGTCCAGCTTGTGTGAAGGAGGGTCCACAAGGGTTCTAACAAGGGTTTGTGTACTGTGTGTTTGAGACAGTGTGTATAGCAACATAAGTTATGGCAGCTTTGGGAATGGCCGATATAATAATGTTGCAGTCAGCGTGTTGTAAAACTACTCAGTGCTGTTTAATGAACCTATACTTTCAGCAAGTTGATGCTTTAATAGTGTTAAAGGACCAGTAATTTGCCCATTCATTAGTCCTTCTTTGGGGCATGCGTTAGTGGCGTATATAATATGCGAGCATCAACAGTAGGGTCAGACATTTAGCCATGTAAACCAGCTAATTCTTAGATTAGGGAAATCTAAGAAATCTTCTGGTATTGATAAGGCTCTCAGCCATAAGGGTTTGCTGAACTGAACCAAAGCACCATGGACATGTTAATTATGTCTGACAATGATGTATCGAATTCATGAACACAAAATTTTATTTCCCTGGCAACAACATTGTATAACTCTTTTGATTCAAAAGTTCTTCAGTTATCGTCCACAGCTGGAGATGCTTCAAAGGCCATGTTGTCACATTCTAAAAGAATGTAGCAATAGTAATGAAGTTAAAACTCAATACCGCGGTAATTCAGAAATGCTTTCTTTTCTTGTCTACTGCTATTGTAGTTATAAAGACATGAAAACTAGCGCTGAAAACTTGTTAACATTCATATCTCTAGTATAGATGGAGATGGATAGACATACCATAATCTTTCCCTTTGCTGATTTGCAGGATTCTTCCCGTTGTTGTGTTTCTTCCTGTCGCATCAGTACACAAGATCAGGAGGCTCCCGTTGGTGTCCATGTGAAGTTTATCCACTGCACACCTAAGACACGATGTTGATTAGGGCAGCCATTAGCCAATAATCTGGCCACAGAGTGGATTACTTATAGAAGCTGTGTGTAATACGCAGCTTGTCATAGTGTTTGTTTGAAACCAGTGGGAAGTCTCATTTCTACATTTTCCTAATGTCCCCGATATACAGTTGTTTGGGTTTGCATTTGTCCTGGATCTTTTTCTATTGAAACTTTGCTATGAATAAAGTTCCATAATAATAATAATAATAATAATAATAATAATAAATAGCAGATTGGCATTATTACATTGTTTCCAAAGAAACTGAAAAAAGGTTCATACCAAAACCTTTGAGGATACATAGCCTACAGATGGGTGACAAATGATTAAGTCACTAGAATAGCTTCAATATGCCTTGGCATTGTCTCTGAAACTTTCCTGGAAGGATGAACACTGTTCCTTTGATGATGGTGGTGGAGAACACATTGCTTCCAAAATCTCCAACAGTTTTTCAATTGAGTTGAGAGCTGGAGATATGGCCATAGTAGATAATTTACAGTACATGGCTTTAGAACTCATGAGATGGATTGGAGTCATTCCAGAATACACCATGGCCATCAGGACAGAAATGTTTGAATATAGGATAAAGGTGATCAGTCAGAAGAATGTTGGATTAATTGATGATGTCAAACCGTACCAAGCCAAGAAACAAATGACCCCAATAACCCCCCCCAAACTTTCTCTCTGGAGGAAGCATAGGAAGGTAGCATTAGTAGCCAAAACTACCATCAAAAACCAACCAGGTCCTTTATTCAGATGACTTCGGAGAACAGACTTAACCCAACCCTTAGTCGTCTACATATTATAATTATGACTTGCTGTGTACTTTGAAGTTTCGTGAAGCATCCTCATACCCACCTGCCAGGATCATGTAGTCCATGGGCGAAGATTTCTGGTGGCTGATTAGTGCTGTTGAAGTATGGGTTGTCTCCTGGTATGACATAAGGCGTGGGGCAGTGGTCCGTGTCGACATCTACCCTCAGAACCGATCCAGTGAAGTCACTGCAGCAACAAATCTCTTTTTTAGTTTAGTTGATAGAACAACCTACACCGCAAGCTCACTGCTCATTACGCAAATGGTTTTAGAGCTTTACATAGTTGTGTAGATTAGTGTTTTCAATGCTTTTCTGTGTTTTGTCGTGACCACCTAGTACTCGATGTTCATATTTCTTTACATAAACATTGTTGGTAGAATCACCTCAATCCATCCATCTCCTCCATATCATCCAGCGTGATCATCCCATCACCCAGGAAGATATGTAATAGCCCATCAGGTCCGAACAGCAACTGCCCACCCAAGTGCTTCCTGTGGAGCTCGGCCACCTCCATTAACACCCGGAAAGTCCTAGTGTCCACCTGGTTGGGGTTTTTCCTTGAAACAAACATGGGAAATGTTTAATCTACACCGTTTTTCTAGTCATTAATTAATCATGCAAAATGTTGAATCAAATGCATATAATGCTCGATTGCTATATTGTGTTTGAGCTCCGAAACTTAACCGAAAGTCTTAAAATGCCAAAATCAAACCTAAGTGAGTTTCCTTTCTTAACTGCTGCATGTTTTGCGATGGTGCAGAAAAGAATTCCCGTCAATGAACTTGTTTAATTATTCACCACCATTAAATCTCTATAAAAACATCCATCACTGCCATAAAATATTTTACAACATGCTTGGCAGTCAAGAACCTGGTTTCAAAACATATCCTGAAACATTTAATAACAATCGTTAAACAAATTTTATTTCCCCCTTCCATCAACGGTCGTTCGGTCTGAGATGTGAGCAGTGTGTAAGTGGCTGACTGTTACCTGGACACTGTATACTCGACCACACGGAGAATGTGGTCATGAGGGCCGATAGCCCAGCGCTCCTGGTTCGTCGTGTAGGAGACGTAGAGCTTGCCGTTTTTCTTATAATTGGGGTGGAATGCCAGGCTTAGCAAGCCCCTTTCATCTCCTCCCTGCAAGTCAGATGGGGAGCACAAAGAATCTAGAAGTTAATTATGTTCCCTTTTTAAAAGCCAGCGTAGGGCCAGGCTTAAAGCCAGGCCCCCCATGTCCCTTTCTGTCCCTCTCTTTCTTATTCTCTCCTTTTCTATCTCGCTCTCTCCATATGGGAGCCAGTTACCCCCATGCCCTCTTGCTCCGACTCTCTTTTATTCTCGCCCCCCTTTCTACCTCCTTGACTACTGCATTACAAACAATTATAAAACATTTGACTCCCAGCAACCCCTTTTTTTTTTTTCTCCCCTGGTCCTCCTTTTGGTTATGTGTGGCTCATTTTTGGGGCGAGGCCCCTCCATGATGCTTGGGCCCTCCCTGCAGCCTCCACCACACTAGTGATTTGTGTGTGTAATCTTTGGGGGGATATCCGCGAATGCAGCGGCGAGAGGCTGAAAGAATTTATTAGCTCACTGGCAGTTCGTAGAGAGCACAAAAAGCCCAGGAGTCCTTCAGCCCAAGCTGTGGGCCTCCACCTCCTTATTCCATCTCGACCCCCACCCTATTTCCCTCGCGCCCTCTGTTTTTTAATCCGTGAAAAATCTGAGAGGGGAGAAAAAAAGGAATGGAAAAAAAATAAATAAATAAAAATAAACAAGAAGCAAACTGCCAACTCCCACTGTCTTGGCAACATGTTTAGAATAGCAAAGAAATTGCTTGTGTAATAGGTAAACCTTTGTTTCACCCTGGGGGCAGTAACATCGGCTGTCACAACTCTGGTGGTCTACATCATCGTCAGCTGTAATAAGCAGCTGTATCATTTCAATCCCTGACCAAACGATCAGGTTGGGCTTTCATCTCTCTTTTTCTTGCATTGTTAGGAAAATGAAAAGAATGAACAGAATGCCAGACATATGTGTTCAAAATGTTTGAATAATAGCTTCTTCTTCTTCTTCTTCTTTTTTTTTAAAGCAAGATTGTTTTTGAACAAGGATTTAGCGCTTTGGGATCGGACGTAACATGGGAGGAGTGTTTTCGCCCCACAACGAGCCAATGCGGCGTGTCCAATAAACAAATACAGTATGCCGTCATGTCAGTTATGCGGCATTCCTTTCGGATATTTCACAGGAATTGAGTAAAGAGAGGTCTTCTGTGAACTGCTTGAGTTAACTCTGCGGTTCAGCTCGCGTATTGAGCCAAAACACACAGACCATAAATTGGTCAGAGAAGCTCTGTTAAGCTGCGCCGATCTAATCCAAGTTGGACAGGCCAGTGGCACAAATGTGGACGCGAGTCTGAACCATCTCTGGAATGCTCCACAGAGGAGTGTAAAAGATCTTCAGAGACTTGAGTAATCACACTCCGGAGTCTTTTCGTTTCGACCGCAAGAGTGGGAAATCCGACAGATAAATAATGACTTTATGGCCTCATTAGGCTCGACCAGACATTTGTTTTCTCCTGGTTTTTATTAAGCGCCTGTTCCTGGGTCAGCAGCTATAATGCAACTGAAGGAATGCATCTTCAGTGTGTTTCCTATTACATTCGTTGAATCATCTGAATCATATGTAGGACTCAAACAAACCCATGACTGGAATTGTATGAGCCTTAACATCGACCCTTGAAGCGAGCAGAGCCCAAGGATGATACTGCGTGGCAAGAAAGATCCACTCCGGACTCCTCTGATCTGAATTAGCAGCTGAAGTGTAGCTGACATGAAGCCAAATTCACTTCATTGTGGTCCATTTATCATCAGAAGACTAGGAATACCAGTGGGGCCAAGTTGTTGGCAGGCTCGCGCCCAGTGAACAGGTCTGCTTAATTGCAACGCTGGCACAAGCGTCCCGATCTTCAGCCAAGACACTTCAACCACGTATCTGCAAGCTCCTAAGGAATTTACAAGCTGGACATGTTGCACGATAGCCTTTCTTATGTAACAGCAACCATAACATATTACTCAAATCAGTGCTAACTAGCTTTCTGGTTTCTGTCTCTTTTATTATGATCTCTTTTTATTTAGACTCTCCTTAAGTGTATTATACCAGCAACAACTTCTGCTTTAAAACGCCTTCCTAGCAGAGGCTTAGTATATCTAGTGCGTGTCTGTTTTACAATATCCAGATTCAGGGAAGCAAGCATGCGATGACCATAAGAGCATGCCTTTATAAGTGTTCTGCCAGTAGTGGAACCAGAGCCAGGAAGCGAGAACGAGATGTGCTACAGCCACACACTACACACCACTCCTCCTAAATTTCACGTAGCCATTGGCAGTTTCCTGGCTTTTGGATTTCAAGGCATGAGGCATAGCTTAGCTCGGTGTAGCGTTTGATCCTAGCGTGCTCGCTCGGGAAATCCTAGCTTAAAAGCATTACCCACAAGCTGATTACAAGCTAAACAACAAAACAAACAAACAAACAAACAAACAAAAACGCTATCTGAACTCTTGATCCCAATCTCCGGGCTTGGTGTTCACACACATCTAGTGTTCCATCGCCTTCCAAAAACACACAATCCTACACCTGTTGTTATACATTACTGGAACTGGAAATGGACTACAATGGAAAATTGTATGGACGACGGCAAATCACAATGTTTTCGGCCACACTGGTTTACCTCGAGAGCTGGACTTTCTTCTGGGGATCAGGACAGTGCTGGTGGGGTGTTAAGTCAAGTGAGATGACAGCAGTGGTCGTTTCCTGAAGTGATCTGTTAAAAAGCAGGGGGTGAGCAGGAGGAAAAAGGCCATTTGTCAAAGCCGGGGTACTTATCTCAGACAGGTCTGAGAGCCCTTCTTGCTCATCTGAGTGAAAAACCCCAACAGCTGTGTGTGTAGTGTGACAGAGAGCATGATATGCCGTGAACTATTTGCTTCAGCGAGAAATACTTTATTGCAGCTGGCTGCCCTCGTTCTGGCAATAGAGCCACGCTCACGTTGCATACAGATGTCTTCATCTCCGCCGCCATGTACCCCGGACTAGCAGACACAACAGCGGAGCGGTCCCGTGCTTTCGCTGCTAACAATTCAACGTGCAACGAATCAAGTCTAAACTCTTAATCACCATCTCCCTCGCACAAATATTTTAAAAGATCAACACATGCTCCGGGTCTTTACGTGTCACCATGAGGACTGGAGTTCATTTCGGCATCTGGAAAAGCTTGACTCGACGCAAACCCAAAACAAGTTAATTGGCGAAGCACCGGTGCTTAAGCGTAGTCTTGCTCTGTCAAATCCAGACAACGTTAGCAGCTGGTTAACCTGGTAAACACCGCACAGCTGTGATGGCATGGAGGATTAAACCGAGCAAGATCATTATCCTACAATGCACAGCTGAATAGGAATATATATATATATATATATATATATATAAAAAAAAAAGAGTTTCAAACAGCAAACAATTCAGATTAGCCAGTTGGCTTGGGTGTCAGCTGACAGGGTTTAATTGTCCCACTTAAGGACTGAGGGAAAAGCGTTGCACTGGTGTGCAGGAAGGTGTCGGGAAAGAAGAATTCTATACGCATGTATAAAGAGGTCAGGAAGAATCATTCTGTCCGAGTCTCTTGACAAAATGCGAAGCAACCATGCCAAGTATGCTAGTCTAAAAGCGAGGCTCATTCGGAGTGATAGTGACAGAGGTGGAATTTACACGTGGTTCTGGACCCTTGGGGCTGAAGATACAGCAGATACTATTTAATCAGAGAACACCCACAGAGCTATAGTGGACAGTGCATTGTTACTGACTTGGTGTAATTGGCAGCGGGAGGATTGACGGTTTAAGGAAACACAGAACATTAGAATCATAGCAATGATAAAAATACAGTGCTATCTACTTTTCCTAAGGAACCAGGGGACCACAAAGAGCGCAACATCCTGTTGCTGCTTTGTATAAACACCGTCCGTTCTGTGCAGCTCTCTATGATAGCAGCCAAACTTCACAGAATAGGACTCCTGGGGACAACCAGGGCTTGAGACTTCCCTCATTTTGACATAATGAGTGTTGAATCCACAGCCAATTATGCTTAATTACGATAAGGTGCACAAGGTCTTCCTAGCGAAGCGTTCGCATGTCAAATTACGGAAGCCCCTAATCACTCTCTCTGGGGAAGAGAAAGAAGCATGCGACACATGTAAACTTCCTGTCAGATGCCGAACGCTCCCCCCATCGTGGGACGCTTTTGCAAATAAATGCATTTATAATTTACAAACGCACTTGCGGTGGGGACCGATAAACATCCGCAGTGGCACGCGGCAAAGCCCCTGTTGATGTATGGGAACATGTCTTACAATCGTGTGTCCACATGCTCCAATTTTACAGAAATTAAAATGAGGCGTAGCCTTGATTGGCTGCGGCATGAACAACAACGTACAAGTATATGCGACGTATAATAGCGTACATCATCGTCTTTTAGCTCTTAGACTTCTATAAGAGAGTGTGTGATGCATGGTCACATGGCCTCCGTATCACATGATTTGCTCAAGATCCTATTCTTAATAACAGACCTGTGATTTAAGAAATTCACTATGTTCCGCTTACAACGTCAGATCGATTACATGCACAGTTAAGTGCAGCTATGGATAGAACTCGTACAGGCCATTTCACTGGACCGTTGTGCTTGTCCCATTATATAAGCATGGCAGTGGAATTGATTTATTGACGAGGCAGGTCCTATTCTTTTTTTTTTGTTGTTGTTTTTTTGGATTTTTCCCCGATTTTCTCCCTAATTTAGTCGTGTCCAATTCCTCCCCGTCACTAGGGGGCTCCCACATTAAGGCTACTACTACCACTCAGCCGGGAGGGCCGAAGACTATCACGTGTTTCCTCCGAACCACGTGACGCCAGCCGACCGCATCTTTTCGAACTGCTCGCTCGCGCACCGTTGGGGGCGGCGTAACACACTCGGAGGACAGCGCTATCCGCTCCCTCCGTTGCGCGAGCTCACAGACGCCCCTGACTGGCTGTAGAGCCGTGATTAATGTGGGAGCACTAAGTACCTCTCATCCCTCCCCTCTGAGAGAGCTCGGCCAATCAGCTCTCTCTAGACCTCCGGCTGCGAGAGGTTACAGCACCACCCGGGATCCGAACTAGCGATCTCCGGATGATAGGGCGAGCGCTTTAACCACTGCGCCACTCGGAGGCAGCAGGTCCTATTCTGGTACGATAGATGGCGATATCCCCCTTTCAGCTCGTTAGTATTGTATTCCGGATCGACCCATTTTGTCGCAGAAGATAGCTAGTGGTAAACTGGTACCATGTTGAACTTTACAGTGCTGTTTGTTTCATATATGCTGTACGAGTTACTATTTGTACAAATTAGATGCACACTATCCTTTGTGGTTAGCCTTTGCGTTATCCAAAGGCAGACGTCCCCGCCGTATTGTTAAGGGCCTCTTCCAGTCTTCCACTGCATTTTGCTTGTCTTCTGAGTCGAAGCCCAGGACAGGCAGTGGCCCGAATCCCTACTGCATGATATGGGTGCGCTAGTCCGACTTTAAGATGTTTGATTGAGTAAGATTTCAGTCTGACTAACATACTTACGTTTATTTTAAAAGTGTGTTTTAGTCGGACAAACACAATTAGTCAGACTGACACCATGTAACGAGTGTAAAGAAGAAAGTGCGATTAAAAAAAAAAAAAAAAAAAAACACAACCAAGTCAGTTTTAGATAACGAAGAACATGTTTTGCCCCAATAGCATCTTCCGTATATTGTACCCTTCCATATATAGTAGCACTAGTGGGTTCTGTGTTATTCTACTCACTCCTTCTATTGATACCAGCACTGTATCTGGCTTAAAATCTTTGAATTTTTAAGATCCGGGGCTGCAGGGCACAGACAAAGTCTGACACATGAAGGTAAAAAGTCTGGCCTTAGGTTTCCCCCCAAACGTCCTTAGCCTGTATTTAGTTCAACATGAAAATAGACTAAAAATGCACTTGATTTTGCATTACGGCATCCTGGAGATACCAGGAGCCCAGGATAGATGGATTTCCATTAGGTGCTAATTGCTCTTCAGTACAGACACGTTCACATCTTCCTGTCTGGAACTAATCCATGGAGTAGAGCGATGTGTATTCAAAGAAGCACTCCTCTCTCTCTCTCTCTGAGCTATTCATGACTGTGCCTGACACTGAATATGTCTGTTTATTTTTGCTCTATAAAAGCATGCTGGTATTGTCAGGAATGCACTTCCACACTGAGTTCAGGTAATACACATCACCTCTGTTGAACCAGATCAGAAAAAAAACAAAAAAAAAAAAAAAACAATACACGTGCTATTTAACAAATTGCGGGCCATGCAAAAAGTCAAAAGCTCTTGTTTGACGAGGAAATAAACCAGATGTTTCAGCTTCTTGCACCCAAATCTGTATACTAATGATGTGCACAGGACCTTATTAATCCCATTCCCACGACCTCCCAAAGGAATTCTGATTGATCTCCATTCACCTAATCTAAAACGTTTGATATTGATATTATATGATATAATTACATATTTTCTCACATACTGTTCATATTTAAAAATTGTTAAATGAGTTAATGATGATGCATGAATGAAAACAGGAAATGCATCATGCAGTGCTGTGCAAAGAGGGTGCAATTTCTAATTATATGGCTAATTAACTTTCTGTTAATTAAAACTGTCCACTCTCTTTTGCTGGATCTTTTTGGATTTGGTGAACTATAGCAATGGTTGATGTGTAATTGTACAACATTATTAGGGCAAAATCTGAAACCAATCATTTTATTTGGTCTTTTTGGCCAGAATTCAGCCACAGTGACTGGGTTTTCCCAGACCACCACACGTACTACTGGCCCAAGTGAACAGTCTAAAGTGCTGTTTTTACAGTATTTCCACCCACTCACTAGCATTTGAATCACCCATAATGCTTCAGTGTGTCTCACCTTGATCCCAGTTTGCACTAGCTTGTGGATGTCCAGATATGGCTCTTTAAGAAGCTCCATATCATGGGTGAGGATGCGCACGAATCCTTCCTTCTCCACGATGAAAAGGCGCTGCGAGCCGTCCCCACAATGCACCACGGCCACCGGATGACGTAGTCCACTCAAGATCTCCTGAGCGCAGTAGCAGTTGTGCTTATGCTTCCTGATGAAGAGAGCAGCTGAGTCAGATCACTGAATAATAGATTGTTAAAACAACATTAGGTGGCTTGGAGGTTAGCACTGGCGCCGTGCACCTCCGGGCGGAGTCCGTGTTCGAGTCCCGCCTCGGGTCTGTGTTCGTGGAGTTTGCGCGTTCTTCCTGTGCTTAGTGGGTTTCCTCCAGCTAGTCCGGGTTTCCTCCCACAGTCCAGAGGCATGCAGATTAGTCTAACTGCCTGTAGTGTGTGGATGACCATGTGAGAGGGTGTGTACTGTATGTGTGTGCCTTGCAATGGCCTGGCACCCGGTTCCAAGGTGTAACACTCTAGACGAGAATGCTTCATATAATGGATTTTAAAGTGATTCGTATTTTACTGTTTCCTGTATAAATTGGTGAACGGGTGTCTCAGGACAGGACACTGTGCGTCATGTGGTTTCTCAATAACATAACATAAACTGCATTATTGATCTTGAGGACGTGGAAAAGGGGAGGGGAGGTCAATGAGGAAGTGACATTTAAAAGTAATTATAAAAGGACAAATTAGTATTTGTGATGATTGACATTGCTTTAATATGAGAAGACATCCTTAGTGTCACAGAGTTGACCAGTTATCTATACCAGCAAGTGCGTCAGGAGCATTAGCGCGGTCAGCAGCAGGTGCCGGCAGCTACAAAGGGATTCGCCACAGGTTTAGGAATGCACCAGGCGATCCCGACGATACGGACATTCCCGTTTGTTTTGTCTGATATTCACACTGATAAATATCAGACAAGTATGTCTATGTTTGAAGAGTTACTATCTACTCATATTTACATTACTGAACATATCTAAAGTGTTTCCTCATTGCTCTGGCTCCAAGGATGGAACAAATGAAAGATGTTTTGGCAAAAAAGTCAGGCGTGGATTAAAGTGCCCCGGAGCAAACGTAAACTAAAACCGATGTAGTCCATATATCAGAATCCTGAGGTTCAAACTCAACATAGGAGTGAACATTTAGGCCGGAACGGTTTTTTTTTTTTTTTTTCAAAAAATTAAAAAAGGACACCTTTTTTTGTTGGTTCTCCTCTAATGCTATCAGCTGAGAAAGCTGCTTTTAGAGCCCGTCCCTGACCGTGTCCTTTCACATTAGCTTCAAAGCCCACTGGTCCAGATCAGAGCAGGAGCAGTATAAGCACTTTCTTTGTGCCCGTAAAGCTGGCTAAACCAGCACTAGACAAACAAACCTGGCGCGGGCCATGGGAAGGAGGGGGCATCGCGCCAGGCCGAAAAGCACAAGCTAGGAATATTTTTACATGTAGGCTCATTCATGCATGTTGGGCCATCAATGACCCCTGCTCTTAATCTGCCAAAAAGCAGAACTGATAAGTGCTGGCGTTCATCATCCGATGAATCCAATTTTTTAAATCATCAGCACCGAGCTAACTGTGACGTCGATGCTGTTAAGGAAGCCGTCTAATCTAGGAATGTCAAGGATTGCTCTCGTGTAAAGAAATGCAACAATCGAGCAATTAAATCACTGAAATCCGAATGTACGTCTATACGTACCTGTTGATCGCTTCGATTCGCTCATCTCCCAAGTAGTTGGAGTCCTGCCCGCGCAGTAGCTTTCGGTGGAAATCGGGAAAGCACAGGCCCCCGTTCCTCCTCCCGTAGTATTGGCAGAACTCGTCTACATCGGCTTGGAACAGCTCTGCCAAACACAGACAGACAACTGCGCTCAGCCCGAAACAGACACCACGCGAGTCTTAGAGGATGATGTCATCGCCTCCAAGACCAGCAGAATCCCCTGTAGTTAAAGCTGTTCCCCAGGCAAGCTCACACAGTTCGAGACGTCTCACCACAGGCTCAAGCTAAATCCCATCTGTGGTTACGGTGCACTAGCTGGACACTCGCTAGCTTTAACATTTATAAATCTTACTCGTAGATGAACCTGTAATCCAGAGCGTTGCTGAGTCTGTAGTACAGTAGCTGTGGAGTTTATGTAACATTGCAACTACAGATATACGGTATATGGGAAGTAAAGGTAAAACACATTTTAAACATCCTTTATATCAAGTTATGCACATGTTTCCGATGAATGAATAAAAAATAACAGTCTGCCGAATCTATAACGCGAGTACATTCCGGCCATGAAATATTTGAGATATTCTAACAATTCATCGTTTTCTGAATTTCCAAAAGGTCATGGGGGAAAAAAAAAAAAAAAAAAGTTCTCTGATTTGTTCTTTTTTTTTTTTCAGCGATATTGACTCAACCCTGGATCTTACGGCTACAGTCACATTACCAACCTGGAGTGACGCAAATCTGATTGAAATTTTTTTTTTTTTACCCTAATATAATACAGATCTGTTTTTAGGGCTGTCTGAAAGTGCAAACCTGAAGTTTTTCTGATTGTATCTGAATCTCTTTTATACACGGTCCTAGATCGGATATATACGCCGATACCCGGTCACGCGACTTGAATGAGAAGGCGCAGATCAGATTTCGTGCATGTGATGCTCGCTGACGTCATCAGTCGGCACCGGCAGCGCGGGGATTTCATGGCAATGCTATCAACAGCTGCTAAACCAGCTTAAGTGAGACGTCTGGCTTTCTTCCTTCTTCTGGACATCAACAAATACAGCCGGCTAACTGCTCGCTGTCATCCAACGCAAAACCTCAAACATGTTTTTTTTTTTTTGTTGTTGCTAAAATTGCATCTCTTGTTTAAAACGAACGGACGCTCGAACAAATGTGACGTGTTTTATCCCAGATAACGTGAGCAAAGACGCATCGTTGTGCGCACGTGTGCCGCTTCAGAGGACAGACACTTACTTCCACACTGTTGCGGAGCGTCTGCTGGGGAGGGCAGAGCAAAGACACCAGTGATCGAAACACAAACACACTCGCCACTTTACTTTCATCTTCAACAAACCCCTTCGCTTTGCCTGAGGAGTGTGTGTTTGTTGTATGTGTGCTGGTGCTGGTGCTGGTGCTGGGGGTGACCACACCAACAACTGAGGTGATAGGATATCCCTAAACATCTAAACACAACAAGGAGATCAAAGCCACACGCACATACACGCTCAGCCATGCCACCCACGCGGGAGTTGTTATCTCAGGCCTGCTAGCGCGAGTGCCGCGTCATAGCGAGACGAAGCAGTAAACGTCTTTATGGGGATACTACCTAGTGTGGTAATGGACTGAGGTGTCTCTGGTGCTGAATGATGGATAAGGAGCCCATAAAAGATGCTGTTTGTGGGCTCTGCGGAGTTTCAGATAGCTATAAATAGGTGCTAATTCATGGCTTTGGTGATGAACAACAGTGACGGAATGAAATACCGTCATTTCTTTAGGACTTTAAAAAGATCTATCAAATGGGTTATTGGTTTCGACATCCAGTACTGTGCAAAAGTTTGTGCCACCCAAATGCTTCATATTTTGTTCCAAAGAGCCTTTCTTGTATATTTAATATAGACTTGGGAAATAGTTCTCCAGGCTTCCTGAAGGATTTTTTTCTCTCTCGTTTTTGTCTCTCTCTCTCTCTCTTTTTTGAATCATTCAAGCATAAAAAGCATCTAGCTAGGGCTAGGCAAGGCATGAACGAGTGAGAAGCAGGTGCAGATGATCAGGCCGGTGATTAGTTTACTGCTGATGCCGAATGCCGAGTGGTTGGAACCGACGAGAGGGGGAATGAGGTCGCTGCTGAGGTCGTTACAGAAATAACCATGTTTTTAAATAATATGTTTAGGCAAAAGCATTTCTTCCCATCTCTTTAATGCAATCTATATCATTTAATTTAATTTAATTTAATACAAGGAAATACTGTTGCATATGATTAATGATGTAATCTACATTACAACGTTATTTACAAGAGCTCGTCTATCATGCGAAATGTAGTTGGCTAACTCTCTAATTATAGAAATGATGGTCGGCAATAGTTGAATGCCAACGATACCAAGAAGTTTGTTGGCCGTTTTTAAGGATTTTGTCTACCGTTTGTCTACGAATGTCAGCTCAAATCCCAGCACTGTCTCCTCCTAAGTGGCTCTGGATAAAAGTGTCAGGCAAATATGTGAAGAATGAAAATGACATCCAGTTCTCCTGCTCGTGCAACCTCCTTTAGAGTACGCCTCCATTATCCTGACATGAAGCAATACATTTGAGACAACGGCGCATATTTATGGCACCTTCAGCAGTTTTAAGAGAAAAATGAGAGAGCCATGTGACCTCAGCGCTCTCTCCCACATTTATGGGCATGTGGGCAAGTTCATCGCGCGTATAACGTGCTCATTCCGCTGTATTCATATTCACACGAACCGGAATTCCGGTCCAGGCTTTTGGCGTCAGAGTGAGATGGCCTACTAAGTCAAAGGACTTCTACCAGTGAACTGAACAACTTCAATTTGGGCGCTAATAGCGTTCTTTGTTAGGCTCGAAATGTGCGACTTGTATTTTGACACTAATGTGATTAGCAACAGCGTTGATGTTGAGTGATTTACCTTGTACTAGCTGAATTCTCAATAGGTCAAACGCTGGTGATCCACTTAAAAAAAAAATGGAAAAAAGTTGAGTATACTTTTGCATCCTTGAAAAGAGTCTCCAGTGTCAGCGCTTGCTTGCGATTTGTCTTCTACCACAGCAAGGATTTTAGGGGAGAGGACATTGAATTTTGCGGATTCTTGTTAAAATTTTTATAGAGTTTTGCGCTATGGCCAGTAGAGTGCGATATGTGAAATTAGCAATTTTGGCAAAAATCGGTTGATGAATATCTCATCTTCCTGATCCTTCAACAGAATCGACAAGGTTTTAAGCCTAAACATTGTTTTAAAGCACTTTAATCAAGGCTATCCAAGCTGGTTACTCCAGTTGTGATGCATTTTTACATATACATGCATTTTTTTTTTTTTTTTTTTTTGCATGTACTGTATATGAAGAGAAATTCTGGTGTCAAAATGTGGTTGAGGATTTCCTTCTCTTATTCTGTCACATAATCTGCATTTAAATATTATAAAATAGGGTTTTTCCCCCCCCTAAGCCTCTCCTCATCAAGAAATTCTGACATGATGCAGTAGTACAGTTATCCAAATGGAGCCTATTGAACTAGGATTCTGCAATAAGCACAACTCAAATCGACTAAATACCGTGTTTTTATTTGACGAATTTCACAAATTGTAACTTAAAATAGGGGGAAAAAGGCTGGTTCAGTATCGACTCTTTATAGCAGCTCTAACATACTGTACGTACATGCCAACCGGAACTAACTTGCTTTGTTGCAATATCAGATGTAACTACAAATGAATAATAATTTTTTTAAAAATCATGTACATTTCAAAAAGAAATAAAATATTGTCAAACGATTTGGTTTTCTTTGTAGTTACTTTATAGCTGGCGGAGATTCTGAGAAAAAAAAAATCATTATTCCTTATTCCTTATTCATTTTAACAAAGAACAAAATGATATAAGAGGAATAAAATTCTTGGTGTTATTACTTCTGGTTGAGGCGTCTCACCACTGCGTTGCTGATTATTGTCATTATACCCTGAAGTTTGTTGCACCGTCCACATTGAGAGTTTGTATTTTCATCTTATAATAAACCGCTCGGGGGGGGAAAAAGGCCCAGAATATAAAAGTATTCACTAGAAAATAAATTATATGTACATAAAAAAAAAAATTAAAAAAAAACCTACAACGGTTCTAATTTATGGTTAACAACTTCCCTAAACATATGGCAAAATGACTACATGGCCACACACCGTCTGCGCATCCGCACGGTACGGCCCGGTTTTATTGTACTGCTCGGAGAGCGCGACTCTGTCCACATCGCTGCTTCTATGGTTATACTTGCATCTGGTTATCTTCCAGCTCAACCTGGGTGGCCACCCAAAGTACTTGACATCTTGATGCACTTCAGCAGTTTTACATATACACAACCTTTGTAGAAAAATAAATGTGTCATTCGTCACCACATATGCTGATTTTGAAAGAGAGCGAGAGGGGAGGAGGGACGAGGAGGGGAGCCGAGGACTTCTGTTCCCTCGTCTTTACCGGTTCCTTTCTGTGTCGGCCTGCTTTTTTAACCGCAACAGTTTCGCATCGATCGTTTTTCGCCATGTTTGACCGACGATATGTTTAGAACGGCTGATTTGTTTGTGTATCTGTGTACAAGTGTGTATGTGTGTGGCCTGCTTGTATATCTACCCCTGTCTAATCTGCATACCATCCCATCAGATGGAATGTGCCAAGCAGTGACAGTTGCGGCCGGTGACACACCCAGGCAAACACAGGAAGTTTGTTCCTAATGCCATTCATGCTATAAAACATAACCCCCCCCCCCACACACACCCATTATAGCCGCCTAATGTTTAACCGTCGCAATTTTCTTCTTTCGGCTCGGCAGCAAGCATACACTGTTTAGACGTTCTTGAATGCACCACCAAGGAAAAACAAACCGCAGAAGCGGACGGCTGTCATAAAACAGCTGGTATTTTCCGCCACACCGCGCAGCAGGGCAAGGTGTCAGGGGCGGTCGTGTCTAGACCTTAGTCATACACGTGCACCCGGGCTCCACTGACGTAAATGCAGACTATTAACATTAAACCATTCATTCAGATCTATTCATGCTGCTCGATTGTCAGGATTTATTTTGGGTATGTGTGTGCGTATATATGAGTGCCTATATGTGTGTGTGTGTGTGTGTGTGTGTGTCCACTCATGGGTGCTGAGGTGTGTCTGACAGCTGCGACATGACAGTGCGTGAGAACGCCACTTGGTCCGTGATTGCTTGCATTGAGATATGACTTGAAACCATTACGACTGATAAAAGTTCCCTGAAAAATGTCACAAGGCTTTGGTAGATTTATATGTTTATGCATAAACTTTTTAAAAATTTAATGGAATTTATGTTTTTTTTTTTTTTTTTGGAGATTTGCATTTGATTATTGAACAAACTAAAATAGCATAACCTGTGCCGAGCGTCGTGAATCCAAGGGGATTCTGCTGTTTTTCAGCTCGTACCAAAAAGCAGAAATATTTAGACGTTCACATAATCCTTCGGTGGAAGCACAGAACGCCGGAGCTCGACGGGCTTATAGAACCTTTCTGATGCATCGTGTGGGATGGCATTGTGTGGAGAAAAAAAGAAAGAAAAAAAAAAAAAAGGCAAGCAAGCAGTACGTCCTGTACGCCAGGACTAATCAGTCAGCTTTGTTAGGGTTTGGCAGAAGCCTTGAGCACCATATTTATGTGTGTGTATATGTGTGACCCATAAACAGTGGCCGCTGCTGTGGGATAAGTCAATACCTTTCGCTCAGTGTCTAGATGCGTAGCATCTGTGGAATGATAATCCTTGTATTGTAACCTTTACTGGGATTTTATTCAAACATTTGGAAAGGGTCTGGCTCTGACGTCTTTTCCTCCGGCTTTAGGCTAAGCATGCATGCTGTAAACGTCCATGTGCTCACAGGGGAGCGAGGTTAGGAGCTGTATTACATAATGAAAAGACCTCTGGAACAAACACTCAGTTAGACATTTGCTGTACTGCTGTTGCTTTTACGACATTTGATTCGTTTTCGCTTGGAAACTAATTAACTTGTAGCACTGCCATTTGAGGTTTGCAAGCGTTACGCGATTTTTTTGGTATAAACGGCTCTGAAGCATCAAACAAGGTTGACTTATGAGCGCTGTCAGTTTATCTTACCTGGTACGTGCCCCCTGCAGGTATAGTAGAACTCTTCGCAGTAGCCGAGGCAAAGACGCGGCAGATCTGGTTCATGGTGTCGTGCTGACTCTTGTTCGGATAAGTGGAAGAGCATCTGGGCGTTTGGTGAGCAGCGGGCACACTTGATCTCCTCCAGCAGTCTGGAACACTCCGTGTTATTGGTGGAGAAGATCTGAGGAGATCAGGCAACCGGTGTTACAGCAACAACATTTAAGAATTCTTCAAACATTATGTCTATAGAAGCAGAACACATATCTCTGAATGGATTTGGGGCTTTTTTTTTTTTCGTAATTGGGTTGACTCTGACTGTCTTTGAGGAAAATCCTGGGGTGAATTGAACTGGCTTTCGAGTCTTAGTGGGTGATTCTGATTTGGTTGTTCGATAGATATTTTGTTGAGTCCTGTTGGCATGATTGGCATTTGAATAAGCCTGTGGCTTTTGAGTCTCGATGGATTTGCGATAATTCTGTATTAGAATCTCATTGCAGTCTGCTTGGCATTTGGATCATTTGAGGCTTTGCTTTTCTTGTCTTGTTGGCCTTGGGATGAGTCTGGCTGGCAATGGAATAAGCTTTATTGTCTATTTGAATCTTGGTGATTTTGGCACGGGTAGGGAGGGTGAGCCTGATTGGCACTGGAAAGAGCCTCGTTGGTGTATGATTGGCAGTGTATTGAGTCACATAGGCTTTTCTAATTCACTGGCTTTGGAGTGAATCTGAGTGGCATTATGATGGGATTTCTTTGGTCTTTGGCGTCACAAAGGTTGCTCGACCACTTGATGAAGCTGATCCACTTTAAAAAGATGATAATAGAGGCTGCCAAACAGTTAAATTTAGATAAAAATCAGTTCGATCTAAAATTACACATCACATGTTGGCAGCATGCCATGCTAAAAAAAAAAAAAAAAAAAAAAAATTATTTTTTTTAAACAACACGGTAGAGCAAAATGCAGGAAAAGAACGTGTGTGCGTTCTAAATGCTCTTTTAAGTCAGCAAACAAATGCGAACAAATAGATTGGGGCCGAGAAAATTAGCAGGCTTATTTACGTAACAAATTAGCTGTAATAAAACAACAGTGTAATGGGCCTCCCCTCCACAGGCGTGCGCCTGTGGCCCAGCAGCAGCCGCCTGGTACCACTCGCCTGCTCTGTGTGAGGTCCATGTGTAAACACCAATTTAGAGATAGACAGGCACATCATTCCACCGCTGGGATCAACAAATTAGCAGTCTGTCCAAGTCAATTAAAGCTGTGGCCTGGCCCCAGCCTCTTAAACAGGAACCTACAGCCACAAAAGTTAAGGTTTTAACTTTATAATTAAGTCTATAATTCAGCCAAATTAGCCCTGAAAGACATTTGATTGGTGGTGGTGATTATACAAGAAGGGAGATAAATGAAACTGTAAGGAAACTGAGAATGCAATGTTGTGATGACCAATTCTATGAGGACGGTATGTTAGGAAATGAAGCTTAAGCCATTCAGATTCTCCAACATAGTACAGAAGCGTCTGGGACATTCTTTCCTGACTCTTCTGGTTGGTTCCCCAGCTCGTCGAGGACCTCTTCTCCTGCTTTTAAATTGCCCATTGATCTAGCAAGCCGTGGACCGGCACATGGTCCACGGAGAGCAGCATTTGTGCGCTCTCAAGCATGCCCAGTGCCCATATGCTGTTGGGATAGGCTCCAGTGATGCCATCACCCGTACCACAAACAAGCGCACCTTTGTTTGTTGGGGTAGGGGAAAAAAAAAAAAAAAAAAAAAAACTATATGTGCTCTAAAATTTGAAAGTATTTCCTAAAGAGGGATGAGAAACCATCCGGGTAAGTCATGAAGATTTCACCCTTTTTTAAGTCAGGCATCATTCCTGACAAGTTGCTTCATGAATTAATTGCTTCCATTACATAACAAGAATGAAGGCCAAGTCATACGACATGGTTAACATTAATAGCAAATGTTATAAACGAACCATTAAACAAACATTAAACCTGGGAATAAACTTGTGTCAAACCTTCCTTTGATCCCCGTGCACTAAAATGTTCTGTTCAGCACATACTCTAAGACATGAATCTCTAAATAAATGTTGCTTATGCCTTGTTTTAACATTATATATATATATATATATATATATTTTTTTTTTATAATAAGAAAATCATCAAGATCATCCAGAGCGGTACTGCAGCTGCTGGGGTTACTTATTAAGATCCGCACAATTGCCTTTGTCAGTGAGATTACCAGAACAAACATATAAACACACAAAGACACACTTGAAGACAATTGCTTGTCATTCAACCTTACACAATGGAGGCGGCTGAAGTCCCACAAGGCCACACGGTAAGAGGCAACCAGGAGGCCAAGGAGTCGCATTACGTCATGGATAGGCAAAAGTGTGTACAAATGGAGGTTTAATGAAATCTGCTTCAGAAATGATTCGCAGATCTGATCGTAGGATATTGTGAGAATTCGCATTAACCTGACTATCTAGTTCTTTAAGGGAACAAGCTCATCTGTGGCTGAGGTGTTTAAGGGCTTAAGCCAAACACTTTTGGTCCCTTGGGGGGAATAGGTGTAAGTTTTCAAAGGGGGCAGGCGGGGGGGTGGGGGGGGGGGGGGGGGGGGAGCAGGGCAAACGCTCTCCCCACGGCATTAACACTTGGCCAGGACCGAGCACTCGGGAGAGTGATGTTCTCCAGCTCCAGCCATTAGTGAAACTAACAAACACAATGGTGTTGTTGTTATTCTTTTGCCATTGGCTCAAAAGGCTCCGTGTGTGGGCAGTGTAGCGGGGAGGAGGAGATGTCCACTCCCTGTTTTTGTTCCATTCAGAACCACTCTTATTTGCATGACTTGAGCAAATGAAATGATGCAATATGGCTTTTTTATACCAAAGTGTAATGCCACCCAGCCACATGGGCTGCCCGACCAAGGCCTTTTACATGAGAAAAGGGGCACTTTTTTTTTTTTTTTTTTGCTGTGAATTTGCTATAGAATCACAAAAGTTTTTTTTTTTTTTTTTTTTTTTAAACATTTTTTTATTTGGTCCATGATTTAATTAAAGCATGGAGTCAATGTGACCGAGTTTGCCAATGCAAAAGAATTGGCAAATAGACACATAAATCTGCATTTAAATAAAACCTGTGTGCTGGAAACATCAGGCAGGAATTTGTTCAGGTAATAGCTGGTGAACATTGGTGTGTTTTCATGAATGACTGAACATTTATAAAAACCAAACAGGACAGGACGCAGACATGGACATTGAACATATCGATGAAACAGGCTAATGCAGAACCACGCATCGAGAACATCCCTAAAACCAGACGGATGCATGAAACCACAATGAACCTGCTTATGTCTATAAACCTCAAGGAATTACCATTAATAGCTACAAAGCGAGGTTTTAAGTCAGATTCGATTCGATTGAACTTTATTATTGTCTGTGAGCAAATCGTTGTGGAGAACGCAATGACGGAGGCTATTATATAGAATATGTGCAACAGTTATAGTAGTGCAATGCTGAGTATTTACAATTTATAAACAGTATTGAGTTATTGAGTCCTTTTTACAGTATGTTATAGATAGCGATAAAATGAGATCTTTACACCCACCTTGACTTTCATGACTTTCAATCTGTACAAAAGGTTATAAAAAGGTCATGACTTGCTTAGGTTTTTTATTTTTTTATTTTATTTTAATATCTATATGATGAATGAATGAGATAAATCCCATTTACACTCTTTACTTAAATCACTTCATTGGATTGAAATGTTACAAAGGTTAGGGTTAGAGGTTAATCCAGATCTATTCTGAATGAGATGGATGGTCAGGCAGTGCCAAGCCAGAGTTTGAAGCGCATCTCGTTTTACACTTAATCAAGACAACATGAAAGTCCGGGGGCTTTAACACACCTGATTCATGCGCGGGTGTGTGAGAGCAGGACCAGACAACGATGACAAGACGGTAGCGTATAAAGCAAGCGTGTGAGTGCGTTACCGTGGGGTCTGTCCGGTGCGTGACTCTGCGGCTCGGGCAGCACGAGGCGCGCGGGTAGAGCGCGGAGCAGACGTCTCCAACGCCGCCGCCGCCGCTGCCGCCGCC
This sequence comes from Clarias fuscus, assembly GCA_030347435.1. Taxonomy (NCBI): domain Eukaryota; kingdom Metazoa; phylum Chordata; class Actinopteri; order Siluriformes; family Clariidae; genus Clarias; species Clarias fuscus. Next base: position 3,295,235 of record CM059211.1, on the reverse strand, counting down.
GCCGGGTGCTTTGCGCTCCTTCTTCTTCAGGCGCCTCGGCAGACTCCCGTCGTAGCATCTCCGCCTGCGCGGACTCAGCTCGCCCTTGTCGCCCCACTTGGCGTCCGCGCACTCCCACAGGTCGGCGACGGCGATCACCAACACGAGCACGAACTTCAGATGCCGCATGGCAGGGAAATAAATAATCTCTCTCTCTCTCTCTCTCTCTCTCTCTCTCTATATATATATATATATATAAATATATTTATATATTTATATATTTTTATATTTATATATATATAACGGCTCTGAGATCAAAGTGTTGCTTTGATGTTGCTGATTTTAAAAGGAAAACTTTTCCCCCTCCCCCCGGAAAAACAAACAAACAATGTATTCAGTCTTCTGTTGATTGATGTGTAAAGTAACTTTGTAACAAATATTAAGTGTACATCAAAGGCGGGGGAAACAAACAAACAAACAAACAAACAAACAAACACCCAGCAACTTCACGGGAATAAATAAGGCTACAAGTGCAGTCCCGTTTACACGTGTAAACCCTGCTCTTTCATCATACTGTAACAAGTTTAAAAAACGTGTAGCATATTCATCCGGATTAATAACCTCGAGTTAAATCCCGTTTAAGCAGCGCGTAAAAAAAAAAAAAAAGTAGCACCAAGTTTAGTCGTCTCTCTCTGTCTCTCTCTCTCTCTCTGTCTCTCTCTCACACACACACACGCGCGATGCTCCGATTCTTCCGCGCGCTCACGTGCTTGCTCCGACGCGTCTCCGTCTTCTTTTTAACCAGCGCGCGAGAAGCGAGTCGGATGACGTGCGTCGACGAGAGCGCGCAATAGACGCACGGAACGCGCACGGTGCTACCTGTTGGGACGGGTCGGGTCGGGTCTGATAGCTCGTGTCGCAATCCTGCACACTCTTACTGTTATCCCCTTCTCTAACACACCCATTTAAACCCCCCTTCCCAAGCACACACACACTCTCTCTCTCTCTCTCTCTCTCTCTCACACACACACACACACACACACACACACACCCTAACACCCCCCCCCCCCCCCACCCCACCCCAGAAAAGGCTTAGTGTAAAATGAACGGGTTTACAGTTAATGTGTGTGTGTTAAAGACGAGCTTCTTCCAGGTTCCAAGTTTTAGTGTTAAGTCACTGAGAGTATGTTTCCCCAACCCTGGTCCTGAATTAAATTTTTTTTACACTTCTTATGATTTTATGATATTCCCATGTTATAAATAACTTATTACTTAAACCATAGAGTTAAATCAGGCCAGATCAGTATGGGAAGTAATGAGGCTCATCCTTATCGTTTCTTATATTTATTTATTTATTTATTAAAAATAATAATAATAATTAAGTTCAGCCTTTATTCGTCACATATGCATTACTGCACAGTGAAATTCTTTATTCTTCGCACTTCCAAGCTTCGTGTTGGTATGGCTGGGATCAGGGCGCAGGATCGGCCATTATACAGCACCCCTAGAGCTCTGGCTCGCACCACTGACCTTCCGATCACTCACTCAGAGCCTTAAAACACTGAGCCACCACCGCCCCTAACTTTAAAGAAAGCTAAATGTTGTGCACTTTTAAAACCTACTCAAAAAAGTAACCAACAGTCCAATTATGTACAGTATACCTTAATTTTTTATTTCTTATTTCTTATACCTTAATTTATTTCTAAAGATATGTATTTAGCCTATTTATATTTATATTGTATATATTTATATTATAGATGAAAATAATCAGAAAAATTAAGCACCAAAAATGTTTCGGCATTTTATAAGAAAAAAAAAGAAAAAAGAATTTGCCAGTTAAAAGCTCGAATGTAGAAAATTAAAATTAGTCGTTAGCACAAAATTTGACTCTAATGTGTCATAACATGAGCATTTAGGTCATTTCAGACTTAACAAAGTAAAAGAAGCATTAAAAGTACCGCTTGTATCATGCATCCCGCCAAAGCAAGTCAACATTAATAGAAAAAACAAGGCAATAAATGAACAAAGAATACAACAGGAAGAAGACGACAAACAACCGAGGTGAATATTTTGCAGAGGAACTGCTTCAGTGAATACTTCTGGATGAAACAAGAGATCCAGTTTCTGAAACCGCTTTTCAAATCCTGCACAATCTATTGACAAATAACATTTTAATGAAATCCCCCAAAACCTCAACTTTTACTGCGTCATGGACAGTTGTGCTTATTGCAAACTCAGGGAAACTTTTTCTTGCTGATTTAGCCATTGGAACCAGGCCTACATCTAGCATACCCAGGGGAATGAGATAATGGAATCTCCCCTTTAACTTTTGTTGGTCATTAAATGCAAACAAACTCGTTCCAGGGCTAATCAGGAGGCCACAGCGGGATGGTCTTCGTTGATTAAAACATGCTACGCTATTACACAAGTGGGGATGTTAGAATGCCTGGTATTTCTGTTCTTCAGAAGGCTCCTGATAAGACAGAGCCAAACGCAGGACAAGTTCTCTTTTCTTCTCTTCTTCAGAGAGATCTCCAGATTGCCAGTCCATGAGGGAATGTCCGCAGCAATAAAGAGAGAGAGAGAGAGAGAGAGAGAGAAAAGAACAGACCTCAAATCAGCTCCACTGCCACACCTGCACTTCCTTGGGGGTCTGACCCTGACCAGAGCTCTTCTTGCTTATCATAATGGATCAGGATCTGCAGGAATCCATGCTGATTGTGAAATGGCGGACAGTTATGGAAATGCTTCCGAGCTCCAAACAGGCATCATATGGGGGGAAAAAAAAAGTTTGCCTTATCTCATTCATTGCCACTATTTAACTGTTAGCAATGTTGGCAGCTAGTATGTGAATTACAACTAAAAGTAATAGTAAAAAAAAAAAAAAAAAAAAAACGATATGTAAAAAAAAAGAAAAGAAAAAAATATATATATATACAGTATATATGATGTTTTTTTTTTTACTTATACATTATACAATTATATACATTGTGATCAGCCATGAAATTTTTGTTACAGGTGCCTGTAATGAGCTGGATATCACCTCATATTAGGCAGCTGAAAAAAAAAGAGGCTAGTATTAGGATCTGAGTGACTTTCACAAAGGCCAGACTGTAATAACTAGATGACTGGGTTACTGGGTGTGTTTTCAGTGTACAGTGGTTAGTACTGAACTGCACTCATTGGTGCCCGTGGGGAGGAAAGGCTAGCTGGTTAAGTCCAGTAGCTTCTTAGATACTGCCTGGTTAGAGTGCCCAAGCTAACCGCCGTCCACCCCCGAAAGAAAGTGAAACATGTGGCTTGGTCTGATAAATCACATTTTATTTTATGATTTATCATGTGCATCGTCTGCATGGGGAAGAGATGGCGCCAGGATGCACTATGGGAAGAAGGCAAGCTGGTCAAAGTAGAGTGATGCTCTGAGCAGTGTTCTGCTGGGGAAAAAAAGTGTTCTGCAACATTGTTTAGCAGAGTAATGCACAATGCCATAATGCAATGTTTGAGGAAAATGGTTTGAGGAACATGACAATAACTTTAAGGTGTTTACTTGGCCTTCAGATTCGCCAGATCCCAGATCTAATTGAGTATCTATTCAATATGATGAACAACAAGTCCGAACCATGGTCCCACCTTACAATTTAGAGCATGTAAAGGGTCTGCTGCTAAGGTATTAGTATTTAGACTTCTTGTGTTGTCCATACCTCAATGGGTTTTTGGCCAGCATGAGGGGAACCTACATGGTTGTAGACAAGACAAGTGGTTTTCATATTATGGCTGATCTTTGTGAAATCCCCTTACATGGACAGGTATTTATTCCCATTAGTCCTTATGGTTAGCAGGTGCTAGTGTACAAAATGATCAGAAGAAACAATTAATGTGCTTGCAGGATTGTAGGTCGTACCTTGAGAGGAAACGTTCAGAAAAGGTGTAGCCTGTCATTGGCCCCCCCTTTGATAAGAATAATCACAGAAAATGGGAGAACACAGATATGAAAGCAGGAAGTTCTTGCAAGATGCATCTCAGGTATGAGAACCCCAAACCTGATTGGGATGGAAACATGTGGGAGGCAGCTGTGGATGGAGAGCAGAGTTAAATGCATCTGCTTTGGAGAGCGAATGCAAAGGAGAAATAGAGAGGCCCCTGGTTTGGAGAAAACAGTGGTTTATACTTAAGTCCCAAAGATCTGTAGTACCAAAAGCATTTAAAAAAAAATTTTTTTTTTTTTTACTATTTTAGATATGGTCATTTAAATAATATTTGTAAATAGTAAATCAAACCTTGCCAGTGCAGTCAGTGCAGGTTATATTCCACATGACATTCATAAACTGGAATTTATGATCTTTTGTGGGAAATATTTCTTTGGAAAAAAAAAAAAAGTCAGGCTTGTTTGTTTACTGCAGTAATGGACACTTTAGAACAACGCTACTGCATCCACTAAAACAAATCCATATGTACATTTGCCATGCTGCCTATTGGATGAATTAAAGTGGCTTGTGAGGAAGTCAGGCTTTTTTTTCCTTTTGCCCAAGGGCAAAACAAAAGTTCGCTTTTTTTGTCCTTCATTATCCTTCTCATTCTGTATTCCTTAACATTTATGAATTGATGTTATTTCCTATGCATAATATAATGCATAATACATCATTGCATACACACACACACACAGTTCTAGACCAAACTGCTAAATCATCAACATATCATAAGAACAAGCATAGTCATATAGCACTGGGTGCGTTTATGGCAATTGTTCCTTTGGTTTTATATAAAATACACGTCTGTGGTTAGGAAGCCGACTGTGGTGGGCAGTTCCAGAACATGCTTTGCTTTGTCATTTGGGAAAATCCCTGGGCGCAAAATTGGTTTTCTCAATCGAAAATGGCAAGGCATAACCTATAGTCCTTTAGCCCTTAAAGAAACCCACACATGGTTCTGACCACAAAAGGACCACCAACACTGTGCAAGTCACTAGAAATGGAACGCTCATGTGATCATCTAAAGAGCCATTACAGGAGGTAATACAGGCCTGTCGGCATTGCCCGCTCCCTTCCTCTGTGCCCCCGCCACTTACGGCGGTCATTAATGCTACAGGTGTGTGTAGCGGCTAGGACGTCCTAATAGTAGTTCCATCAATCTCAGCCAGTACCGATTATTATTATTCAGGGGTGGAAAAAGTCAACAGAATGTACATTTGAGTGAAAATGATTTCTATTTAATCATTCTACTTCTATGCTGTTTTGCCTGGAAGCACTTAATTGTCAGTAACTCAACTGACTACTGGTTACAGAAAACAGGCTAACTTACTATAGATAAATAAAACCCGTTAATATTAGCGAATGTAACAAAATATATCACTAATATGTGTTTTTCAAATTAGATGCAATCCATGCCTTTCAGTGAGGCAAAGCAGTATTAAACAAATATTTGCTGGCCAGTGGTGGTTCAGGCGGTTGAGGCTCTGGGTTGCTGATCGGAAGGTCAGGAGTTCAAGCCCCACCACCACTGGGTTGCCACTGTCGGGACCTTGGGCATGGCCCATATATAATACCTAGCCACTGAGGTGCAGGGCAAATCTGGAGAAATGGGTGGGCTGCTTCAGGAGTGTATCCAGCGTAAAACCTGTGCCCGTACCTTGCGACCCTGAGAAAGGGGGAAAAAATGGTTTACCTCCAGCATTTTACTGAGGATTGGTCAAAATTCCTATCCTAAATTTTCGCACTGCAGTGGCATATACATGGCTTATTCCTTTTTCAAACACACCAGAAGCTATAGTGCTAACTACACCTTGTAGCATGGAGTAAGTTTTCACAAATCAAGACACTTAGTAAACGTGATGGGTTACTAAAGTGAAATAACTGGACCCTCAACCCATTAGATTGAGACAGTTAATAGCATATACACTGGCTTAATAAGAAAACATTGTGTCGAAAAACATTTTCTTCCTTTTAGAAAGAAAAGATTGTGCTGTATTGACGCAAATAACCTTTGACGCATAAAATGAAGGCAGGTGTGGTGCACATACATCCAGATGTATACTCTTTCTAGCCATGTCTTACTGTTATTAGGTATGAACCGATAATATGTACCTTACAGGAAATCACACTGCTTTATGCATTGTGGTTATTAGGAGTGATGTTGCACGATGTTGCACAGTATTTGTGCCTGAAACTGTTTGTATATAATTTTTTTTTTTAGGACATTTCCTATAAACAATATTAATGCCTGATCCACTGAATCATGAATAAGAAATTGTTTGGCAGGCAAATGATTAGATCCTAAAAGAATTTATGAGACATGCTTTTCTAACTTTTTCTAACTTTGTGGATTTTTTTTCTTTCTGATCTTGTAAGTACATGTATTGCTGTTATATAATTTTTTTTATCATGAAAAAGTCCTGGAAACTGCATATCTTGTGTAAAGTCAACGGCGGCCTGGAGCCTAGCACGGGAAACTTAGCGTACACCCAAGATGGAGTGCCAACCCATTGCAACCCATGGGCAATTTGGAAATGCCAATTAGCTTACACGGCATGTCTTCGGCCTGGGGGAATAAGCATAAAAGTGCCCAGAGGAAACCAACCGAGCAAACTTGAGAACATGCAAACTCCATGCACACAGGCAAGATACAAAGCCCTAACCTGCAAGGACTGAGGTGACATTAAGCTAAACTCCATCCAATAAATGTTACAGTAATTGTTCCTTTTTTGGGGGGTTTAACCCGACAGTCTACTATTTCTATTTATAATCACTCAATTGCACCAAAAACTCTGTAAGCCAGATGTTGTGTGATATGTCTTCCAAATCCCTTGTAACTGCTTGGGGGTGAATTATCTGAATTGTGGGTGGGATGCATGAATAATGGATTTTTATTTTGCAATTGTTACTTCATTCTAGGTGTTTAATTTGCATCATGTCTTTGTAACTTGGCATAATGCGATAGGAAGAGCCGTGGAGAAAACTGATCCGTCAACTCTTGATGCAGTGTTACTTAATCTCAGTGGCCACATGTTCACAAGTCATCGTGGAGCCGTAGCTGCCGGAGATAGAAATTACCTACAATAACCTTTGGATGTTGGCGTACACACACACACACACACACACACACACACACACACACACACACACACACACACACACACACACACACACACACACACCAAGAAACTATGACGGCGCAATTTCTTCGCAGACTGTCATAATTATAGGTGTTACTGAGCCTCCATGGTTAAAGGAGTTCATTCCAAATTTAACCTGTCATAATTACGAGCATGTAGTGCCGTGCATTTAGAGAAAAAAACACGGTACTAAACTGTAAATTACAGGGTACTAACACTTGCCAATAGGGTGGTACCCTCAAGGGTATATCTTAGCTTAATTTCTCTGGGAAATTGACTGTAATGTACGTTTAAACTTTAATTATGGGTAAATTTTTTGACATGCACTCTGCTAATTTTTTTTTTTTTTTATCCAAACAATGGAAAATGAAAGTGAGTGGATCTTGTTGAAGTTGGAGACTAGTCTCTCCTCGATTTGGTCTTTGTTCTCCAGATTTCAAGCTGAATGAAAAATGAAGGCGAAGAAGAGGAGGCCATGAATGCATAGAAGAAGAAGCCGGAAAGGCATTGCTGTAACATGTAGTGACATTTCTGGGGAGGTGCACGTCAGGGTATGCGGTAGGGTACAGGATAAGGTACACGACTATGTGAGACCTACAGAGTAGACCGGATGCAGACGCATAAATCAGCCCTTAGTGGGTATATTTTTGTTGATTTTAGCTTGTTTTTAACTGTCTGAAAAGATCATCTCAATTACTGTATGTATATCAAAGTTCTGTTCATTTGTAAATTTAGCTTTATGAGATGTCATAAAAAAAAGGGCCATTAACATTTTGTCACTTGGTTGACCTACAGATACAGTACGTGCCATGGGAAGCACATGCTCTAGCAGTTAATGGCCCAGTGTTCTTCTTTCTGACAGTAATGGTAACACTGACATTCCCAGAGCATGGAAACTGCTCATGGTCTTACCCATAGTTACGACATATTCAGTGAAGTTCTGTCATGTGTCTATGAATGCCTTCACGAAATAAGGAAGGGATCCAGTTGTCCTTTACTGCTAGGCTACATGCCCCTCTTTCCACTTCAATAGCTCTAAGCACATAAGGACGTTCTAAGTGTGGTGACTTACGTGAAATGATAGAGTGGATTTGTTGGTGGCTATGTTGTACTACTAGGACGACAGCTTGGGATCAACAACCTCTAAATCAGTGCCTCCAGCTCTGAGACCACACTGAATTTTCCTCTGTTTTCTCTGCCGTCAGCTTGTTTTTGCATCTTCTGACTGATCTCTTTTTACTCTTTATGCTATCTCTCTTTCTTTTCCTGCCAGTCTGGGATTTTGATGACCAGGGTCCGTCTTCCTCTGTAGTTCCTTCGATTGCACAGCAAATGAAATGAAAAAAAAGAAATGTTCATTGTGTGTTTGCAACAGCTATTATTAATTATACACAAACATACTGTAGTTCACAAACAGATAAACCAAATGCCGAAGATAAAAAAGGTAAGTAAGTTACTATGGCTACCTGTGACAAGATGTCAACTACCATTTTTGGAAGGAGTCTCTATTGTCAGTGCTTTGTAAGAGTCATAGCCAAAGATTTACCTTTCCATTTTTCAACATGTAAAAGGCTTCAGGAAGAAGGGCATCGGGCCACAGGAACTAACTTGTCTATGCAATAGTACGTTTAAAGCGGTGCTGAAATGAAAATGCGGGAGGGTGGGCAGGTTGAGGAGTCAAATGTCACCTTTAACTGATTCTTTAATGAATTAAAAAATATATATATAGAACTGCTAATGTTGGCAAATTGCTGACTTGTAAGAAGAATAACACCCAACTGATGTGCTATTATTGGAAAATAATCTAATGTGGGATGGTAGAAGTAACACTCATTCAAAATTCACAATTAAAAAAAAAAAGTTTTTATTTATAAAATGTGGTCAAGACAAACCCCTCCTTATTTTCTTTTCTTTTCCACTTATTTTTGCGAAGAAAGCAAAGCCACCCAGAAATCTTTCTCACTTCTCCAAATGACTCGCCTGGGGTTATGCAAGCGAGTAGGAAAGAACCCTTAGCAGTTAAAGGTGACATTTGACTCCTCAACCTGCCCACCCTCCCGCATTTTCATTTCAGCACCGCTTTGTGAAAGTGTCACTACAAGGCAGAGGGGCTGATGACGGTGCTGGACTTTACCCTGAAGGCAGAACTGGAGTAGTGGGGTGTGGAACTTCAGTGCTTTTTACAGGAAGTGTAGACTTCATGAGCATGTCCAAACCACATATCTCTGGAGACACCATGCAGGCCATAACTGGTATTCAAGCTGTATTCGTCATTGAGGCTTTCCCCCCCCTTTACACACCTTTCATCATCTACCAGTCTCTCTCTCTATGTTGACCATTGAGAACCTCCAGATGCTCTATATGGAGGTCTAAAGTATTGAATAATGTTGAACAAACCACATCATTTATGTCTGTTTCATGCTTCAACTCCTGAACCTCATTCGGATACCATGATGCTCTGCACTGCATCCTAAAGGCTAGCACGGCACTAGCCCACAGATGGATGCCTGCCCCCCCCCCCCCCCCCCCTTTCTTCCCTCTACCTCCTTCTCCTCCTACACTGTAATTATTTGTAAATGGTTCCAGTAGGGTCCAACACAGTGACCCAGAGCAGACCCTTAGACTTAAAGCCCATATGTGAGTGAAAATTGCAGTGAGGCTTTATTAGGCTTCTGCATCATACACTGCTAATGAGTAGGAGGAGAAGAGAAGGACCATGTGAGTGGTGTGCTGTGGGCACCAGTGGCGTTGATGGTGGTCCTTCCCCGTGATCCTAGCAGTTCCCTGTGTTCGACCCATCTGTTCCCACTCGAGCCTGCTTGGCTCTCTTTCAGCAATTGAGGGCTTCTACAGCCTTCTGGTGTCCAAAAACAGTGGGTCGTTTTACTAGAGCTGGCCCAAAACACTGGCAAAGTGTTCACTGCAAATATATCAGTATATATACTTCTCCTGGTTAGAATACTTGATGCGCAAATTGGAACTATATAAGCAGCATTGATTTTATACTCACCCGTTTACCTTTGTGTCCACCAGGAGGATTTAAAGCTGTATCTGCTAGGGGCAGATCAGAGTCAAAGCATTTTATGTAAGCACTGGAATTATTTCAATAGGCACTTCCTCTAAGTTCTTTGGAGTTGAAGAAGCTATGATAAATTGTGTCTTATATTTTGTAACTTGACCTGTCTGACTGTCAATGGGTTGTTGGGGGACCCAAGTAGGATATGACTTAAGAACCTGAAAATGTGTGTTATTTGTTTACTCCAAGTTGCAGAATGAGTGCAGGATGCACCCAGTAGTCATCTTGTATACACCTACTTAAAGCAAGTAGACCCAGTGGTAGTGCAGATAGGTTAAGGCTCTGGTCAGCTGATCAGAAGGTCAGCGTTTCAAACCCCAGCTACACCAAGTGACAGCTGTAAGGCCTGTGACTAAGCCCTTCAGCCCTACCTGCTCCAGGCTGTATCATGGCTGAATGGATGCTCTGAAACCTACTTCCTAAGCTGGAACGTGTGAATATGTACTGTATATGTAAAAAAATAAAGGCTGAACCGCTGCTTATAGTATTATATTATATTGTTAGTAAATATAATTTTACAAAACATTCTTAGAACTTGTAGATGTTTCCCAATATATTGCTGTGGAAAATGAATGATTTGCTGAAATATGGATATTTCAAGAAAATGCAAGGAACCCTGAATGTCCTGATATTGCACTCCTTAATGAATGTGGCCTTATTTGTCTGCACACTCAGTTCAAAGTACAGTCAACAGTGCCAACAGAACAAATCTATGTGCTGAAAAACAGTACTTGTCCAGGAAGATAGGGTTTTTCCCATGTTCCCAAATCTTACTCCCAACTGGCACTGTAAAATCTCTAGAATGTATAAAACTGTAAGTATATTGCTATGAAGTTCATCAGAATTTGTTATTGTTATTATCACGTACACTAATATAGTACTGCGTGTACTATAACATATTAGATACCTGTTGAACTTTAGTAGCCACTGTAGTACCCAATAAGTGCCATGGAATTCACCAAAGTATTATGTTACACACCATAGTCCCACCAGAGTTCCCACTGCAATGCCACAGGACCCACCTCAGAATTCACCAGAGTACAGTGATGCGCATTATAGTAGTACCACAGTACTCAATGAAAAAGCCTATTATGGTAATATCTGAATATCTGTATCGCAGTAATACTATGGTATATTATTTAAATAGTATGCACTAATAGATACTAAACTATCTATGGTGATGTTCAGTATGGAAGCAAGTGACAGGTTCATATCCAAAACACAGGCATCCAGGTCATGGTTAACAGGTGAGAAATCATAACAGTCCTCAAGTAATCCGATTCTGTATAGGTCTCTAAACATTCTGGATGAGCTACAAAATCTGTAGGTCCGGACAAGATCAACCCTAGCGTTCTGAAATCTTGTGCTCCCCAACTCTGTGGTGTACGCCAGTACCTCTTTAGTCTAAATCTGTCTCTACAGAAAGTACCTGCATTGTGGAAAACATCATGCATTATACCGGTCCCCAAAACACCACGCCCTTGTGCCCTGAATGACTACAGGCCTGTTGCTTTGACTTCGCACATTATGAAGGTGTTTGAGAGGCTGATCCTGGATACACTTCGTCCCCTTGTGAAGTCGCCTCTGGACCCTCTTCAGTTTGCCTATCAGCCTTTCATGGGAGTAGATGATGCCATAATACACCCGCTCCATCGAACCTACTCTCACCTCGACAAGCCTGGGACCACTGTAAGAATGACGTTCTTTGACTTCTCCAGGGCCTTCAACACCATCCAACCTGCAGTACTGGGGGAGAAACTGATGAAAATAAACATTGACACCCGCTTGGTTTCCTGGATTATGGACTATCTGACCTGCCGTCCCCCAGTATGTCCGTCTACAAAACCGTTTTTCCGAGACTGTGATCTGCAACACCGGAGCTCCCCAGGGGACTGGACTGTCTCCGTTTCTTTTCACCCTCTATACATCTGACTTTAGATATAACTCAGAGATATGCCACCTACAGAAGTTCTCTGACGATTCTGTCATTGTTGGATGTGTAAAGGATGGTGACACCTCCGAGTACCTGTCTGTAGTAGACGACTTCACAGGTTTCCTGGCGTGAGCGTAATCACCTACAACTCAAAATCAGGAAAACAAAGGAGATGCTGATTGACTTTAGGAGAAGCAAGACCCCTGTGACTCCTATATCTGTCAAGCGGGAGACAGTGGACACGGTCTCGGAATACAGTGATGCATGTGATGTTTTACACTTGCTACACTCTCCCACACATCTCCATATAAGAGGTTATGCCTTTGCAAGCACTTTAAGTTGTATTGTTGAAGGACACCTTTAGATTTTGTTCTGTAATAACAATTTCCTTTCTCTCTTTATCATTTTCTTTAACTTTCTTTTCTTTTTTTTTTTTTATATCCACAATCAGAAGTGAAAACTTCCTTTTATCTTTGATCTGATTAAGTGGAATGACTCACATCTAACAGGCCCTATTTCCCTTGCCAGAATGTTTTTGTTGTAGTTCCCCCTCCCGCCAAGGGAAAGGTACATAAGTTCCGACAGAAACTACAATTCATTGACTGCATTGTGTATTTTTTTTACCCTCAGCACCCTGCATGAAATGAAATGTGCGGGTGACACTGTGTTTGCTGATCCGGTCTTTGAAGGATGTTTTCTTGTTTCTTGATGCCACACAGATAGGGCTCTGATAATAGTGGCCTAAAAGCAAGTGTCTGTACACTTGTCTGTGTGTGTTCATACCCTTCTGCTCAACTTGCTTCCACTTTTGGCTTTGAATTCCTGCACTTCTAAAGAGGTGTGTGCTGTTGTTGTTGTTGTTGTTGCTTTTTTTTTGTGTGTGTGTGTGTGTGTCCTAGTATCATTTTACCAGCATCCACCAGTTAGTCATAGCTCGGGGACTTACATTCCCGTTAGTGTCTGAAGAATGCTGTTTTCAGAGAACGGTCACATGCTCACATGCAGACATATTTTACTCCTGAACGAACACGTTCCCAACCGTAATCCCTGGAATACCCATGCATGCCCTGTGAAGTTTAGTAATTTCCCTGCTCCCTACACACCTCATTTTACTAATCGACCAATTAACAAACCTTCCTGAGATGAGTGCAGAAGATCAGGGGAACACAAAGCTCTATTCCAGAGTAACGTAGGGAACCTGTACCTTAATGAACAGACAAATAAATGTGTGCATATGTAGGCAAGACTGCACATATATAAACCAAGTCCCTTTATACACACAAACATCATCCCATCAGGCCTTTCAAAGCCCCACAACCATGCTTCATCTGGGTAAGAAATTAAGTAGCGCCTATTACCATAAACACACTCTACGTTCGGCTGCTTTCGTGTGGGAAAACCCATTTTCTAAATATTTCACAGGACAAAGTATAAATCACTAGAGTGCAAAAACCCAAGTTTATCTTCGCCTAATTGCAACGATACAGCCACAGAGATGTGTGTTGATTGCGGTCCTCTCCGCGTTTGCATTCCAGATGCTGATAGTGTAGAGAGGACCACCAAAGACTCGAAGCACACTTTATTGACTTAAGCTGAATAAAGAGTCTGATAAAGAGCTTCCCTTTCTTGGCCATTCATCAGCCGGGGCGGATGGAGACGGCTGTCTCTGTGTGCTCAGTGTGAGACATTTACAACAACGACTCGCTAAACACAGAATCACCGGACACTGACTCAGAATACACTGATTCACTCATCCTGCGTAAACGAGATAGGTCTTAACTGGACACGGGCAAGAATGGTGACAATCTAAAAACTCCGAGTTCTGTTTACACACACAAATTTCATGTTTAAATGAATTCAGTATGTGGAATACACAATATTCACATTTGCTAAACAGCAAACATTCTACTGTTTACACACACAGATGTAAAGGGTAAATCTTGCCAGTATGGTTCATTCTTTGCTACTTTCCACTGTTATTGTTTGCTATGATCTATTACCCACATGATGTACCACCCATGCGCAAGACTTCAAACAGATTCAACAAATACAACAGATTCACTGCATACTGAATCACTCTGCACATATGCGATGTGCAGTAATACACTGTGCACTTGTACAGCGTTCACTCCGCAGGGATTCACCGACTATAGGCTCATAGTGCACGAGGATTTACTGGACAGAAGATCCCGCGGGACAAGGACTGGCTAAATATGGAGTCACAGTAAAGTGATTCACTGAATATTGACTCAGTGAACAGGGATTCGCAGAACACAGATTCAGTACATGGAGAGTCCCTAAATGGAAATTCACTGTACAGTTATTCAACAAGTATTCACTGGATACAGACTGCAATACACTGCACAGGGATTCACTTAACACTTTGCATTAACTCACAATACATCAGCTTGCAATGTAGTTAGCCTATAGACTTGATGCAAATGGATTATGAATTGTATGCTGTATTCATTTTCTCAGCACATAGAGGTGATACACTGGGGTTTAATGCTAACTGATTGAATGAACACAATTTCAAATTCATAATAAAATGTTCATAGGATTGTCCGCATCGGGCGCCGAGCTACCCCATCTGAGATCGTCATTCGAAGTCATTCTTTAAAATGTTTGTACCATTCAGCTGTTTTACTGTGGATAAGAGTATCATATAGGTAATAGCATTCAGCACCTCCAGGGTCCCGGTTTGATTCCCGCCTTGGGGTCTGTGTGCGTGGAGTTTGCATGTTCTTCACATGCTTGGTGGGTTGACTCCGGCTTCCTCCACAGTCTGAACACATGCATATTAGGCTAATTTGTGTCCCCAAATTGGCCATAGTGGGAGAATGAGTGTGGATATGTGTGTGTGTGTGTGTGTGTGTGTGTGTGTGTGCCCTGCGATGAATTGGAACCCTGTCCAGGGTGTACCTCACCTCGTGCCCTTAGTCTCCTAGGAGAGGCTCCGGATCCCTGTGACCCTATATACAGGATAAAGTGGTATAGATAATGACTGAGTGCGGGTGAGTCAAACAAACCTACTGTTAACCTCGGTTGCTTGGTGAAAGAGGCATTGATTTAGCAGTTATTCATGTTAAATTCATATGAATTTTCCACTTTTACTTGACAAAAGAATCTGGATACGTTTACTTCCTTTGCCAACCATATACAGTTTGTACATAGGTATAGCAGGAGTCATACCTGATTCGCTTTAACTGACACCATTGGCAGCACTGCTACTCCAGTCTAGATTTAGGAACTTCAGATTGGTTCTTGCGCTTCAGCATGTTTATCAGGATTGAGTGAACTCCTAATTAAAATCTTGAAATGAGCAAATCTTTCAGTTTGAGACATTGAGGCAATTTATGCTTTGCGTCGGTCTGTGTGTGAACAAAGTTACAACACTGTATTTTTTTAATTTATTTATTAGGAGCCTAATTGAAATGGGTCATTATGTCCAGTCTGGCCAAGTCAAAATGAACCTGGTTTGACGTGCCGACCAAGCATCATAAACCACTGGCGCATACAGGAGGACTCTCAACGGCATTTTCACACTTGTCTTTCCTTTGGGAATGCTCTTTTTTTCTGTCCCTCTTAACCTGTGGTTTCCATGCTCCTTTGAGGCTGCGTTGACTGCCAAATATGAGCACTTTACTGACTCCAAATATTTGCATGGTCAATTGGGCAGTGTACTGTTGCGGTTGCGGCCCCACGAGTCACATCTAAACACCCTTGAGGCTTTGCTGATTTAACTCTTATGCTGTGCAAATGGCAGCTCTTTTTGCTCAGGCATGCTTGCTATACCATCTAGCATTCTCTTACCCCTGCAATTCAATTACTACACTATGTGATTTAACTGAAAGTCTACATTGTCATTAGAGGATCATTACTTCTGTTTGCGTCTGGCAAATGAAGGCTGTTTTCCGTTAAAGGAGACATTTCACACTAACTAATGAGTCACAGTTTATGGACAATTTCCTTCCTTCCTTCCCTCATCGCCCTGTAGTGTAAATTTGTAGGAAATTGTTTTGTATATACATTAATATCCATCAACCAAGTTTGTTCCTAAGACTGTATATGAATTGACCATTTGAATACATTTGAAATCGTATATCTAAAAGTCTTATTTCCACATGCGAAGTGCAAACCTATTTTACTTGCTGATGATTTTGCATCATTATAATCATGTGAAAAAAAAAGTTTCTAGGCCAGTTGTGACCTTTTTCTTAGTTCTTTCATGACAAATTAGGGAGAGTAAAGGTCTGTTGTTTATGTGCGGTCCAAAGACGTACCCATGCAAGTGAAGGAGGCAATCATTATACGGTACTGTAGATGTTTCATTGTCGAAGTCTACAATCAGGAATTTGCCATTTCTCTCCAGAGATGCTCTACTGGATTCAGGTCCAGGCTCTGGCTGGGCCGCTCCAGGACTTTCACAGAACTGTTCTGAAACCACTTCTGTAGTTTTTCTTGGCAGTATGTTTTGGGTCTTGTTGAACTGTCACCCTAGCCTGAGATCCTGAGCACTCTGGAGACGGTTTTCACGCAGGATAGCTCTTCATTTATTTGCATCCATTCATCTCTCCACACCGACTAGTCACACTTTCCCACAGCATGATGCTGCACCACAGTGTTTGACTGTAGGGATGGTTTTAATAAAGTGATGCGCAGTGCCTGATTTCCTGATTTCACCTAATTCAAACTTCCTGATTCAAACTTTGTTCCATTAAGGCAGATGATTTTGTTTGAGAACTTTGCCTGTCCAGGTGCTTTTTGGCAAACTCCCAGCAGACTTATATGGAATGACCTTGATTGAAAATCAAATAAAAATTAATAATTTAAATAAAAAGCTTAAGTTTTGTACATTAAAAAAATGTTACAAATGATTAAAAAATACTTTTTGAAATAACATTTGAATGGCTGCATTTCAAATCATATGTATATGATTGTACAAACAAACAAACAAAAAAAAACAAACAAAAACTATTACAAATCTACATAGATAATTAAGTCTAGCAGCCACATGCAAAACAAACAAACAAACAAACAAATGTGCCAGTCCCTGTACTTGAGCAGTTTCAGGGGAATGTTTTTTGTTTGTTAAACCACACAGTGACCTATGAATCATTCAAGCATAAAAACATCTAACTTAAGGCATGAACCAATGAGAAACAGGTGCAGATGATGACAGATGAGCAGGCCAGTGATTAGTATACTGCTGATGCTGAACGCTGAGTGGTTGGAACAGATGCGATTGTTACATAAACAAACACTCACTCACTCATCATCATCTATACCGCTTAATCCTGTATTCAGGGTCACGGGGGCCTGGAGCCTATCCCAGGAGACTTAGGGCAAATGTCTGGGTACACCCTGGACAGGGTGACAATCCATCGCAGAGCACAGACACACACATACATACACTCATTCACACACTACGGGCAATTTGGGAACGCCAATTAGCCTAACCTACATGTCTTTGGACTGTGGGAGGAAACCGGAGTACCCGGAGGAAACCCACCAAGCACGGGGAGAACATGCAAACTCCATGCACACAGAGCCGGGGATCGAACCCGGACCCTGGCGGTGCAAGGCGACAGTGCTAACCACTACACCACCGTGCCGCCCACATAAACAAACAAACAAACAAACAAACAAAAAGAATTGTATCTTTGGCCACTTTGCAGCCTGTCACAGTAAAACATTTATTCCCATTTCATCTACATCATTTAATTTAATTTATTGTGAAGAAATTATTGGGGGCTTGAGATTTTTGCACCATACTATATACATTTATCTTAAGTAATTATTTATTTTACATTAAAATAAGATTTATTTATATAAATTATTTAGATAATTTAGATCCAGTGGGTTTTTGCAGCATATTCTATAAATCCTCCAACAGGCAGGTGGAACTTTATGTACCTGTATGTACCGTTACTGGTACTTAAACTAGATAATTCTGTATTATATTGAAACATCTGTCTGCAAGTCATACTCATGTACCATACAGCAAGGTTAACTGATGTAATACCAAATTGTGCAGCCTTGCCAAAAATGCTACTGTAGCATGATTAGATGGAGTCTATCAATTTGTGTTACCATATTGAAAAAATGCTAAATGCTAAAGGAGTACTACAACAGTAAGTGGAGCTTACTGTTTTTATATTTGCTGTGCAAATTTAGCAAAAAATATAGCAAATTTATTGGAGAATCTAGGGGTAGCATATTCTAATAGATAAATATCGTCATCAAATGATGTTCCCAGTACATAATCAACAGAACAAAATGAAAAAATTCCCAAACTTGTCGGTTTGTGCAGTCGCAGAACTGGTAAATAGCAAGAACATGATAGGCAATATGGATTGATATAATACTGGATCTTCTCATGGAGAGGTGGATTTGTAATGTGACATTGAATAGACATGCAAAATAAACCTACAAACATACATTTTATTTGATTTAGGCAGCTGTTTAGAGATTGATCTTAGGTGGTATGCTGGAGGTCACTGTACCAGATCTCATACTGTGTAAATGTGTGTGTGTGTGTGTGTGTGTTTTGTGTGTGTGCATGTGTGTAGCAGCCGTAGTTTATATCCAGAATATATAAATTCTTACTTTACACATTTTTACAAGTCGCCTGTATGGAAATGCCTGTGATGATAGCATGTTATCAGTATTCCTGATAGCATGACTGCACATCGATGTCCTGGCTGCAGCCGGCTTCAGCGTGTGAGGTCTCGAGTGTACTGGCCGGTAGGTCTGTGTTTGAGTCATCTTGAGTTCTGAGATGTCTGGATCTGGTGCAGTTTCACTGAGGAATCCGACTAAACTAAAACCCAGCTTTGTTTGTGGAATATTTTGCCTCTCCTTTATAAGCAGTGCAGTTATTAGTGAAATTATTTGTTTAATACAATGGCAAAGTTGGACAGCAGAAGTGCTGTGAAAGATTTGCTTAGGCATTTTACAAATCACCATGAAAGAAATGCGATATTTTATATTTAAAAGTATAAGTACACGTTTTAAAAAATGTATATTTAGTGCAGAGTGCAAGCAGGGACTTCGGCAGGACTAACTGTGATAGCATAACTAAAAGGGAGAGGCAGAACGAAACACAGACATGAGAGGGAACTGGGATGTAAAGCAACCAATCACCTCACCGTCAACAAATTTGAATGATCAATGAGAGTGGGGAGGACAGCATCTAAACATACCAGTTCAACATAATACTCTACGTCCATGAGTCCCCCAGATCTGCTCCTTTACCTAAGGCTAATCTATTTACAAAAATGCTTGGCTAAATAAATAGGTTTTTAGCCTAAGACTTAAACACTGAGACTGTGTCTGAGTCCCGAACATTAATTGGAAGACTATTCCATAACTTCGGGGCTTTGTAAGAAAAAGCTCTGCCTCCTGCTGTAGTTTTCATAATACACAGTACTGACAAGCAGCGTGCATCCTTTGATTGAAGTAGGTGTGGTGGATCATAAGACACTAGCAGTTCACTCAGATACTATATGTCAATAGAAGTATTTTAAAATCGATGCAAAATTTCACAGGGAGCCAATGCAGTGTGGATAAGATAGGGGTGATGTGCTCGTATCTTCTGGTTCTAGTGAGGACTCTCGAAGCTGTGTTTTGGACTAACTGAAGCTTGTTTATGCACCTAGTTGAACAACCAAACAGTAAGGCATTACAATAGTCCAACCTAGTGGTAATAAAAGAATTAACTAGTTTTTCTTATCGTTTAGTGACAATATATTCCTTATCTTGGCAATATTTCTGAGATGAAAGAATGCTATCCTAGTAATATTATCTACATGAGCTTCAAAAGAAGGGCTGGAATCTGTAATCACACCAAGGTCTTGCACTATTAAACTTGATGGAACAGAAAGTTACAATATGAATGAAAAGCTTGCTTCTAGCTGCTAGTGGTCCTATGACTAGAACTTCTGTCTTATCAGGATTAAGCAGAAGGAAGTTAATTAACCTCCAATCTCTTATATCCTACACACATAACTACCTGAACTCCATATTAACATCAATTAATATCTGTTAACAACTGTTACTGAACTGCCTGCCACAGTATGAATGCAGATCAATTCCTGCTTTCTGTTTCACCCAAATGAGGATGGGTTCCCTGTTGAGTCCAGTTCCTCTAAGGTTTCTTCGTATTGCCATCTCTGGGAGTTTTTCCTTGCCACTGTTGCCCTCGGCTTGCTTTGCTAACTTTACTAAGCTAGTTTTTCTCATCTTGTTTTGCTGAGACATATAACTGTTTGTCATCAGCATAACAATGAAAACTAACACCATGCTTACAAATGATGTTGACCAGAGGAAGCACGTAAAGGAAAAAAAAGCAGTGGGCCTAAAACTGAACACTGTGGAACACCAAACTCCACTTGAGAACATGTAGAATAGTCATCATTTAGATCTACAAACTGATAAAGATCAGTCAGATAGGATCTGAGCCAGGAGAGCGCCATTCCCTTAATTCCTACTACATTCACTCTTATAGAAAATAACAAAAATAATCCTAGTTTTTCATTTAATAGTGTAGAAAAATTAACCAGAAATAAGACCACTGCAGAAATCTCCACAACAACATTGTGCAGTAGTGAGGACTTCATGAACTTTGAATAATAAAATTGTAAATATTAGGCATAAAATTGAGGCTTTGAAACCGGACAATGTAATTGATGCAGATGTTAAACTAACCATGTCAGATCGGAACCTAGAATACTTTACTCCCCTTGAAGAGAATGAAATAATTTCACTCATCTCTTCTGCAAATTCATCAACCTGTATATTAGATCCTATACCGACACATTTTCTCAAACAGATAGTGCCAGAAATAACAGAACCCCTGTTGAAAATAATTAATTCTTTTTTCAGCAATTTATTTTTTTTTAAATTAGTAGTTATTAAACCGATAATTAAGAAGTCTGACCTCGACCCCTGTCAGCTGTCCAATTACAGGCCAATATCAAGCCTCCCCTTTATCTCTAAGATTCTGGAAAAGATAGCAGCGGAGCAGCTATGCTTATATCTACATAGAAATAGCAGACATGAACTGTATCAGTCAGGTTTTAGGCCTCATCACAGCAGAGAGACAGCACTCGTTAAAATAGTAAATTACCTCCTATTGGCCTCTGATTATGGTTGTGTAACTATGCTTGTGTTACTCGACCTCAGTGCAGCTTTTGACACCTTTGATCATAGTATTCTCCTTCATAGATTAGAAAATGTAGTAGGAATTAAGGGAACAGCTCTCTCCTGGCTCAGATCCTATTTGAATGATCATTATGAGTATGTAGATTTAAATGGTGATTATTCTGCATATTCTCTAGTTGAGTTTGGTGTTCCACAGGGTTCGGTTTTAGGCCCACTGCTTTTTTCCCTTTACATGCTTCCTTTGGGCAAAATAATCCGTAAGCATGATATTAGTTTTCATTGTTATGTTGTTGACGACACACAGTTATACGTCTCAGCAAAACCAGATGAGAAAACACAGCTTCCTAAAGTTGAGCAATACGTAAAGGATATAAGGGACTGGATGTTAATTAATTTCCTTCTGCTTACTCCTGATAACACAGAAGTTGTAGTCATAAGACCGCATGCAGCAAGAAGCAAGATTTTAGATCATACTGTAACTTTAGATGGCCTTTCTGCAACAGTAAAAGACCTTGGTGTGATTATAGATTCTAGTCTTTCATTTGAAGCTCATGTATACCATATCACCAGGATAGCATTCTTTCACCTCAGAAATATTGCCAAGTAATGGAATATATTGTCACTAAACAATGCAGAAAAAACTAGTTCATGCCTTTATCACCTCTAGGCTGGACTATTGTAATGCCTTACTGTTTGGTTGTTCAACTAGGTGCATAAACAAGCTTCAAGTAGTACAGAATGCAGCAGCAAGAGTCCTCACTAGAACCAGAAGATCAGCGCACCTCACCCATATCTTATCTTCATTTCGTTGGCTCACTGTGAAATTTTGCATTTATTTTAAAATATTACTTTTGATATACAGTATAAAGCATTAAATGGTCTTGCGCCACAGTATCTGAGCAAACTGCTAGTGTCTTACTATCCACCACGCCTACTTTGATCAAAGGATGTAGGCTGCTTGTCAGTACCACGTATTATGAAAACTAAAGCAAGGGGCAGAGCTTTTTCTTACAAAGCCCCAAAGTTATGGTCGGGACCACTAACCAAGCATTTTGTAAATAGATTAACCTTAGGTAAAGGAGCAGATCTGGGGGACTCATGGTCGTAGAGTATTATGGTGAACTGGTATGTTTAGATGCTGTCCTCCCCACTCTCATAGATCACTCAGGTTTGTTGACGGTGAGGTGATTGGTTGCTTTACTATAAAGACGGTTCTGGCCTCGAGTGATGTTGACAGCTGTTTCTCTGAGGACTTGGCTGCAGTCGCTCGAGAGTTCAGGACTAGAATTTCCTACAAATCTACCTGAGCGTCCAATAACTACCTGGACTCCATATTAACATCAATTAACATCTGTTAACAACTATTACTGAACTGCCTGACACAGTATGAATGCAGATCAAACCCTGCTTTCTGTTTCACCCAAATGAGGATGGGTTCCCGGTTCCTCTAAGGTTTCTTCGTATTGCCATCTCTGGGAGTTTTTCCTTGCCACTGTTACCCTCGGCTTGCTCATCAGGGACTATCTGACCATTTTGATTCCAACACATTCACCTTCCATACAAACTTAAATAATTATTTTGATTGCGTAAAGCTGCTTTGCAACAATAACAATTGTTAAAAGCGCTATACAGATATAATTGAATTGAATTGAATTTTCTAATCTGTGAAGGAGAATACTATGATCAATTGTGTCAAAAGCTGCACTGAGGTCGAGTAACACAAGTATAGTAACGCAACCCTGATCAGAGGCCAATAGGAGGTCATTTACTAATTTAATAAATGTAGTAAATTATATTAAATCCTGACTGATACAGTTTGTTTATGCTATTTCTTTGTAGATATGAACATAGCTGCTGCGCTACTACCTTTTCCAGAGGTTTGATATTGGTCTATAATTTGACAGCTGACAAGGGTGAAGGTCAGATTTCTTAATTAGTGGTTTAATACCAGCTAATTTAAAGGATTTTGGAACATACCCACTGCTGAGTGAAGAGTTAATTATTTTTAACAGGGGTCCTGTTATTCCTGGTACTATCTGCTTGACAAAATGTGTTGGTATAGGAGTAAAGTATTCTAGGTTCTGATGTGATCCGGTTAGTTTACCATCTGTATCACTTAAATTGTCTGGTTTCAAAGCCTGAATTTTTTGTCTAATATTTACGATTTTGTTATTGAAAAGGTTCTCACTACTGTATGTTGTTATTGTGGAGATTTCTGCAGCGGTCTTGTTTCGAGTTAATTTAGCTATGGTATTATTTTTGTTATTTTCTATAAGAAAATATGGATTTTATGCCTTCCTTTACCAGAAATTTCATCACAAGTCCTGGCCGCTCTTACTTTTTATTCACATTTTATATTATATTTAAAGTTGTAAAATGTCCCCAAAACTTAGTTCCAGTTATCACGTTACACTGTAGCAATATACAGTGATCCATCTTGGACCATTTAAAGGAAAATTTGAGGTGACATTGGAGACTCCTTTAAAAATAATAAACACCTCCTTAAAATTCATCATTTACCTTTTAAAAACTACATATCCTTTTTATAGGTTTGTTAAAACAACTACAATATTCGCCCTGTGTAAGCTATTACCACAGAAACATTAGTTGTAATTTTTTTTTAAACACTTATGTCAAAGCTATTGTTTAATTAAGTTTTTAACCAATCAGAATCCAGAATTCTTCAGCACAGTAGTTTGAAGCTGTTTAAAGTAACATACGATGGATACATCATGATCCATTAGATTTTATATAATTTGATTAGCAGAATTAAAGGAATTAATAAATTAATAATTAAATGAATAAATTCCTTGAATGGTTGAAATGGATGACCCTTTTGATAGGGAGGATCCAGTCAGAATTTATATAGGCTGGAAATAAACGCTGCTTAATAGT
This sequence comes from Clarias fuscus, assembly GCA_030347435.1. Taxonomy (NCBI): domain Eukaryota; kingdom Metazoa; phylum Chordata; class Actinopteri; order Siluriformes; family Clariidae; genus Clarias; species Clarias fuscus. The sequence continues at coordinate 3,271,079 of CM059211.1, read as the reverse complement.
CAATCCTCGGACTGCGTGCCCACCGACTTGCAGGCTTACAAACACACTTTAACATGGCAGTGTGTGTTTGCTCATGTCGTAACAGTTGCACGTCAAACCTAGGACACTGTTTAGGCCTGATTGAAATTCGGTTTGCACTCCTTTATCATTTGAAGTGTCTTGGGCTGCTAAGCTGATAAGTGCTTAATGATACAACGATGCTCAAGTCCTGAGTTTGGAATATCGGTTTCCGCACTGGCCACAAATAAGCTGAACAGTATACAGATAATTGTTTAGCGAGTTGTTTAGACTAACATTGTGTCACATCATCTGGAAGTAAATATTTATCAGAGCAGAGAAAGACTTGTGGGAAGGGGCGAGTCTGAATGTCTGGGCTTGAATGGCTGAAGCCTCGTGATGGGCCAGCGCTGGAGCTGCTGTTGACCCTGTTTACCATTAAGGGGGCTACAAGACTGATAGGCGTGTTATTGACCCAGGGGCCATGCGTGGCATGTTTGGGATCTGTTGAGCATATCCCGAGGTTAATCTATACAATGAAGCCAATTATAGCCACTGAAGGTCAAACAATATAATCCATCACAGCGAGGACGGCAGAGTGCACAGATAAACAGGGATGGGACAGCTTCTGGACTGGGTGTAAACCAGCCAACCTGGGCATGCCAAGGGTCAGCGCCAGTGTTTAATTGTTTCCCTGGAGGTGGCGGGGTTGTATGTATTGCTTGAGCAGGGCAAGCCAATGAATGATTGTTTGTTCTTCCCCTTTACACACACACACTTCTGTTTATTTGAACATGGATCATATGCCTAACTGACTTTATCTCCGCTGTCTGTGTTCCGCAATAAAGACTGAGACGATACATTGCCCCTTATTTCCTTTCTGACTATAGAAAAAGGGAACAGAAATAACTCAGAAAATAAGAGTTAAAAGTGTGTGTGTGTGTGTGTGTGTGTGTGTGTGTGTGTGTGTGTGTGTGTTCGGGAGAGCAAGAGAGAGAGAGAAATAGACTGGATGAGTGTTGTATTTAATGACCTGTTAACAAGATGTTTGTGATTTTTAAATCCCTAAACTGCCAGAGAGACACTTTGAGGTAAAAAAAAATAAAAATATGAATAACTATTACATAAAAATGTAAAAATACAATGAGGATTGTGTCCCTCTATAAATATGGATAGATAACTGTCATATTTTAACTCAGGAAAAATGGTAAAGAAATATTTTTTTCTATAGCAACATTCCCCCAGGGGTTATAGCTTGTTTTGGATAAAATAATAATAATAATAACAAAATAAAATAAAAAACGTGCTGCCATACAAATCAATTTAATATGATACAAGTAAAAAGAAATCAATAGAAGACAGAAATAAAGACAAAGATACAATGAGAATTGAATGACACTTTCCAGAATCACAATTTCACATGATCACATATAATTGTGCATGAAATACAGTACACACGGAATTTGTATGTGCCTTCTCGAATACGTAGAGTTTAAGAAAGCACAGTGACAGTGGAGAGAGTGACAGTGAGTGTCAGTGAGTGTCACCACAGGGCTGTTTGGGGTCACTAGCAGGCCGTACACAGTGGCTCTGAGAGTTCAACTCCTCCATGGACCACCGTGCTTGGGTTCTTTCCCCTCATCCTCCCTGGCTCATCTGTCACACACAAGGATGGAATTATCGTACCAATTATAGCCTTCATGTTCTACTGTTTTCAAAACAGAGTAACTAACAAACATGAACATTTAATGAGCATCGACCAGCAACACAGCCCTTCTTGGCTGTGTAGCTTAATTTAAAATGGTTATATGCAGATCTCTGCGGGTTTCAAGGCATTGTTTGGGATTTCTCTTTGTAAACCAGTCACTTTAAGTGATGCAGAGGTGTTTCCCCCGGGTGTCCTGTCCAGGGTATATCCCACCTAGTGCCTTGAGTTCCCTAGGGTAGTCTCCAGGCCTCCCGTAAAGCTGTACAAAATAAGCGGTATAGAAAATGAGTGAGTGAGACCTCTAAGAGTCGTACATATTGTGCTTACAGTAAATTAACATGGACTAGTATAGCAAGTCCTTTCCTTAATATAAGCCTGAGTTAAGAAAAAAAAAAAAGTGTTTTATTCAACAAAGAAAAATATCTATTGATTTAAGTGCCAAAGTCTTTAAACAAGAAAGCATATGTTTATTTAACATTTAATAGTTTCCATGGTACGTACACACGTGGACAAACTTGTTGGTACCCTTCGGTCAATGAAAGAAAAACTCACAGTGGTCACAGAAATAACTTTAATCTGACAAAAGTAATAATAAATAAGAATTCTATGAATGTTAACCAATGAAAGTCAGACATTGCTTTTCAACCATGCTTCAACGGAATTATAAAAAAAATGAACTCATGGAACAGGCCTGGACAAAAATGATGGTACCCCTAACTTAATAGTTTGTTGCACAACCTTTTGAGCCAATCACTGCAATCAAACGATTCCTGTAACTGTCAATGAGACTTCTGCACCTCTCTGCAGGTATTTTGGCCCACTCCTCATGAGCAAGCTGCTCCAGTTGTTTCCGGTTTGAAGGGTGCATTTTCCAGACAGCATGTTTCAGCTCCTTCCAAAGATGCTCAATAGGATTGAGGTCAGGGCTCATAGAAGGCCACTTTAGAACAGTCCAATGTTTTCCTCTTAGCCATTCTTGGGTGTTTTTAGCTGTGTGTTTTGGGTCATTGTCCTGTTGCAAGACCCATGACCTGCCACTGAGACCCAGCTTTCTGACACTGGCCAGCACATTTCTCTCTAGAATCCCTTGATAGTCTTGAGATTTCATTGTACCCTGCACAGATTCAAGACACCCTGTGCCAGATGCAGCAAAGCAGCCCCAGAACATAACAGAGCCTCCTCCATGTTTCACAGTAGGGACAGTGTTCTTTTCTTGATGTGCTTCATTTTTCCATCTGTGAACATAGAGCTGATGTGCTTTGGCAAAAAGTTCAATTTTTCTCTCATCTGTCCATAGGACATTCTCCCAGAAGCTTTGTGGCTTGTCAACATGTAGTTTGGCATATTCCAGTCTGGCATTTTTATGATTTGTTTTCAACAATTGTGTCCTCCTTGGTCGTCTCCCATGTAGTCCACTTTGGCTCAAACAACGACGGATGGTGCGATCTGACACTGATGTTCCTTGAGCATGAAGTTCACCTTGGATCTCTTTAGAAGTCTTTCTGGGCTCTTTTGTTACCATTCGGATTATCCGTCTCTTTGATTTTCCTCCTGCGGCCACGTCCAGGGAGGTTGTCTACAGTCCCATGGATCTTAAATTTCTGAATAATATGTGCAATTGTAGTCACAGGAACATCTAGCTGCTTGGAAATGGCCTTATAGCCTTTACCTTTAACATGCTTGTCTATAATTTCTTTCGAATCTCCTGAGACAACTCTTTCCTTCGCTTCCTCTGGTCCATGTTGAGTGTGGTACATACCATGTCACCAAACAACACAGTGACTACCTGGAGCCCTATATATAGGCCCACTGACTGATTACAAGATTGTAAACACCTGTGATGCTAATTAGTGGACACACCTTGAATTAACATGTCCCTTTGGTCACAGTATTTTCAGTATTTTCTAGGGGTACCATCATTTTTGTCCAGGCCTGTTCCATGAGTTTATTATTTTAAATAATTCTGTTGAAGCATGGTTGAAAAGCAATGTCTGACTTTCATTGGTTAACATTCATAGAATTTTTAAAAATTAATACATTTGTCAGATTAAAGTTATTTATGTGACCATTGTGAGTTTTTCTTTCATTGACCGAAGGGTACAAACAATTTTGTCCGCGTGTGTAAGTGCCTTTCATCAGACAATATGTTTTCTCTCATTGTAAAGTCTTTTAGTTTTTGGAAGATGACAATCTGCTTTTTTATTTATTAACTGAAAGAGAGAGAGAGAGAGACTGGTGAGGGAATGACTGTTTACAGGTGCTATAATTTTTGGACGGCGGCATGGTGGTGTAGTGGTTAGCACCGTGGCCTCACACGTCCAGGGTCCAGTCTCGATTTCAGTCTCAGGTTTGTGTGCGTATGGAGTTTGCATGTTCTCCGGTTTCCTCCTACAGTCCAAAAACATGCAGATTAGGCTAATTGGCGGTCCCAAATTGCCCGTAGTGTGTGTGCACACTGCAATGGATTGGAACCCTATCCAGGGTGTACCCCACCTCGTGTCCTAAGAGTAGTGAAGTATAGCATTTATTTTATCAATAACAAAGCAATGCAATTGTTAAAACATTGATGTGGTACAAGAGGAAAATCGTAAAAAGCAATTGGAAAATAATCACCTTTGGGGTCATAATTAATTTCCTACACAAAAGCACACACTGAACATTTCTTTTTCTGTCTTGCTGCTTTGCTGGTACCATGGTAGAACTCAGTAATGGCAGGAGTGTTTCCCCCCCTTCAGTTGTCTGAAACACTCCACTTCAGTTCAAGGTCTTGTTGCCCACCCAAAGAGGTTATAGGCCTTCGTTCCCAACTGCATCCTCTCCCTCTCCTAAGTGGGTGGTCCAACAGGGTACAGCTTAGGCACAGGTGGGGCATTGTAGGGGTGCTCACAAATATGGCCCCCCCACCAACAAGCCCTCCTCCCATACACACTGATACACACACATACACATACACTTACACACACTGAAACACCATGCATTTCCATGTGGAACAACATAAAATGCACACACATACAAAAATGAGACCACGCACCACATCAAAATGCGTTTCTCCATCTATACGCATTGTCTTAGAGGACTCGCCATTTCAGTGTCAGCACAACAATAAATTGGGGTCGACTGTATCAACAACACACAGGGCAATCAACAAAGCCCAAATTGGCTTTTTAAAAAGTGGAAAAGCCAAATTCCAATGCCCTGGCCTCTGTAAATAATTACAGTTCTGCTGAATACGTTGTCCAAAGTTTACAGGGCAGGTTCACTGCACCCTATCTGTTGTTTGGAAGTCATGGAACCACCAGCAAGATGTTGACATATGGTGGATCTGGTGCAGTGCACAAGGCATGGCCAAGCCTTGAGCATAATAAACAGAAGCATAAAGAGAGATCTGTGCAACACAGAAAGCACCCCCCCCCCCACACCCTTCATCCAGCCATTCCCACCAGTCTTGTCTCTACACAGATAGTAGACCACCAGCATTTGCTTCCAAATGTCTTTTTGATTGGATTGTCTTTTTTCGATTGACTTAGCTGTATAAACAGATCTAAAATCTTGCTTTGTTAGCTGCGTGGTTCTCATTTTTGAGGAAATTGTCTGAAAAATGGTAATGCATCTAATTAGCTATGAATGATAGATAGTCAGAACAACAACGGCTATGGTATCTTGCATAATGTCATTCAATCAATTCAAGTCAAATGTATCCATAACAAAAAGACATGAAACTAGTCCAGTCCAGTATTTAAATTGAGTAGTCAGATTTAGACTTTAGTGTTCCAAACAAGTCAATGGTTCTGTGCAGACACATTCTTTTGGTTGTTTGCTATCGCCCGTGTTAAAGGAATCCCAATGATTGACAATATCTTTGGCAGCTGCTGAAAACAAATGCCACCTGCACACTTGCATAATGTGGTTCTCATCCTGGACCCTGGCAACCCAAGTTCTGACCAAGCAGCCTGTTTACTAAATGCAACTCTACATTCACTGTCACAAATGGCAGGTCACTTGTGTTACTTGTATTTTGTCTCATGTTATGATCAGTCATAACATTAGCACAAACATCAGGTGAATTGAATAATAAGGGCTAGAGCATCTGGTCTGATCCCACAGAAAAGCCAATGCTGCACAATTCACAAAAAAAAAGTAAATGCTGGCCATGACAGAAAGGTACCAGAACACCCAGCTTGCCATGTATGGTGCCCAGCAAGTAAAGAGCCTAAGGCTGATGACCCTGCCTCCAAACTCCCCAGATCGCAATCAGGTCGAGCATCCATTGGATGCGCCATACAAATGTGTCCAATCCATGGAGATCCCACCACACAACCCACAGCACCCTAAGGATCTGCCTCAAATGACTCCACAGCACAGTCGCAGAGGTCTTATCAAGTCATGCCTCAAGGGGCCAGAGATGCCCCGGTGGCACAAGGGGAACCCACACAATATCGGGCATATTTATTTTTCTTTGATCAGTGTTTTTTATGATCACATCAATGTGGGCTAATATTTGTTTTATGCATCATGTATTCTTGGTAACATTTGAATCAGTACCTACTCGTGGTATGTACCAAGTGTTGTTGTTGAAATAGTTTTTGAAACCCAAGTTGACTTAGATTACATTTAACTCATATTCATATTGAGTAACCTGGTGGTGCTCATTGCCAGCTCATAGCTACAGGGTGTCCTGATTGATCCTAAAATTAATTAACTGTGGATTTTTGCATGTTCTCTGGAATTCACCTCTGCATTGAGTGTGGGTACATGATGTCCTTATCTTATCTAAGGTGTATTTCCACCTCAAGCTCAGTGTTTCTGGTATAGGATCCAGATTAGCTATAACCAATGAGTTTTGAACTCAGGATAGCTGAGGAAGTTCAGATAGTTTGTCAACTCAAAATTCTGGGTCATGACTGTCAGATTACAGGGGTCATGGAACTGCTAATCCACTTCACAATGAGGTCAGAAAACATAAACCTACATCACCACACACTGCCCGAAAGCATTTACACCAAGCATTAAAACACCTTCAGTCTATAAAGCCTTTGAAACCTCAACATTCTAGTCCCATAAGGGAAAAACAAGGGGCTTCAGTTTTCTTTTTCTTCTTTACTGAGCTGTGTCATGGGCCACCTCTGGGGTTTCACCGTTGGGGATCGGCAGTTCGCACTTGACAACGATACCATCTCTAAATAATGGTCCTTTCCTGCTTCAATCAAAGCCACAGGCTGGGTAAGCATGAGAAAGAGGCAGCGTTCAGGCACCTAACACCGGCCTTGGAGTGAAGAAGGCCAAAGGTCATTGTAAAAGGTTTGGCCCCGTGGGTCAAGAGGTGCTATGGCCTCCTCTAATGGTGAGGATAGGATTACTTACTTACAACTATTCTCCCTCATTTCCACAGTCCACCTCTGGCTGTTTCTGGTGTGATCCTTCTATGTGTATGTGTGTCTTTAGGGGAGAGCATCAGGTAGAAACAGAGTGTAGATGAGGTATGAGCAAGATCCATTTAAAAGAGTTTCAAACGCAAATTCAATTCAATTCAATAAAATTTTATTTGTATAGCGCATTTAACAATTGTCATTGTCGCAAAGCAGGTTTTTGTAACTGTTGGCTTTCAGGACATTTTCTCAGTTTTTATCATTTTTTTTGGGGTAATATAAAAACTACATTTTTTGTCTTGTTAACTTCAAGAAAGAGAAGGAAAAAACTGAATATCTACATGAGTACCTGTAATTATAAATGGTTAATAATCATGATTTCTCTTGTTAAAAATATTGCTATCATTGAGACATTGAGAAATTGCCGATAAGAAGGGGAAGACGACACTACATGGCATTCTGTAATTGAAATATAATCAGCTCTGGGGTAGTAACACTTTGTCAGGCTACATAACAACATCACTTTATTGGGGCCCAAGCACTATGACATCATCCCTATGGCATCATAGGGTGTGAAGGGCTATGATCCCAAGATTTTATCTAAATCGCAAAAGGGTTTTTGAATATCTCAAACATTTCAGTCATGGCAGTTCCTTAAACTTGTGCCGAAAAAAGTGGCTAATAACTCCCTGAGGACATATTGAAAGACAGCATTTTGAATGACATCATAGTGTAATGCTTTTTTTCAGCATCTGGGGCTTTTTTGAGGACTTACTATACTAAAAAAGCATGTGTGCCCTGGCAGCAATGGCGCAGGTGCTTGGGCCCGATCATGGTCGCTTAGTAACTATATTTATTACTTTATTTCTGTTAACAGCACACCACCAGCATGTTGTGTTCTTTTCCTAATAAAGGTTGTGCAATATATCCATCTATAACGCTTATCCTGTTCATGGTCCCTGGAGCTGATCCTAGGTGGTACACCTTATACATGGGCAGGGCTTTTTCATACTTTCTAAAAATGCAACTTTATAGCAATAAACATAGTGCTAACTGTTTTACCTTATATATATTGATATTTGTCAAGTTTTCGAGAGCGTATTTTACTTATTTGACTTATTTTACTTTATTGTCTATAGCTGGCATGTATACTGGCCAATCAGTTATTTATTTATTTATTTATTTATTTACCTTTTTTTTATTTTTATTACCAAGACTGATTTCATGGTGCAATCAAAATGTTAAATTCTCAACTAGAGCAACTTGCTGGGAACGAATTAAACAACTAGGTTTGCGGATTATTTATCAGACATAAATTTGCAATTATCTCAAAAGTCTTCACTTTTATTCACAGCTTTTCAGTGCAGTTTTTAAAACTCCACAAAAAGTAGAAATGCAACCCAATTGTGGGTGCCACTAACTTATGGTTTTCACTTCCCTGCGTGCGTATTAGTGTACAGTATGTGTGTGTGTTGCATGCTCAACCAGCTATACTGTACCTAAATACACATAAGTTGGTTGGCAGTAATGAGACCCTGGTGACTACCTTTATGCATCCACTCCATCCCCAGATGACTATTGACCATTCCCCACAGTGCCGAAGAACCACCTTGCTGGGGTGCTATCTAACCTGTAGCCCACTTCCCCCCACACATATTGGCAAGAAATGTAATCAGCAACTACCATCTGTGCTCCCTGCCATCCCCCTGTGGCCTGTGGACTACCTCGAACATGAATGGCTGATACCATTATACCAGATACCATTGTTTTATAAATTTAGTGACGCACGTGTTCATGGTCCAAGTGGAAGCCCAGATACCATACTTCCACAGCCACCAACGTGATCCTATTTTCTTGTGCTCCGATTAATAAGAAGCATAGGTGGAGTCTTAGGGTGGTGCACTTTAAGGTTTGTGGAATGTAGTAAAGATGAAAAACTAGAAACAGAAACTAGAGAGCAATGGATGAGTCTCACAAGTTACCAGGGTGGAACAAGACAAGTTTCTACTGTAAAAGCCTCTTCAGTGTCATTTTTTCCCCTCTCGGCACTACCACAACAAATTCACATGAACCACCTCACTGTGTGATTTAAGGAGATTTCAGTGGTATATTTGCAGTGCATCACCTTTACCCATTTGCCATGTGATGTTTTTATTGACTTTCTCAATCTTTCATGTGACCTCAGAGGGCCCTTGAAATTTTGCGAGTAATTTAGAGCTTGATATGGGAAGTAGTATGAGCCCTTTATCATCTGGTGTGAATTTCAGGTCTAGAAGAAAAAATAATTTATTATTTTATTTATTTCACATATTGTCATGCACACTCGTAACACAACCGGCACTAGGACCCGGAAATAATACGTGCCGGCTGTTGCCACGCCCATCGCAGCGGCTTCTGCACCGCCAACTCCCTCCCCATCTTCTGATGTTTTTCTGGCTTTACCGGATAAATGGGATGGCACAGATGGGAAGTGCAGTGTTTTTCTAACCACATTGGATCTCGTGTTTGAGTTCAATTCCACCAGGTACTCCCGCTCTTCTCGTCTCGTTGCTATCCGGGCAGGCATCTGAGTGAGCCACGGCAGTTCTTCGCTCAGATTCAGACGTCGCCTACTCATACACGGAATTCACCCACCAACTCAAACTCACCTTCGAACATCCTGCTGCTGAGGTGGAGACCGATTCCAAACTATATCACCTACGGCAGGGAGGGTCGTCCGTGAGCCGCTACACCGCGGAGTTTCGTACCCTTGCTGTGCAGACTGACTGGGGAGACTCCGCCCTCCGGACGACCTACTACGAGGGACTGGCTTCGCATATAAAGGACGAGCTCGCCGGACGAGAGCTCCCAGCGACCTTGGAGGGCTTAATCCAACTCGCCCTCCGGATCGACCAATGTCTGCTCGCTCGCCCCAAGCCAGCTTCCCGTACCCTGCCGCCCATCACGATGCCATTGCATCAGTCTGCTCCTCGATCCACCACTTTCTTCCCCCAAGCTCCAGTCTCCGAAGCCCGATCCTCATTCACTGCTCCTCCTACTGGACCCGTCGGTTCTCCACCTCCCGCCGTGGTTAACACAGGAGCCGGGGAACCCATGCAATTAGGGCGCGCCTCCTTAACCGCTGCAGAACGGGAACGCCGATTCAGAGAGGGGCTCTGCGCGTATTGTGGATCTGCTACACACCACCGAGCCATCTGTCCTCTGCGACCGGGAAACGTGCAGACCCGGTGAGAAATGAGAGTGGCTCACTGGGTTCCATCTCCCTCTCCACCACCTTGACCGATGATTCCCGTCTCACGGTAAAAGTACACCTCCAGTTTGACCACAAACGAGTTGGAAGTACCACGTTCATCGATTCCGGTGCTGCGGGCAACTTCATTGACTCTATGTCAAAAGACTGGGGGTAAAGACAGAGGTGTTATCCCAGCCCGTAACTATTACATCAGTTGATGGTCGGCCCCTCTCCTCCAGTCCCATCACCCTCCGAACCCAGCCTATCACCCTCGTCATTAACCAGCATCAGGAACAGATCCAGCTTTACATCACCTCCATTCCGTCACCACCTATCATCCTGGGACACCCATGGCTACTGCGTCACGACTCACTCATCTCCTGGACCCATAATCGGATCCTACAATGGGGATCGACCTGCAACGAACTATGCCTACGGGCCGAGGCTGGGACGTGCTCTAGGGAGACCGAGGTCCCCGATATCGACACAGATAACATCCCACGAGACTACCGGGACCTGGCTGAAGTCTTCTGCAAGAAACGTGCCACCCATCTACCTCCACATCGCCCCTACGACCTGGCGATCGACCTTCAGCCAGGCTCCATCCCACCCCGCGGCCACCTCTATTCCCTATCCAAGAACGAGATGCAGGCAATGGAGAAGTATGTCTCCAGCGGACTTCGCCATGGTACCATCCGGCCCTCCTCCTCACCTGCCGCCACGGGGTTCTTTGTTGTGAAGAACGCGATGGTAGTCTTCGTCCCTGTGTCGATTACCGGGGACTCAACAACATCACCATCAAGAACCGACACCCGTTGCCTCTTACCAACTCTGCCCTGGACGCCCTTTCTGGCGCCACCATTTTCACTAAGTTGGACCTCCGGAGCGCCTACAACTTGGTGCGCATCAGAGAGGGCGATGAGTGGAAGACGGCCTTCATCACCCCTACCGGACACTATGAAAGCCTGGTCATCCCCTTTGGTCTCTGCAATGCACCCGCGGTATTCCAACAATTTATCAACGACGTTCTCAGAGACATGTTAGGCCGCTGGGTGTTCGTCTACCTGGACAACATCCTCATTTACTCCCGAACCATCAACGAACACGTCCAGCACGTCAGGGCGGTCCTAAAGAGACTCCTTGCCCACCAACTGTACTGTAAGTTGGAAAAGTGCGCTTTTCACGAGCGCTCCACCACGTTCCTGGGTTTTGTCATCTCGTCCCAGGATGTGGCCATGGACCCGCATAAACTGGAAGCCTTCTTCATTGGCCCCTACCCAAGACTCTCAAACAACTCCAGCGATTTCTTGGGTTTGCTAACTTCTACCGTCGCTTTATCCGGGACTACAGTACAGTTGCAGCACCATTAACCACTCTGACTCGCCCCTCATCTCACCCCTTCCATCTCACCTCCACCGCCATCTCCGCCTTCCACGAACTCTGTCGCCGCTTCACCACTGCCCCCATCCTTCTTCACCCGGATGCTGACAAACCATTCGTTGTGGAGGTGGACGCTTTGGATGTGGGCGCCGGAGCCGTTCTCTCCCAGCGAGGTCCAGACCAAAAACTGCACCCTTGCAGTTTTTTCTCCAAGAAATTTGACTCCACTCAGCAGCGATACGGAGTAGGGGACCGCGAGCTGCTGGCCATAAAGTGGTCCTTGGAGGAATGGCGACACTGGCTCCAGAGCGCCAGAGAGCCGTTCATCGTCTGGACCGACCATCAGAACCTCATTACTATCCGCACATTGAAACAATTCAACCCCAGACAGGCGCGGTGGGCATTGTTTTTCGAAAATTATAACTTTTACCTGTCATACCGCCCGGGGTCCAAGACCACCAAGGCCGATGCTCTATCACGACAGCACGAAGAAGACGTCCCCTGGGCGGACTCCGCGCCTGTCCTACCACCCACCAAGATCCTTGCACCAATTAACTGGGATTTGGAAACGAGGGTTCACCAGGCACAGACTGCGGAGACCGAACCAGCAGGTGTGCCGCCTGGTCGTCTTTATGTCCCCGACTCCGTCAAGACCGACGTCCTCCAATGGGGACACTCCTCCCCAATTTCTGGACACCCCGGAAGGCGACACACGCTACTCTTCATTCAACGCGCCTTCTGGTGGCCAAATATGAGGAGTAACGTGGACGAGTTCATCCAGGCATGCCCAGTGTGTGCCAGGTCCAAGGACAGCAACCAGCCATCACCAGGGGAACTTCAGCCACTCCCAGTTCCCCGCCTGCATGGGTTCCCAAAGGACATCGTCTCGGACAGGGGGCCCCAGTTTACCTCCCGGGTCTGGAAGGCCTTCTGCAGTCTGATCGACTCCACCTGCAGTCTGTCCTCCGGCTACCACCCACAGACGGTCAGACGGAGCGAACCAACCAACAACTGGAGCGCTACCTGAGATGCTTTATTGCTGATCGTCAGTGCTCCTGGGCCCGCTACCTCATATGGGCTGAGTTGTCTCACAACCTCCATACGTCCTCTGCCACCAACCTTAGCCCGTTCGAGGTGTGCTACGTTTTCCAACCTCCGATGTTCGACCATCAAGAACCGGAGGTTGAAGTACCATCGGCCCAACAGTTGGTTCGCCGGTGTCGACGGCTCTGGAGACGAGCAAACAATGCCATCCGATTTGCTAACACCCTACACCGTTCAACATCGCCGTCGACACCCACCGGGACGAATGTACCAAGTAGGTGACAAGGTATGGTTATCAACAAGAAATCTACACCTGCAGACAGAATCACGGAAACTATCACCCAGATTCATCGGACCATACCGCATCAACCTCCGGATTAACCCTGTCATCTACCGGCTCCAGCTGCCTGCGGCGCTCCGGATCCACCCAGTATTCCACACCTCTCAACTTAAACCCTTCACTACGTCACCCATGGAAGTAATACGGTCGTGTTTCAGGAAGCATAAAAGGAAACAAGATGGCGCTTCACATTGCTCAGTCATTGAGTTTTGCCCATGCTATTGCCGACGCTTCGCTCGTCTAAACGTGAGTACTCACTTTCTTGGGTTTCGCTTTCGATTGGGTGTGTGTATTTAGAACGCGGGTTTATTTGTGTAAACTCTTGCTCTCGCTTCGGGAGAGTTCTAATAATAACCAGCGTGGTTATCCTGCCTGCTCGCGCTACTTCCGCGTTTGGGTTTACCATCCACGCTACAGGGCTAACTGCTAGTCTTCTGGTTCATCTCCGGTTAGTTCGTGACACATATTGACACTGTCTAAGCCACGGGTTCAAGCCATTTATTCCAATTCTAAGCATTATTTTGAAGGAACTTTCATCCATCAAGCCATTATCTATACCACTTTCCACTATCATACATACAGTATTTTGCAGGGCAAGCTGCATAGGGCAATCAACCTACTGTGCAGGTTTTAGGACTGTTAGAGAAATACAGAGAACCCAGAAAAACCCTACAAAGCTTGGGCAGAATATGCGAACTCCACACAGATTGGCAAGATCGAAACCCTCAATGCTTGAGGTGCAAGAGAAGCCTTGATTACCACTAAACCAGCCTGCCCCCAACAAACAAACTGATATAATATTTTTATGCATTCAGCTAAATAATCTTTGGAAATAATTAACACTAGTTAAAATCTATTTAATAATTTGTATAGTAATAAGTGGTGCATATAATAAAATGAACTCTGATTTTAAGCATATCCTGGTCAGTCAGAAACACTTACTGGATTACAATGTAGTAAATAACTCTGCAACACTGCATGCTGAGATGTTGTAAGAGGCAGTGGTTCATTTATTGCACTGTATAGTCTACTAAACTACAATGCGATGCCCTCATGCAGTCAAATTCAATGGCCATTTTAACGAGTCCCACAGTTGTGACTGCCACAACTATCTTCACTTGTTTCATAATTTAATGGCAATTCTTATTAATTTTCATGAATTAATTTGTTTCATTATAATATGAAATGAGTTCAAAATAATTCATTACATTTCTGTTTTTATTAAAACTAATAAGTGATTGATTCTTGACAACATAATCCAGTTAGAAAATCACAATAACACTTCAGCAATTATTCAGTTTCAATTCTGTAATTATTTGATTTTAAACTGATTTCAATTTTTTCTTGCTTTTTCACAAAGCTGCGGAATACTTTCTTTCCCTCAATTAACTTAATTGTTATAATTTTTTTCATATTTATAAAGTGTAAAACTACATTACAATCTACAAATGTTTAAAGTCTACTTTCTTTTGTTGTTGTTCAGAGTGCAAGAAAAAAAAACATAATTAGTCTTCATGCTGCTAATTTAGTTTGGAGTAAGAAACTTTTCGTCATTCTCACTTTTAAAAATAACACGTACCTCTGCTGACATGGGTAAAATGGGTGTGTACCACAGCAGTGGTATTTCCCAATTTACATCGATCCAAAATTACATATATTTTACTGCTAAGCAAGATCCATTTTTAAGACACATCCAAGGCCAAAATGATTTTCCTGACCTCAAGTATAGCCCTAAAAGTCCTGGCTCATTTCCTACACCTTGGTTTTGTGGATATTTACTATTCATGTCATCACACCTAAATATAACTGGGTGACTTCACCCTACGGCTAACTAATTATAAACTGTATCATGATGTTATCTGTAACAAATAAGAGCAAGACAGACAATCATGGTGACTAAACATGAATGAGACGCCTGGCATGTCATTATGCAATGAACATCATATAATTACTAGAATGAAATAAAAGTCAAGCAAAACTAATTAAACACCAGACTTACCAAAATAGAGATTTGTCAACTTAAAAGAAAAAATCTTCCTCAGCACTCAGATCAATATGGTCATCTATTATGTCCAAGATTATTATTTTTTTAATTATTATTTTTTTAATCATCTTTTATTCATATAGAATTCATAATTTCTATATGCTGATTTAGGTTCACTTTGGCGACTGCTTTTCTAAATTACCTAACAATTATTACCAATTAATAATTAATTAATTACCTACCAATTATTACCAATTGACGGTATTCTGCTAAGTGAGCTATTGGGATTTAGCTCTTGAACTCCGGCCCTGGAGGACCCCTGCACTGCACGTTAGTTCTTTCTTAGCTATAAGCACATTTTACTTTACCAATCAACTAATTAATAGCCTTATCTTAATTGAAGTTGGTGTAGTAGAGCAGGAAAAACATAAAAAATGCAGGGCATTGGTCCTCCAGGAATAATGTTGAGAATCACTGCTGTAGACTATCTTGCCCCTCATATGTACACTCTGCTCAAATACAGCACTTGTCCAAAAAAAAAAAAAGCTTTGTAATCACATTACAATTACAATGCGCAATATGGTGGCCAATTGATGTGTGAAAATAATTATATTATAATTATTTATTTATTGTATTTGTAAGTGGCCAAAAATTCTCAGAATGACAATATTTTGGTCCTATTTTTAGGAATAAGAATGAAAGCTATTTATCAAAATTCTTAGAATAGGAAATCACTCCCATCTCCACCAAAATGTAAAAGAGCCCCGTAGGTGCCCTAACTAGCAAGGAAATGGCATTCAGGCAGAGACATGCGCACATTAAGTGACACAGATCTTATAAAAGACGCGTTTCGATATACAGTGGAACCTCGGATTGCGAGTAACTCGGTTTATGAGTGTTCCGCAAGATGAGCAAAGATTTTTAATAAATTTTGACTTGAAAAACGAGCATGTCTTGGTTTACGAGTGCTGAGTTTTTTGACACCGACACACACACACACACACACACACACACACACACACACACACACACTCTCACCTTTACACCTTTACCCCTCCCCGGCTTCACACAGACACACACACTGCTCTACACAGAAACTCTGCTCTGTCACGATTCTTTTCAAAGGTAAGGTGCTGGTTCATTTTTTTTTTTTTTTACTTTACAGCAGTGACTCCGTTAGTCCGCGTTCATGCGAGTGTAATTAGAGAGATACATTTTTTTCCCATTAAAACAGTGTTTCCGTTGTGTGTGTGTTTGTTGTGAAACTGAAAAAGCAAGGTGGGGGGAGGGAGGAGAAGTTATATTCTAATGCTAATTCCACACACACAGACACACACATGCACACACAAATACACGGCGCTCATTTATATATACATATTTTATATACTTATATAAAATTATTTGCGTGTACACAACAGTTTATTTTAGATTCTCTGTCATAAGCAGCACTTCATCACTTCATTAACTCTGTGTATTCCCGTGTTTCACGCTCCTCAGGGGTACGTGCGGCAAATGAGCAGGTGGCATTGATGCTTTCACAAATTGCCTCTTTTTACCTTTAGAGGTAAGAGTAGGGCAGAATTTTAATTTAATTATTTCTTTACATTTTACTCACTCCTCTGCAAGCAAACCGCTCTCATCCTTTCTCCAGTCTCACTTTCTTTTCAAAATATCTTTTTTGTCATTTTGTTGTTACTGTATAGGGACTTTAAACAGTTGTGATTGGAGTTGGACTGATTAGGATAACGTAATGGTGCCAACAGGTCCAGAGGGCAGAGGGGTTCTGGATCAGACCCCAGGAGCAGCATGTGTAGCTCGAAAGAAAGAGACAGGGAGAGTGAGAGAGATATAGTGAGAGAGAAGAGAAAAAAAGAGGTATGGTCACAGTCACATAATGTATAAGGTAAATGTATATTTAGTGCAGAGTGCAAGCAGGGACTCCGGCAGGACTAACTATAACAGCATAACTAAAAGGGAGAGCCATAAGGAAACACAGACATGAGGGCTCCCTGAGATGTAAAGCAACCAATCACCTCACTGTCAACAAACCTGAGTGATCAATGAGAGTGGGGAGGACAGCATCTAAACATACCAGTTCACCAGAATACTCTACGTCCATGAGTCCCCCAGATCTGCTCCTTTACCTAAGGCAAAGCTATTCACAAAAATGCTTGGCTAAATAAATAGTCCTGAACATTAACTAGAAGGCTATTCCATAACTTTGCAGTTTTTTTTATTAAAAAGCTCCGCCCCCTGCTGTAGGTTTCATAATATGCGGTACTGACAAGCAGCCTGCATCCTTTTATCGAAGTAGGCGTGGCGGATCATAAAACATTAGCAATTCAATATGAAACTGGTCCATTAACAAACATACTGCGACTGTAAGTTTTTTTTTTTTTAGTAACAGCAAAGCTGCAGCTTTAAAACACTGACACAGCTGACAATGTCGGGGATAATAGATCAAATTTTGCTATTACAGCACCACAAATCATGCGCAGATTCATTCGTTTCTCCACCGCATAGCATAAAATCAACAAAGAAAAAAACTGCATTCATGGAGTTGTGGGCACCATCCATGGCATACACATTAAAATAATCATATTTATACTGTATATACATTTTTTGTATTTATATTCAATTATTTGAGTGTACACAACTGTTTTTTTTGTATTCCCTGTTATAACCATAACTTCATTACGATGGCGTACCCCTGTTTTTCACACTTCTCAGGGGTATGTCTGGCATTTACACAAATTTTCACAGAATTTTCCTTTAATTATTTCTTTACATTTTACTACCTCCTCCACAAGCAAAACGTTTCATCCTCACTGTAGTTTCGCTTTCTTTCTGAAATCATTTTGATCAGATCATGACAGTCTTAAACAGCTCTATTATTCTCATATTCACAACTCATTTTGATTCATACACATTTTTCTCATTTCACACAAATTTCCGTATTTTTTTTTTCCCCATAGAATTTCTTTGATTGTGTAATGCTGCTTTGTGACAATGCCAATCCATAAAGACGTTCCACTGATTTCACCATTTAAAACTACAAAAACCTGTCAAAACTACAACACCCATTATTATGTGCCGCCTACTTTGCGGCTCTCAGTAAAAAGTAATATCACACACTTTTCTTGGCGCAATCCTGCTCCATGCTGAAAAAAAGAGTTGGAAGCTTCCTACAGGACTTTTGTCTTACTCTGAGCTAGGAATATTTTTGGTCCTAAATTGACTTTGAGCTGATTCTTAGGAATGATTCTGAGCGGCTTAGTTTATATGTTGTGCCTCAGGGAAGAAAACTCGATAGATGTGATAACCTGGTGATTCAGTACATTCAGGTGGTCAGCTGACTTCATTTTATTGCACATAACGTTGCTGAGCCTAGCGACACCTGAGCGACAGAACCAACGCCAGATCATAACACTTGTACAGTACAGTGGACACTATGCATGATGGGTGCATCACTCCATAAGCTTCCCTTCTTACCCTGACACGCCCATCACTCTGGAATAGGCTCAATCTGTTTCGCTCCAAAGTCCGATCTTCATGCTTCATAGCAAACTGAAGCCTTTTTACTAATTGGTCTCACTAATACGTCGCTTTCTTGTGGAAACGCAGCTGTTTAGTCCCAATCCTGCATGTTGAAATGCTCTTAGTTTCACTATTCAACATTGCTTTACAATGCAACTTCAACAAAATTTACGTGATGTTCTTTTCCTGATCACAGTTCTTCCTCAGTGCTAACAGCTCAGCGCTATGCTTCCAAGTATATAATGCTTTGGGACAGCACTTATCCCTGTTCCAGTAATTTTAATGTTTTCTTTGCAGGATGCAGGCCAAAAATTTGACCCTTCTGAAATTACTACCTTTTTTTCGGTCAGGTATTGCAGACCAGCTTCCAATTTGAATTTCAAAACCCTTGAATTTATCATCTCATAAGTTGCTGGATTTCATATTAAAATGACTTTGAACATCACTAAAATATGGTAAGTAATAAAAGAGGATATTGAGTGCTTTTAGGAGCTAAGAGGAAAAATTATTTAAGATGATGCAGCATAAGCAGAATGGCTGGGTTTGTGTGAGTTTATGTTAGCCTTCACCTTTCCCAGTTTTAGCTGCTATATGGAAACTCTGTGATTTACAGTACAGTGTAAAAGTCTTGATCCAACTCCCATTTCTTCATTTTTGTCTCTCATGTTCAGTCCAGTCCCTGTACCTGAGCTGTGTGTTTTGTTAGTTAGACCACACAGTGACCTATGAATCATTCAAGCATAAAAAACATCTAACTTAAGGCAGTGAGAAACAGGTGCAGATGATGACAGATGATCAGGCCGGTGAATGGTATAATGGTGATGCAAAATGCTGAATTGTTGGAACAGACAAGAGGGGAAATGAGGTCGCTGCTGAGGTTGTTATTGTTATTATAAAACAATCAATCTTTAAATAATACTTTTAGGCTTTAATATTTTTAGATGTTGCAGGCAGGCACAGTAAAGCATTTGTTCCCATTTCTTTCATTGAATCTACTTCATTTAATTAAAAATGACGGGTGGCTCAAGACTTTTGCACAGTACTGCAAGTCTTATGGTGTGTGCTTGCGACATCAGTACATTGGACAGAGTGCCAATCCATCACAGCGCAAAAGCAATCGCAGACTGAATCACACACTAAGAGCAATTTGGAAGCACCAATTAGCCAATTAGTGTTTTTGGACTGTAGGATGAAACCGGAGCACCCGACGGAAACCGACCGAGCATGGGACAGACCTGAGGCAGGAATCAACCCCCTCGACCCCACCTTAGGAAAAAAAAATATCACGAGCAGTAACAAACCAAAACAATAACTGCGCAAGTGTAGAAAAATCTTGACCAATCTTGAACTCACAAGTAGAACCAGCACTGGGTGGCATGGTGGCATAGAGGTTAGC
Source organism: Clarias fuscus (assembly GCA_030347435.1). Lineage (NCBI taxonomy): Eukaryota > Metazoa > Chordata > Actinopteri > Siluriformes > Clariidae > Clarias > Clarias fuscus. The sequence goes on along the minus strand of CM059211.1, from coordinate 3,251,095 downwards.
ACTGTGGCCTTGCACCTTCAGGGTTGAGGGTTCGATTCCCACCTTGGGTCTGTGTGCTTGGAGTTTGCATGTTCTCCCTGTGCTTTGATGGGTCTAAAAACATACAGGTTAGGCTATTTGGCCGTAGTGTGTGTTTGTGCTCTGCAATGGATTGGGCCCTAAGTCTTCTGGGATATGCCCCAGGCCACCGCGACACTGTATATGGTATAGCCAATGAATGAATGAAAATAATAATCTTTACGAATTAGGACACACCCACTTCAGGCTGAAATACAGATATGTATATCTGTATATCTGTAAACAATAAACAGGACTACTGGATAAATGATTTGCTTCATGCAGCATTGCTTTAATAATGACCTCATATTGATTTGACGTATGTTGCTTTATATATATATATATATATATATATATATATATATACCAATGTCTTCATGTGTCCTTGTTAACAATGAATGCTTTCACTCGCTGTCTTTCTCCTCCAGGCAGATGCAATCCTCCTCCTGTGATTGCTTCAATGGGCATTTTTGGATTTTCCAGATCTCAAAAACTTTCCCTCGGCTATTTCACTTCAGGTCACGCTCTGCTGAAATAATAACCCACCAAGTGCACTTGTGAGGACACACACACACACACACACACACACACACACACACACACACACACACACACACACACACACGCACACACACATTTAATTGCATGTACAAAACCAGACTCTTTCACATGATTAACCACACACACTATATTTGTGAGGACGTTGAGTCAACATGCACTCTTAATTACATCCATACAAGTCAACATACACTTTTAATTACACGTAGACAAACAGACCCATACATATGATTAAACACACGTTTTTGAATGCTTCCTTGCATGTGGATGAGCATTTGAGTTGAAGAGACGCTCTCTGCTTTCATTAATACAGAACTTGATCTTGACATCAAATTCGAGTGATTTGTTTCCCTCTTTTATATCTTTCTCTCAGCATCTTTTCTGTATCTGGTCTCTATTTCTTTTTTGTTGTCTTCTTTCTTTGTTCCATTACTTTTTTTTCTTATGGAACTATCCTCTCTGTAACACACACACACACACACACATTTTCACCACTCTGGTGTTTTGGTCTTCAGCTCCAAGTTAGTGAGAGGGAAAGGGAGGGGTGTGTGTGTGTGTGTGTGTGTGTGTGTGTGTGTGTGTAATGTAGACGGGAAGGCTCTGAGTGTATGTGTGCGTCCGTGCAGGGCTCGAGGCCTGTTCTGCTCGGCTGCTGCTGCTGCTTCTGCTTCTTCTTGTGTGGTCTCGCGGTAGACTTTATGATTTATTCAGCTAAAGGCAGAGGAGCAAGACCCCCAGTGACCACAGAGAGAGCTCCGCACGTGGGTTTAATGATTTCACCACAAAAATGTCTGCTATGGCTGGGGCCACAAGAGGGAGGGAGGCTTAGGGAGGGGGGGGGGGGGTAGATGGAGAGAGAGAGAGAGAGAGAGAGAAGAAAGAGAAGGAGGGAGAGACTGGGAGAATCGGTACAAGTGCTCACGCTGATTCATGTCCACTTGCTCTCTCCGATGTGGATTATCCAACAAGGAAACGTGGAGGAAACAAAGAAGGTCGTCATGACATCGATAGGGATGTAACATGCAGTACGTGTCCGTGCTCCACTTCCTGTTGATTTTTGTTTGCCGGGTCAAACAGTTAAACTCTCAGCGATAATGAATTCTATAAAAGGAAACCAAAAAATATTCCTCTGACTTAATCATTATTGAAAGTAAATATAGATCTTGTCATGTCAACAGGATCCTTGTGACTCCTTTCATAATCGAAAATAAGCATCTCATCTTAAAACGCATCAACAATTAGACATTTATTTTTTTTTTTTGTAAAGTAAGAGCGTTTTTTAATCCGTGAGATTATGTACTGTAGATCAAGTTGTAGATTACGTGGACGGCCCCCTCACAAGCTCTTGTGAATGATAGAACATGACGATGAAATGATGGTGTATCATAAACAAGTGTATTAATATTAACCTGTTGTCAGGGGTGCCTTAAAAAGTACAGCTTCACCTCTGACTGTCACAAAGCACTGACACTGGACCTGCCACAAATGTTAAATAAACCTTTATCTTTACTGAAAGTATTAGCTTAGTATACATTAGTGTGCAAAAGTCTTGGGCCATGCCTCATTTCTCATTTCTTGGGCCAGGCTCGATTCCCGTCTCTGTGTGCATGGAGTTTGCATGTTCTCCCCGTGCTTGGTGGGTTTCCTCCGGGTACTCCGGTTTCCTCCCACAGTCCAAAGACATGTAGGTTAGGCTAATTGGCGTTCCCAAAAAATTGCCCGTAGTGTGTGAATGAGTGAGTGTATGTGTGTGTGTCTGTGCCCTGCGATGGATTGGCACCCTGTCCAAGGTGTACCCTGCCATGTGCCCTAAGTCTCCTGGGATAGGCTCCAGGCTTAATACAGGATTAAGTGGTATAGATGATGAGTGAGTGAGTGAGTGAGTGAGTAAATGTAAACTTTAAATTAATTTACTTCAATCGCTCTCATTCGCTCTCTTTCATCGTCTATACCGCTTCATCCTGTATCCTGAACACCCTGGAAGGGAAGCCAATCCATCACAGGGCACAATCACATAAACATACCCACACGCTCATTCACACACTGCGGGCAATTTGTAAACGGCCTTTAGCCTAATCTGCATGTGTTTGGACTGTGGGAGGAAACTGGAGTACCTGGAGGAAACCCACCAAACACGGGGAGAACATGCAAACCCCATGCACACAGACCCAAGGTGGGAAATCGAGCCCTCGACCCTGGGGATGCAAGGCGAGATTGTTATCCACTACGCCACCGTGCCACCCTTAAAGGGCCACCGTGCCACCCTTGGAGCAATGTTAAAAGGAAGGAAAAACAGAAGGAGTTTGAGGTATGATATATATCTGACCTGAATAGTAAAATATGGGACCTTCATAGGTGGCACATGGGAACTGGTGTTCAAAGATTAAAGTTAGTTTAGACAGCCACGGTCGATGATTGTGTTCAGTTGACACGGGTCAACATCAAACATGTGCACAGCTTAAAGTATGCACATTACTACATTTAATCAGATAATACGTCAAAGAGCAGTATTGCTCCAACGCTGATCTACTTCCCTGTTAGTTACATCCCATTTGGCGCTTTCATTTTTTCCTTTACTTGTCCCTTTCCTTTGTTGTTGTTGTTGTTGTTGTTGTTGTTGTTGCTGGTTTCTTTTATTTTTTATTTCTTTTTAGTTTCCTCTTTCTCTTTTTTAAGCAGCATCCAAACATGCCTCACGGTTGCATGTTGCACTTCAGAAGGAGGCTCTGTTTGGGCTGTCCTGCCCACTGGAACCATGCGGTTTCAGCCACCTTGGTGGCGGCGTTTTCATGCTAATTGCCCTGGACGAGTGACACACACACACGCAAACACACACAGCGTGGCATCGACTTTACTTTTGGCCTCCTAAGACTGCCTGTGATCTTAGGGAAAATTCTCAGACCTCCTCTGGAGATGAAGGCGATGAGGTTTTGAGGAGCTCCGCCATGCGGCTCTCTGCTAATGCGAGTGTACCCTGGGACAGCACATGCTCTCACCCGCTGATCCTCAATCGTTCATGAATTTTAGCCCGTCATCTTTTACGCTGCATCTCTTTGCTTTTTCTTTCTGCTCATTCCTTCTCTCCACCTCTTCTCTTTCAGGCATCCTGTGAGTTATGACAAATGTTATTATAATCCCCTTTGGATTATTTTAGCACACACAGTAGAGTAAATCACAGTGTTTTCCTAAACCACGGGTCATTTGCCGACCCCATGTTTGAACAGCTGTAATGAACACTGTGCATTAATAACTTTTGGGTCGAGAGAGAGAGAGAAAGAGCGATGGGAGAGGGGGAAGAGAGAGAGAAAGAGGAAGAGAGGGACTGTTATTATTTGTTTGTTTTGGAGAACATTTTTTTTTTTTTTATCGATAAGGCATGATTGAAATTCCTTCCAATTCTTGATTTATTTGTGTCATGACAAGAGAGGAGTCAGAAAGTTGGAAACTTCTATGAAAAAATTAATTACAGTAGTGAAAATAGAGACTGACAAGCATGTAACAATAGCTTGTAATGTATTTAATTGTCCCACAATGTTACATTTAAAAAATGTTAATTTAAAAAGCAAGGAGAAATATCACAGACTGAGATATTCTAAGCTTCTCCAAATCCTGTTTTACCACAAACAGGAAAAGCCTATTTGTCTCATTTTGTCAATGACAGGTCTACGTTCCTGGAGGCGGCTAAAGTCGGTGTGATTCGGCCATGGTGCGCACTCCCAAATTATATCCCCCTTCATTTTAGTAATGAGTGGGTATTTCTGCCCACGTGCTTTATACTGTTATTTACGGCTCGGTATACGTAGGAATCACTGCCATAGGTAGAGAACACACTTGCCTGTAGGGCACACTCTCTGACCATAGTGTAGAAATCTGTAATCATTATATTGGTAGAATAATCATAGAAGCCACGTGGTGAGTTATAAAAGAAGAAACAAAATGAAGGCCTTCACACACACAGAGGCAATTACAAGGGTTTGCCGAGTCTAGTTGGCCTCTGTTTCCATGGTCATGGTGCTGGATACAGGAGTTAATGGCAGAGAATCTGTCTTTTTCCTATTACATAAAACAGTTAGAATAACATGGTGTGAAAGAGCTTTCCGCAGTGCTGTCACAACTGTTTCCTCATGTTATATAAAGATGTTTTACCTTCTAACAATGTCGTGACAGTGGCAAGATTGGCAACCCCAGATCATAACACTTCCTCCAGGGGCTTGTACAGTGGCCACTGTGCATGATTGGTGCACCGCTTCGTGTGCTTCTCTTCTTACCCCGACGCACGCATCGCTCTGGATTAGACTCGATCTGGACTCATCATGTTACATGACCTTTTTCCAAGTCTGATCATTGTTCTCACTAACAAGTGGTTTTCTTATGGACACACAGCTGTTTAAAAAGTAAAAGTAAAGCCTTTATTTTGTCACATGTACATTACAGCACAGCGAAATTCCTCCTTCGCATATAACTGGGGTCAGAGCGCAGGGTCCGCCATGGTACAGCGCCCGGGGAGCAGTTAGGGTTAAGGGCCTTGCTCAAGGGCCCAACAATGGCAACCTGTCTGAGCTGGGAATTGAACCGCCGATCTTCCGATGAGTAACTCGGTGCCTTAGCCCTCTGAGCCACCACTGCCCTTTCACTGTTTAGTCCCAATCCTGTGAGTGGAATCCTGTGGAAAGGCTTTTACATTCACGATTAAACACAGCTCTGGTTTCAACTTCAGTAAGTGTTAAAGTCATCTCCATTCATTTGTTCCATGAGCGTGACAGTTCAGCACTATCCCTCCAGGTTTTGATAATGTGTTGAAGAGTTCTTACCCCATTTCCAATAATTTGAGCAATCTCAATTAGTTGTTTTCTTAGACTGATGATCTTAAAACAGTCACTTTTTGTGTATGTATGGTGCTCATTGGAAACAGTTGCTTTATAAATGAAGTTGAATAGATAAGTTGAATAAATGCATATTGTAAAAATGAAGGTATCCATCTAACAGTCAAAAATGTATTACGAGTCAAGTTGTAGTAGATGATCATTACAAAATGTGCATGGGACAAAAAGTCATGTTAATGAATAAGGTATAGTAAATCTGTGATTCATAACTCATATGTGCATCTGTATATGGAATGTATGGGCAGCTGCACAGCTGAAGAATAGATAAACACTCACTCTCACTCATCATCTATACCGCTTAATCCTGTATTCAGGGTCACGGATGGCCTGGAGCCTATCCCAGGAGACTTAGGGCACATGGCAGGGTACACCCTGGACAGGGTGCCAATCCATCGCAGGGCACAGACACACACTCACTCATTCACAACACCTAATCTACATGTCTTTGGACTGTGGGAGGAAACTGAAGTACCCGGAGGAAACCCACCAAGCACGGGGAGAACATGCAAACTCCATGCACACAGAGACGGGAATCGAACCCGGACCCTGGAGGTGCAAGGCGACAGTGCTAACCACTACACCACCATACCGCCAAATAGATAAACAGTCTGACTGTATTGAAACATAATGCGCAGATTGTGAATGAGTGTCTCCGGAAAAGCTCAAGACAGGCTTCATGATTACCGCAGCCATTCTTTAAAAGTGCATTTTTATTACACATTTAATAACCATTTTTTTATTCTTTCTTGCTTTTCCCTGCTGCATTATGACACAGCAATTGTCAGCAGTGTAAGTTAATTTTCCCATCAAGTGCAATGGAAACTCCAGAACATTCTGTTTGCTCGACTGCTTTATGTGTGTTTATACAAACCAAACACTAAGTAAAAGGTAAATCAGACTGTGAAGCATTAAAGCTTTAACATGCTATGAGGACGCCGAGCTCTGGACCTCAGTATTTTCAGAAGCTTTTGTTTTGTTTACCTCCCACATAACGTCTCCAGTTGTCAAATTTAATATGGAAACAGCAATATCTTTACCCTTTGCCACAACATTATAATGTTCTACAGTATGTACAGCAGAAACTCTTTCCAAGGCTGTTCAATCTCAAGCTTTCAGCTCAGAGCAGCTGGGGAGGACACACTGGGTGTGTGAACAGACTTAGCTGCTCATTATGTTTAGGTATCACAATGTGATGTTCAATTTAAATTGTACACTCATGCACAAAAGAAACACTGCACATATATAGTTCTTACAAAATGTATTTCTGTCAAAAAATAAGAAAGATTATATTCTTAATCTTATATTATATAAAGAAAAATTTCAAAATTCAAAAGTTCAGGCAGCATTGACAATGACGTAGACATTGGCTGACTTGCACGTCCAGAATCTGCAGCCAAACATCACTGAATAGTCAGTTGGCTTATCATAACCGCACTCCCCCCCGCCCCAACTCACCTTCATGAACAACACCGTGACAGCAGTGGAGTTATTCCGATTCCTGGGCACCATCATCTCTAAGGACCTGACAGGGGATGATGACTTTGACTGTCCAGGACAGTTTTTTTTACCAGGACAGTCAGGCACAAGAACAGTTTTTTTCCCCCAGGCAATCAACTTCATGAACCTCAGTTAAATGTTCTCCCGACTGTGCAATAAAAAAAATATGTGCAATATTATTATCCTCAATACATGCAATACGGCTGATATTTATTTGACAATACCCCACATCCTTTTCCATCATATTTTTCTTGTATTTTTTTTGTTTTGTTTTGTGTTGTTGTTGTCTCTGGAAGCTCCTGTCACTGAAACAATTTCCTTATACAGTGGAACCTTGGATTGCGAGTAACGTGGTTTATGAGATTTTTAATAAATTTTTAATCAGAAACCGAGCAAGTATTAGTTTACGAACGCCGAGTATCATGTATCACGCATGCGACTCTTATTTTGACACCGAGCGTCACTCTTTCACCTTCCCCTCCCTCACCCCACCACACGGCTTCGCAAACACACAGAAACTCTGCTCGTCTCTTATGCGCGCAATTTGACACTGACACACACACGCAAAGACGCTCTCTCGCCTTTTCACCCCCTCCCCGGCTTCACAAACACACAGAAACTCTGCTCTGTCGCGATTCTTTTCAAAGGTAAGGTGCTGGTTCATTTTTTTTTTTTACTTTACAGCAGTGATTCCCTTAGTATGCTCACGCCAGGTCAGAGAGATTTCTTTTTTCTCTGTTAAAACGGGGTTTCCGTGTTTATGTGTGTGTCCGTTTGTTGCGAAACTTAAGTGATTCTGTTAGTATGCACTCATGCCAGTCTTGCTTTTTTCCGTGAAAACGGTGTTTCGGCTGTGTTTATGCGTTGTTGTGAAACTTAAAAAGTGAGTCCATTAATATGCGCTCATGCCAGTCTCAGAGAGATTTATTTTTTTCCTGTTAAAACGGTGTTTCCGTTGTGTGTGTGTGTGTGTGTGTGTGTGTGTGTGTGTGTTTGTTGTGAATTGTGCTAATTCCACACACACACACACACACACACACACACACACACACACACACACACACACACACACACACACACACACACACACGGCGCCTGTGTGCACCAACGGAAACACCTATCTGTCAGGATTTATTTGTATTTTTTTTTAAAAGGTAAAGTGCAGATAATTTTTTTTGAGTTTTCATTATTTCTTATGGGAAATGATGATTTGGTTTACGAGTGTTTTGGAACACGAGCCCACTTCCGGAACGAATTATGCTCGTAATCCAAGGTTCCACTGTACATGCAAATGTACTTGGCAATAATGCTATTTCTGATTCTGATTCAGATTTTTTACACAAAGACATGTGCATGGTGCCCCATAACAAATTTGACTTAGGTTATTTATGATAAAGTAACGCTCTACTGACCATGACAGTCATTTTTCCTTACTTGTGTTCTTAGTCTAATAAGACAAACTAAATTATGAATTAGATTTTGGGTTTTCGTAACAGTACAAACTTTGATTCAAATTCAAACCATTTTAACTCAATCATCTTGTTAGCTGCAATAACATTCATTTATCACTTATGTTAGTTACAGATTACAAAAGACATAGAGCTAAGGTCAATATTTAATTACAATATTAAAAAGACAGCAATTTTCACATTTAGTAGACACCGGTTTTTGGATAAAATTTGAATGTTAAAACAAATAAATTGCATTTGCATGCACCCTAAGATTCCACTTATAAGGGGAATAATCGCCCAATCAGAATAAAAATGCATCATACTGTAAAAACTCCTCAGTTAGAACAATCTGACTTGACCTTGCCAGATGGGAATGAGGGTTGGGTGTAAACCTTAGATGATCTGTTCAGTAGGTAAATATTATCCATGTAAACACTTGATCTGATAATGTATATCTTGTTGGAATGAATATATTCCTTCTGCATGTTTGCCTCACATGGTGATAACAATATGTGCTGTGACAAGTTTTCTAGAAGGTATCAATAAATTCTGTAAGAACGTCTCGGGTTATTTTGCTGTAACCCTGTTACCTGAAAAAGCGGGCACGAGATGCTGCGTGAAAATGCTATGGGAACATCTCTTTGTTCAGTCGGTTGTGAAGCATGTGTGTATCAAACATGCCAAATTTTGGCTTATATAACCTCGGTCAGGTTACGTCATCTGATGAAGTGCACCTGAGGGATATAAATAGGAGTGAACCGGACAATGCTCAGGTCAATTTTTTGTCTGAAAGGACGTCCAGCCACGCCAACAGTGCGCCATTTGAGTGCAGCATCTCGTTACTGCTTTTTCAGGGAACAGGGTTACAACAAAACAACAAAAGTAACCCGAGACATTCCCTTTCAAAAGCTACACCCGATGCTGCGTGAAAACGCTATGGGAACGAGAATACCAACGCCACCGCAATGCAAATGTCTGGACCCCCAGGTTGTGTTGTGTGTGCACACAATAGCCAAAGAAGTCTCAGACATAACTTTGGGATGCTGACTCGAGGACCCGCGAGCCCAGAGTAGCATGGACATCCAAACTATAAAATCTGAGAAATGTGTGTGGAGAGGACCAACCTGCCGCATCACACACTTGCTGCAGGGGGACACCTCTTGCCAGCGAATAGTAGCTACATACGTTCTGAGAGTACTAGGGCATAAGCCCGAGGACAACTTTTCTTGCAGAAACTCCAGCACTGAAACAATTCGGTAGTGGACTGGGTCTACATCTTTTGCCATGCACCAACTTTCAAATATACTCCATTTAAGGGCATAAGTTCTTCTAGTGGAGGGAGCCCTAGCACTAAGAATAGTTTCAATTACGCTGGCTGGAAGACCAGCATCTCTTAGTTGGTCCCCCTCAGGGGCCAGACGTGAAGGTTTCAGAGCTCGGGCTGGGGATGAAATATTGTCCCCTGAGACTGGAATCTCCCACGGTGAGCCATCGAGGAGAGATATTAGATCCAAGAACCACACTCCGGTCGGCCAATGGGGCGCTATCATTAAGAGGTGCAAACCCTGTTGACAGACACTTGCCAGGACTCCCAGGAGCAGAGCTGGGCAACGTATGGGCCATCTTGTCAAGACCCAGGGGAGCTAGAGGAGTCAGAGAGTAGCAATGAGTACAATGTGCTGTTTCTTGCGAGGCAAAGAGGTCCACCTCTGCTACATAAAATCTCTTCCAGATTTGACTGACTACATCGGGGTGGGGATTCCAATCCCCAGGTGTCACAGCTTGTCTGGACAGCAAGGCTGCTCCCATATCCATATGCCCTGGAGTATAAATTGCCCTGAGGGACAGGAACTTTTCTTGTACCCAAGGCAGAACCTGCTGCGCTAGCTTTTTCCAGAGGCGCGAGCATAGTCCACCCAGGCGATTTATTTACGAGACTACTGTAGTGTTGTCCACCCACACTAGGATATGGTAGCCTCTCAACTGCTGGAGGGAGTATTTCCGGGCCAGAAATAGAGTCATCATTTCGAGGCAATTGATGTGCCATGCGAGAAGATGACCTCTCCAGATCCCTTGGGTTGGACAGTCATCCAAGACCACACCCCAGCCCATGAGGGAAGTGTCTGTCGTTAGCAATTTGCGACAACAACACAGACCTAGAGTGGGACCTAGAGTCAAAAACCGGGGTCTGAACCACATAGAAAGGGTACAAAGCCCCCAGCGTGTGACTCTTATTTGCCTCTGGGGATTGACCCTTGGATAAAATCACCAGTGGTGGCGGAGATTGGACAACGGCCTTCAGAGGGTGCCAGGGAGGAGTCTTTATCTTCGCCTCCCAAATCCTAGTGGCAGCGGTGTTTTTACGGCATCGCCAAAGAGGCCGGAAGGCAAGATAGGGTCATCAAGGAGGAAAAGGCGATCCCTGTCCTTGACGCCCGTGAGGTTAAGCCATAGATGTCTCTCCATGGCGACCATGGCAGCCATAGAACGGCCGATAGCATGGGCCGTCTGATTGGTGGCATGAAGAGATAAATCTGTGGCTTAGCATAACTCTGCAAACGCAACGTCGTCTATAGACCCGCCAGTGCTCAGATCTCTCAGTAGGTAACCCCACGAATGAGCCGCGGTATGCCTGCAAAACCGCCATGGTGTGCAGGGCAGCACCAGCCTGACCCGCTGCCTGAAAAGCTTTCCCCACCAACGAAGATGTTAGTCTACATGGCTTGGTGGGGAGTGTGGGCTTTTTCAGCTCATCAACAAAATTCGAATGAATTGATGTTAATAGCAAAAACAGGGGATGAATAGGATTTATTCCATGAATGAGTTAACTCGTCATCGAGGTCGCCAAGGAAGGGGAGGGACCATCATTGAGGCCCCTCCCCGGGCCACCCAACAGAAACCTGTCATTTAACTTTGAGCGCTAGGGGGATTTTTTTTTTCGTTTCGTTGCTCCTGCAGCAAGAGTGGAAGTCTCTTCTGTCTATTCACAAAAAGCACCGGGCTGTGCTTGAGAAGTGGACGCTAAAGCTTCCTGATCTGGCGAGAGTGCGAGAGAAAAGGAGGATTTCCGTCTCACGCGCGTCTTCTAGATCTGCACGTGAACCCCACGAATGAGCCGCGGCTCGCGATTTCCCTTTAAAGAAGGCGAAGCACCTTAATAGGGAGGAGATCACCATGCTCACACTCTCCCTACAGGCCGAGGAGAGCGTGCTCTTCCCCAAACACTTAAAACAGAAAGTGTGGAGATCGCCAGCCGAGAGAAATCTCTCACAAGGAGGCACGCATCTCCTCTCAAACTCTACCCTATTGGTGAGTAATGTAACACTTTCTTTCTTTCTTTTTTGTATATCTGTTTTGCACACACACATGCAAACACAATGTGGTTCTTGAAGACAAATAGACCTGAGGATATTTCTGGTTCACTCCTATTTATAACGCCCAGGTGCACCTCATCAGATGATGTCACCTGACCGAGGTTATATAAGCCAAAATTTGGCGTGTTTGATACGCACATGCTTCACAACCGGTTGAACAAAGAGATGTTCCCATAGCGTTTTGGCGCAGCATCGAGTGTAGCTTTTGAAAGGGAACACTGATACAATACACATAGTGTTGCTATCTTACACCTGTAATATGTATATCTTTATTTCCAGGAGGAAGAAGACATTAGGACATTTCATTCACAGACACACACACACACACACACATATTTAAATTTTCAACATGACTTATAAATTAATACTTTATGCACCAGCGCCCTGGGGAAAGAGCTGAAAATCAGGCACCTATGATGCCAGTTGTCAGAAAAAAATAAACAGCTCATAGGTTTTTCTTTGCTGGTTTCTCAGTCACTTTTTCACCCTCAGAGTGGGAAAACTGTGCCATGAGCATTGGGTTACTGAATAAATACACGTAAAGCTAAGCCATAAGAGTTTATTTACTGTAGCAGTGTATAGTGTGTAAGTAGGTGAGAGTCGATGCATACTAATTATATCCACACAAGCCAAACCGGGACGAGGTATGAAATGATCCCTGTATGTTTTTTTTTTCTTCTGGGACACATTTGTTGCTGCAGCCCTCTCTTTTTCTCTCAGTCTGCCACGTGTCTGTCAGTTAAACTTGTTTCTTTCTCATTATCAGCTTGTCAACGCCTGCACCCTGCTCAGTTCTCATCTTTAATTAAATTCTTTTTTTCCCCCTTTCTCCCAGTTGCTGTTTGTTGGGCGGGTGTCAGCGCTCTCAGCACCACTCATTCAGGGCGCCATTCATCTCAGCATCTGTCAGCATCCACTTCTAGACATCATCCACCTAGCGCTCTCTCTGCCAGCATGTCTCTGCATAGCATTTGAAAGCAAAAGTTATGTTATGCTAGAGGAATCTGCAAATCATGTTAGTAATCTTGTATCTATCGTAAACACGTGGACAAAATTGTTGGTACCCTTCGGTCAATGAAAGAAAAACTCACAATGGTCACAGAAATAACTTTAATCTGACAAAAGTAATAATAAATAAGAATTCTATGAATGTTAACCAATGAAAGTCAGACATTGCTTTTCAACCATGCTTCAACAGAATTATAAAAAAAAAATGAAAACTCAAAAACTCATGGAACAGGCCTGGACAAAAATGATGGTACCCCTAACGTAATAGTTTGTTGCACAACCTTTTGAGGCAATCACTGCAATCAAACGATTCCTGTAACTGTCAATGAGACTTCTGCACCTCTCTGCAGGTATTTTGGCCCACTCCTCATGAGCAAGCTGCTCCAGTTGTTTCCGGTTTGAAGGGTGCCTTTTCCAGACAGCATTTTTCGGCTCCTTCCAAAGATGCTCAATAGGATTGAGGTCAGGGCTCATAGAAGGCCACTTTAGAATAGCCCAATGTTTTCCTCTTAGCCATTCTTGGGTGTTTTTAGCTGTGTGTTTTGGGTCATTGTCCTGTTGCAAGACCCATGACCTGCGACTGAGACCCAGCTTTCTGACAATGGCCAGCACATTTCTCTCTAGAATCCCTTGATAGTCTTGAGATTTCATTGTACCCTGTACAGATTCAAGACACCCTGTGCCAGATGCAGCAAAGCAGCCCCAGAACATAACAGAGCCTCCTCCATGTTTCACAGTAGGGACAGTGTTCTTTTCTTGATATGCTTCATTTTTCTGTCTGTGAACTTAGAGCTGATGTGCCTTGGCAAAAAGTTCCATTTTTGTCTCATCTGTCCATAGGACATTCTCCCAGAAGCTTTGTGGCTTGTCAACATGTAGTTTGGCATATTCCAGTCTGGCGTTTTTATGATTTGTTTTCAACAATTGTGTCCTCCTTGGTCGTCTCCCATGTAGTCCACTTTGGCTCAAACAATGACGGATGGTGCGATCTGACACTGATGTTCCTTGAGCATGAAGTTCACCTCGGATCTCTTTAGAAGTCTTTCTGGGCTCTTTTGTTACCATTCAGATTATCCGTCTCTTTGATTTGTCATCAATTTTCCTCCTGCGGCCACGTCCAGGGAGGTTGGCTACAGTGCCATGGATCTTAAATTTCTGAATAATATGTGCAACTGTAGTCACAGGAACATCTAGCTGCTTGGAAATGGTCTTATAGCCTTTACCTTTAACATGCTTGTCTATAATTTTCTTTCGAATCTCCTGAGACAACTCTTTCCTTCGCTTTCTCTGGTCCATGTTGAGTGTGATGCACACCATGTCACCAAACAACACAGTGACTACCTGGAGCCCTATATATAGGCCCACTGACTGATTACAAGATTGTAGACAGGGGTACCATCATTTTTGTCCAGGCCTGTTCCATGAGTTCATTTTTAAAAATAATTCTGTTGAAGCATGGTTGAAAAGCAGTGTCTGACTTTCATTGGTTAACATTCATAGAATTTTTTTAAATTATTACTTTTGTCAGATTAAAGTTATTTATGTGACCATTGTGAGTTTTTCTTTCATTGACCGAAGGGTACCAACAATTTTGTCCACGTGTGTACGTTTTCTTCAGAACTTGCATGGGTTTGCGCTCCCCCCCTGCCCCACCACCACCATCCTGTTAACGCTTGCGTTTTTAAGGGGCTCCCAGGCGAAGGTGGTTGGTTTGTTGTATGTCGAAGGGTTTCCATTAAACAATAAAGCTGGGAGGTTTCTTTGGAAACAGGATCCACTGTGTACTTTTCCTTTCACAAGACAATTCTGGCCATAATTAAATGAACAATCAATTCAATAAAAGTGTGTTTGTTTGTAGTGGTGTGTGGGTGGTTGCCTCCGCGAGGGCGTGTGAGTGTATGGGCGGGGAGCTGTTGGTGTACGTACATGGGAGCGGAAGAGAGAGACGGTGTCGTCCTCTCACGTACTCCAGCGACTCCCCCCTCTCCAAGCATGTGGTTAATGCTTGACTTTCTCCGGCTTCCAACTCAAAATGCTTTGTGATGGAAGGAAGTGAAAGGGAACAAAGGCCACCCCCTGCAAAATGAAGATGAATGGAAGAAGCCAATACCTTTTACCTCCGGAGGCCCTTACTCTAAGCAGCTGCGCTTCCAAGAAGAACTCCTGATCTGCTACATTTAGTAATCACAGCCAGGGTAAACCCCCCCCACCCCACCCCACCCCCACCTTTTTTAACCCCTATGATGTAGTGCATATCAGCAGGAGGCCTGCTCGCGTCTGGCCTGGATCATACTCGCTCAGGAACACTGATGGAATATGACAAGCTTCATTATTACTTCCTGCCATGTATCTAATATAAAGACGCTTTGGGACTGTATCAGATTCCCCTGATTGAAACTTATATCAGGATTGTCCACGGCAGCAGAGCAAGTTTGATCAACCTTTCTTTTATCCTGGAATCCCCAAAGGAGCTGTGTCGTCTGTAAACTTTAACTATAACTTTTTTATCCTTAGTATACTATAGAAGGTGTTGATACACTTTCTAAAACAGCAGCTCTCTCCTCTGAAAGACAACTTTTAAAGCAAACGGTATTAATATATTATTATTAATACACTCATTCGTTTTACAGTGGGATATAAGCAGCACAACAACAAAAAAAAACAGGTTGAAATAATATTCAAGATTTATGGAAGGAGTCTCCAGTGTCAGAACTTTGTAACAGGAAAGTCTTCAGGAAAAAAATGAGTTTCAAAAACTTCAAGACATGCTGTTTGTTGTTGTTGTTGTTGTTAAATGCATTTTAATTGCACTTCAGTAAAAAATAAATGTATAATTAATATATCCATATCAATATATTCCAAGCAAAATTTAAGTAAACACAAGCAGAACATTGGCTCAATTTCATGGTTACAAATTTAACCTGTTCACGTGAATCAGTTTATATGAAAAGTTCAGGCAAAGGGCAGGTATTGCTGTTTTGATTCCACTTTCATTAAATCTAATAAAATCCAATAATGTGGCTTGTGCTCCTTATGATTCATTTTGTAACATTAAGAAATTCACATTGATTATTAATTATATACAATTAAACTGGGATATAAACTGCTAACATGATCATGGGTACCCAAGGCTCATTTACAGTACGTCTCTGTGGAGCGAAGGCTAGCCCGTCTGGTCCGATCCCACTGAAAAGCCAAAGCTGCACAAATTCCCGAAAAACGTCAATACTGGCCACGATAGAGAGGAGCACCAAGTGCAGCACAGAGTGCCAAGCACAGGACCCACCAGGCAAAGAACTTAAGGCTCCAACAGATTCCCAGATCCCAATCTGATCAACCACCAATGGGATGCATCAGACAAGGATTCCGATGCACGAAGGGCCAGACCTGTCCAGGTGGCACAAAGCGAACCTACACAATTCTAGGTGCAATGTTATGGCCTATGGCTGATCAATGTAAAGGACAGACCAAAAGTTTGGACATGCCTTCTTATTCAAAGAGTTTGAATTTGTATTATGGCAAGAAAAAAGCAGCTAAGTGAAGAAAAACGAGCGGCCATCATTACTTTAAGAAATGAAGGTCAGTCAGTCGGAAAAATTGGGAAAACTTTGAAAGTGTCCCCGAGTGCAGTCACAAAAACCATCAAGCGCTACAAAGAAACCGGCTCACATGCGGACCGCCCCGGGAAAGGAAGACCGAGAGTCACCTCTGCTGCGGAGGATAAGTTCATCCGAGTCACCGGCCTCAGAAATCGCAGGTTAACAGCAGCTCAGATCAGAGAGCAGGTCAATGGCACACAGAGTTCTAGCAGCAGACACATCTCTAGAACAACTGTTAAGAGGAGACTGTGTGAATCAGGCCTTCATGGTAGAATATCTGCTAGGAAACCACTGCTAAGGACAGGCAACAAGCAGAAGAGACGCGTTTGGCCTAAAGACCACAAGAAAGAACACAAGAAAGAAAACTCGCTGAATGAGAAGGGGTGTCCAAACTTTTGGTCTGTACTGTATATACTGTATGTAGTGGATTTTCTTCTGCGTTGTGTGCCTGTCAAAAATAAAAAGATTCCACACTATGATGCGGTTGACACGTGGTTTATTTTTTCGACTTTACAGTCTCTGTATCACGATATAACAGACACCATCAGACAGCAACTGGAGAATATCTAGTCTAGCCATGCCTCTCATCACAATGACATCCCGCGAACTAGAGAGGGCGCACGGAAATGACATCAGCTTTACCCTTGTACTTACACACCATGTGACTTAAGTGAACACTGCTTCCTGAACATTTTATACAGGATTAACAGGCTCATTCCAAGGAAAAGGCAAAACCAATTACACACCCCAAAAAAATTTAGACATATTTAAGAAAACAAAAATAACAATATTACTGTGATCACATGACCATTCATTACTGTTCAACTTTTTCCTGATACAAATTTACAAATAAATTCTCCTGCATTGGTGCCATTAATGAAAGTTAAGTTCAATAATCTAGTGTAACAACATTACACTTGCCAAATATACGCTTTTTTATATACGTCTTTTTTCTTAGCACATTATGGTCAAACTATTTAACATGAAGTAAAAAAAATAAAAATAAAATATATATATGTTTTTACAGAACTTGGGGTTTGTACAGACCTTGTAGGATTCTGTTCGTCTTATTAAAAATTGCTAATGGACTTTATAACTGCATGGACTTTGCTGGACTTCACACACTGACTCATTCACTCACACACCCACATGCTCACTCACTAACTCACTCTCTATCGTATGGTGGGAATTCACTTTCGACAGGATGGCAGTCCAACACCAGGCTATCACAACCATTCCACTTACTCGAATGTTTTTTTGAGAATTTGGGAGAAACCATATACAGTACCTTAAGAAAAACGACGTGTCAAACTCTACACAGACCGTATTCAAGCTTAAACGAGGACTCTTGGAGCTGTCAGCAGGTATGGCTACCCGCTGCACCACTATGCCTTCCCGGATGTAATTGTAGCTAATAAAACAACACAAAAGGTGTAAAAATAAAAGACAGGGAGGTCAGGTGCAGGTGAGGGGTGTGAAGTCTAGAGTTTCCTCTTAGAGTTTTTGGAGACTGCTTGATGGACTGAGATTTACAGGTAGGTCATGGTGGACCACCTGGGCTGCTTATTTCCCCAGGGCATGCATGCACACACACACACACACGCACACACACGCACATGCACACATGCACGCGCACACGTACACATGCACACTGCTGTATGGGAAGTGGTACTGCTATACTGCTCTAAAGGAAGTGGTAGCTTAGTGGTAAAAAATTCACTCTTCCTAAACACAAATTCTATCTCAGCTCAGATTCATTTACAAAACATAAAAGCTTCTTCCAAATGCAAATATGAATATGCATACAGTACAATATCATCGCCTTCTTTTGCACCTTTGATACATATATTTTACCAAGAAATATGCATATAATTTACTTGGGAAAAAAAAAAAAAAACTGTTTACCAGCTATTTATGTACCTTAAAATGTTTGACTCAATTACTGTATATCATTAAATGTTTGAAATTTTGCGTGCACTTTCCAAATCCTTCCGCCACTTTCTGGCAGTAACACTGATCACCTCACCAGAATCACAGGCACCTCACTCCTACTTTTCACTTCATCATACACTCATTCTCTGACTCTAGTTTTGGGCTTGACCCCATAACGATCACCTGGACCCCGACCACTGATGTGTGTGTGTGTGTGTCCTGGATGAACATCTGTATGAGCATGATGGGTGGAGGAGGTGTGTTTTTGCCCGCCGGGCTGCTTGACCTGCGCTATCTGCTATCTGCAGTCAGAAGATCACGCACCTGCAGGCTTCATTCCCCGCATGTCTCCTCATGACAGCACTTCTAAAATAACCCCCTGTCCCCATATGCTTCTGTCCACTGGGTGGTCAGAACATAATCACACGCCTATTACCGTTAAAGTTAGCCGGCAGTCTGTAATTTGTAAAGCCACTTAATTGTATTCAATTTATGTGCCTATTGATTGTTGGGGGTCTAAACCAACTTTTTCAACATAAAAGCGAACACGGTCAGCTACAGAGTGTATTGATTTCTATTTCGGTCTACGGTAAATCCTTAATGATGCATTGAAACCACTACGCCTGGGAGAAAAAGGCAGCGACCACCCACTTTCTTGGCTCTGTATCAGTCGAATCAGTTGAAATTCGAAGATTTCGCAATCTATAGTTTAAAACAACAATTTGAAAATGATGAAAGATTAAACTGAAGCTTTGTTTGTGCTTGCCAATCCCTATCCAAAGCGTATTAAAAGTAAATGCAATATGATAAGTTGTTCACGTGTTGTTTGATGCTGATGTGACCGCTGAATGTGTTCCAGTGCACTTCGGTAATGCTTTATGTTAAGACAACGTGGTGGCTTTGATTTCTATTTGCAATTTATGTATTAATAAATCACACCATATGCTTTATTCCTCACTCACTCACTCACTCACTGATCATCTATACTGTTTTATCCTGTATACAGGGTCGCGGGGGGCCTGGAGACTAAGGGCACGAGGCGGGGTAAACCCTGGACAGGGTGCCAATCCGTCACACACATACACTCACTCACTCACACTCATTCACACACTATGGGCAATTTGGGAATGCTAATTAGCCTAACCTGCATGTCTTTGGACTATGGGAGAAAACCGGAGTATCCGGAGGAAACCCATCAAGCACAGGAAAACATGTGCTTGATTCCTTGCACACAAAGATGGGAATCTCACCCAGACCCTGGAGGTGCAAGGTGACAGTGCTACCTGTCTAACGGCTTATTCCTTTACAGGTAAATTTCATTAAGAGCTATGAAGATAAACTGGTGTTCACTTCCTATAATTTAGTAATAATTTAATAGTTAATTTATATATGTATTTTTAATTATTTATTCATTTATAATAATAATAATAATAATAATAATTACTAATTACTGACACTGGAGACTCCTTCCATACATACAAAGTAAACATATCTTTGTTGAAAACATCACCATATAACAAATTACACAAAATTGTAGTTTTGTTTTTACTTAAAATGTAATTTCCTAAAGTTCCTTATATAATCATTGAAATTAAACAAACAAACAAAGAAATAAATAAAATAAATCACCACCAGCTTCCAACCAACCAATTAGAATTCAACAGCATTGGACTACAATAAACTCACTTACTATCTTGAAGTTAATGTATTAATAAGTTATTAGTTAATTTATATATTTTTAAATGATTATTTATTAATTTGTACAGAGGGTTGGACAATAAAACTGAAACGCAGTTAATTTAGTGTTGGAGGTTTCATGGCTAAATTTGTCCAGCCTGGTGGCCAATCTTCATTGATTGCACATTCCACCAGTAAGAGCAGAGTGTGAAGGTTTAATTAGCAGAGTAATAGCACAGTTTTGCTTAAAATATTGCAATGGGTATGCAATAATATTGCAATATTAACATTATGGGTGACATATAAGGGTTCAAAAGAGGACAAATAATTGGTGTGCGTCTTACTGGCACATCTGTGACCAAGACAGCAAGTCTTTGTGATGTATCAAGACCCACCGTATCCAGGGTAATGTCAGCATACAACCAAGAAGGACGAACCACATCCAACAGGAGTAACTGTGGACACAAGAGGAGAAGCTGTCTGAAAAGGATGTCCGGGTGCCCAACTCACTGCAGAATTAAATGTGCACCTCAACTCTCCTGTTTCCACCAAAACTGTTCGTCTGGAGCTCCACAGGGTCAATGGCTGCTATAGACAAACCTGTGGTCACTCGTGCCGATGCCTAGCGTCGGTTTCAATGGTGCCAGCAGCAAAAATCTTGGGCTATGGACAATGTGAAACATGTATTGTTCTCTGATGAGTCCACCTTCACTCTCTTTCCCACTTCTGGGAGAGTTACGGTGTGGAGACGCCCCAAAGAAGCGTACAGTACCACCCAGACTGTTACATCCTCAGAGTGAAGCAAAGGGTGGATCAGTGATGATTTGGGCTGCTATATCATCCCCCATGGACATCTCCCATGGCCTGCACAGTCACCAGATATAAATATTATTATGGCACTATGGTGTGTTTTGGAAGAGTGAATCAGGAAACGTTTTCCTCCACTAACATCATGTAGACCCTGGCCACTATTCTGCAAGAAGAATGGGTCAAAATCCCTCTGGCCACCGTGCAGGACTTGTATCTGTCATTCCCAAGACGAATTGGTGCTGTATTGGCCAGAAAAGGAGGCCCTACACCATACTAGTGAATTATTGTGGTCCAAAACCAGGTGTTTCAGTTTCATTGTCCAACCCCTGTATATATATATATATATATATATATATATATATATATATATATTGAGAGAGAGAGTTAGGATAGTTCATTTGCTGTCATGACTATTTAATTGACAAACATAGAATTGTAATTGAAATTAGCGTCCTAATTGGAGACGTAAACTCTGGTCTCAAGGTCTAAATGTTGATTTATTTAAGGTCACAATTCTGCCTATTAACCAGGAACACGAGAATTTAGTGGTAAATTACATCAGTTACGGAAAGCATAATGTAACGTCTTACCACTGCATTTTTATTTAGCCTTTTCCAAAATGAACCTCTTTCATAATGATCATAATATTTCATATTTCCCTGTAACGTACTAAACTTTAAATGAAAATAGATTATGAAGTCTTTTCCCAGCATTTTCCCATGCCTCCCATGTCATTTGGGACCTGTTTAAGTTGCAAAACGCTTCAAAGCATAGAAATGTGTTTCGGGTTACCGCAAAGGAATAAATATGGTTTTCTGATCAGTTAACTACCATCTCAGAGTAAACACAGGCTGGCAGCGTTCAGGCGAGAGCCGGCTGGAGGACCTCCTCAGAACCTCTCAATCTTTTTTTTCATGAACGATATCACGTCATCTGAGTTTAAACTTTGACAGCACAGATTCAGATGCTGCACAGACTCTACTTCCATGCCTACTTTTTTTTTTTGCTCTAATGAATAAAATTTGGTGGCTTGATAAATAATTTAAACTAGCATATTTTTTTTTTTTAATAATTAAAGAACCATCCACTAATCAATAATAGGATTATTTTAAGCTACATGTAGAGATGTGTAAATGTACACACGGAATTGTCAGGCTCTCATTTTCATGTTTCATGAACTGTCTTTTTGAAAACTCAACATTTCCTCACACAACCCTGACAATCCATCCATCCATCTAGGACCCTCTGTAGTTCAACTAGGGACCATGGAGGCCAGTGGTGACCATTGGAAGCCAATTTATTCCCATCTTGTACGACCTCCAGTCAACACTCAAACACGTAATTTTGGGAACACCAAGTAGCCTAATCTGCATGACTTTGGACTGTGAACCCACCAAGCACAGGGAGAACATGCAAACTTCATGCACACAGACCTGACACAGGAATTGAACCCAGGACATGGAGGTGCAAGGCGCCAGTGCTAACCACTAAGCCACCGTGCTGCTAAAACCCTGACAATATAAAGTAAGTAATTAACTAATTATGCAAAGTAAAATTTAATTAAGTAAGTAATTTATTCAGTCAGTCAGTAAGTAAGAAAATAAAGTATGTAACTGAGTAATATAAAGTAAAACTAGAAATATACTATAAACTAAATATGAAATAAACTAGAGATGACCAAAAAAAAAAAAAAAAAAACAGTTTAAACAAATGGTTCTTAATCTGCTTTTTAAAGGCATCCACAGTATCCACTGATCTCTGAAGTTCAATGGGAGAGAGTTCCAGGGCTGAGGGGCTACAACTTCAAAAGCATAGTCTCCTTTTGTCTTAAGTGAGGGACAACAGGCAAACCCCGATTAGAGAACCTGAGATTCTGCTTGTGGTGTACGGATGCAGTAGATCATGAATGTAGACAGGAGCCTGAATTCGAGCAAACGTAAACAGATCAAGATAGATATGACATGAGACCTCTTTATACGTCTATTCATATTAATACCCACAGAAATACCTTAAAAGCAATGCAGAAATTGACCATGGTGTTCAAATCGATGATTTTTTTTTGAGCTTAAAGTAGAATTTTTGATATGAACAAGGTTTAAAACAGTATCCTCACTATTCAATTCTGCACATTTTCTGGGAAATGCATATTTAAGCAAAGTCGTGGTATTGATATTGGTATGTGGTGGAATGGTGGCTTTGTGGTTAACACTTCTGCTTTACACCCTGGGGTTTGAATCTCATCTCCAGGTGCTGTACGTGGAGTTTGCATGTTCTCCCTGTGCTTCGTGATTTTTCTTATGGGTACTCTGGTTTCTTACCACAGTCCAAAGACATGAGGTTTAGGCCAGTAGTATATGACCGTGTGTGTGCTTGTGCCCCACTTTGTGTCCAGTGTTCCCTGAGATAGGCTCCAGGTCTATGAAAGAGTTTCAATTTCACTGGAGCCTGCATTCAGCTGGTGCGTTTTTGGTTTAATATGGATCGCCAGGCTTTCCCCAAATTATGGAGTTGTTATTATTATTATTATTATTGTATTAGTATTATTGTATTAGTATTACTGCCAAATACTAAGACAGTTAATGTAAATATTCCTGAAATTCTACTTCTTTATTATTATTATTATTATTGCTGAATATATACAGTAATGTGTAATAAAATATTTAGTGGAAAATTTGAAAACATATTCAATATGTTTAGACTGGCAAGATCGGCAAACCAGTAGCTAAGAAACCGCCACCTTCGCCCATGTCTCACTGCACATTTACAAAACACCTTTGTCATTTATCAGATAAAGCACAATTACTGCCATAAAAAATGCTTTCTTCTATAAAAAAAAAACAAAAAAAAAAACACTTGCCACACAGAGAATGCATCAGCATACTCATCTAAACAGAAAAAGAATGACTGGGCCAAAATATTTCCAAACTGTTGTGCAGGATTCATCACCAGTTACTAGAAACATTTGGATAAAGTTATTGTTGCACAATGGGACATATCAGTTACTAAAGGATCTTTTATGTTGGAGAATTTTCCCCCTGGAAAAAAAATAAATGTAAACTATTATGTTTTTGCACCAGTTGTTTAACTTTTTTTAGGTTCCGTCTCAGCCCATCTTGTTCTAGAACTTAGATAAAGGGGAACATGTTACACAACCTTTCTAGCAGCACTGTACACTAGACTGGAATTTTTGAATTCTGAAATGATTTGATGATGTATATACAGAATTATACAGACAAACAAACAAACAAACAAACAAATACCTTTTTGAACGTTACATTGAGTAAATAGGTTAGAAGGACAATTCTTAAGGAGCGATAATTAAGGCCACATGTTCAATTACCCGAACAATAAAACCCCACACAAAATTTGATTTCAAAATGTTGAAAACGCAATATGCAAATAGCAATTAGCGCTACGCACAGTATGAAAATCTGTTGGCTTGACTTTCCCATGCAGCTAAATTACCCATGTTTTCAGGTAGAGCAGCTGGCTTTATTGTAGTACAAAAATGGAGAACAGTTTGGATGAAGGAAAAATGTCTGATAGTACAAGCAAAGCGAGAGGGAATGTACAGAAACCTATACAGTATGAGGAAATAACGTGTTTCACGCAAGCCTTGGATGTCGTTACCACTGTTTCAGATTTGGGCTTACAGTCTGAACGAGGCCTTAGAGTCAGCAATTCACTGGCATGTTTTGGAGAGTTTGGGGGAAACACAGAAAGCAAGTAGGAAACCCATCTGGACACGCACCAAATGCATGAAAATCCACAGAGCAAGAGAGTGTAAGCTGTGCTCAGGATTGAACTACAGTAGAAACCCTGAAACTGTGATACAACAACGCTGCCCTCTGCTAGAAGAATTTCCCAGCTCTTCCGAGGCACCCTTATCGGCTCAACCCTATCCTGCAGCCTACCTGAGTACCTCATTCAGGTGTCTTTGGTCAGGACCATGGTCTGGCTGAAGAGTCCTTCAGGACTGCATTTGGAAGTTGCTCGGATTTTCAGGGTTGCCTTGAGAATTACGGCTGCTTCATAAACATGGGCTCGCAAATCATTTTGCGGTGACTTGAGCTTGCCTCAGCCTTCCTCCCATCCACTCCTGCTACCCACAGTGGCTCACAATTGCACCCTTTGAGCCGGCTGCCAAGCCTCAAATAGAGTTGCTCTTGACCAGTGTCCAGCTGGACCAGGGAGAGGAGGCTGATATACACTCGCGCTCACCAGTTCAAAATCATTAGCTTTTACTCAATGCATTGGTCTCTCTGTCACAACGCAAACCGCGGCAAGTGCATCGAGACATACCACTTCCTCTGTCTGTGTGTGGCACATACTGTGGCCGCTTGCTTGCGTCAGATGACTAAGCTCAGACTGGTTACGCTGCTGTTAGCAGAATTACGGACATTAACTGGACAGTCTTTTTACTGTTACTTTTATCCTGCTGTGGACTCGGGCGAGAAAACATGGCGATGTAAAATTTTGCAATTTAATGTATTTAAAGCAATCGAAGATCAGCATGCTCTGCGTGAGCCCGTGAAAGCATGCGGCCATAAGCAGCCACCCTCCATGTCCTGACAGCATACCTAAGGAAGTGCTCTGAAACTGGAAACCTTTACTGGAATGTCCTCTTTTGGTAACGGATCATTGGCAACCTTAACCACACAGAGCGATTACAAGGAAAAGAAGGTATAATGACACTTCCTTTACGGAATGATACTGTAATTATAACCCATTAAAAACCAATTTCTTGTCATTCATAGCAGGCCTTTATAAGCACTGGCCCTCTGGGTGGCACTCGATGATCATCTGCTCTTGTTTGAAGAACAAAGCGAGTGAAATATTGATTCTGGTCCGATAAATGGAACACACATTATGTTGCAAAAGAAAAAAAAAAAAAGGCAGAAATGGATCATACTCTTATGCCACCGCGTGTGGGGAGGGAAGTGGTGAGAATGGCGGGGTTCATATTTCGGCAAAATAAGAGCCCTAAGCAAGGGTCGTGGTGAAGGCGACGGTGTCTTTGGTTCTGTGTCAGTGAGTCTAAAAAAGGCATGGAGAGACAAAAATGCGAGAGAGAAAAAATTTAGTATAGAGAGCTACATGCTGAAGCTGCGATCACGGCAACACAGGTCACTCAGAGGAGATAACTAGAGCCACGGAATTAGCAATAGCCCGGAGGTAGTGATCAGGCCTGACGTGTTGGAAAAGCGAAAGGAGAAACATGAGAATAAAACATGAGATCGTGGCTGGTGTATTTGATGAAATGAAAATCAAAGAGCGAGAGAGCGAGCGAGAGAGAGAGAGAGAGAGAGAGAGACGTTTGTGTTTTGTGTCATCTGTGTTCTAAATTAGCATAGGCAGAAAAAAGGAGCAGATGGACCACACGGGCAGGGGCTAATACAGATGCTCCTCAGGTCAGGTATTTACTCCTAATTAGCTGGAGGAATGCGACACATAGAACCGGGGCTGATATGTTACCATTATGAGTGGAATTTCCTTCCTCCGCTCTGTGTGCTACTTTAACCTGATTAGGTATGGCACTTATCAGAGAGATCAAAGTGTTCTAAGGAGCAGTGATGCAGCTGCGACATGAACACCCACCCACCCACCCACCCCCACCACACACACACACACACACACACACACACACACACACACACACACACACACACACACACACACACACACACGTCCCAGAAGTGTTTAGCAGGACCAGGAATGCTGTACCCAAATGCTGGGAATTCCATGTTCATTGCTTTACCGTATATGATGTAGCATCTCGTTTTCTGGCTAAACGGGTAACCGTGAAATTAATTGATTTAACTCTAACTCAGTCGGAAAAATAAAATAAAAAATGTCTGAAATTCTAAAGCTTGAGAAGAGATATCATATTCCATTCTCAAAGCAGGGGTACTTGTAAAAGGCCGGACTTAGGACGCTTCAAGAGGAGTAACTGATGGCAGCTTTCTTGATCTTCTGCCCATAATTTATGAGCTCAAGCTGGGTGGTTCGGGGCGCCGTACAAGAAGAGAGAACACAACCAAGCTTTCCTAGAAATGAGTGGGGGTCACTAATTAGCACTGATGATGGTAAATCGCTCATTAGTGGAAGTGATCATAAAACACACACACACACACACACACACACACACACACACATACACACGGTTTAACCACCAGCTCTACTTGCACATTACACAAACACAGCCACTAACCATCGTCTCTGAGGAATTATAAATAAATTCTGAAGGGTACATTTGTGCTTCCAAACCAATGGAAAATCAGACACAAATGTCTGAAAGAAAACACAGGATGAACGCAGACTCCGCTGGGCTCCGTACGGTCAAGACAAATGAAATCAATCACCTAATCGTGCCCGTACGGTAGTGTTCAGGCATCCAAAATGTGGCGAGCACATTTGTTGACAAGCTGCCTCACAGCCTTGATGTTGCAACGCAAAGTAAGGAGCAGCTTGACCAGCGCGGCACCGCTTCCCATTTTTGGGCCACACATATACTGGAAATGATGTCAGTCGCACTATTAGTGCCATATGCACCGAGCTATCGTTCAAAATCCAAGACCTACCTCATGCCAAAAGACCAAAACATGTGCATACCTCCTGTGGTCTATGTTTTCATCTTCTCGCGCCGCGCAGGTGCGCTTCCCCCAGACTGAGCAACAAATCCTGATTCATTCATCACTAATGAATGAATACTCTTTTCAACTTTTGAAAAAAAAAAAAAGAAAAAAAAAATTCTTAGCCCTAACCTGTGTACTGTATGTGCGATTACCAAAGATCATGCTTTTATCACGTTTCCTGTAACTGAGAAATGAATTCCAGCAATATAAATAATGCATGATTATGAATACAATTTTATAATTTGCCCTGTTTTGAGATGAAAGAATGTACATTCAATTTCACAAGAATACCAAAAGAGGGCAAATAAACAGGAATGTTCCTACTTTGCTCCAGTGCTCCAGTGTTGGGATTGTTTGTAACAGGTGAAGTTACAGTACAAATGTAGAATTATATAGTAGTGTATTGTTTTTTTTAATGAAATTCACTATTAATATTCAACATTTGAATTTGCATCTTCCTTTTTTCTGCCACTTCAAGGTTGAATTAAATTCAGTTTCATTTGTATAGATAGTTTAACAATGGACATTCTTTACAGAAACAGAAATTCTGGATGTAAATAATATATACAGTATATATATATATATATATATATATATATATATATATATATATATATATACACACACATATATATATATATATATATATATATATATATATATTTATATATATATATATATTTATTTATATTTATATTTATATATATATATATATATATATATATATATATATATATATATATATATATAAATTTATATATATATTATATATATAATTTATTTTATTTATTTATTTTTTCCCGTAGATGATGATGGCAAGGAAAAAGGTACCTGACACAACATGAGGGAAGAAACCTTAAGAGGAACCAGCCTCAGGAGGGAACCCATCCTCATTTCCGTGATGCTAGATAGCATGACTATAAATAACTCCCTTTTTAGAATTATGTGCCGTAAGGTCAATAGTGCCGTTATAGAACAGGAAATGTGATATAAAGTCCACTCTGTTGAGATTCCAACTGTTCATTGATTGAGATTTGGATAAAAACTATTCATGGCAATTTCAGTCCTTAAAGGGTTTGCCGTCTTAAGCCATCATAGTGAAACTGTTTGTAGCATTGCAATCCAAGCCATCTTTGTGGTTATTAAGTGAAATCATCCCAGTTATCGCATGGATCTTTAAGAAGCCTGTATGACGCCATCCTCAGCAGCAGGTAGTGGTCTTCATGTGATGAGAAAGCCAACACTTAGGAGTGCCATGTGTAGCTCGGCAGAGAGAGAGAGAGAGAGAGAGAGAGAGAGAGAGAGAGAGAGAGCCCATGTGTATTTTGTGTGGAGTGCAAGCACGGACTCCGGCAGGACTAACTATGACAACATAACTAAAAGGGAGAGCCAAAAGGAAACACAGACATAAGGGCTCCCTGGGAAGTAAAGAAACCAGTCACTCCACTGTCAACAAACCTGAATGAGCTCATGAGAGTGGGGGAAGACAGCATCCAAACATACCAGCTGATCCCCCAGCTCTGCTCCTTTACCTAAGGAAAAACTATTGACCAAAAAAAGTGACTGTAACAAAACGTTTAATTTGTTAAGCACAATATAACCTTCTTTAGGAAGCTTCGAGCTTCCACATCCAGTATTAGGCAACTCATGACATGGACCAAAACCTGATGCGTCTGGGAAAACTAATTGCATTCCTTATTCCTTATTATTACCAGCCGGGCAAAACAATGATCACTGCGAGTGAACTAAATGCATTCTATGAATTTTAGGAGAATGTTAAAGTCAACAACAACAACAACAACAACAACAACAGCAACAACAAAAACGACATGTTTACCTCGTTTAACGTCCCTAATGCGTTTTGTGAAATAGGACATTATGTGATTTCGATGTGATGCAAACAGACACATCATGTTGGGTGTAACCTTTGATGTGTTTAACTCTCTCACTCATTCTCATTCTCTATATCCCTTACATGGTTGCAGGAAGCCTGGAGCCTATCACAGGGCACTAGGCGGGGTACACCCTGGATGAAGTGCTAATCCAGTGCACGGCACACAAGCCTGGGAATCGAAGCCTCGGCCCTGGAGGTGTAAAGCCACAATGCTTAGATCTACACCACCACAAACCACTGAATATCGTCTAGAACCTTGTAATGCTTCTGGAGTTAGCTGAAATAAATAAATAATAAAAATAAATAAATAAATAAATAAAAAACTGGCAGTACCCTCCTTTCCTTCTCTTTTGCTGTCAAACTGAACAGATTTTAACACGTTTTAAAGACATACCTGTACTGTGCAAAAGTCTTGAGCCCCCCTCATTTCTCATACTTTGGTTCCAAAGATACATTCTTGTATTTTTGGTGTTGCCATGAGAAATAATTCTGCAGGACATTTTCGGCAAGTTTTAGCCTCTTATTTAGAGTCCTGAGCAGGTTCAGAGGAACGTATTTTGTTGATTAAGCCACACAGGGACTAATGAATAATTTAAGCATAAACAAGCATCCGACTTAAGGCATGAACCAGTGAGAAACAAGTGCAGATGAGGACAGATGTTCAGGCCGGTGATTAGTACACTAATTAGTATGCTGATGCTGAATGCTGAGCTGTTGGAACAGACGAGAGGGGAAATGAGGTCGCTGCTGAGGATGTTACAGGAATAAACCATTTTTAAATCGCATCTTTAGGCATTTCGCAGCCTTTTGCAGTAAAACATTTGTTCCCATGTGTTAAATGTTATCTAAATAAATTCAATTCAATTTAATTAAGCATGAAGCAATACAAGAAAATTTTGCCCCATATTGTAGTGAAATGTGTTATACGTTTGCATGTACAGTACCTTAAACTTTCTTGTCATGTTGAAGTCTGGTTCAACTAAAAATAAAAGACATTACATTGAAATATATCACCGCTCGGATAAACACCATGTTTACTTCTATATTTGTAACCTGATTTACTTGAAGAAAAAAAAAAAAAAAACTTTAATGAAAATTGGCAAACGAGGATACTGTATATACGCACCAGGAATAAGTTTTTAAAATAATTTTTCATTATTTCTGACTCGCCCCAACCCAGAATTTAGACACAGCAACCTGCACCTGATTTTCCCAAACGTCCAAATGTACATGAGTTTCTACAGTTTTTTATATACTGTACTCATCTTTATCCAGTTTTAGCAATCATAGCATTTCAGGGTTAAATTTAAATTCTTTCAAATCCATACTCAGGAAAGAAGTTGGCCTTTTTCTTAAACTCAGATAAACTCTTCGTGGAGGTCTTAGCCTTAGCATTACAGTAATACACACCACCAGTCCCCTTTCCCCCACACACACTGATCCCATAACCAGACCCTTTCTTTTTTAAAGTATCAGTATTCAAAATGACAATTAGGGGAAAGGCCAGTCAAGAAACATAGCTGCTGCTGGTGGTAGTGGTGTGTGTGTGTGTGTGTGTGTGTGTGTGTGTGTGTGTGTGTGTGTGTGTGAAACAAAACTCAAATCAGTCATTGGAGCTATATGGCCTACTGACCCCAATTGGACATAGCAGTCAAGCAGAGCTATCTGGTGTGCCATGTGTGTAACTGAATACGACTTAGAATCACAAGCTTGAGTACAGTCAAAGGGCAGAATGTTTGCACACTTTCATCCATGTACTTGTTGTTAAAGGCGCTGGAGCAGATGTAAAGCAGCTCCTGTCATGGATGTTTGCAAAATTGGAAGAACCACTAATGGTCCAGTGGTCGAGGACAATGTTGCAGCATCCTGAAGCTTTCGAAAATTGCACATGATGTTTATTAATGCTCAACATTCGCTTCATCCTGGTTAAGGTTGTAGTGGGTGGGTTTCATACAGGTACTCCCACAGTTTCCTCCCACAGTCTAAAGACATGCAGATTAGGCTAACTGGTGTTTCCAAATTGCAGGTATATGACTGAGTGTGCTTGTGCTTGTGGCCCTGAGATAGATTGTTACACCATCCAGGATATACCATACCTAGTGTCTCAAGTCCCATGGAATTGAAAGAAATGAGTGAGTCTGGGAGTGGTGGATCAGGAGATGATTCCAGGAAGACTGGGAAGAATACTACATGATTTTATTGCCATCAATGCTCTAGATGGGACACACACGCACACAACTTGGGCAATTTTAGAATCGCCAATCTACTCTACTCTATACTAGTTTGTACAGTATGTATGGTTGTGGTTGGTGGAAGAAAACCAGAAAACAAGGAGAACATGCTACACAGTAAACCGACAGTAACCTGGGAGTAACCTGGAGCCGTGATTCAGCAACTCAACCGTCTGCATGACTTTGCTACTAGGGTGGCTGATTGAATGGTTTACTGTTTGGTTGGTTGCTTATTTGTTTGCTTGTTTGCCTCTTTCACTCCATTCCCCCCCCCCCCCCCTACAGGGTCGACCCATGGAGTCGTCCTCTTCTGATTATCTTTTTGGTAGCTGCAAAGATCAGCAGTTAGTTTTAACATCACCAACCAACAAAAAAACAACCATCGATTACACAAACAGTTTAAATAATATTCCCAAGACATCACAACTACAAGTTAGGAATAAACCTGGTGTGCAGTGGAATTATAGGAAAAATATGAGAGTGGTTCAAATCAAACTGGGACTTTGAGTGAGTGGAATGCATGATCCTTGAGAATCAACTCGGCTGGGAGTCATTGCCACATGCCTTGTACAGTCCTGATCTCGCTCCAAGTGATTTCCACATGTTTCACTAGGTTTAGAAAAAAATGGACTTAAAACTATGAAAATTGTATGCCCATACAGCAAGAGACTTTTACTTGACAAGAAATCTTAAATTAGTCTCAAAATAAGATAAAAGGCTAATGAATACCTTTTAAAGTGCGATACTAAGACTTTAAATCTTGGCATGCATAGAACAATGTGCAGTGTAAAATAAAGCTAAATACAGTATACCATCTTGCATGTAAGTACCAATCAATATTTAACAGCAGCAAAGTAATGTTTTGCGACATTTACATTTAATATTGAGACTCTTTTGTGTAACTTGGGTCTATAACTAATTATGCGGTAGAACATAACAGGTGACCTCCACTCCAATTCAACATCATTCATTCTCTAGCTGAGAGCCTATCCCAGGGGACTTGTTGCAAAAGGTGGGGCGGTTGGGTGCCAATCCATCGCAGGGCACAAGAACACACATCAACCAATGGGCAATTTGGAAATTCTAATTAGCCTATTCTGCATGTCTTTGGACTGTGGGAGGAAACTGGAGTGCCTGGAGGAAACACATCAAGAGCATGGGGAACATGCATTGAGTGTGGGACTCAAACCCTTGACCTTGGAGGTGCGAGGCCACAGTGCTAACCCTCAGCTTAATTATTTGGTGGA
The DNA here is from genome assembly GCA_030347435.1 of Clarias fuscus. Classification (NCBI taxonomy): domain Eukaryota; kingdom Metazoa; phylum Chordata; class Actinopteri; order Siluriformes; family Clariidae; genus Clarias; species Clarias fuscus. The sequence goes on along the minus strand of CM059211.1, from coordinate 3,218,242 downwards.
AAACTAAGGTCCTCTATATTACTTATAATTATTCCTCATACTGGCCCTAGCGCGAATTAACGTGATCTTGTATCATCGCCACCTTTTGATCCTGGTGCAACACTTGCTGTACTAAACAGTGTATTCTGCGACGTTGAGTCCATCGTTCATCCGAAGTGTCTGTAATATCCCTACCGTATTTTTTTTTCTCATTAACGAGATATTGCTTGTTGCTGAAAAATAGTTGCTTGTTTGAAGCTAGTCTTCCAGTGCACGTCAAGAAAGAACACGCAACACTAAAATCACTTTTTCACGCACATTCCAGCACTAGAGCACAACAGTGTTGGCGCGGTAAGAAGTATGGTTGTACGTCCAGCATACTTTTTGCCCCGGTGGTTTCTTGGCATCAGCCGCTACACTACTTTGCCCTGGTCCACCGATGTTTCGTCTCATCCTGTGATGACAGCAGTTCGATCGCCTCCGTGCTCACATCCTGAATCTCTGGGCAATGACGTACGGTAAAAAAGTGGGAGGCATCACACACAGTAGACAGACAATATGTATATGCCATCCGGCACAGGGCTCTCGCGGCGTCCGACACCATTGATCAAGAGGGCGCACGCAGCCACAGGCCGTCAGCGCTTGGCAGCCAGCCGTGGGCCTCATTCCTCTTAACTTTCATCCATACAAATTACAAACTGCACCATGGTGGTCCAAGAGGCTGGGCTCACCCACGGAGTTAGAGATAGATCACGAAGGTATTATCTCCTAGGGAAGCGGGACAGCTTAAGAAGTAACAGGAGCAACGCTGAATTTAAAACACAGCCATGCTTAATGTGTGTGACATAATGATCTGCTGGATTTTCCATACAGCAAGGCCAGTTGGGTCCGGCAACAGTGTAACCCTAGCAGTTTCTCTTTCTCAGTAGTGGCAACTGTTTAATTCTACATGTTAGGTGCTGTACATCATTATTATTTCTTTCATCATCTAATTGGATAGTGTTTGCTGTGTAGCTTGTGTTGATGCTGTTCATGTTTTGTGTCATTTTTCAAAACCCCCGTCTACTTACGAACATGTTAAATGGTGCAGTAAACTACTTTGGGCTCTCTCATTGTGGATTGCATGATCTTTGGTCAGCTTTCAGCGACGAGCTTTCCGTTCTTTAACCGAGATGCATCATTTGCAAGAAAAACACAGAGTACCCAGAGGCAGATTTATGATTCCCCAAATAACTGACTTGCTAATGAAGAAGCTCTCTCTGTCTCTTTCTCAACTCTCAAGCGTTGGAGATATATATATATATATATATATATATATATATATATACACAGGAGGCAAATGAAACAGCATGAATGATGATTCATACCAGGCGCTGGTAAGAGACTGTCAAACACAGCACTGAGAAAGCCTGGGCGAGGAGGGGAGGAGAAGTGTAAGGAAGAAGGGAGAGAAAGAATAGGGAGGCTGCTGGCCAGAGGGCTGAATGCTCACAGTGCTTGACCTTTTGACATCTGAAGCCTTGTAAGTTCAAACCCCAGTGATTACCATGCTCGGCTTGTGCCTGAAGTGGCTGTTCAATAGCACCTCTCCCTAGCTGACTCGGTGTATTGGTGGCTCTGAGGGTTTCTCATTAAAAGCTAAAAAGAAATATTCGCATTTCAGAGGCTAGAATGCATACAGAAAAATCACATATGGGTCACATGTACAGTAATACTTGTGTATGTGTTCCTGTAACAAACGAGAAGGAACGTGCGCGCGCCGGAAAGACCGTGTGTATGATTGTAATTGAACAAAAAAAATTTCAACTAACAAAACTGCGTAATGTCCGGAGATCGCCAGTTCGATTCCCGGGTGACGCTGTAACCTCTCGCAGCCGGAGGTCTAGAGAGAGCTGATTGGCCGAGCTCTCTCAGAGGGGAGGGATGAGAGGTACTTAGTGCTCCCACATTAATCACGTCTCTACAGCCAATCAGGGGCGTCTGTGAGCTCACGCAAGCGGAAGGAGCGGATAGCGCTGTCCTCCGAGTGTGTTACTCCGTCTCCAACGGTGCGAGAGCGAGCAGTTCGAAAAGATGCGGCCGGCTGGCGTCACGTGGTTCGGAGGAAACACGTGATGGTCTTCGGCCTCCCGGCTGAGTGCTAGTAGTAGCCTTAATGTGGAGCCCCCTAGTGACGGGGAGGAATTGGACACGACTAAATTAGGGAGAAAATCGGGGGTAAAAATAAACAAACAAACAAAAACAAAAAAAATGCGTAACAGGTGAAAAATTCATGTGTAAAAAAATTAAGGAAATCACATCATAAATCCTGATCGTAAATGAACCTTGTGAAGGTTTAATGTGTAAAAAATATGAAACAATAAAATATAAAAATAAATACATCTTGTAAAAAAAAAAAAAAAAAAAAAGGTCATTTGAAAATCAAAAAATCATGGATAAAAATGTTCATCACATATGCATATGAATTCAGTGTAAAACAAAATATGGAAACAAATGAATCAGGTGGGAAAGGACAAACTGAACGAAAATAAATGAACCATGCATTTAAATGATGATGCATTACAATTCACATGTAATAAATAAGTCAGGTAAAAATTACATTTAATTGCAAATTATAAAAGTACACAAATCCTGTTGCAAAATGAATATGAAAGTCAACGAATCATGTGGAACTAAATGAATTGTGCGAAAAATTACAAAACAAATGGGACATGAAGTAATCAGCTGTGTGAAAATCAAAGCACATGCTCTGCGTGTCTACCTGTGATGAAAAATGTCAGAAACTGAGAGTCTGAAGTGTCTGGCTACTAAACATGCACAAATTCACGTATGGATCATGTGATCGTTCACACGTGTCGACCGCATGGCTTTTCTGCTAAACGTTTTTAACACTGGTTAAAACTGGTTAAATATTGTATATTTTGTATTTCAAGAAAAAAAAGAGGCAATTTAGCATCACCAGTGCACATAATTCCATGTTTTTAAAAGATAGAAAAACATGAAGGAAACCAACCTGAACACAGAGAGAACATGTGAAAATCAGGATGGACAGGAACCTGAGCTCAGGGTTGAGTGTACCGAGACTGAGACTGAGACTGAGATTTAACTCTTCTCTATCACCAGAGGTAGCTACAGTACATAACTAACTGGGGAAATAAAATAAAAAAAAAAGTAAAATTCGTACTAAATATACTGTAACTTTGAAAGATCGCAACTTAATTTAGCTCAGTGTGACTGCGGAAGCTTGATAAGAGTTACAGCTGAACTCTGGACAGCATTTTTGCACGGAGCCACGGTTGTGGAATTTGGCTCCGATTACTCGCATTACATTGTACTCGCGTTCCAGGTGACAAACTTCATGTTCGGTGAGCAGAGCAGGGACATTTATAAATCACCAAAACTTTCATTGTGATTTAAGAGAGACTTGAACTCTCATTGCATCTCATTAAATTCATCTGAAAATATGTTTTTCAGTGTCGTTTGCTTATAACACATGGAACGCAGACGTACTAATTCTGGTGTTTCATTTCGATGGATTAGGAATTACTGTATGCTCCAATCCTGAACCATCCTGGAATCGCTGTTTCACGTTCTTTCTATGTATGCATGCTCTCCCCGCGTTTGCATGGGTTTCCTCTGCGCATCTCAGGTTTCGTCCTCTTAGCTTTTAAAAGCATAGGCATACTGTAAGTGGACTGGTGCTGCTAAATTACCGTACATTTTGCTCTTGAAATGCAAAATATGCAGTCAATCAATCAATAAATGAATACATATATCATCTGAACTATCCCTTTTAATGCACTGTTGCGTGTTGGGAGTTTCTGCACCATACTGCAGAATCGATGCGATGAACTGTGGTCCCGAATAAACAAGACCTCATTTCGTTGTGTGCATATGGGAATGGCAAGAAAAACCCATTTCAATTGCCTTGCCTTCAGATGGTAGACCTTCTTACACCCTGATCACTGGACCACCGATGTTTCATTTCTGATCTGTGTTCGGCATCCGGAGCATGCATCGGCAAATCTTTTGTACGGGCGAAAAAGCTAAAGCAAGTCACCACCATCCAGTTAAATTTAAGATGTCAACTTAATGTTCAACATAATGTCCGTCGTTCGTTTGCGCGAAACTTACCAGGATACAATGTCAGTTCAAGAACATGCACGGTTCAAACTCGAGAAGCGAACGCTTCTGTTACGATGTTCCCAATTTGGATTTTTGATTCTGGTTTGAATTATGAGCCCGACGTGCTAATTTAACACATTAAAGCCTTACTTAATTAACAGTGCTACAGAGGAACTCCAGCCACATGGTTGCGAGTTAATTTTGTAAACAGTGCCACAGTACTTGCAAATAAACGTGATGATGCATCTATTTCGTGATTCAGACTCTCAGTTCTTGATTGGTTAGAAAAATGTATACGCCGAGCTAAGACTAAACTTACGAATTCAGAGGCATATTTAAGGAATGCACACCTGGAGCATGCTGTTAGAGGAAACTAATCAATCCCTTCGGACATTCAGCTCAGATTGCACCCTGTCGAGGCTGGGGTACGAGTTACAGGTGATGCTGAAATGGTCAAACGATCTGCAAGATGTCAAGTCCTTCATGTAAAGATTTCATCAACAATGACGTTGGTAACGAATTGCCGACGCTTATCAAAGTAAGAGCTATAACGGGCCGAGGCATTTCGGGTTTAATGCCTCTGTGGTGCCGGAACGAACATCGATTTAAAAGTATCCATCATAATAATAAGCAAATATGCACGCATAAAAAGAGGCCACATGAGCTGTCATTGACGTTTTTGAAGGGAAACAGATGCAATCAAGATATTTGAAACAGACATTTGTGGCGTGGAAGCGCGAAATGAAAAAAAGGCCTCGAACTTCACACATCCTATCATTATGCTGTCTTTGTTCATTAGGGCATTCTCTCTCTCTCTCTCTCTCTCTCTCTCTCTCTCTCTCCAAGAAATGTTTACTTCATATTTCCAGTTTCATGAAAACTATAAAAAAAAAAAATTTCTTCACCCTTTTAATATGTGCAAGTTTATAAGGGTGTGGGAAGCATATGCAGAAATCTGCCCTCCCGCTACCCTTCAGAACAATGAAAACGCATAAAAATCACATCTCAGTCTCTTGTAATGCTGTTCGTACTGTATGGTTTTGCAGGCCACGGCATTTTAAAAAAAAGGAAGAAAGCGATTTAGAAAGAGAGATAGACAAAAAGAGAGAGCAGAGAGAGAGAGAGAGAGAGAGAGAGAGACATCCAGAAACACAGGTTGACGATGCGGTTCACAACAGAATAGAGTTTCCCCCCTTTGGGCTGTGTGCCGTCACAGATGTTGCATTCAGCCTTTACAGCGTTTGGCCTCTCGAAAAGTGCTCTAAGTCCTGACTGCATTCCCTCTCATTGTACTATGAAGGGGAGAGAGAGAGAGAGAGAGCGAGAGAGAGACGCAGAAGAGGGTAGGTTGTTTACCACCGACCCACCGACCCACCCACCCCAACCCATCCCATTCCTCTTCCATTCTTCCAGTTAGCTGCTTCAGGGAGTTGGGAAGGTGGGTGGGATGGAAGGAGAGGGAGGGAGGGGGAGTGTTGGGGTGGGGGCTCAATTGCGAAGGGTCCAGCTTGGAGCTCGAGGCAGCAAAGAGGGTCATAGAATGGAGCTGTGCGTCTGGGCCTCCTGAAATCCTGAATCCTCCGGGTGGGTGGTCTGCGCTCCTCTCCATTTCTTTCCCTCTCTTCTCCCAACACCTCTGAGTGGAGTGATTAGCTCATCTACTCTTTCTCTCTCTCTCTCTCTCTCTCTCTCTCTCTCTCAGTAGTCAGCTGTAGCGCCACAGCTCCGATGTGGCTGGCGAAGGAAAAGGCACCTCGTCTGCGTTAGACAACCTGCTGAATGGGTGGCAGTGAGCGCTAATCCTGCCGCTGATTATCTCTGGCATGAGGATATAAACAGTAATAAAAGAGCGCACAGCCTTGCTTTTATTCACACACACGGGGCCTTCTATGCGGCACTGTTCCACTCTTGAACTTAAAATGTTTCATATGGTTTCCGCAGTATGCGAAATAGAAAATAAAATAAAGAAACCAAACTGTACTTTTCCTTGTGGATATCAGCATGTTTTTTTTATTTGGAGCTGCCCTCCGTATGCCTCGAATTAGCTTTGGGAATAAAGATTCAATGATACGCCAGCTGTCCTTTAGGAACATGTAGCTACTATATTCACATTTCCAGGCAAAAACATAAAACATAAGATAACATACGATTAAGGTACAGAACACTTTTCCCTAACGCACATTTTGTTTGATCTCTCTCTCTCTCTCTCTCTCTCTCTCTCTCAGAATAATCTTCACATTAAAATAAAAATGCACTCCTTCCAATTTGTATTAATATCTCTAGACATTTCTTTTTAATTACACTGTCACAAAAGAAAGAACGAAACTTGAATTTTCACCATACTGCTAAGATGGTGTACAAAAAGTAGTAGATGTGATCAAAGGAATGATCCCCAAATGCTAAAATATGATATTTGAAAGTAAATAAAAATGTTCCTTTGATGTTTCCACCATAGCGAGACAGATTTGGTTTGATTATTTTGTAAGATATTTCTGAGAGTGTAGGAAGACATGATCATGTTTAAGTATTAAACCATTCATTGTATCTGAGTATTAACTGTCATTTAGACATTTTATTTTGCATCAGGCTTTTCTGAGTTAAGTACAGTCTGTATAGTCCTGCTTTTACTTACATACACTGACACCTTGTGGCTAAAATTTGCAATTTGTGATGCAGTCAGGTGGCATGACATGTTTACCCCCTTAACCGCTGGTGACGAAAGTATTATGATGAAATTAATAGTACACACTGATTTATCCCACAACCTGCTTAAATACTGATTAACTGCTGCCTATGATCAACCTGGCTCCTTTGTTATCTCAAACTTTATCTCACCTTTGGATCCATTGCGTCCATGTAGGTTTATGTCCACATGTTTTGGCCATTAAAGGAGTTCCAGGGAGGCCAGCATTTCAGACATGAAGCAGGCAGTCCAATCATGGTTCCAGCATTCTTTGCGGCAAAACTTTCTACCTTGATGGTGTCCAAGCGCTAGTGAAACACTGGGATAAGTGCATTAGTGTAGCAGAGGATTATATAGTGAAATAAAGGGAGATTTAACTCTCATTACTGTGTTGTGTATTTTTTTTTTTGCACAATCAAAAGTCCCGGATTGACTTGAACACCCCTCATATTTATCTCAGCAAATATATGAATGACAAATTAATACAGAACATTTGAATGTATAAGTCCTGTCACGCTCTCAGCGCTTTCGCGCTGATCAAAGATCGCCTCTGCCTACGAACATTCCCTTTCCCACGCTGTCATGCTTCTCATCACGCGGCCATGTTTTTTTCCAACGCTGTCATCTCTCGTCACACGCCCCCTCGCCAACACACCGGCTTCTCATCTGCTGCTGATTTCTTCCGGTATATAAGGAAGCGCAGAACGCTATCGCGCTGCCGGATTATTGTGTGTTTTTGCTCCAATATTCTCGCGTTTTGTTTCATGTTTTTCACGTTACCGACTCTGCTTTGCTTTCCCGTTTTCCCGATTCTCGTCTCTCGTTTTGGATTAGTTGCCTCGCTCACAGATTTAACGGCATTGACTCTCGCTTTCGCTCCTCGACTTTCGGCTCTGTCTCACGTTTTGGCTCGACACTCTCGCTGACGGATTTAATGGCTTTGAACTCTCGCTTTTGTCCCTCGACTGCGACTTCGCTTCACGTTTCAGTGCAACGCTCTCACGGACAGATCAAACGGCTTCGAACTTTCACTTTCGTTTCTCGACTACGGCTCTGTTTCTCGTCTCTCCACGGCATCCAGCTTCAGGTTACCCAGCCCACGCATCTCAAAATCATCTCTGCTCCCCTGCATTTGGATCCATCTCTTCGCCTCTTCATCGCCCTCTCCGTGACAGAATAATCCGGCCATACGTGATGGATCCAGAAGAGTACGACAGGATGAGGCTGGCCCTGGTGATCCAGGGCGCCCTCCTCGGGAAGCAACAGCAAGGACTCCTCACCACTAGGCAGACCCTCGCTGACATCACCACTCAGAGCAACAGCTCCGGTTATCCTCAACGCGCGCCACAAGCCCAGAGACTTCATGCGAGCCACGCTTACCAGCCCCGCCCACCTATGGAGGAGAGCCAGGTACATGTAGATCGTTCCTCTCGCAGTGTTCGCTGATTTTTGAGCTACAAGCCTCCACCTTCTCCTCGGAGCGGTTGCGAGTGGCCTACGTCATCACCCTTCTTACTGGCAGAGCCCGGGAGTGGAGCACGGCTCTCTGGGATGCCCGCGATCCAGGTTGTAACAACTTTGAGACGTTCTCCAGGGAGATGAGGAGGTTTTTCAATCGCTCTCATGTCGGCAGAGAGGCCGGGACCAGGTTGTTAAGACTTTGTTTCTCAGGAGCTACCTGCAGACCTGAATGGACTCATGGATCTTGCTGGTCAGGGTCGATGCGCGCCACCGCTCAAGACGGACCTCCAGGAGATCCCCTCTTGCTAGCAGACCCTCTCCCGCCAGGACGGCTCACAGTCCCCTTCCTCCACGACAGAACGATCAGGAGGAGCCCATGCAGCTAGACAGGACTCGAATTTCAGAGGAGAGACGTCGGCATCGCCAGGAAGGAGCCTGTTTCTACTGTGGAGACTCTGGACATTTTCTTAAGAACTCCTCCGTTAAGTCAGGCTGGGAGCACTAGAGGGCGCTCCTTCAGGCAGACTCCCAGGACCACGCCCCCTACTCCCTGCTACGTTAATCATCGGCGGCCAGCTCACCAGGTCCAGGCACTCATCGACTCTGGTTCTGACCGTAACCTGATCAGCGCCGCTACAGCTAGAGCGTTGGAGGTCCCATGTGTTCCAGTAGAACCTCTGCTCGCAGTGCAGGCCCTAGACGGAAGCCCTCTGCCAGCCATCACGTGGCGAACCTGCCCTCTCACCCTACGAATTTCCGGAAACCACTCTGAGGAGATCTGCCTGTTGGTTATTGAGAGATCCCATGCTGCTGTAGTTCTCGGTCTTCCCTGGTTAGCGCTTCATGGCCGACAGATTGACTGGACTAAGCACACTATCACGGGCTGGAGCCCGTCGTGCTCCAGGTCTTGTCTTCTCTCGGCGCTCCCTTTACCTTCCACTCCAGCCAAGCCTGACAATCTCCCTAACATCTCCAATGTCCCGGCCGAGTACCATGATCTCAAACTGGTCTTCAACAAGACTCGAGCCACGTCGCTGCCCCCTCATCGGCCTTATGATTGTCCCATCGACCTTCTTCCTGGCACCGCTCCTCCAAAGGGTCGTCTCTACTCTCTGACTCGCCAAGAGCAAGAAGCCATGAATGAGTACATCACGGGGGCTCTTGCTGCTGGTATCATCCGTCCATCCTCCTCACCCGCTGGAGCGGGGTTCTTCTTTGTCAAAAAGAAGGATTCATCCCTTCATCCATGCATAGATTACAGAGGGCTCAACGCAATAACAGTCAGGAACTGCTATCCCTTACCGCTCATGTCTACGGCCTTCGAACTTCTCCAAGGAGCCACCATCTTCACGAAGTTAGATTTACGCAATGCCTATCATCTCGTCCGTATAAGGGAGGGCGACGAGTGGAAAACCGCCTTCAACACCCCGACCGGGCATTATGAATACTTGGTAGTGCCATTCGGACTCACCAACGCTCCTGCCGTCTTCCAGAGCCTGATAAATGATGTACTCTGTGACTTCCTGAACCTTTACGTATTTGTCTATCTGGACGACATTTTGATTTTTTCCCACAACCTGGAGGAGCATCGACGTCACGTTCGTCAGGTGTTACAGAGACTGTTAGAGAACAACTTATACGTCAATGCAGAGAAATGTAAATTTCATACAACATTGACCACCTTTCTAGGCTTCGTCATCTCCCCCTCGCGGCTGGAGATGGAACCGGCCAAAGTTCAGGCGGCTTCCAACTGGCCAGAACCATCCTCGTGACGAGACCTCCAATGATTTCTGGGCTTCGCCAATTTCTACTGCAGGTTCATTCGAGGGTACAACTCCATCGCCGTTCCTCTAACCTCTCTGACTTCCTCCAAGACGCGTTTCCATTGGAACGCGGAGGCGGAGAAAGCCTTCTCCGACCTGAAGAGAAGGTTCACATCAGCCCCAATATTGATCATCCCCGACCCATCCCTGGCAGTTCGTGGTGGAAGTAGATGCATCCAACTCCGGCGTTGGAGGGGTCTTGTCCCAGAGGTCATCACAGGATAACAAACTGCACCCTTGCTCATTTTTCTCCCGTCGCCTGTCCCCGGCCGAAAGGAACTACGATGTGGGCGATCAGGGAACTACTAGCCATCAAGTTAGCGCTAGAAGAATGGAGACACTGGCCGGAAGGGACTGAGCTCCCGTTTCTAGTATGGACCGATCACAGGAACCTTGAATACTTACACAGTGCCAAAAGACTTAATGCCGACAGGCCCGCTGGTCCCTGTTCTTTTCTAGGTTCAACTTCGTGCTGTCCTACCGGCCAGGCTCCAAGAATGCCAAGCCGGATGCTCTCTCACGTCAGTTTATTCTTCCCCATGACTCCATGCCATGCGACACGATCCTGCCCTCTCGTTGTCTAGTAGCAGCAGTGGAATTGACATTGAAGCTAAAGTTAAGCAGGCATCGACCCAGGAGCCCGGCCGCATCAACGTTCCCCCTGATCGTCTTTTTGTTCCCCTCGGTCTACGCTCACAGGTCCTTGAGTGAGGCCATGGATCCAGATTGGCCTGCCACCCAGGCTCTGCCCGAACGCGCTTTATCATTCAGCAGCGCTTTTGGTGGCCCACTTTGGGGAGGGATGTTTCCAGCTTCGTGGCAGCCTACGACATCTGTACCCACTGTAAACATGATAACCGTCCCCCAGGCCGGTCTCCTCAGACCCTTACCCATAGTGCACCGCACCTGGTCTCACATTTCACTGGACTTCGTAACTGGTCTACCTTCGTCAGATGGGAACACATGTATTATGACCATCGTTGACCGTTTTTCCAAGTCCATCCACCTGGTTCCGCTTCCCAAACTCCCCTCTGCCAAGGAGACAGCGGAGCAACTGATCCTCAACGTCTTTCGTCTTCATGATCTTCCTACGGACATAGTCTCAGATCGAGGCCCTCAATGCACGTCACGCTTATGGAAGGCGTTTTGCAAACTCATCGGAGCCACTCCTAGCCTGTCTTCCGGCTTTCACCCCCAATCCAACGGCTTAACGGAGCGAAAGAATCAAGCAATGGAAGTCGCTCTTCGGTGCATGACCACGCACGATGCTACCACCTCTCTAACTCCCTGCCGTCTGCCTCCACTGGGCTCTACCCATTCCAGGGCTGTCTAGGCTACCAGCCACCACTATTTCCAACTCAAGAGGAGGAGGTAGAGGTTCCCTCTGTCCAACATTTTGTCCGCCGGTGCAAACGGACATGGCTACGAGCTAGACGAAGCCTGCTGCAAGCATCCAGGTTGTACAAACGACAGATGCACCGCCACCGTACCAAGGCGCCCAGGTACCTGCATGGGGGAGAGGGTCATGCTCGCTACTAAGGACATCTCGTTAAGAACGCTCTCACGTAAACTCTCACCTCGCTTCATCGGCCCCTTCACTATAACCAGAATAGTAAACCTGTGCGCTGTCCGACTCCTACTCCCCTGTTCTATGCGGCGCATTCATCCCACCTTCCACGTGTCTCAGCTTCGACGCATCGTAAAGTGCCCTCACGCTGTCATCTCTCGTCACATGCCCCCCTCGCCGACAAACCTTCTTCTCATCTGGTGCTGATTTCTTCCGGTATATAAGGAAGCGCAGAACGCTATTGCGCTGCCGGATTATTGTGTGTTTTTGCTCCAATATTCTCGCGTTTTTGTTTCATGTTTTTCACGTTACTGACTCCGCTTTGCTTTCCCGTTTTCCCGATTCTCGTCTCTCGTTTTGGATTAGTTGCCTCGCTCATGGATTTAACGGCATTGACTCTCGCTTTCGCTCCTCGACTTCGGCTCTGTCTCACGTTTTGGCTCGACGCTCTCGCTGACGGATTTAACGGCTTTGAACTCTCGCTTTTGTCCCTCGACTGCGACTTCGCTTCACGTTTTGGCGCAACGCCCTCACGGACAGATCAAACGGCTTCGAACTTTCACTTTCATTTCTCGACTACGGCTCCGTTTCTCGTCTCTCCACGGCACGCAGCTTCGGGTTACCCAGCCCATGCATCTCAAAATCATCTCTGCTCCCCTGCATTTGGATCCATCTCTTCGCCTCTTCATCGCCCGCTCCGTGACAAGTCCATCATATACAAAACAAAAACATCATTTAATCACATGTTTGTTACTGCATATCTCTGTCTAAAATACATTCAGTGCTTTTGTTTATTATAATCACCTTTATCCTGAGCTAGCCCCACTAATTAGTGCACTAATTCTCTTGTTATGTCAGGGGCGGACGTGGACAGAGAAACGACCCAATAGCAGAATCAGACTCTTTAGAATAGCCTTTTATTTATGCACCAGGGTAAAATGGACAAAGGCTGGAAGAGCAGTGTGTGTGTGTGTGTGTGTGTGTACGTATGTATGTGTGTTTGTGTGAGTTTATTTGTGTGTGTGTGTGTGTGTGTGTGTGTGTGTGTGTATGTACGTATGTATGTGTGTTTGTGTGCGTTTATTTGTGTGTGTATGTGTGTGTGTGTGTGTAAATGGTCCAGAAGGGGAATGTCCTAGAACGCAATGAGTGCACGCGGTGATGATGCCAGGGAATCCTCCGCGAACCCGGAAGTAGCGTGTGCGAGAATATCCTCGGAGATTTATTATTTTTTTCTTTCCTCGGCGCTGTTTCGCTGACTGAGAGCGGATGTCAGAGTTTTTTGTTCTGCCTTTGCTGGGGTGCCGGAGACTGGTGAATGGCGTGAGCGTCGCACCGGGAGGGCAGAAGTGTGGGACGCCGAAGAGTTGGCTTGGATCCGAGGTGAGTGCCGCTGAACGGAGGTGCAGCTGTGAGCACAAACAAATCCGGGGGCGATAGCTAAATCGAAATCCAAAAACACAGTCAGGGTCATACACGATGATCAATTCAAAACGAGCGAGGTAACCAAGGGCGAAGACGAAAGAATAAATCCAGAGAGGGTAAGCAGGGGTCGACAACGAGAAAGAATACGAAGAACTAGATTCAGCAAGGAAAGCACGGGGCACACGAGCGAGACACTGCAGCGCTGGGTGACAAACTCGGTATGCTTATAAAGCCAAGGGTTGATTGCTTGATTCGATACAGGTGTGCTGTGATTGAGAGCGGAGCGCGTAGGGAAGAACTCCGAAATGGATTTAGACCCATGATTTTTTTTTTTTTTTAGTGTTGGTCAGAACATGAGCTGCTTCTCCTTCTGAGTTTCAGTTTCTTTCCTTCTTTGCCACTTTCCTTCCTTCTTTAGAGTTTCTTTTTAGCTTAATGTAAAGGAGATTCATTGAGTTTGCTTTAAAATAAATAGTGCAATTTATATACACTTAGTAAACTATCTGTATGTTGAAATACAGTAGCTGATCAAAATTGCAGTCTGTTAACAGTGGTGGAAAACATAACACACTTTTAAGTGCTCAAGTTCTTATAACTACACGAATGTTACCAATAAGGCCGGCCAGTGATCATTTAAACCAATGGCAATAAAAATCTCTAATAAACAATTGGTTTCAGGGGCAAAAGTTGTAAGATTTTTAAGATAAAAACTCTGCAACACACTCATCAAAACATGAGCATATGAGAGAGGAAGTCTGCAAAAAAACAAAAAAATCTATTTATAACAGTGGTACAACTTTACAATGACATCGCTGATTCAAACTGAGAAATTCCACCAAAAATTGCAGCTCTGTAGAAGAGATGAAGCATATAGTGAAGGGTGAGAAAATGTCCAGTCACCTGCATCAAATTCCAACACTGATGCTCGCCTACGAAGCCAAAAACGACCCAGTATCCACCTCCCTCTCAGCCCTAATAATCACACCATAATCGCACAGCACCACATTCCCTCTGAACCTCCAGCACTGCTCGGCTGGTCCCACCATCTCTTGGGGATCGGGGAAGAGGAATCCGGAATTAGAATTTTGAGAAACTGGAAAAATCTGAGAACCGCAGTCCTGAACACAAGCTCCAACACACATCTCCATTCCAACAGGACATTTTTCTAACCTAATTTAAAGGTTAGGTTCTGCTATTGAAGAAACTATGTTATGTTATATGTTTTCTGAGTAAGGCCATTTCTGTTTCCATTCCCTGACCTTCTGGTTATATCAGATTACATATGAGCGAATGTGAGCGAACGCCCAGTTTGCAAGTTGGACATTACTGAGCTGCTCTCTTTGCAGTAAATATATTTTCCTTATAAAACATATAAGTCAAACCCCTTCTATTTGCTTGTGCATAATGAGTGGTTAGTTTACATTTCTTGCACCTTTTTATTTATTGACGTGGTTTATCACACTTAGGTCAAAAGCTATAAAATAATAATAAAAAAAAAAACTAGACTAGAAGTACACAACTTCCTTTGGAACAAGCACTTGCTATGTCATGCTTTAGGCAAAAATACACGCACACAGACACACATGCACAAACACAGAATACAGTCTGAGCTTGAACAGCATGGAGAAGATGAGCATTGTCTTTTATGTTCTTACATTTTTTGGTACGTATGTTAATTATTTTAAAGTAACAATATATCTGCTGATGGTACTGTATATAATAAATAATGGTGCAAAATCAAGCTTTACTACAAAGATAAGATGGTTCAATATGTAAGTAGTCACTAATAAATTCCTAGGATTCCTTAGACTTTGTGTATACATAGGTATAGTCTCTATATAAACTAAACTATATACTTATTGTTCAGTTTGAAGTATCTTGTTTTTTTCTCTGATCAGTGATGTTCTTGTCACACAGGGGCCCTTTTGGTGCCAACAGTTTCTACGGTTTCTACTACTGTTAATACTTCTAACAGCTCTGGACCAGGCAACCTGATCATGAACCTTAGTGTGCCCAGCGCAACAACTGTGACCCAGGAACCTGGTACTGCTGAAGACATCTCGAGCATAACTCAAACCGTCACTGCAAATATCTCATCAGTTCCTGAACCCTCAACCGAAGGTAACAGTTTGGTGACATTTACTCGTCATAGAGAAAATAGCGTCTGCTTTAAAAAAAAACAAAAAGGAAAGAACAATGTAATAAGGGAATAAAAGTTGGTTGAAATTAACTTCCTTTTATAAACCCTTCAATCAGAAATAGTACAAGGGCGGTGGTCAAGGTGTTACAGATTTTTCACATCTGCCACTTGAATCAATTTAATGAATACATACCAAAAACAAACGCAAACATATTTGTCCATACCTATGTAACTTTTTACTTTTTGTAACGATTAGATTTTATTGCAAATTGTGTTATTCTGTTGATTATTTATCACGCTGCTTTTACTGATGGAAGTTCACACCGCAAAAAAACGACATGTTACTGTAAGTGAAAATATCTTGAATATAGTTCAATTTCACTACACTTTTGAAAAATAGTTTGACAACAACCAAATTTAAGATCATTAAACTTATTTATAGTCAAATGTTACTAAAATTGCAAGCAAACAACATTCTGGTTCTGTCAACAAATAATTTATTATTATAAATAGAATTTATTTCTTGACATTTTTCCTCGCAATTTAAGTACATTTGACTAGACATAAGATTAATACACTTATATTTGATTTACTGTAAACTTATTTAGATTACGTAGATATTAGCAAGTGAAATACTCTGCTTAGTTTTTGCACTGCTCACATATGGGATTTTGTTACAATAATATTGACACTATAGTTTTGTTTGTTTGTTTTTCATTTACATTTATTTGTTTAATTATCGCAGGATCTCCAAAAGCCAACTTACCTGTAACTACAGCTAGTAAAACAACCAATGAAACGAAAGGTACAAACATCTACATTCATATCTACAATATTTACAAATACATCTACATTACATTACCGTCTCTACTAACAACATCACAAGCTTAATATGAACAAAATATAAAAGACCTAATCATTTATCAGTTGCGACGACGCCTGCACCAGGTGTAACTAAAAAGGAAAGCAGCACAACACCTGCACCAGACTCCAGCGGTGATAATGGAAAGAAAACCACCGCAAAATCTGTACCAGACACCAACGGTAAAACCGAAGGCTGCCAAGGTTAGCTTGTTTTTATTTCATCATGTAATGCATGGCAGTGTAGGATGTTAAGCTGTTAAGTTATGGCTGTTAAATTTCAATATGTTTTGTTAGACTCATAATTGGTGTAAAAAATATTATTGGTGTTGTACTTTTTTTTTAGCAGTTAATACAAGGGGTGTTCAAGTCAAACCAGGACTTTTAATTGTACAGAATAACAGAACGCATTTCTAAGAGTGAACATTTCCTTTATTTCACTATATAATCCTCTGCTACACTAATGCACTTATCCCAGAGTTTCACTAGTGCTTGGATACCATCAAGGTAGAATGTTTTGCCACAAAATACCGTATGCTGGAGACATGATCGGACTGTCTGCTTCACGCCTGAAATGCCGGCCTCCCAGGAACTCCTTTAATGGCCCAAACATGTGGAAATCGATCTAAATGGATCCAATAGAGTCTCATCACCGTACTGCGCTTCCACAAACACAGATGTTCGCCATTTAGCTTAACACACGATTAACATAACCTACTACACATATCGTAATATGAGACGCCTGTCACTTACCAGCACAACAACAGGATGCTCTCTGATCTCTTATTCTGTCCGGTGCACTCTGCTCAAGTCCCATTTTGACCTGAACACTAGTATTGACTTTGTAGTCTGCTTTGTAGCTTGTAATTTGTATTAGCTCTTGAATAAATGTTCACTTCCTTTATTATTATTATTATTATTATTATTATTATTATTATTATTATTATTTACAGCATGTATACAAAGAAAATGAACTTGTGTTCCTGCAGCATTTTGCCTTCTAATAGTTCTGTTGTAACGTTTTATTTTCAGGCTCTTCATCAGGTAAACATTTTATTAACCGCATAAACAGATGATAACTATAATACATACAGTGCAGTATATTATAAGTTCTGTTTAAATGCTGTTTCTTTAATTGCTCCATTTTTAGTGTGTATCATCGTCATTCTGGTTGTCATCTGCGTGATTATTTTTTGCATCATCGTCTTCTGTGTTTATAAAGGTAAGTCGTTCTGGATAGAAGTATCTGCCAAATGCCTAAATGTAAATGTAAGTGTAATTGAGTAATACGGGCGCGTCATCGGGGAAGAAAAACTCCATAGATGTGATAACCTGATCATTCAGTACATTCAGGTCGTCAGCTGACTTCATTCAGACGAAAAGACAAATTAAAGCAACCCCAGATCATAACCGTTTGCCATCCTATTGCCATAAGCGTTATGCATGACACACCCATCAATCTAGAATAGGATCTGACTCTGCCTTGTCTCATCAGACCACATTACCTCTTTCCATTGCTCTAAAGTCCAATCTTTTTGCCCACTAGCAAACTCAAGTCTTTTGTCTGATTAACCCCACTAGTGGCTGTTTAGTTCTAGTTTTGTGATCCGCTGTCAGATTGTGCATGTGAAATTGCTCTTAGGGTGGAAATATACTTGCTGGTAAACCATGAGTTTGTGCAGTCAACCAGCAACACTGTGACCGCATTTGTTCACATACTACATGTGTTAACAGAGGATTCCAGTAGGGACAGAGGGGAGAATTCACCTGAACAATTTTGCATAATATAAACAAACATGGTGGCACTCGGGAAGCGTAGTATCCAGGTCGACATTTAAACTCTTGATCTCTTGCCAATGTTTTGACACACTATTTGTCATTGTGCAGCAGAAAAGATGCATCATACAAGTCGGGGTAATTGCAGACATGGTTGTACAACTGTTGCCGTGCCGACGGTCTACTTCGATTCTAACGTTTGCATGAATATGGCAATTTATGAGGACGTGCACAAGCTGCACACCAAATGAATGCAGGATAGGCAAGGCAGCCATCATGGGCGTGTGTACACAACAGACTTTACGTGATCCCCATTCATGGTCATTTTTTTTTCTAAGCACATTTCTTCCACGTTCTTCCAAGTTAACGGTTCACTACTATTCTTTCAAGATCTCCTGATCTGTTGGACAGTTCTTATCTGTAACTTCATCCAATAACTTGCTTGATGCATGCCAATAATTTGACCCTTATAAAATGGCTGTTTTTCTTTGGCCACAAAGTTTACATCATATTAATTTAAAAGAAGGCGTGAAAATGACAGTACAGTACATTTGCACGCCTGCACAATGCAACATCTGTATATAGTTCCTGTTAATGATGCTCAAGTGTACTTCCTCTTTCTGTCAGGAACTCAAAGAAGTGAGTTAGCGCATCAATTCCATCAACATTGCTTGATATCTAAAATATCTGGCACATTTGCAATTTTCCTTAATTCACACACGTTAACTCATATATAACCTTTAAACTTATATTTTATTATAAATTAGACTTACTGACTGATGTTTTACAACTTAAATTAGATTTAACAAAAAAATGCACTTTTAATAATGTCACAAAAAAAATAAACTACAGGATAGTGGAATTGTAAACCTTCCACAATTACAGTACTGTGCCTTGAGCCACCCATCATTTCATCATTTTAAATGAAACAATGTGAATTGAAATAAAGAAAAAGGAACAAATGTTTTTAGTGTAACAGACTGCCTAAGAGCCTAAAGATACCATTTAACAATTGGTAAGGAAATGTGGTGTGATTGAAGAGGACACAGAGGATTGGGTTAGATGGAGGCAGATGATTCGCTGTGGTGACTCCTGAAAGGAAACAGCTAAAAGACAAAGAAAAAAAAAAAAGAAGATGCAACAACCTCAGCAGCAACCTCATTTCCCTTCTCGTCTGTTCCAACCACTCAAGATTCTGCATCAGCAGTATATTAACCACCGGCCTGTTCATCGGTCATCATCTGTTTCTCACTGGTTCATGCCTTATGTTTTTTATGCTTGAATGATTCATAGGTTACTGAGTGGCCTACTAAACAAAAACATTCCTCTACTCGGTTACAGTGAGGCGAAATCTTGTCAAAAATGAGAGCCAAAAAAGTGCTTAAGAAAGTCTGAAGAACTACTGTTCAAGACTTTGAAACACTTTGTAGACGTTGTGTAAAGACTTTGTATACAGAATACCCCTATTGCATACAGCAAAGGTACTGATTGTACTGAAAGTGTGACCATCACATCATCAAAACCGACAATACCCCTCATAAACGATCCACTAATTAATAGGTTTTGTGAACATAATCCAATGGAGCAACACTTAAGAGATCTTTGTGGGACTATCCACATGTGTTCACATAAATAAATGGTTCACATAGGGAAAATTATTTCAGCCATCCTCCATTTCCCTAAATATATTTAATAATCTGATTTCTATGTTATAGTTGACATTTTTTGTTTTGGATCAACGTGGAGCTTTGAAAAAATGACCAGAATTATATAAAAAAATAAGAATTGATTTTTTTTTTCCACAGAATCTAATGCTACATGTAGGCACCAAAGCAAATTGTTAGATAGTAAAGAAAAACACAGTAAATTAAGAATGAAAATCTTAACTGCAGTAAAAGTAAAGATTTAAGTCGCTACAAAAGCACATTGAGAAAAGAGCAAGTGTGTCCATTGTTCTTTCTCTTATAAGGCCTGCATAGCGAGCTGGAAGTACAGTGGAACCTCGGATTGTGAGTAACGTGGTTTACGAGTGTTCCGCAAACCGAGCAAAGATTTTTAATAAATATTTAAATCAGCGCCGAGTATCATGTATCACGCATGCGACTCTTATTTTGACACCAAGCGTCTAAAGCTCCAGACACAGGACCAGCTGGATGAAAACTTAACGAGCTCTATGATACAAGACCCAAGTCAGTGCTACAGTCCCAAAGAACTGTTCAAGATTACCGGCTCCTTACGTCACACACTCATCGTCGCCCTCAAGCTGAGCGACAGACACGCCGCCTATCTCCAAAAAGTGACAGGCAACGCTGACATGCGCAAGGCAACGCATCAAGCAGCTGGAACTGGAAGCTGAGGAGCGACGGAAAGGGGGTGACAAGGTAGAGCAAGACAAAGTAGAAATTACCAGGCTGCAATTAACCCTGACAACTACTAAACATGAAAGGGAACCAGGCAACCCTGACTATGCTGACCTCTCCGACAGGCTGCAGTATGCAGAACAGCTACTAGAAAAGGCCAAGGCTGACTCCAAGAGGAAATAACAGCAGAATTAAAGCCGTCGAAATTCACCTGGACCTGGCAAGGAATGAGATCAGCTGTCTCATGCGACAGCTGGACCATATTAAAGAAGAGTCCGTCTCGGGTTACTTGGCTGTAACCCTGTTCCCTGATAAAGCGGGAATGAGATGCTGCGTGAAAACGCTATGGGAACATCTCTTTGTTGCCCGGTTGTGAAGCCTGTGCATGCCAAAACCACCGAATACCTTCGGCTTATAACCTCTGCCAGGCATGACGTCACCGAATAAGGTGCACCTGCAGGTTATAAATAGGAGTGAACCGGAAACATCCTCAGGTCAATTTTGTCTGAAGGACGTCCAGGCACGCCAGCAGTGCGGCATCGGAACGCAGCATCTCGTTCCCGCTTTATCAGGGAACAGGGTTACAGCCAAGTAACCCGAGACTTTCCCTTTCAAAAGCTACACTCGATGCTGCGTGAAAACGCTATGGGAACGAGAATACCAACGCTGCCGCACTGCAAGTTTCTGGAACCCCCAGGTTGTGTAGCGTGTGCGCACAAGCCAAGGAGGTCTCAGACCTAGCTCTGGGATGCTGACTCAATGATCCACAAACCCGGAGTAGCATTGACATCCAGACTATAAAATCTAACAAACGTGTGTGGAGAGGACCAGCCCGCCGCATCACACACCTGCTGCAGGGGAACGCCTCTTGCCAAGGCAATCGATGAGGCAATCCCCCTGGTTGAGTGAGCCCTGATTCCCAGAGGCGAAGTGTGACCACGCGCCTCATAAGCTAGGGCAATGGCATCTCTCACCTAGTGTGACAGAGTCTGTCTAGTGGCAGACCCCCATGGCAAATAAAGAACTGCTCTGACTTACGCCACTGGCTAGTGCGGTGGACGTAGTTCCGAAGAGCACGTACTGGACACAGTAAGTGAAGTCTTTCCTGCTCCGGAGCTGTGAAGGCAGAGGACAGAAGGCCTCGAGAACAACTGGGTTGTTGGTCGAGAATGGAACCTTGGGAAGATAGTTCGGGTGAGGATGCAGAATAGCTTTAGAAGTAATAGCCATAAGAAAAACCATCTTAAGAGACAGAAGCCTGACAGGCGCTGACTCTAGTGGTTCGAAAGGGGTGTCGGCCAGGCCTTCAAGTATGATAGTTAAGTCCCATGAAGGGACCGTCGCTCTAGTGGGCGGCTTCAACCGTTTAGCTCCACGAATAAAATGGGCAACTAAATGGTGCTTGCCCACAGAAACCCCATCATTCAGAGCGTGACAAGCCGAAATAGCGGCTACGTACGTTCTGAGCGTACTAGGGCATAAGCCCGAGGACAACTTTTCTTGTAGAAACTCCAGCACTGAAACAATCTGGCAGTGAACTGGGTCTACGTGTCTTGCCATGCACCAATTTTCAAATACACTCCATTTGAGGGCATAAGTTCTTCTAGTGGAGGGAGCCCTGGCACTTAAAATGGTTTCAATTACGCTGGCTGAAAGCCCAGCATGTCTTAGTTGGTCCCGTTCAGGGGCCAAACGTGAAGGTTCGGGATGACGTATTGTCCCCTGCGCCTGAGACAGAAGATCCCTCCTCACTGGAATCACCCAGGGTGAGCCGTCGAGGAGAGATATTAGATCCGAGAACCACACTCTGGTCGGCCAATGGGACGCTATCAATAAGAGGTGCAAGCCCTGTTGACGGACCCTCGCCAGGACTCCTGGGAGCAGAACTATAGGTGGAAACGCATAAAGGTGTAATCTGGGCCACGTGTGGGCCATTGCGTCCAGACCCAGGGGAGCTGGAGGAGTCAGAGAGTAGTAAAGGGGGCATTGTGCTGCCTCTTGTGAGACAAAGAGGTCCACCTCTGCTACGTAAAATCTTTCCCAGATTTGACTGACTACTTCGGGGTGGAGTTTCCATTCCCCATGTTTTACAGCTTGTCTGGATAGCAAGTCTGCTCCTACATTCATATGCCCTGGAATGTAAATCGCCCTGAGGGACAGGAACTTGTCCTGTGCCCAAAGCAGAACCTGGTGCGCTAGCTTGTTCAAGCGGCGCGAGCACAGTCCACCCTGGCGATTTATGTACGAGACTACCGCAGTGCTGTCCACCCGCACTAGGACATGGTAGCCTCTCAACTGCTGGAGGAAGTGTTTCAGAGCCAGAAACAGAGCCATCATTTCGAGGCAATTGATGTGCCACGCGAGAAGATGACCTCTCCAGCTCCCTTGTGCTGGACGGCCATCCAAGATCGCACCCCAGCCCGTGAGGGAAGCGTCTGTCGTTAGCATCTTGCGACGACTAGACGGACCTAGAGTGGGACCCAAAATCAGAAACCGGGGTCTGAACCACATAGAAAGGGTACAAAGGCCCCGGCGCGTAATCCTTATTAGCCTCTGGGGGTTGGCCCTTGAATGAAACCAACTGGCTCTTAGCCACAGCTGAAACGCTCTCATGTGCAGAAGGCCCAAAGGTATCACCGTGGACGCAGCTGCCATGAGGCCTAAAGATTTCTGAAAGTGATGAACGGTGACCTTCTGGCCTAGCTTGATTTCCTTCAGGGTGTTGAGAATGGATTCGACATGAGCAGGAGACAACTGTGCCCGCATTGTGACCGAATCCCATGTGACACCCAAATATGTTGTCCTCTGAACAGGAAGGAGAATGCTTTTTGTGGCGTTGAGTCTCAATCCTAAAGAATGAAGATGGGCTAGGATGACATCCCGATGTCGAAGCGCTAGCTCCTGAGACTGGGCCATTATTATTTTATGTAATTCAAAATATGGATGCCCTGGAGTCATAAAGGAGCCAGAGCTGCATCCATGCATTTTGTATATGTGCGGGGTGACAGAGCTAGGCCAAATGGAAGGACCCCAAAAGCGAACCTCAGGAACTTCCTGTGCTGTGGCAATTTTTCTATATGGAAATATGCGTCCTTGAGATCGATTGTCACAAACCAATCCTCTAGTTGGATTTGAGAAACAATCATTTTGACAGTCAACATTTTGAATCTGGATTTCCTGTTCAAGCCGCGAAGATCCAAGATCGGACTCAACCCTCCCCCTCTCTTGGGCACCAAAAAGTACCGACTGTAGTAGCCCGACTCTCTGTCTGGGAGGGGAACATGGTCTATGGCCCCTTAGCCCAGCAGAGTCTGTAACTGCTGGGCCAGCAGATGTGCTCGATCCGGTTTCACGGAAGTGGAGACCATGCCGTTGAAACGCGGAGGACGATGTGCAAACTGAATTCTGTAGCCTGTGCCTACAGTCTTTTGTACCCAAGGAGATACACCTGGCAGTAGTTTCCACGCTGCCAGCTTCTCCGAAAGGGGCACGAGCTTTGACACTTCGGCTGGATGGGGGGGGTTAGGTGTTGGGAGAAGAAGTGTGGCAGGAGATGCCTGAACACCCAACTTTTCATTGGAGACCGGCGCTCCCCGAAACACCAGTGGTGGCGGGGATTGAACACCGCCCTCCCGGGAGTGCCAGGGAGGAGGCCTTGTTTTGTGATGAAAATCCAGGCGCCCCTCAGGCACGAACCTCAGGGCTTCTTCTTTGAAGAGAGGAAGCTCCTCAGATCCAGTCTTTTCAAAGCAGATTTTTGAGAAGAGCGGCGAGCCCCACCCCAGTCTTTACGGGGGGGTGCACGGCTGGTCACGCTCTCCTTCTGCACCTCACACCTGATAGGGGCCAGACCTGGCCGGGGCCGGGTGGCCGACGGTCCCGGTTCTTGAGCACGGCGGGGAAGGAACCTCCCAAAGGCCTGTTCATATAGCTTCGCCTCCCGAACCTAGTGGCGACGGAATTAACAGCGTCGCCAAAAAGGCCGGAAGGCAAGACGAGGCATTGAGGAGGACAGCACGATCCTTATCCTTGATGCCTGTGAGGTTCAGCCACAGATGCCTCTCCATAGATACCATGGCAGCCATAGAACGGCCCACAGCACGGGCCGTCTGCTTGGTTGCACGGAGAGACAGGTCTGTGGCTCGGCGCAGCTCTGCAAATGCCCTGTCATCAATAACCCCGCCGGTGCTCAGGTCCTTCAGCAGGTCAGCCTGGTAAGCCTGCAAAACCGCCATGGTGTGCAGTGAAGCACCAGCCTGTCCTGCTGCCTGAAAAGCTTTACCCACCAAAGCAGATGTCAATCTGCACAGCTTGGAGGGGAGAGTAGGCTTTTTCAGGGAGGATGATGTACCAGGAGAGAGATAGCCCGCAAGCGTCTCTTCTATCTGGGGCATCATCATATAACCGCGTGCTTTCGCATCAATGATATTCGAATAAGTCGAAGGCACAAAAACACGCAATGAATATGGCTTGCTCCATGAAAGAGTTAATTCATCATGGATGTCACCAAAGAAGGGGAGGGAGAGACGTTGAGGCTCCTCCCCCCGGCCAACCGACAGAAACCTGTCGTTCAATCTCAAACGCTTGGGGGAATCTCGCTGCTGCGGCAGTCGATATGCAATCGCAGCACTGGAGGAGCGTTGTGAGGAGGCTACTTCCATGGAAGGGGGAGAGGAGGATTCCTCCACTCCTTCACAAGAGGCGCAGGAGCGCGCTTACGAAGCGGAAGCTAAAACTTCCTGATCCGGCGAGAGTGAGAGAGAAATTGGAAATTCCATCTCGTGCACGTCTGCCAGATCAGCACGTGAGCCCCAGGAATGCGCCGCGCCTCGCGGTTTCTCTTTAAAGAAAGCGAGCCGCGCGCAAAGCACCTTAATAGGGAGAAGATCAGTACTCACAGTCTCCTTGAAGCCCGAGGCGAGCGTGTTCTTCCCCCAAGCACTCGAGACAAAATTCATGAAGATCGCCCTCCGAAAGAGATCTATCGCACGGAGGCACGTATCTCTTAAGCAACTCCGCCATATCGGTGAGTTAATGCTGTTATTTTCCTTTTTATTTTCGCTTTCGTTATGGCTTGCACATGCACACGCAAACACAAAGCGGTCCTGAAGACAAAAAGATCTGAGGATGTTTCCGGTTCACTCCTATGTATAACCTGCAGGTGCACCTTATTCGGTGACGTCATGCCTGGCAGAGGTTATAAGCCGAAGGTATTCGGCGGTTTTGGCATGCACAGGCTTCACAACCGGGCAACAAAGAGATGTTCCCATAGCGTTTTCACGCAGCATCGAGTGTAGCTTTTGAAAGGGAACTACAGCGTCACAGAGAAACACAAGCCCCCTTGTGAAAAGTGCCACGAACCTTCAAGGAAATGACAGGCACCCATTTCACCCCTGCTGAGCAGGACCAGGTCCCCTGTTCCTGGACCGACGTAGTGGATGTGACGGAGCGGGGCCGAAGCATCCTCCAGCTCCCTTCAAAGAACCTTACTACACGGCAAAACACCGGGAGCCCGCGCCCTCCAGCCACAGAGCATCGCACGGCGTAGACCTCAACGACCTCCACAAGCTCACCAGGAACATTGACAAATACTGTATGCCAGGTAGCCAAGATCTCCACGCTTATCTACGAGACATTGATTTCCATCTTGAAATGAAAACCAACATCACTGGCCAAGGTAGATTCTATTTGATCCGAGCAATATCCAGCACTGAAGTGCACAGCTTCCTGGACCGGCAGCCTGCTGACACAAAGACTGACTACCATCTGCTCTGAGAAGCTCCCATCAAAGAATGTGCTGACCCTGAGAACAGGGACTAGTGGCTGCTCTGGAAGCAAGACAAGGTCATCACGAACCTTTGCAAGCCTACTACAGCCGACTCAGACAAGCATACTTCGGCACTCGGAATCAAACGGACATGAAAGAAGAACTGAACTTCAAAACTCTCTTCCTGCGAAACCTCCATCCTGGAGTACGCCACTACCTCGGCATTCTCGCATGTCCACAAATAATGAATATGCAGCAGTTGCGCAACCTGGCACAGAAAGCCTACAGAAAACAGAAGATGGCCCTTCGAGAAAGGGCATAAAAACCACAGCAGTTCGTGACTTCAACATTCAGGAGGGCTGGCTATGGAGGGTGCCCCAAATGCCAAGCCGCCACCCAAAAAGTGGAATGCACCCTCGTCCAACAAAAAACGTGACTCCTGTGCAGGTACCTGACCTAAACAGCGGAACTGCCACTGGGATGCATCGCATAGAAGACAACTCCTTATCCATACCGCATGAAAGTCAGTGGAAGAAATCAAGGAATTGGCCAAATTCAAAAGGGAAAAGCTCATGGGAATCCAATGGAACCCAAAAAGAAAAACGACAAACATACCCTGGAGCAACCAGCTCAAGGAATCGACGAAGAAACTCTGCAAGATTCCAAGCTAACCCAACTCAAGCCAAAGCCGGTCGAATTCAAATGCACAAATCGAAGACATCACCATGCTTCCACCCCCAAGAACTGATGAGAAGGATGATGGAAGAGGTTTTCCAAAATGATAGGAAAAGGGGGAAGAACAAACCACTGACACATATCGACTGTCCTATACCTTTCACCACACTAACATAGTTCATTACTTATAAAGTAACATGACGCCTAATCACCCTCCTCTGCTGATCTGCTATGCCCAACCTCTAGTAGAGAGGAGGTGCCCCACACATGTGACACTGTTCCCTTTCAAAAGCTACACTCGATTCTGCATGAAAATGCTATAGGAACATCTCTTTTTTTCAGCCAGTTGTGAAGCATGTGTGTATCAAACACGCCAAATTTTTGGCTTATATAACCTCGGTCAGGTGACGTCATCTGATGAGGTGCACCTGCAGGTTATAGATAGGAGTGAACCCGAAACATCCTCAGGTCTTTTTGTCTTCTGTCATGACCCGCCAAGCCACAGCTCTGTCTTAATCACTTAAGCCATCCTGCTCCATGTTCCCTACCGACCCTTATGTCTCACCGCCTCATCCTCCGCCCTCCACACACCTGTGTCTCATCACTAATCATCTCCCCTACCTATTTAAACCACACGCTGACACCACCACGTCGCCAGATTATTGAGTGCCTTCCATAGCCCAATTCTCCAGCGTTTTCCTAGACCTTGCTTTCCTGATACCGACCACGCTTTGTTTCTCCCGACCACGCTCTCGCTTCTCGTTTTGGATTTCCACGCCCACGGACTTTTGTATTATCGACCAACGGACCTGTTTTAACTACTGCGAACTTGGATCACGGATATCTCATTGTCTCTCTGGTTTTGAATCCTGCTCACCTATCGACCACGATTAAGCCCTGCAAAGCAGCCACCAACCTGCACGACTTCTCCGCGCACTCATCGCCGTCATCGCGAAGATCACGCTCTCGCCGGCTCCTCTCGCTCCCGCATTCCTGCACGAAGCGCGCTACACACAAGGCTCTCTCGCCGGCTCACGGTGCTTCCGCATTCCTGCAC
Organism: Clarias fuscus; assembly: GCA_030347435.1. Classification (NCBI taxonomy): domain Eukaryota; kingdom Metazoa; phylum Chordata; class Actinopteri; order Siluriformes; family Clariidae; genus Clarias; species Clarias fuscus. The sequence goes on along the minus strand of CM059211.1, from coordinate 3,190,543 downwards.
GAAGCACGCTACACACAAGGCTCTCTCGCCGGCTCACGGTGCTTCCGCATTCCTGCCCGAAGCGCGCTACACACAAGGCTGTCTCGCCGGCTCGCGGCACTTCCACATTCCTCCCAGGCTCGCGCTGCACACAGAGCTCTCACGCCGACTCACTCAGCACACGCAGCTTCCCGACATTGAGCAGCAAGCTCTACAGCAACAAGCACGCTTATAAAAACACTTCTGCCAAGCTCTTTTCCAACTCCACATCAACTATTACACAATATAACCTATCCCAAGAAGCTCCTTCCCTGCACTTGGATCCATCACGACCTCTGACCCATAACAGTTTTCAGGACTGCTTTGTTTTTGCGTGTGTGTGTGCAAGCAAAATTACGAAAGGAAAAGTGTTCTCACCAATATGGCAGAGTTTGTTAAGAGATGCATGCCTCCGTGTGATAGATCTCTTTAGGAGGGCAAATTCCCCACAAATTTTGTTTTGAGTGTTTGGGGGAAGAACACGCTCTCCTCGGGCTTCAGGGACATTGAGTATTGTGATCTCTTCCCTATCAAAGAGCTTTGCGAGCCACAGCGCATTCCTGGGGTTCGTGTGCCGATCTGGCAGAAGCGCATGAGATGGAATTCCTCCTTTCTCTAGCGCCCCTTCCCTTCTTTGGCAAAGTCCATGACGGGTTTTATCGAATAAGCCCTATTCATCCCCTGTTTTTGCTATTAACATTGATTAATTCGAATGTCGTTAATGCGAAAGCGCGGGGTTATATGATGATGCCCCAGATTGAAGAGATGCTTACGGGCTATCTCTCTCCTGGGAGCTCATCCTCCCTTAAAAAGCCCACATTCCTCAACAAGCCGTGTAGAATAACATCTTTGTTGGTGGAGAAAGCTTTTCAGGCAGCGGGTCAGGCTAATGCTGCCCTGCACACCATGGCGGTTTTGCAGGCATATCAGGCTGACCTGCTGAGAGATCTGAGCACTAGCAGGTCTATCGACGACGCGGTGTTTGCGGAGCTACTCCGAGCCATAGATTTATTTCTCCGTGCCACCAAGCAGACGGCCTGTGCTATCGGCCGTTCTATGGCTGCCATGGTCGCCATGAAGAGACATCTATGGCTTAACCTCATGGGCATCAAGGACAGGGATCGCTTTTTCCTCCTTGATGCCCCCATCTTGCCTTCCGGCCTCTTTGGTGGCGCCATAAACACTGCCGCCACTAGGTTTCGGGAGGTGAAGCTCTACGAGCAGGCTTTGTGAGGATACTCCCTGCTGTGCTCATGAGTCAGGACTGTCGGCCACCCAGTCCCGACCAGGTCTGGTCCCCACAAGGTGTGAGGCACAGAAGGAGAGTCTGGTGAGCTGGGTACCCCCTCATAGAGACTGGGGAGGGACTCGCCGCGCAATTGTAATCCGCCTTAAAAAGACCTGACCTAGCATCATCTCCGCCAAAAAGAAGTCCTGAGGCTGACGTGAACAGGACCATGGCGGTGTGGGTCCCTTGGGTCTGGACGCGATGGCCCATACGTGGCCCAAATTATGCCTTTATGCATTTCCTCCAAGATCTCCGCTCCTGGGAGTCCTGGCGAGGGTCCATCAACAGGGTTTGCACCTCTTATTGATAGCGCCCCATTGGCCGACCAGAGTGTGATTCTCAGATCTAATATCTCTCCTGCTGGAGTTTCTGCAAGAAAAGTTGTCCTCGAGCTTATACCTAGTACTCTCAGAGTGTACGTAGCCACAATTTCAGCTTGTCATGTTCTGACTGATGGGGTTTCTGGGGGAAGCACTTTTTAGTTGCCCTATTGTGCTCAAAGGTCTGATTGACACCTCTTTTGAACCACTAGAGTCAGCGCCTATCAGGCTTCTGTCTCTTAAGATAGTTTTTCTTATGGCCATTACTTCTTTAAAGTGAATTGGAGATCTGCAGACTTTGTCAGTCTCCCCATCCTGTCTAGACTTTGCCCCTGGGGTGGTCAAAGCTATTCTGCATCCTCACCCCAACTATCTTCCAAAAGTTCCATTCTCGACCACGCACCCAGTTGTTCTCAAAGCCTTCTGTCCTCCACCTCTTATAGCTCCAGAGCAGGAAAGACTTCGCTTACTGTGTCCGTACGTGCTCTTCAGATCTACGTCCACCACACTAGCCAGTGGCGTAAGTCAGAGCAGCTTTTTATTTGCCATGGGGGCCACAACCTGGGGGGGTGGGGGGGTACGGTGGCCCCCACTAGACAAACGCTTTCACAATGGGTGAGAGATGCTATTGCCCTAGCATACGAGGCGCATGGTCACATTTCGCCTCTAGGAGTCAGGGCTCATTGGACCAGGGGGATTGCCTCATCAATTGCACTGGCAAGAGGTGTCCCCTTGCATCAAGTGTGTGATGCGGCAGGTTGGTCCTCTCAGGTTGGTGGATATCCATGCTACTCCAGGCTCGTGGGTCCTCGTGTCAGCATCCCAAAGTTATGTCTGAGACCTCTTTGGCTATTGTGCGCACACGCTACACAACCTGGGAGTCCAGACACTTGCAGTGCGGCAGCATTGGTACTCTTGTTCCCATAGCGTTTTCACGCAGCATCGAGTGTAGCTTTTGAAATTCTCGGGTTACTTTGCTGTAACCCTGTTCCCTGAAAAAGCGGGAACAAGATGACGCACTGCTGGTGTGGCTGGACGTCCTTTCAGACAAGAATTTACCTGAGGATATTTCTAGTTCACTCCTATTTATAACCTGCAGGTGCACTTCATCAGATGACATCACCTGACGGAGGTTATATAAGCCAAAAATTTGGCGTGTTTGATAAACACATGCTTCACAACCGGCTGAACAAAGAGATGTTCCCATAGCGTTGTTACGCAGCATCTCGTTCCCGCTTTTTCAGGGAACAGGGTTACAGCAAAGTAACCAAAGATGTTTTTTTCTGCCTTAACCTCTCTGTCCTTGTGTCCCTTTTCCTATGTTTTCTTTTCTCTCTGGCTTTCCTTTCTTCTCTATCATAAAGGAACTACCTTAACCAAGCTTTAAGTCCAGGTCTCAACCTAGGTACCGCCCCAAGCAATACATCCCTAGGCTTTAGTGTCCCTAATGCGACCAAAATTAATTAAATCCTGCACCATGACTCAGTTGGAGATGGACTTGTTGTTTGTGTCTTGCATGTGCCTGTTCTCTCTCAGAGTTGAAACCCTACAATTATGATGATAAACGACAAAATAAAAACCTAGTACAACCACTTTTTCTCTCAGCAAGTTGGATGAAAATAAATGCATACAAACAAAAGTATCCATTGCCTCAAACTATTTTTTATATCAGGTGGCTCTGCATCTTCCTCCTCATCATTCACCTTCATGGTATGTTCACCATGAGCTTGGTCACTGTACTGTAGCTTAGCTTTCTTTATCATCATCATCATCATCATTACAGCATCTTTGGAAAACTGTGTCTCTAGCCTGTGTAAATACATCCATAATTTGAGCAGTGTATATTAAAATGTACTTTGAAATATATTGTTAGAAATGTTCTTTTTCAACAAGCAAAATGGTGAGAAAAACAAAATTTTCCACATTTGGCTCAAATCAATAGTGACCTGCTTGACAGTGTTGACAGTTACGTATAACTAAAGTATAATGATTTATAATTTTATAATATAAAGTATAATCATTTATAATTTTAGAAAACAAATAAACAAATTGGGTTGTCTTCTTTTAACTGTTACACCTTATGAATTGTACCACAATTAACTTTAGAACTATTGTTTTTAGTTGTCTAAACTGCATATTATTTATTTTATGTAGGCTACATACATTTTTAACCTTTTACACCTGCATCTGTAATTTAGCCATAAATAACAGAGTAAACAGAAATGAATAACAACCCATCACCATAGTTTATCTGACATCATAGCAAATGTATTAAGATATAATTTATGATAATAGGACATATACTTCCAGTAATATTGTTTTAAGTAAGTCTTTGGGCAGCATACAAAATGTTTGTGTTCAACACACGCTAGTATGCATGGGCGATAATCGGCAAGTTGTTGTTTCTCCGTCTCATTCTCTTAATGCAATGCATTTTCTTACAAATTGTTTAATCATCGTGGATCACTAAAGATTCATAGATCCATAGGCAATATTTAGTAAACAGAATTATACTCAGAAATAGCTAGCAATCCTCAAAAAACAATGTATGTCTTTGTACACATTGTTCACACATGGAAAGGTGGTGATACTTTCTGACATGCGCGCACACACACTGACAACATTGGTCAGATAGCAGAGCGAACGCAGAGAAGTGTTGTTAAATGTTTTAAAACAGGTATTTTTTGTTTTTATGAATAAAAAAAAGTCTTTATATCAGAGAAAAAGTAACAACCACAAAAACATCATTAAATAAATAAACAAATAAATAAATAAAATATTAGCTATTGGCCAAATTAATATTTTAAACATTGGTATTGGGCTGGAATATCACAATTATTGCATATTGCATTGCTTCCTTATGCAGCAATGACACACACTGGGCCAAAAGCTTATTATTTATTTATTTATTTACTTACTTAAATAAATAAAAATGATTATTGCTATAATTCCAGCATGTAAAGGTTCACTGAATACGATTGTACAAACCTGTAAGTTTAAGGTGAATGTCTTTGTTTTAATCTCGTTGCTTCATTTCAATTCTAGTACAGTGAGGTTCTCGACCAAATGTATAAAACTAAACTCTGTGCCAATGCTCAGATTCTGCACTGTGTATTTACTTAAATTCCACTCTGTCTCTCTTCTCATCTTTCTGCAGGCTCTGAAACAGTGACACAATCTCCCAGAGAAGTACATGCTAATGGTTTACTTCAGGTAGCACTTTCATAATCACTTTACTTACAAACATTTAAATAATTTTTATTTTCCATTTCAGAAAAATGAAGATAATGAAAATTATCAAAACATCATTCCTGTGAAAGGAAAAGAAAATGTCGCTTCATCAGAATCTGTCTACCAGAGTCTGAACCAAGCCACCAACCAGTTAGATTCAGTCTACCACACATTGACTGTTACTACAGATGGTACTCAAGCGGTATTCTAGTTTTCCCGCCGCGCCCCACGGCGGCAGCATTTGGGTTTGTGCGTTTGCTGGCTTTTACCGCTGAGTGGCGCTATATAACCGAGGCCTCAGGCCTTAGTTCATTCTCTCAAGGATTAATGAGCTGCTCCTTAGCTGCACATAGTAGCGGATAAATCAAGTGAAACATTGTAGTTCAACGAATTCCTAATCACAGTACTAAAATTACAGTACAAATTTTGAATTTTAATTAGATTAAATCGAATTTAAGCAAAGTAAACGTTAACACAGTGAGCCTTTAGAGTCATGTGCAAGTAAAAAAGCTACACGTGTAGGTGTTTTTGTCATCTTATATTTTGTGTTCTTTAAATTTGTAGTAGATTTATTACCTGAAATTAATATAAAATACAATTTAAACATTAACCGAATTTAGATTCACAGTTCTAAAATTACAGTACAAATTTAGAATTTATATTAAATATAGGTGTTTCTTATTTGCATCGAATTTAAGTAAAGTAAATGCTACCACAGTGAGCTTTTATATTTTATCATGTGTAACACTCGCGTAGCCAGAAAACTCTGGGTGTGCATCAGAAAAAGTGGGTGTGCCACAGGTGTTGTCAGACTAATGTGCAAAAACTATGTAATAAAATTATATAAGATACATAGCCTTTATAAGACTCTACTTTTATTTACGTGCACTCACAATGACAACAAAACATTATGATTTTGTAAAATAATGAAAGCAAACAGGGATACAGCGCTATTCTGTATCGGTGAACTTGAGCGCGCCCAGAAAATGAACTGAAACTCAGTGTATGCTTGCCTCACAGACGTGAATAGTCATAGAAAGTGAAATGTATGCTTTCATATAAACTAATGGAAAAAAAAAATGGAAGATTATTTAATTCATATGAAACGTGAATTATTGGTGCATACACTGCTGCGGAGATGACGAGATAACAACATTATCACCTTCATAGCCCCTTCACGTTACTTCACTTTCTTAACCCCACCCCCATTAAAACGGCGTATTCAGAGAAAGGCTCGCCCGTGAGAGGCTGTGCGCGGTCCACTACACAGCAAAAAAATTTTATTAGGGGTGCTCCAATCAGGATTTTTGGGCCCGATCACCGATAACGTCTGATACCGATACCGATCACCGATTACAGGGTCTACTCGAAGCCTTATCATGTCGCATTATCTATTAAGCTATATCTAACAACAATGTAAATCAAGTATTGAAATTACAAGAAGAGGAATATCGTGAATTGACAACTGTATTTACTGGCAAGAAACATGTGCAACACGTCAACTTAAAACATAGCAGCCTGGTTAGTAACTGGGAAAAGCTAAGAGCTCGACAAATACAACTTTCCTGTAGACTGTATAAAATAAAATAAAATAAAATAAAAGACAAGTAGGACGTGAGTCGCCGGAAGTTCTGCAAGGTCCGCAAGCATCCGCGAGGACCGCCGAAAAATTAAGCATGTTAAAGATTTTGAATCATGATGAACCGTACTTACAGTCACCGAGCAAAATCGCGTAGGTGAGATAGGGGAATTACCGACAGCTGAGTGAGTGGCGAGTAAGTTGCTGAACTCTCCAGCTCTCTTAGCGCTAGCCAACTTTGAAAGCTGCTCGTGTTCCTTTATGTGACTAACCTTAAAATGTCTGATGAGGTTTGGGGTGTTAAAATGATTTTGGTGTTTCTCACATTTCAGACATGCATCGTGCTATGTTGTTGTTTGTAATCAGGGTATTTTATGAATGAAATGTAACTGCTGTTTTTGGTACACGCTTTCCCTTTGCACTTTTCATCTTGCTGCCAGTATAAGCTGATAGGAGCAGCTTTGATTCAGTCATAATACTCATCTATCATAAATTGGGGTGACTTTTGCAAAGCAAACAAAATGCAAAATCAGTACCCCAGAAAGCAAACAAAAAAGTGAAAGTGAAAGTGAAAGTGCGCACGATGTGAGCAGGTTTATTTCAGCCATTCCAGCCATTCATGGTCTAATAATTATTCAGTGCTGACACAAACAGCAAATAAAGCATGATGATTATCATTATTCTGGTTGTTATTTTCATGTTTTTTTGCTGTTTGTGTTCAGCGTTGAGTGATTATTTGAAACTGAAGCGCCACGAGTCATCCTATCATACAAAGATTATTATATTGTGGTCAGACCACTGAGGTTCTGCAGATTCCAAAATTGTCATTGTTACCATTTTTTTTTTATCACTGGAATGGAAGAGATGCAAAGTTTCCTTATCATAACATGCCGATACACAACCCGTGATTTTTATGCTATTTTGTGAATGGAAAATACAAAAGGAATAATTTTATTTGTTTTTGTTTTTATAAAATCTAAAATTAAAACATTCTATAAAAATATTCTATTAAAAATGTATGTTATGATAAGGAAAATCACAATTTCCATTCCATTTCCATTCCATTCCATTTATTAAAACCTTAACAATGTCAATTTTAGAATCTGGAATCCAGAAGATTTTAAATTTACACAAATTTAAGAAGAGGTCTGAAGCACTGCAGGTCTTCAGAAAGGCCTCCAGATCCATGAGGCTCTTAAAGTGGGGAGGGGTGCATTTTAGTTTCTCTGAATGTATAGGTGAGAACAAGTAATTTACACCTCAGTATATACCTGGGGAGGTGTGAATTATTTGCATTTGAATAATGTCTGACATTATAAAGCACACACAGTAACACTAAAACAACAACAACCTACAATAAATAGGAATAAGAGGCCCTGATTATACTGCATAAATATTATTCAGTATAACAAAATTCCTCAGCGCTCTCGAAAAGCGCCGATTAGAATTAAAGAGGAGAATTACGATGCCTCCTCAACACCCCAAGCCCAAACCTCATTTAAATTAAATTAACAAATATTGTAAGTAAACAAAAATAGCCCACAATTAATAAAGCATTTTTATTTAGACTATCTATTTTAGACGTGCCAGCTGCCACTTTTTATTTAGATTTTTTCAATGCAAATCTCATAATGCTCGCATAACATCAAACATTCCCCATCTTAATATTTTATATTAATTATAATTAATTTTATATAAGAGGAAGCACCTCTTGACCACCCAAAGCCTGTCACAGTTCCTCCCTGAAAACAACACAACATTCTTTCTTTTTCAACTTCCACCACTTTGTCCTCTTCACCTTCTCCACCACCAGGGTCATTTACACACCACCATCCTGTGTTGTCTGGCTGCACAGTTTCAGATTACGACATTGACACAAGATGTAGTCCACATGAGTGCTTCTGCCTCCCCTCTTATATGTTGCCCTATGTTCCTGTCTCTTCTAAAAAATATATATTTACTACTGTCGTTTCCATCTCCATCTCTATCCAAAGTCCACCGCCATCTGTCCTTTTCCATTCCTGAAGACCAAACCTGCCCATCACATTCTCATCACCTCCGTTCCCTTCCCCAACATGTCCATTACAATCTCAAATTCAAATAAAGTTTTGTTTGTTGTATGTTAAAAAAAAGTTATATTTTTCTAGGATTTTTTCCCAGATTCTCCTAATTAGTCATGTTCAATTTCTCCCTGCCAGCCAAGGCTCCACATTAAGGCGACTATGACCAATCAGTTGGGAGGGCCGCAGACTATCATGTGTTTCCTCCGAACCATTTTGACATTATCGACCTCATCTTTTTGAACTGCTTGCTCATGAACTGTTGGGGGCAGAGTAACACACTGGGAGGACAGGGCTATTTGCTCCTTCAGCTTGCGTGAGCTCACAGATGCAGAGCAGTAATTATTGTAATAATATGCAAAAATAGTTTAGTCCTTTGTTGTGTACTGATTGAGAGACTGTATCGCCTGTGGGAAGAAGATCCCTTCCTCAGTCTCTCTGTGTTGGCCTTCAGGGAGCGGAAGCGCTTACCTGACTGCAACAGAGAGAACAGTCCATTGTTGGGGTTGCTGGGGTCCTTCACGATCTTCTTGGCCTTGTTCAAGCACTGTTTGCTGTCGATTTAGTGCAGGTCAGGGAGCTCAGTGCGGATGATGCGCTCAGCTGATCACTCCACCCTCTGTAGAGCTCATCTGTCCTGCATGGTGCTGTTCCCAAACCAGGTCATGATGTTTCCCGTCTGGATGCTCTCTGTGGTGCAGGAGTAAAAGTCCCTAAGCACTCTGAAGGGCAGTCTGATGTCGCTCAAGTGTCTGAGGTGGTAGGGACACTGGTGGTCTTTTTTCACAACATTGTTGACAGTACCATGATAGGTCCTGTGTGATGTTGAACTTGATGTGAGGTAATGGAAGCTGTCCACTGTCTTCCCTGGGCTCTTGTTGATCACGAGGGCCTGGTAGTTCCTTTGCTGCTTTGTACTGAAGTCCACTACCAACTCCTTCGTCTTGCTGATGTTTAGAAGGAGACTATTCCTCTGAGAGAGGAATGGTTGGCCACTTTCGTCAAACTAATTTTGACAGCTAAAGGTCAAAGGTCAACATAAATCATAATTATATTAACATCTAAAGGTGAAAGCTCATTATAAAATGTAATTATATTGCGAGCTAAAGATCAATGGTGACATATGGTGACATATGGAAGGTACATTAAGGGGTAGTTGTTTCTTTATAGAGTTGTTTAAGTGATTAAGGAAGCTTGGTGTCTCCTTTCCCGTGAAAGTAAATGTTTTTTTTTTTTTTATCTCTTTCCTCTGGGGGTATACAAAACGTCAAATTTTGATTGACAGCTAATGGTCAAAGGGTGTGTTAAGGGATAGCTGGCTCTTAATGGTTTTCACATTTTTAAGTCATTAAACATTAAAACACAATTAAATGTTTCCTAAACTCTCTTTAAAAACATAACAAAATTTAATTTATGTTAGAATAAACTACATTAATCAATTAATGACTGTAGGGGAACGAGAAGGCCTGTAGGGGCACGACTGTGTCTGAAATAGAAATTTCGTATGCATTAATAACACATGAATCATTTCCTTATTCCTCTGACTTAAATATTGCGCAATCAGTACCTGGTTTGCTTGTTCCTGTCGTATTAAAGATATATAGTTTACAAAATTAACTTTTTTAGAAAACTAAATTTTCTTGATTTCACACCCCGGGAGACACATACCCCCACCCATCACCACCACACCCACACTATCCCCATCCCCAGCCCCCACCAACAGCCAATCTAACATGTTATAAATGCAGAGAGATGATCAACTTGGCACTCATCCAAGTGAAAGGCCTTCACTTTTACCAAGTCTCCAAAGAACCTCATCATTCCTCTGAGACCATGGCTTTTCTAAACGGTAAGAAGGATCACTTTTCCCTGTTTGATGATATTCACGTTATTTTACTATAAGAAACTAATCTAAAAAACTAAAAAATCGACTTCGATGTTCCGTTTACTTAGCAAAATGGTTGTAAATTTACATGTACTTTTCTACTTTTAACTAATAGTTAAATTCATGTTCGTAGGATATTGTTCCAAACGAACACAAACTTACTAGGTAATTTATTTTGTCTCATAGAAGTGTGTAGTGAGCTAAAACTGGTTGGTAGGTTACTAAGAGAATATTTTACATGTTTTCTGATCTTTTAGAAAATCAAATCGTTGTAATTTCCAACGATGAGATTGAAACCCTCATGCATGACTCTTCTTTACAAAGACCCATAGCAACTGTGAGACCTCTGCGTAAGTTACAAATAAGAGTATAAATACTCCATACTATATTGTCTATTGCGTATTTATATTTTTGGTTTATTTCCTATTTAGAAGCTGTATCAGAAGGAGGAAGTCGATGCCCGAGTACAGCTAAACCCCACACCATTTGCAGTATTTAAAAACAACCCAGGTATGAATTTGTTCCATCATTCTAACCTACTTGTGACCAAAATAATACATTGTAAAGACGTCTATTTTACTCACAATAACATATTTTGTTCTAGTTATACCAGATGAGATCGAATTTGAAGATATTCTCAGGGACGAGGAATTAAGTGTTTCGGGTGAGCTGATATTACACATAATTTGCTTTTATACACATATATTGTCGGGCATCCTTTGAGTGCAAAAACTCAAAAACATATTTAATTTTCTTTGTTAGGTGCGAGCAGCGTCAGACATCTCAGTGATTTAGAAGAGGATTTTCATCCAGGCTACCACGCAGCTGATGAAGGACACGGGATTAACGAAGCCCTGGATGATTTTCAACAGCAAATGTATGTTATGAATGAAAATTTTAATCATCTTAATAACATGTTTTATAACGGTTCACCTGCGGAGATTGTTTCATTGTTGAATCATTGAATAGGTGTGCCGTAAGTATTGTAGATTTGTTAAAGAGATTTCATATTAGCTATGGCAGAGAAACGTTCTAACAACTTTTCGGACGCAGAGAGTAACAATAAAAAAATCAGAACCGATAATGAGTACACAGCCCTGAACTCTTTCTTAACTGCGGTAATCAGCCAGTTAAATGAAAATTTAACACAGCCCCACCATGCTGCTAGCCAAAGCGAAATTTCCAGTCAAAATACATTTCAAGGGCCTCCGAGTGGCGCAGTGGTTAAAGCGCTCGCCCTATCATCCGGAGATCGCTAGTTCGAATCCCGGGTGGTGCTGTAACCTCTCGCAGCCGGAGGTCTAGAGAGAGCTGATTGGCCGAGCTCTCTCAGAGGGGAGGGACGAGAGGTACTTAGTGCTCCCACATTAATCACGGCTCTACAGCCAGTCAGGGACGTCTGTGAGCTCGCGCAACGGAGGGAGTGGATAGCGCTGTCCTCCGAGTGTGTTACGCCGCCCCCAACGGTGCGCGAGCGAGCAGTTCGGAAAGATGCGGTCGGCTGGCGTCACGTGGTTCGGAGGAAACACGTGATAGTCTTCGGCCCTCCCGGCTGAGTGGTAGTAGTAGCCTTAATGTGGGAGCCCCCTAGTGACGGGGAGGAATTGGACACGACTAAATTAGGGAGAAAAATCGGGGAAAAATCCCCCCAAAAAAAAATACATTTCAAAATGCACCCGATCCACCAACAACGCAACAGGACATATTTTTTTAATTAAATCGTAATTTATTAATGTTGCAAAATAGCCTAAATGATCAACCGTCATCTACACAGTTAAACTCCGATCTAATCGAAGCAGTCATCGTTTGAATGAAACATTGACCCTATCTCCTCAATATCCCATCAGTAACGTCACATCTCCAGAAACATCTCAAGAACCATTGCCTCCTCCAGATTTTTTTCATGATCTTAATCAAAGTCTTATAATGTTAAATGACAATCTGGTTAACTTTTTCAACCCCCCCTGCCAACATTTCACAAGCCTCTGTAACTGATAATCATCACGCCCCTGAAACATCAAACCCTCAAATAGATAATGCAGAAGAGAATGTACCATCTCCCGATGTTCAGAATGCACAATTCGGTAACAGGTTAGATCCTAATATCCGGGTAATTAATCGTGACAGATTCAATAACACCGAGATTAGAAGGAGAGTGAATTTTTCCTTGATCGCTAATGTTGACAGCTTTGCGGATTCTTATAATTATGTTAACTTAACCAGTTTGATAGATGTGGCAAACGAAATGATTTCTCCCAAGGGTGTTGTCACTGTTGAAATAGAGGCAATACGCTCAATCTGTCATCACGCATTCAGTTAGTCAACGGCTCCATCGATTTGCAGTCTTTTCTGACCATGCTTGAAAATGCAATTCAAAGTAAGCGTGAAATTTCTACGGACGGTACTCATACTCTTGAATTAGTCATCCAGATAGTTCGGCCACCTCGTGGCGGTACAGGTAAAAGAAAAATGCGTTCAATCTTCAGTTCTGAAGTTGTTCAGAAAAAAATGAGACATCTGTACATTTTTCACAACAAAGACAACATGTGTTTTGCTTTATGCGTCGCACAACTTTTGAAACCTGGAAAAAGCAGTTTTCGAATAGAAAAGCTCTCCAAGCAAATCCAACACGATGTTGGGTTAACTGAAGACACAGCAGTAACCTTCGCTGATGTATCAAAATTTGAGACGTCTTTAAACTGTAAAATTGTAATCGTTTACTTTTCTGACAATAAGGCCGGATACTCTTTTTTTCAAACCAGTAAGACACCGCATGAAAATACGCTGTACTTGTTTTTGCACGACAACCACTATTACGGGGTTAAAAGCATCACTGGGCTTTTGGGGTCTAGTTACGTTTGTCGTTTCTGTTACTCAGGCTTTGAAGATTCATGGAAACATCAATGCGAATTTAACTGTAACATTTGTCGTAATCCGGATTGTTACAAACATGTTCAAAAGGTAATTAAATGCCCAGACTGTTTGAGGTTGTGTAGGTCTGAATTTTGTTTTGACGTAGATAAAACAAAGCTTCAGTCGAGCGAATATTCATTGTGTGAAACAGCTTTCTACTGCGGTACTGCGGTAACTGCAATAGCGTAACACCCCAGAACCCTTTTAACCGTAAAAAAACACCTGTGTCATGAGAGGAAGTGTAAACTCTGCAGAAAGAAAACTTGATCGAGATACTGAGCATAGCTGTTTCATACAACCGGGAAAGAAAGAAATGCCAAATAGCAAGTACATATTTTATGATTTTGAGACTAGACAGGAAACAGGAACTCGTATAGCTAATTTCTTATGCTGTATTAATTTTCACGGACAGGAGTGGACGTTCGAGGGAGACAGGTGTGTTGCTGAGTTTTTTTAAGACGTTCCAGCGTAACAAACACATCCTGGGTAATTGATGAAAGGACTAAACACGAATACATCAACAAATACCGGGAAAATGAGGGGATCGAGGTGGATCGGGCATGCATTTCTGTTGATCCGGCTAAAGGATCTGTGGCTAAACTAGACTAAATTGACTCTGGGGAAAGATGTGTCAAAGACCTGACAGGTCGAACACCACTTTAATCAGTGATCCCTCAAAATGTTTAGAGTCCATGTTTTCTGATATGCATAACGTGAATCAGTTCTCTTTGTTGAATGATGATGTTGCGCTTATGCAATGGCGTTATGCAAACGATAGACTGATACAACCTGGGAATGCTAATGTATTCATCGGCATTTTCACAACAGCATACGCGAGACTTGAGCTCTACAATTTGATCGATCGATCGATTACAGGAAAGGTGTTTATACACTGATACCGATAGTGTGCTTTTTAAAAGTAAGAAAGGTGACTGGATGCCCCCGTTGAGTGATTATTTAGGGTGGTTTAATGAGTGAAGATCAAATAGCTGAATTCCTCAGCGCTGGTCCCAAAACATACGGTTACAAAACTATAAAAGTTTTAACAATGAAAGCTAAAGGTATCACTTTAAATTACAGCAATTCTGAAGTAGTCAATTTAACATCACTGACTTACCTGGTGGGTAATCATGTAAAAAATCTGGATCAAACTAATCAGCTCATAACCACGCAAAATCAAATTGTGCGAGATAAAAAGGGCTTTCATTTGAAAAACAAGCCACGGTTGAAAAGGTTCAGGGTTGTGTACGATAAGCGTGTTTTACTGGCTGACTTTACAACTCTCCCTTACGGCTATTAAGACTCTTTATGTATATACGTTTATATGTTTAATTGTATATATGTATATATCTGATTTACTGCTTTTGTTGTGTTTTAAAACTTGATCAAACATGAATGTCTCTGCTTTTGATGCGAGGATGCTAGTGCCTTTTTCTTGTATTGTGTGCGGACCCAGTAATAGTGGAAAGTCTTATTTCATAAAAATGTTGTTGGAAAACTGTGAAGACGTGATGTCGCTAGTTCCTGAAAACATTTTATGGTGTTACACGTGTTGGCAACCTCTGTACGATGAATTGTTGGGGAGAATAAATATAAAACATTTTCAAGGAATCCCTGATTCTTTGTTTGATGCTGAACTGTTTCCCCCTAGCAAAACAAACGTATCGGTAATCGACGACTTGATGGAATCTGCGAGTAAAAACGATAGAGTAGAAAAGGCGTTTACTAAATACACACATCATCGCAACCTGTCGGTTATTTATTTGGTTCAGAATCTCTTTTTTTTCAGGACAAGACCAGTAGAACGATCAACCTGAACACCAACTACAGTACATGGTTCTTTAAAAAAAAGAAAACCCAGAGATAAGTTACAGATCAGCGTACTCGCGCGTCAGATGTACCCCGGTAACAGCAAGTACACTGTAAAAATTGTTACTTAGATTCAACTCAAAAAAATTAAGGCAACATTTTCCAACTACTTTTTGTAAGTTTAGTGAACTTCTTGTTATTTTGATTTGGTAAAAATCAGTATTATTTATTTTACTCTATGCTAAAAAATTAAGTAGAGTCTACAATATAAAGCAAAACATTTGAGTTTAACCATTGTGACAAAGAGCAGCAAATTGACCAAATCATACGTACTTAAAATAAGTAACATTTAAAATAAAAAAAAATAACTTTTTGATTATAATTAATTAATTTACTCTATTATTCTATTAATTTAGACAAATTATTTCTTCAATCCCCTAGAAATAATTAGTTAGCATTGTCATAGCTTTAATTAATAAAGAAAGAGAGGTATTCGTTTCCAACGTTTATTACTTGATAACAGCTGCCATATACAAACAATTGGGTGCACTTGGGTAATCAATTTTAATGTTAATGTTGTAAACATTTTAACATAAAAAAATTACAGAAACTTCTAACGTCATCTTTTATGTGCAGCATAGAAAACTAAAGGACTGACTTTAGTGCGCAGTACGGTACATTTTCGTATGTATTAAAACATAATAAATTAATACAAGAACGTGTTTGAAGCACAATCTGTGCTATATTCCAGGAAAAACATTTGACATTGAAATAAAATAAAATAAGATACGCTGGAGACTTATCCAAGACCTGAAGAAGTCTGTGCTTGACTACCACACTGTTCCAAGTTAAACTGCCCACCAAGCAAGAGTGATGAAGCAAAGAAACATAAAAAAAACAAAAAAAAAAAACATAATCTTACATCAATCATTACACGAACACCTTTAATACACATTTGAATTTAAAATAAAAACACAGGGTAGCAGGATCACAGCATTTGACAAGAAAGAACTGACTTCAGCTTCAATCCGTGAGTGCACAGTACAGTATATCTTAGTATATCTTTTACCATAAAATGGTTTACATAACAGAACCTCTGAACCGCAGCCAATTCAAAATTAAACATTCACAACAATCTTCTGAAAAACTCAACAAAAACATAAGATTGCCATTTAGTGTGAGGCTGGGATTTGACCAACTAACTCAGAAGTTTGTTTTTGAGTGTCATGAATCGGGAGGAAGGCTTTGGGCGCAGTGTGTCAAGTCCCACAAAAAGTCTTTGGAACACATCTACATCTAGGCATTTGGCAGACGCCCTTATCCAGGGCGACTTACATTTTTTTTAAAAATTTTTTTTATCTCATTACATCTGAACAATTGAGGGTTAAGGGCCTTGCTCAAGGGCCCAACAGTGGCAACTTGGTGGTTGTGAGGTTTGAACCTGGGATCTTCTGAACCGTAGTCCAATGCCTTAACCACTGAGCTACCCCTGCCCTCAAATGTTTTGCAGAGTTGTGGTGGATACTGCAGGTTCAGAGCATACGTCAACGCCAGAAGCAGGCAACATGCCCTGGCCAGATTTCTAAGATCAGTAAGCACTGGGATTCCCTCAATGATGATGCCCACTGCATCTGGTTCACGGCAAACATATATCTTCAAGTCCTCATGGACACTGCTCTCCGTTTTTCCCTGTATGAGAATAAACAGAACAATAAGTGGCAACAGAGAACAATCTTCAAAGGCCAGGTGTGGTTAAGTAAAAGTACTGAAAATGCCACTCTTACAGTTATGCGTTCAAAAAACTCTTTTTCGCTAGCGAATCCAGATTTTTTACATAATAGACAGGTAAAGAAAAAAGTTACTTGAGGTGAGTTAAGTGAGTCAACTGCCGGATGTTGTCGTGACAAGTGACAGCGGAGGCTACTCCAGTTTTTAAAAGAGCATGGGCAATCTCTATGTATACAAGGCAAGGCATGGTTGTGTCCAAAGGTCCCATGATGCAGTCTATAATGTTTTAGAATATCAGTCTTTGCTGGTACAACAGCACTGCATAATTTACAAGGCCATCCCATCTGTCATTAGAAAAGGATGCCAATTTAGTTTCTCCCCCCGTTTTCCAACTCTCAATAACAGACTTTTGGTAACCTTAATTCCTCTAAATAACGTAACAACAAACCTCTGAAATATTTACCTCAATTCCACCTAAGTGCTTACCTACTCCGTTGGAATTGTTTTCGCGGACCGGGGGGCGGCTGCTCTCGTAATGGTGCGTGAGACGTATACAAGAGAACAATTCTCTTTGAATAATTAAAAATATGGTTCGCGGCCCGGTGGTTGGGGACCACTGCCTTAACTGACGCATGCACGAGGATGAGAGACCATGCTAGTGTTTTGCTAGCTAATTCAGAAAGAGGGAGAACATTTAAGACGAGTGACTCGAGAAAAAAATAATTGACATTCACCGAGACTAAAGTTATTAGACTCCTTAAACAAACAAAATGACGATGGGTTTTTTTTTAAGTAGAAGTATAATCTGGCAATATATCTCACATATAACTATCCTACGTTAACGTTAGCGATAGTTGTTTTAAGATTAATGTTCATTTCGAGACCTTCGGTAAAGCCGCATGGCGCCTGCAAAACTGACAAACTTAACGTTAGTGTCTGAAACCTGGCGACGCTTTCACATTTTATAGTGCAATAAATGCGTGCTCATTCGGCTAAAACCTAACTTTATGCGATGTAAATAGTTACTTACATGTGTTGCACGTTGTATAAAGCCCTCAAAAACAAAGAAATCCTAAACTGCTCCGGTATAGGTGGCAATGAGCAACGGCGTCGTTGTTCTGCTGCAGCACGTGAGCGGGTCATTGACGTTGCTTTGGATATGAACACTTAAATAGAGTTTTGTAGAAGCAATGTATTGTGAAGGTCAGTAAAAAACTATTTTTTGATAGGTAATAATAAGTTACAAAAACAGTCACACTTTTTACTTATGTAAAACTTAAATTACGTCAAAAAGAAAAGGGAATCAATTAATTGGAAGAAAAATACTTTTTTAAAATAAATTCCTATAGACAACACCCTTGAAGAGCTTTTTACAGTGTATTTTTTAGAATGTTTTCAGGATGCCACTTCTAGACCGTATGGGTATTTATTTGTTGACCTGAAAGCACAAACACCAGAAGAACTCCGTCTCCGGTCTGGGGTGTTTCCACAAGAGAATCCTGCTGTGTATGTCCCTAAGAAAAAGTCTTTGAAGTATTGATAATAATGTCAGTTTGCTTGAAAAAATCCCTACCGTTGTTAGAGTCATTATATGCGTCTCACCCCCGAAGGAGAACCGAACTCATATTGCGTATATGTGAACTAGCTTTAAACGTTCTTCGAGAAAACATACCGCTGACGACAAAACAGTACCGGTCTTTGAAGAAGCAGAAAAAAAAATCATCAAACGTTTTGCAGATAAAAGAGCATCTGTTGAAACAAAAAGGGAAGCTATCAACCAGTCTGGAGGATTTCTTCCGCTTGTTCCCTTTATAAGCAGTTTAATTGCATCACGTAACATTTAACATGGAGACAGCGGATAAAATGTATTTAGTTCCTAAACAGCAGCTTGACAAACTTAGACAGCGGAACATGCAAGTTTAAGGAAAACTGTTGAAAACAACTTGGACGAGACAATCCGACACATTTTGTCAAGGGCTGATCTGAACGAATATGAGAAGGCAAAGCTCTACACGTCGGCCCCGCAGAAATTTTTAAACCTGGTTAAACTAGGTGATCAGGAAACCGCTCAGCTGATCCTGTCTCTACCGAATATACTGGAAAGTAAAGCAGAAGCTACAGCAACCGAAGCTCCTCAGCCCCAAAAAGATGGAATTGTGCAAGAAATGCTCACTAACGTTTCTGCAAGGAGCAAGAAAAATGCTTCATACATTATGGATAAAATTTTACAGTCCAGCAATGAGGCTTCGTGGAATGATGACGGTGAATTTGTTTTTAAAGGAAAAACTATTGAAGGATCCCACATGGTGGATTTGATTAGGAGTCTCACTGCTCCTTATAAAGTTTCCGATGAACGGAGACCATTAGGGTGGAATGGGTTATTACACACTATAGCTAAATTAAACGTACCATTTTCAACAGTGCCTAACGGAGATATCCGATGTAAAATATCTGACATAAAAAGATCTAAAGAATCGTAGCACCCCTCATCGCCTTCTCATTTTGTTTCCCCATCTTCTTCACCACCTTAAAGTGACGATGATTCATATAACCCTAATCCCATGTTTAAATCTATACTTCTACATCTACATTTGGCAGACGCCCTTATCCAGAGCAACTTACATTTTTATCTCATTATACATCTGAGCAGTTGGGGTTAAGGGCCTTGCTCAAGGGCCCAACAGGGACAACTTGGTGGTAGTGGGACTTGAACCTGGGACCTTCCGAACTGTAGTCCAATGCCTTAACCACTGAGCTACCCCTGACCCTTCTTACTTCTTAATCATTCTAATTGGGTTGATTTTTAATTGACTTAAAAGACTATGACTGATGTATTTTATCATTTATTTTAATAAACTAAAAGGTACAAAGCTAACCAGTGTTCGCCTGGCATGTGTCTCGGATGTGTATTCACTATGAACATAGCCGGAAACTCAGTCATAGGTAGGTCGTCGCAGGCCACCAGGACAACTTCTCATAACATCCGTTAGTTCTCTTGTGTCCATTTCTTCACTGGTAATCAATCAGCACGTTTCTTCGGTTATTCATTTCCAAAATGCTGTCAAAACTGGCGCAAACGAGTTCCAAACGCATATTCCCAGACTTTATCAATGATAAATGTTGCCCACAATCATCATCCGGATTCAGATTGAATGCAAACAAGATATATCCGTTCATGTACTCTGACCTATTGATTGCTAATGCATGATCCGTTAGTTGTTTTCCTGATGCTAAAATTAAAGAGTGGAATTCACGGACGACATTACCTGTCTGGAAGACGGGTTGAAACGGTTTTGCAGGGTGTTGTGTTCCATCTACACAAAGCGCCACAAATTCTGTGTTAAAATGTTTACAATTAAAAGGATTTTTATTATACGCTCCGCTAAACGGGTCATTGTCTACCATTCCAAAAATGATAGTTTTAGGTAATGGTCCGAGGAAAAACAAATGCGGTTCCCTGCGGCTAGACTGAAGGTCTTCATGCCAACTCTCTCGATAGGGTCCTTCGCCGTAGTGGTACTGTAAGTAGCGCAACATCATTCTTAGCAAAATTTGTTAGTCTCATGTGATACGTGTCCTGTGGAGATGACTTGCTTGTCCATTTAAGTTTGAAAGCCTCTGGTAAAAACACATCCAGTACTATGTAATATTCAAGGTCCTTACACCATTTATGTAACTTTTTCCAATTAATCTTATCAAAAGTTATTCTCTCTGTAGCTTTACTCCAGTGTATGTGTCCTGGTTCTGATAACTTAAACAGCATAACGTCTTCTTTTTCTTCGCTGAAAATGAAGCCGGCGGTACATCCATTCGTCAATCCCGAATATTGAATCTTTTCATGCTCTGAAAATGTTTGAATTCTTGTCAAAGTAGACTTAGAGTTTTTCGGTGCATCTGGACAAGCAGCCATAGTTGAACACTTAAAAATCAACATTATCCCTTACACAGAGCTTCCATATTTGGAAAGAAACTGGGTGTTACGTGATATCAGTTACTTTAATCTGATTGGTCAAGAAGACTTTTAGAAGGCAGGAGTGGTTGTAAACATCCACCTTCAAAACAGGGATGGTTATAAACACCCTTAATGACCCTTCCATATGTTGACTTGAGCAAATGGACTGCTGACAAAGTCATATTCCCGGATGAAGCCTCTTTCCGATTGTTTGGGGCATCTGGAAAAAGGCTTGTCCGGAGAAGAAAAGGTGAGCGCTACCATCAGTCCTTTGTACCACAGTAAAGCATCCTGAGACCATACATGTGTGGGGTTGCCTTTCATCCAAGGCACAATGTTGACCACAAACACAGCCATGAATAAAGAATGGTACCAAAACACCCTCCAACAGCAACTTCTTCCAACAATCCAACAACAGTTTGGGGAAGAACAATGCATTTTCCAGCACGATGGAGCACCGAGCCATAAGGCAAAAGTGATAACTAAGTGGCTCGGGGACCAAAACGTTGAAATTTTGGGCCCATGGCCTGGAAACTCCCCAGATCTTAATCCCATTGAGAACTTGTGGTCAATCCTCAAGAGGCGGGTGGACAAACAAAAAGCCACTAATTCTGACAAACTCCAAGAAGTGATTATGAAAGAATGGGTTGCTATCAGTCAGGATTTGGCCCAGAAGTTGATTGAGAGCAGCCCAGTCGAATTGCAGAGGTCCTGAAAAAGAAGGGCCAACACTGCAAATACTGACTCTCTGCATAAATGTAATTTAATTGTCAATAAATGCCTTTGAAACGTATGAAGTGCTTGTAATCATATTTCAGTACATCACAGAAACAACTGGAACAAAGATCTAAAAGCATTTAAGCAGCAAACTTTGTGAAAACTAATATTTGTGTCATTCTCAAAACTTTTGGCGACGACTGTACTGTAGATGTGATCAAAGGAATGATCCCCAAATGCTAAAATATGATAGTTGAAGGTAAATAAACATGTTCCCTTGATGTTTCCACCACAGCCAGACAGAAAAGCACAATTTGGTTTGATTATTTTGTAAGATATTTCTGAGAGTGTAGGAAGACATGATCATGTTTAAGTATTAATCATGTCCACGGTTGAATTGGTTATTAACTGTCATTTAGACATTTTATTTTGCATCAGGCTTTTCTGAGTTAAGTACAGTCTGTATAGTCCTGCTTTTATTTACATACACTGACACCTTGTGGCTAAAATTTGCAATTTGTGATGCAGTCAGGTGGCGTGACACGTTTACCCCCTTAACCGCTGGTGACGAAAGTATTATGATGAAATTAATAGGACACACTGATTTATCCCACAACCTGCTTAAATACTGATTAACTGCTGCCTATGATCAACCTGGCTCCTTTGTTATCTCAAACTTTATCTCACCTTTGGATCCATTGCGTCCATGTAGGTTTATGTCCACATGTTTTGGCCATTAAAGGAGTTCCAGGGAGGCCAGCATTTCAGACATGAAGCAGGCAGTCCAATCACGGTTCCGGCATACTTTGCGGCAAAACGTTCTACCTTGATGGTGTCCAAGCGCTAGTGAAACACTGGGATAAGTGCATTAGTGTAGCAGAGGATTATATAGTGAAATAAAGGGAGATTTAACTCTCATTACTGTGTTTTTTTTTTTTTTTTTTGCATAGTCAAAAGTCCCGGATTGACTTGAACACGCCTTATATTTATCTCAGCAAATATATGAATGACAAATTAATACAGAACATTTGAATGTATAAGTCCATCATATGCAAAACAAAAACATCATTTAATCACATGTTTGTTACTGCATATCTCTGTCTAAAATACATTCAGTGCTTTTGTTCATTATAATCACCTTTATCCTGCGCTAACCCCAGCCATAGCTAGTGCACTAATTCTCTTGTTACTAAGCATTAAATTGCATTACTTATAATCAATTCGAGCTCTTGATATATTAACCACTGATGTTTTTTTTTTTTAGTGTTGGTCAGAACATGAGCTGCTTCTCCTTTTGAGTTTCAGTTTCTTTCCTTCTTTGCCACTTTCCTTCCTTCTTTAGAGTTTCTTTTTAGCTTAATGTAAAGGAGATTCATTGAGTTTGCTTTAAAAAAAATAGTGCAATTTATATACACTTAGTAAACTATCTGTATGTTGAAATACAGTAGCTGATCAAAATTGCAGTCTGTTAACAGTGGTGGAAAACATAACACACTTTTAAGTGCTCAAGTTCTTATAACTACACGAATGTTACCAATAAGGCCGGCCAGTGATCATTTAAACCAATGGCAATAAAAATCTCTAATAAACAATTGGTTTCAGGGGCAAAAGTTGTAAGATTTTTAAGATAAAAACTCTGCAACACACTCATCAAAAAGTCCCTGAACATATGAGAGAGGAAGTCTGCAAAAAACTAAAAAAATCTATTTATAACAGTGGTTAACATCTTTAACCCGAAAGGTTCAAATGTGGCGTACAACTTTACAATGACATCACTGATTCAAACGGAGAAATGCAGCCAAAAATTGCAGCTCTGTAGAAGAGATGAATCATATAGTGAAGGGTGAGAAAATGTCCAGTCACCCTGTGCTGATTTTATATTCTGCCAAAAAATGTCGACACACTTCAGGAAAAATGAAAATAGTATCTAGATTATGGCAGCAACCACTCAGTCGAGTAAGAAGAAAAGACAATTCATGAAATGAAGCTAGTTAGACAGAAAAAAAATCTCAAGAACTTTCCATTTTAACCTCAAGTGATAAACCTGGCTCTCATGAGGACCGTGGCAGGAAATGAAGATCAAGACGGCAGAGGATGAGTTTATTAGAATGATACCAGCCTCAGAAACCAGTGATTTACAGCACCTCCGATTGAGCCCACAGAAATGCTTTATTTCAGCGACTGCATGAATCAGGCCTCCGGAAGTAAACAGTAAACTCATAACAGGATCATTGCCACCCAATGGCTCATCCATGTCCATCAGGAAACATCTGGCCTGATCCCCCACAAAAACAGCCAAAGACCCCAATCTGATCCAGCACCCATGGGACGTTCCACACAAACAAAACTGAACTATGGAGGCCCCACCCCAGAAACCCTCAGCACCCAAAGGACCTCCTGCCATAAGTGTATGTGACAGTTCATTTTAATGCATCCTTTATCTTTTCTATGTCTTTTTTAATACTCATGCTATTGCATGTCAGAAGTGCTTTGTACATGAAAACTACAAAGCACTTCTGACATGCAGCGTATTCTTTCCTCCCTCAGACACTCAGGTTTCTACCTGGATCTCAGCGTGTCTGGAAGACATCTCATCCTGGATGGAGGCTCATCAGCTGAAGCTCAATCTCACAAAATCCACCTGTCAAGACCTTGTGATTTCTGTGGACAACGATCAGATCACTCCTTCCACAACTGCACCCAATCTTGGGGTATCTCTGGACGATCGACTGTCATTTCTCCACACATTGCTAATCTTACTCGTTCCTGTCAATTTCTTCTTTACAACGAAAAAGTCCCTTCTTCAGTCCCTTGTTATTTCAAGACTGGACTACTGCAACCCACTGCTGGCAGGTTCGCCTCTGTCCACCATTCATCCTCTGCAGCTGATCCAGAGCGCAGCTGCACGTCTCGTTTTCAATCGTCCCAAGTTCTCCCACACCATCCCACTTCTCCGGTCTCTGCACTGGCTGCCTGTAGTTGGTCCTACCATCTCTCAAGGATCGAGGACGAGGAATGAGGAATCAGAATTTTGAGAAACTGGAAAAATTTGAGAACCGAAGTCCTGAACACAAGCTCCAACACACATCTCCACTCCAAAAGGGCATCATTTTCTGACCTAATTTAAAGTTTTTCAAGACATTTGGAACAAGTCATCCTGCTATTGAAGAAACTACGTTATGTTATATGTTTTCTCAGTAAGGCCATTGCTGTTTCCATTCCTTGACCTTCTGGTTGTGTCATGAGGGCATTACTTCCCCAGATAACATATGAGCGAATGTGAGCGAACGCCCAGTTTGCAAGTTGGACATTACTGAGCTGCTCTCTTTGCAGTAAATATATTTTCCTTACAAAACATATAAGGCAAAACCCTTCTATTTGCTTGTGCATAATGAGTGGTTAGTCTACATTTCTTGCACTTTTTTTTTAAATGTATTGACGTGGTTTATCACACTTAGGTCAAAAGCTGTAAAATAATGAAAAAAAAAAATTAACTAGACTACAAGTACACAACTTCCTTCGTAACAACACTTGCACAACCACTAGAACATCCTGTGGAGGATGTCATGTCATGCTTTAGGCAAAACCACTTGCGCGCGCGCACACACACACACACAAGCACACACACAGAATACAGCCTGAGCTTGTACAGCATGGAGAAGATGAGCATTGTCTTTTATGTTCTTACATTTTTTGGTACGTATGTTAATTATTTTAAAGTAACAATCTATCTGCTGATGGTACTGTATATAATAAATAATGATGCAAAGTCAAACTTTGCTGCAAGGATAAGATGGTTCAATATGTAAGTAGTCACTAATAAATTCCTAGGATTCCTTAGACTTTGTGTATACATAGGTATAGTCTCTATATAAACTAAACTATATACTTATTGTTCAGTTTGAAGTATCTTGTTTTTTTCTCTGATCAGTGATGTTCTTGTCACACAGGGGCCCTTTTGGTGCCAACAGTTTCTACGGTTTCTACCGCTGTTAATACTTCTAACAGCTCTGGGCAAGAAGACCAGAGCATGAGCCTTAGTGTGCGCAGCGCAACAACTGTGACCCAGGAACCTGGTACTGCTGAAGACATCTCGAGCATAACTCAAACCGTCACTGCAAATATCTCATCAGTTCCTGAACCCTCAACCGAAGGTAACAGTTTGGTGACATTTACTCGTCATAGAGAAAATAGCGTCTGCTTTAAAAAAAAACAAAAAGGAAAAAAAATGCAGTAAGGGAATAAAAGTTGGTTGAAATTAACTTCCTTTTATAAACCCTTCCATTAGAAATAGTAGAAGGGCGGTGGTCAAGGTGTTACGGATTTTTCACATCTGCCACTTGAATCAATTTAAAATGTACTTTACAAAAACAAACGCAAACATATTTGTCCGTACGTATGTAACGTTTTACTTTTTGTAGTGATTCGATTGTGTTAAATAACAAATTGTGTTATTTTGTTGATTATTTATCACGCTGCTTTTATTGAAGGAAGTTCACACCGCCAAAAAATTACGTCTTACTGTAGCAAGTGAAAATATCTTGAATATAGTTCAATTTCACTACACTTTTGAAAAATAGTTTGACAACAACCAAATTTAAGATCATTAAACTTATTTGTAGTCAAATGTTACTCAAATTGTAAGCAAAAAACTGAAATTCTGGTTCTGACAACAAATAATTGCTTGAAACGTTTGCGCGCAATGTAAGTACATTTGATAGAAAAAGCTTAATAATCTTATATTTGGTTCACCTTAAACTTATTTTAATAAATGAATTATAGATTTTCCTAGAATTGAGAGTATTTCACTTGCTAAGGTCACGTATGGGATTTTGTTACAATAATATTGACACTATAGTTTTGTTTGTTTGTTTTTCATTTACATTTATTTGTTGAATTATCGCAGGATTTCCAAGAGCCAACTTACCTGTAACTACAGCTAGTAAAACAACCAATGAAACGAAAGGTACAAACATCTACATTACATTACCGTCTCTACTAACAACATCACAAGCTTAATATGAACAAAATATAAAAGACCTAATCATTTAACAGGTGAGACGACAACGAGAAGCACCACAAAAGGAGCTCCAGGTTAGTGAGCCGGTGTTCGTTTCCTCGTGCAGTGTGCGTCAGTGTAGTATATCATGACAGTTACAAACGTTAAGTGTCGATTTGTGATGCAAGACTGAAAATTGGTGTCATAATAGTATTGGCTTCGTACTTTTTCCTTCATCATTTTATTCTAACATCACAAGCTTTTACAACATATATAAAGACCCAATCATTTAACAGTTGCGACGACGCCTGCACCAGGTGTAACTAAAAAGGAAAGCAGCACAACACCTGTCCCAGACTCCAGCGGTGATAATGGAAAGAAAACCACCGCAAAATCTGTACCAGACACCAACGGTAAAACCGAAGGCAGCCAAGGTTAGCTTGTTTTTATTTCATCATGTAATGCATGGCAGTGTAGGATGTTAAACTGTTAACATAAGTATGACTCATGATTGGTGTCAAAATAGTATTGGTGTTGTACTTTAAAAAAAAAAAAATCAATGAATACAAGGGCTGTTCAAGTCAAACCAGGACTTTTGATTGAGGAGAATAGCAGCATTTCTGATAGCAAAAACTCCCTTTATTTCTCTATATAATCCGCTGCTATACTAACGCACTTATCCCAGCGTTTCACTAGTGCTTGGACACCATCAAGGTAGGAAGTTTTGCCGCAAAGTACTGTATGCTGGAGACATGATCGGACTGTCTGCTTCACGTCTGAAATGCCGGCCTCCCAGGAACTCCCTTAATGGCCCAAACGTGAAAATGGACCTACATGGATCCAACAGATCCAAAGATGAGACAAAGGTGGAGATAACAAAGGAGGCAGGTTGATCATAGGCAGCAGTTAATCAGTATTTAAGCAGTTTGTGGGATACATTGGTGTGTCCTATAAATTTCATCATTACTGATGGGTAAATGTCAAAATACATCCACTAGTGCTTGAATGCCATCAAGGTAGATAGTTTTCTCAATACACCGAAGACATGATCAGACTGTCTGCTTCACGTCTTAATTTGCCGGCCTCCCAGGAACTCCCTTAATGGCCCAAACCCTGTGGAAATGGCTTAAAGCGAGGTCAGGACTGTACGGGGGATGTGGCAATAACTGCCAGCCGAGTTCCTGTAATGTGCAAGTGGTGTTGGTGAATGAGTGTGTGTACAGTTCGCACAGACAGATGCGCCTCTTCCGCAAGATGGCAGTTATCTTTGTTAAGTTTAAGTTTTAAGTTAAAGTTTTAGTTAGTTAAGTTCCGCTCACTGAATGTTCACAGTTCAAATGTTTAAGTGCGGCTAAGAATCTAAGAGTTTACCGTACTACGTTTCCACAAACACAGTTGCACGCCATTTAGCTTAACACACGATTAACGTAGCCTACTACCCATGTCGTAATATGAGACGCCTGTCACTTACCCGCACAACAACTACAGTAGATGCTCTCTGAGCTCTTCTTCTGCCCGGTGCACTCTGCTCACGTCCCAGGTTGACCTGAACACTCCTTGAATTGAATTTGTATTAGTTCTTGAATAAATGTTCACTTCCTTTATTATTATTATTATTATTATTATTATTTACATCATGTATACTAAGAGACAACTTACGTGTTCCTGCTATAATTGAAATCTTTAAAAATCCTGCAGCATTTTGCCTTCTAATAGTCCTGTTGTAACGTTTTATTTTCAGGCTCTTCATCAGGTAAACATTTTATTAACCACATAAACAGATGATAACTATAATACATACAGTGCAGTATATTATAAGTTCTGTTTAAATGCTGTTTCTTTATTTGCTCCATTTTTAGTGTACATCATCGTCATTCTGGTTGTCATCTGCGTGATTATTTTTTGCATCATCGTCTTCTGTGTTTATAAAGGTGATCGCAGGGTAAGAAACTATTTAAACCCACAATTCGTCCACACTATTTATTTTACCGCCTCATAGTTTTTGGGAATGTACCAACAATATCACATTATTCCTAAATACCATGTTGCCATAGACATTTTAGTCAAGTGCACTTCATTCTGCCTTTCAGAGATACTCTGTAGATATACATGCCAAAAATGAAGATGCTCAGATTCCACTGGCTTTAGTCGAGCCAGACTTGTGTGATGTCTCACCTAAAGGTTCTTCTACAAACTACATCACACACTACTGTATATGTTTAACACTTTAAATGGTAGACAAACTGTACTGATATTCATTTTTCACGCATTGACAGCCATGAAAACATTTGCGAATGCTGAGGAGTCATCTCCAACTGACAACGGAGAGAAGACTGAAGAAGAAAAAGGTAGGAGAAATCCTTTAGAATATATCTTATCAGTACATAAAACAAGCCTGGCCAAAAAGTAATGCACTCTAAGGGTCATTCAATCATCTGTTTGCTTTGATTACGGAGCATAATATGGTGGTCAATGATTTGTGAAGATGATTCCTCATGCTTCCCGAACTACTCTTACTATTTGTTAAATTTGAGTTCTGAATCTGTTTCTTCAGTACTTGGACTTAGAAAAAATAAATCAGTGTTTGACTGATGGCACTTAGTTAGTAACCTATTAACCCAGTATACATATGTGGCTATTAAGAAAGCACGCTTTTTCCCGCGAAAGGCCACTATTCGTCTCGCGCAGTGCTGCTGAATCCCACAAGCACCATTTAAGAATTTACATAAATGTGTTGTGCTTCACTGAATATCCGCCAGATGGCGCTTGCAAGGACTTTATCTAAAAGCCAGACCAAATACAACGAGTAACTGTGTATAATTAGTTAGCCTAAAACAATATTGTTTCCAATGCTAAAGCAAACATGAATTTTATTTTGTTTTACAATAGATCTTTCATGACGAATATGCGTACAGTATATGTGCTTCATATTTTGTTCGTAATAATGAAATGAGATGCTCTAAATTGTGCGTTAAAATTTCTTATATAGTTTTTTTTTTTTATATATATATTCACACAAAGTGCTTCAGGCTTTTTTTGCTGTTTGTATCCAGCATTGAATAATTATTTCATCCATTATTTGATCACGGCTGGAAATAATAGCTGGAATGTGATTGTGAATTTATGACTGAAATAAAGCTGTTGATCTGTGTGCGTAAACCTGCGGCTCGCACTTTCACTTTACAAAAGGCAGCGTTTTGATCAAAAGGCTGATTGCGATTTATCGATAAAAATGCAGACACACTCCCCCAGAAAAGCAAGGAGAAAGCACAGTCAAAGAAGAATCATCATTAAAGGAGAGAAGAAAATGAAGAATAAATACACATCAGTATTTACAGTTTGAGCTCGACACGTTTATGAGCTCTGTCACTTGCTGTCAATGGGCGCCTAAGAGAGATTAACACATTTTCGGCTTCAGTAAACACACAATACCCCAGATTGGGAACACGTTCACAGCTTCCCGTGCACTGCTGCAGCAGCTCGCGAGATCCCTTTTCCCGAAATGTGGGTTCTTAACAGCTGCACTGTAAACCCGATTAAGTTGGCAAAACTCAAAATGTTTGAGGTAATCAGTTACATCAAATTTTTTAAAGTACAGTGGAACCATGGATTACGAGCACAATTCGTTCCAAAACACTCGTAAACCAAATCGAATTGTCCCATAAGAAATAATAAAAATTCAAATTATTCGTTCTACAGCCCAAAACAATGAATACATAAAAATAATTAATACAATATATAAAGTGAAAATTAAACAAATTAACCGGCACTTAACATTTAAAAAAAAAATTATAAATCCCGACAGATAAGTGTTTCATTTGTGCCCGCAGGCTCCGTGTATTTGTATGTGTGTGTGTGTGTGTGTATGTGTGTGTGTGTGTGTGTGTGTGGAATTAGCCCCTCGCCTCGTCTTACACAGTAAAACTCCTCCTCCCTCCCCCCACCTTGGTTTTTAAGTTTCACAACAAACACACACAAAACGGAAACACTGTTTTAACGGAAAAAAAAGAAATCTCTCTAATGACACTCGCGTGAGCATACTAACGGAATCACTGCTGTAAAGTAAAAAAAAAGCAACAGACAAATGAAGCCGCACCTTACCTTTGAAAAGGATCGCGACAGAGCTGAGTTTTCTGTGTAAAGAAAGCGTGTACATGTGTCGGTGTCAGGGAGGAGGAGTTTTACTGTGTAAGACGAGGCGGCTAATTCCACACACACACACACACACACAAATACACGGCGCCTGCGCGCACAAACGGAAACACTTATCTGTTGGGATTTATTATAACTTTTTATAAAGGTAAATTGCAGGTTAATTTGTTTTATTTTTTCTTTATATATTGTATTAATTATTTTTCTGTATTTATTTTTTTGGGCTGTGGAACGAATTATTTGAGTTTTCATTATTTCTTTTGGGAAGATTTGATTTAGTTTACGAGTGTTTTGGAATACGTGCCCGCTTCCGGAACGAATTATGCTCGTAATCCAAGGTTTCACTGTACCAGTAAGAGACGAGCACTAAGACCCAGCAGGGGAGAGGATTACCCATAATTCCACAGCGCAAGAGAGAAAAAAATAATTGGCTCAGTTGTGATCATTTGCCGCTCGTTGTCAAAATAAGAATAAAAAAATTAAAATAACTAATACTTGCTCGGTTTCGGATTAAAAATGTATTAAAAATCTTTGCTCGGTTTGCGGAACACTCGTAAACCACGTTACTCACAATCTGAGGTTCCACTGTAATGATGTTTCTAATTTTAAGTAAACAGAACTATACATTTTTGAGTTTGTTGAACTTGTTGTTCGGAATACTCAAAAAGGTCTATTAAGTTGACCTAATTGCAATTATTTAAGTTAACAGTACTTACAGTGCAGATCTGTAAGTATCTATCCAATGCCGGAAACTTCAAAGCACATTTTGCAAGTCGTTCTGGATAGAAGTATCTGCCAAATGTAAATGTAAGTGTAATTGAGTAATACGGGCGCGTCATCGGGGAAGAAAAACTCCATAGATGTGATAACCTGATCATTCAGTACATTCAGGTCGTCAGCTGACTTCATTCAGTATGGACAAATTAAAGCAACCCTATTGCCATCCTTTTGCCATAAGCGTGACACTCCCATCCCTCTAGATTAAAGTCAGACTCAATCAGGACTCATCAGACCACATTACCTTTTCCATTGCTCCAAAGGCCAATCTGTATGCTCCGTAGCAAACTCAAGTCTTTTGTCTGATTAACCCCACTAGTGGCTGTTTAGTTCTAGTTTTGTGATCCGCTGTCAGATTGTGCATGTGAAATTGCTCTTAGGGTGGAAATATACTTGCTGGTAAACCATGAGTTTGTGCAGTCAACCAGCAACACTCTGACGGCATTTGTT
This sequence comes from Clarias fuscus, assembly GCA_030347435.1. Taxonomy (NCBI): domain Eukaryota; kingdom Metazoa; phylum Chordata; class Actinopteri; order Siluriformes; family Clariidae; genus Clarias; species Clarias fuscus. The sequence goes on along the minus strand of CM059211.1, from coordinate 3,158,665 downwards.
CACATATTACATGTGTTAACAGAGGATTCCAGTAGGGACAGAGGGGAGAATTCACCTGAACAATTTTGCATAACGTAAACGAACATGGTGCGACTCTGGAAGCGTAGTATCCAGGTCGACATTTAAACTCTTGATCTCTTGCCAATTGTTTTGACACACTATTTGTCATTGTGCAGCAGAAAAGATGCATCATACAAGTCGGGGTAATTGCAGACATGGTCGCACGACTGTTGCCGTGCCAACGGTCTACTTCGTTTCTAACGTTTGCATGAATATGGTAATTTATGAGGAAATGCACAAGCTGCACACCAAATGAATGCAGGATAGGCAAGGCAGCCATCATGGGCGTGTGTACACAACAGCCTTTACGTGATCTCCATTCATGGTCATTTTTTTCCTTAACACATTTCTTCCATGCTCTTCCAAGTTAATGCTTCACTACTATTCTTTCAAGATCTCCTGATCTGGTGGACAGTTCTTATCACAATTCCAATAACTTCAATAAAAGTTTCCTTTGCTCGGTGCATGCCAAATAACTTGACGCTTGTAAAATGGCGATTTTTCTTTGGCCACAATGTTTACATCATATTCTTTTGAAAGAAGCTGTGAAAATTACAGTATATTTGCGTGCGTGCACATTTTTTGCAACATCTGCGTATAGTTCCTGTTAACGATGCACCAGTGTACTTCCTCTTTTGTGTGAGGAACACAGAAGGAAGTGAGTTAGCTCATCAATTCCATCAACATTGCTTCATTTTTATTTAGGTATCTGAATTTCTTATGGCACATTTGCACTTCTGCATCAAATTTTCCTTAATTCACACACGTTCTCTCATATACATATATAACCTTTACGTATATATATATATTTATTATAAAAGATTGTTACTGACTGATGCTTTAGAACTTAACAATATCTTTGGATTTAAATAAAATTTTATTTGATTTTACAAAAAAAAAAAAAAGAAAACAACGACAAGTTTTATCAAATCAATATTGTCACAATGAAACTTAAAAAAATAAATACAGATGTTGATTTACAGTAGATCAATAATGGGCAAGATAGAGACAAACAAAAAAACAAACAAACATTTTTTTTTTTCAGGAAGAAACCTTGTGAGGAACCAGACTCAAACAGAAACCTGTCTGCTTCTGGGTGAGACTAGATAGTAGACTGGAATTGTCAAACTTCTACTGTACAATTACAGTACTGTGCACAAGTCTTGAGCCACTCATCATTTCTTCATTTTAAATGAAACAATGTAAATTGAAGTGGGAACAAATGTTTTACTGTGACGGGCTGCAAAAAGCCTAAAGATACAGTACCATGTAAAAATTGGTAGTTTATGCAACAACCCCAGCAGCGACGTTATTTCCCGTCTCATCTGCTCCAACCACTCAGCTTAAAAAAAATTTTTTTTTTAAATATTCCATAAAAATTGTTGTAATTTGTTCTTCACAGCATCTCATGCTGCATTTATGCACCAAAAATAAATCGTTAAATACAGTAGTTGATAAAAACACATTAAATCAATTAAATCTATTCGCCTTTAAGACTTGAGTTTACAAACATTTTACTGCAGTATAAAACTGACGATCGTGGATTGAGGATTGGATTAAGACCAATTATTTAGAAAGGTTATTTTATTGTACAGGATGAGTTGGATAACATGAGATTTTAGATAGTAAAGCAGTAAAATAAGGATTTCCTGCAGAAGGAAAAGACCAGTTATCACATCATATCTGATCATAGCTGAAGAGGTCAGATCACGGGGGGGAAAAAAAAAAAAAAAGACTTTAGTGGTTAAAGTGAGGACAGTGAATTACACAAATGGCTTCAGATCTAAGATTAGGAATTTGTTTATTGCACAAAAAAGCTTTAGAGCTATATTACAGAGCTTGTTGCCAGTCCTTTTTTAACCATGATATTAAAATAAACAATAACAACAACAACAACAACAACAATAATAAAGGATCATTAGACTTCGAAAGCTTGAAAAATGCTACTGTAGTTTGGCATTTAATTCCTATAAGAAGCACAATTTTCAATCGAAGAGAAAAATGATAAAAAAAAAACATTTAAAGCTTTACATCGATGAAAATGACTATAATCCTATATTTGGTTATCGGTTTACTCATCGCATGCAATGATACATACGACTCTAGAGCTGTGTTTCCTAAATTGTGGCTCCTGGTGGGCTGTGGTGGTACTGCAGGTGGACTGGAAGCGATCTTAACAAGTGACGTTTGGTGGCATTGTGCTTAGCATTGTGGCCTCACATCTCCAGGGTCAAGAGGTCACTTCCCATCTGGGGTCTGTGTGCGTGTGCGAGTTTTCATGTTCTCCCTGGGCTTGGTGGGTTTCCTCTGGGTACCGCAGTTTAAAGTTTCAAATCACTATTATACAATTTAACTTTCAATTATTCAACCTCTTTTTGAACCAGAGAGAACTCCATATGTTGTAATTATACAAGAATCATAATTCATAATCATAATAATGGTGGCGAAAGAAATGGCTGCTCTAAAATCAGCTTTAATCTTAAAAAAATATATATATATATCCACTAAGAATCAGTTTATTAGACGGGAATGTTCTAATAGATTTTAGATTTAGGGCAACAAATCCATTAAATATACTTAAAAGCGCGTATGACATATGGCAAACCATACTGTACCTTGATCAATGAATATCAGTTCTCAGCACTAGGTGGAACTCTAAGCCAACAACAGTGGTGACTGTTGAGACTGGCACCGGTATATTTTTAAAGGCATCTACAGTATATCTGATATATTTCATTTTGAAAATTAAAATGTGTTGCTTGAGTAAAACTATATTTTATTTGCATATATTCTTAAGAGGAACACCCAACAGTTATTGCTCACGTTTTATAAGAAACCGAAAATCCCAGTATTACTCAATATCTCATGGCAGGAAGCAGAAGTCTTGGTTGTGGCTTATTTTTACTTGGTGAAGGTCAGAAATGTTCCTCCTAACCATGACAACATATCATAGTTTTACCACTATCTAGATTTCTAAACCCATCTGGTCCTCTAGGATACAGTATATGAAATGGAGTCGTGAGTTTGAAACGGTCGTGTGCGATTTACTGCTGTATGTTAAACCATGACCGTAAAGAATGTTCTGTTATTCTGTACGATCCAAAGTCCTGGTTTGACTTGAACACCCTTTGTGAAATCGGAAGACTTTTTACTTCACATCTTAATTTGGAAAACATTGAATCGTTCAGGTTATGAACAAGCATACCAAATAAGGGAATCTCAAAAACAAGAATAGAGTGTATAACGGCTTGATTACATCACTGAGGATGTGCTAACAGACACGTTTTGCAATACAGAAGGTCATGTTTCTGTGGAGATCTGGTCATTTCTGTTGTCTGGGGAGTAGAAATTAAATGAGAGGTGACAGATCCGGGGGTATTACAGGACTCTGACGAAGAGTATAATAAGCTGAGCTGAAAGAAGTTTTGTTGTTGTTGTTGTTGTTGTTTTGATTGTTAACTGTACACATGACATAAGTGTAAAGTGACACGATTCAGAGGTGACACTGAGAAAGGAAAGGAAGCTCAATTCTCACAGTTTTCACAGAAATGCGTGCAGCAAATTGTAGATCATCTTTTCTCAATTTTTGAATTTGCAGATATTTTGCTGTTTGCAGACAGAAGGAAGTATAGCTTTTTATACAGTACAGGCCAACAGTTTGGACACACCTTCTCATTCAAAGAGTTTGAATTTGTATTACGGCAAGAAAAAAGCAGCTAAGTGAAGAAAAGCGAGCGGCCGTCATTACTTTAAGAAATGATTGGGAAAAATTGGGAAAACTTTGAAAGTGTCCCCAAGCGCAGTCACAAAAAGCATCAAGCGCTACAGAGAAACCGGCTGACATGCGGACCGCCCCAGGAAAGGAAGACCGAGAGTCGCCTCTGCTGCGGAGGATAAGTTCATCCGAGTCACCAGCCTCAGAAATCGCAGGTTAACAGCGGCTCAGATCAGAGAGCAGGTCAATGCCACACAGAGTTCTAGCAGCAGACACATCTCTAGAACAACTGTTAAGAGGAGACTGTGTGAATCAGGCCTTCATGCTAGAATATCTGCTAGGAAACCACTGCTAAGGACGGACAACAAGCAGAAGAGACGCGTTTGGGCTAAAGAACACAATAAAGAAAACTCGCTGAATGAGAAGGGGTGTCCAAACTTTTGGTCCGTACTGTATATTATATGTGAATTTTTGGAATCTTTTGGAACTATAAATATATATACACACATTTTTGTATCATTATAATTGTGTGGCCGTGGAGTGTAGGTGCAATATTAAGGCATATCTAATTCAATTCAATTCAATTCCATTCAATTTTATTTGTATAGCACTTTTAACAATTGTCATTGTCGCAAAGCAGCAAGGAAGAAACCTTGAGAGGAACCGGACTCAACAGGGAACCCATCCTCATCTGGGTGAAACAGAAAGCAGGAATTGATCTGCAGTCATACTGTGTGTTAGGTGGAAGGCAGTTCAGTAGAACAGCTGTTAACAGATGTTAATTGATGTTAGTATGGAGTCCAGATAGTTATTGGAGGCTCAGGTAGACTTGTAGGAAATTCCAGTCCTGAACTATTGAGCGACTGCCAGAACCGGCTTCATAGTAGAGTGAAACCCATCCCGAAGACGCAGGCTTTATATGACAAACTTTAAAATTCATCATCAACTAAATAGTAATGCCTCTTTCAACCACTGAGTGGAGCAACCACTTTAAAAAAAAAGGTTTTAGGGTAAAAATACCTTACACTTAAAATACTACTACTAATAATAATAATATATATTTTTTTTTTTCCAAGTGTATTAAAAACACAGCTTTCGCTATATGAATACACGTTGCAAAAGAAAGGCATGTTCGAACAAATTCTTGATAAAAAAAAAAAATTAAAAAAAAAAAATTTGCATGTTGCTGACTGTGTCTTGTCGCTTTCACCCCAATTCACATTCACTGACTCACCATTAACATCTGCAGGACTTTCTCAGAAAGTCAGGACCCAGACATATCATTAGCCGTGTTAAGCCTAATAACAGTCATTTCAGCTCTTTGGTCGGACAACTGTAGATTAGAGTTTGATCTTTGAAAGGCATTAAGCGCATATTGGAAAAGTGAGATGAAAAGAGACAAAGGGATGGACTGCACTCGGCCAATGAGTGAGTAACGCAGATGCTCTTCAGCTGAGTCAGGACTCGGTCCCTGGTAATAATAAGCAGGTGCCTCTGTTTTCCCACCAGCACCAGCTGGTCTGACGGCGCTCACTAATCAGAGTTCACTCACTTCAGTGGGTTTCAGTGTTGGCTGTAATAATTATGGAGGAAGTGAGTCAGAAAATCAGCAATGAAAATAACTGCTATGTGTGGAGGGTATTTGTGTGTATATGTGTGTGTGTGTGTGTGTGCGGTGGAATGAGGACTAATGGTTTTGTTTGGTGGCTTTAGAGAACTGGTGGTTTAGTGCTCGTGGAAATTGGTAAATTAGTTTATTATGGTGATTTGTGTGGGAAAGGGAGAGATATGTGGAAAACCTTTAGTTATAGCTCTGTTTTTCCCCATTTACTTTGTTTGCTGTATATATGTAAGTTACATTTGTATGGACTAATAGGAAGAGCGTTCAAGTCAAACTGGGACTTTTGATTGCACAGAACACAGTTCTGAGATTAAAAAAAAAAAAAAAAATCCCTTTATTTCTCTATATAATCCCCTGCCACTGCTACTAATGCTTGGATTTCATCATGGTAGAAACTTTTCTCAGTGCGCCTGAGCCATGATCGGTCTGCCAGCTTCACGTCTGAAACGCTGGCCTCCCAGGAACTCATTTAAAGCCCGAAACAAATAAAAATTCCTGGGATTAAAGTGAAGTAATGTGCAAGTATTGTCCAAGTGGTGTTGATGAATGATTGCAAATTAGGGACGAGTTATCCGTTGATTTTCAAGGATCAGGAGTGCCGTCCACTGAATGCTCACGGGAAAGACTGCAGTGGGCTTCGAGCCACCTTGGGACGGATCGTCATTCACGGACAGAATTTGAAATGTTTTTTACCGTTCTCACCATCGAGAGTCTCATCGTCGTACTGTGCTTGAAGTCTGTTTCATGCCTTCATTCATGAAAAATTTCATCTTCAAGTCCTGGTTTGATTTGAACGGCCCTCAGACACTAGACAGAATTTGGAGAAAATAAATAAATAAATAAATAAATAAAAGAACAGAAAATGTATAAAGTAAAATAAAGAGTATCAAATACAGTACGACAAAAGGAGAGATACATAGAGTATTTGTATCTGAAGTAACTGTGAAGCTTGTGCCGCCTTTCATTCACATCTGGCCAAGAAAACATACTAATAACTATAAGACCAGAAAAAAAAAAATTATGCTGGGTTCCGATTGACACCGATAAAACTAAATGACCTCATTATGTACTGTATGCAGATGAAATTACACCGATAGCATCCAGCATCACAAATTATTTTCGCTTGTGATCCTGTACATGCTGACGCTCCAGTTAACCCAGCTTTCTGCTTTGCTTTTGTTTTTGAATTCTCATTTAAATGATTTTACATTAATCGTGTCTGATTCTCCTACACAGCGCCGAATGAAGCTGATCATCAGGATACGAAAAACCCAGGGGAGACTCAGACCACTGAAACTTCTGCCGAGAAGCCGGCCGAGCCAAAAAGCCTGGACGTAAGTGAGGAAGATGCGACGCCCTCCACCAAGACCTCTGTGGAGACTCTGAATGATGGGCTCAATGAGAACAACAGCAACAACAATGCAGGTGGGGGTCAATGAAAATATCTCATTCTGTCTAGACCTTTCTAAGATCCTCTACTATTTTTATTTGCGAGATGTTAGCTGTGAGGTGTGACTGTTGAGTGTAAAAGCTAAAAAAAAAAAAAAAAAATAAAAAACTCTTAGTGTGGTACTCTGACTTTCTTTGCTTTCCCTCTAACAGTGCATGATGTTAGCGTGTGCTTTATTGACATCAGCCTCAATGACTAATTCTAAGATGAGCTGAAGATGAAAAGGAAATGGTGAGTTCACACACACACACACACACACACACAAGGTAAAACGATCATAAAACCTATGACGGGGTAACATTCCTACTTCAAATGGATATTATTCCCCTAAATTTCAAACCCAGTCTAAGGGCTCATCCTTTAACCTGACTATGATTATCGGTTTGCAAAATGCCTTCGTGGTTTATAAATTTTTAATAAGCTAGCAGGTGTACATCCTTTTCTGGAACTGAGAGACTCGGTCACAAATATAATACTGTAAAAGTTCTAAATCAAACATTTGGGAACACCAGTTAGCCTAATCTGCATGTCTTTGTACTGTGGGAGGAAACTGGGATACCCGGATTCCAGGGTTCATTCTCAAATAGCGTAAAATGGAAGGCTCGTACACTATGCAGGGTGTATAATCCCATGCTCCACACACCAAGTAGTGCCCTTGAACATGGGTTAGAGAGGGATTTGGGATTGTGTTAGGAGGTAGATAGCTTTGTAGCTCAGCTTAGCCGTGACCAAAATGACATGGATAATTCAGAGGCAATTATTTAGGAGACAGCGTGATGTTTAGGATCACACAATGTTATCAGATGTGTTTTCTTGCTGAAAGTGTTTATGTGACTGGTTTTGAATGTGGGTTATACAGCGAAATGTTGTATAATATACAGGAAACAACCCTCGTGATACAATACTGTATACTCAGAACAACGATTGTAGTTTAATGATATGTAGCGATGCATAAACTAATGTTTGCTGTTTTCATATCATTTAGTTATAATGTAGGGAGCTATATACAAAGTCTCCCGAGTATACACTATATGAGATAACTCAACCAAGATAAAGTGTCCCGATCCTACATTGTGGTGTTCTTTGCCTGTTTCTTTGCTTTTTTTTTTTTTTTTTTTTTTTTTTGCATATGATAAACATAATCACTTAAGAAAGACTCACAAACCAAAGCATTAAAAAGTAAATAGTGTATGAACCTAATGATGAAAATAGTCATTAATGTTATATTCAAAATGCCTTGTCTACTCTTTAGATGATAGTTAAGTTTAACTACAATACAACTTATAGTAGGAGTATAAAAGCTTAGCAGCATGTAATTCAAAGTATCATTTACCTTCAAATATATTTTATGCCTGGTCAACTCATCTTGAACAATCAAAATGCTTTGCTGAATACCAGAAATGTAGAAGAGCCCACTGTCATCGCGTCCAATTCAGCGATCCGTCAGCAGGTCCAGGCCAGCTTGCATGTCTCCAGACCCTTGCGGCAGGGCCTGTCTCTGTCAGAGTGCTACAGGTGACAAGATGTTAGCAGCTCACCTGTGCAGGAACATTTAGAGGCCCAAGTAGCTTCACATCTGTCTTCACCTCCCTGGGGAATTCACACAACTTTGCACTGCTGATGAGAGACCTGTATCACTGACCTTTCAGCAGATACAGGCTTCTCTAATGACCGGTGGCAGAACAGCACTAAAAAAAAACAAAAAAAAAAAACTAGGGTATCTCTAAATTCTAGATAAAACACCTGATTAAAATATACTGGGAAACAACACAGCAGATGTTGTTGTTTTAGGTCTGTCTATCTATTTTAGTGATTGATTTATTTTAAAATCTTTTTCAAAGGGAAATTGTATATAAAATTGTGTATGATCATTGGATTTTAATTATTTATTGAAATTTTATTACACCATATAGGACATTTCAGAAGGATCAATGCAAGCAAAGAAAACAACCAAGGAAAAAAAAAAAAGTTGGGGAAATCATGAAAAAACCATAAACAGAGGTCACACTATAAAGTTGCATATAAAAAAAAAAATCAATAAAAAAAAATCAACAGTACGAATCACAACTATGTTTAATGAGCATGCGCAGAAAAAGGCTTAAATTTGCTAGGAAGCACAAAGATTGGAACTCTGAACAATGGAAAATGGTCATGTGGTCCAAGGAGTCCAGCTTGACCGTATTCCAGAGCACGAGTGGCTGTGAGTTTTGACAGGAAGCTGTTCTTCCCTCGCACTGTTGCATAATGTGCTTTACCTACAGTACAAGAGATTAGCTTTAAAAGTTGAACCTAGTAAAGGAATGTGCAGCCACACTCTTACTCATATCATTAAGATATTTCCCTGACTGAAGCGGGGTCTACAGGCCAATTTAGGAAAAATACATTAATTGAAGAACAATTTCTTTGTCGAACATTGCTCATCGAATTACGCTTTGAAATGGCACTACTCGTTAGTAAGCATAAGGGTGTAATACTATCCGTTTCCTTGGTGTATTGATGGATGGCCATTTTAATTTGTAATAGACAGAAACAGAATCTGAGTAAGGCATACCGCCCAAGTGAAGAAAGGGTCAAGTGTTGGCTACAGGTCAGTCTTTGTACGGAACACACTTACGGCTTTCATCTGTCAGCCGTGTCAGTCAGAGCCTGACCCCACACCACACCAGGCATGGCTGCTAATGCCTGCTTTGGCGCCATTCCGGAGAAAGCAGGGCTCAGGTTTTCCTCTCAGCTGGTGCCTGTTGGAATATGTGCACATGAACATATACACTTGGAAGCAAACTGTGATAGTTAACGCGCATCATTCTATTTGCTGAATCAGTCAAGTATTAATCTGTTACATTTCCGTTTTTACAGTATTTAAAGTGAGCGCGACTAGAATATGCCCGTTTAATGCATCACTTTATCACAGTTATTTATAATCCCGTATATGCAGCGGCGTGTAACGTTATATATCTCAGCCTGGCTCGGTATCTCATTTTATACCAGCTCATATACTATCGCCTCTCACAGTGAAATAGAACACATAACCGCATAGGTTATTCCATGCTGAGCACACACAGGCATATACACAGTACATTATATATACCGTATACTGTATGTAGTATGTGAAAAAGTGGCGGAGCGCATGCCAAAACACATGGAAGCTGTAATTGCAAATCGGGGTTGTTCCACCAAATAATGATTTAGCTAAAACATTAACACAATTTGTCTACACATCGCTTGCATTTTGTTTTATTTGGTCATGCTGGCAAAGCAGCTCTAGATCAGCTTTCATGTGCATGAATTAGAAGGATCCGTTTTGTTCTTGATGAGCAAGCGGAGGGCAAGGAAAAACTACCTGAGATGGCAATAGGAAGGAACCTTGTGAGGAACCAGACTCAACGTGGAACCCATCCTCATTTGGCAGCAGTCATACTGTGTGTTACGAGGCTGAAGGTTCAGTACAACAAGTTTTTTTTTTTTTTAACTTAATATGGAGTCCATTTTAGTTATTGGATGCTCAGGTACAAAACGTCTATCTGACTCTGATGTGGACGTGTCTGTCCTGTCGATGCATCTTTGCTTGCTCCATCTGTGTTGAAACAGATGATGAGTTTTTCGCAAACAAAAACATGCTTGGGGTTTTTGCTCTGGATGCGATTGATTTGTTGTGGTGCAGAAGAAGGTATAAAAGCTGCTGAAGCACTGCTATGAAATCCATGCGCTGCTGCTGCTGCTGCTGCTGCTGACTGATGATGTCACTCGTGTAGAGGCAAAAAAAAAGGTCACATGAATTCTGATCTGCCCCTTCTCATACAAGTCACATGACCGCTTATAAGATATATTTTCGATCTATGACCGCAAAGTGACTCAGATCTGGTCTAAAGAGAATCATATGTGTGTGTTTAGACAACCCTAAAGATAGATCACGGTGAGAAAGACCTGAGAAAATGTTAGGGGAAAGTCTAAAAACACACCTTGGGAAGACAAAAGGGTGACTCTTCAGAGGCCATGCATATAAATCCAAGATACCTGTCACTTATCCCACCTGGTTTAGATGCTAAATTACTGGCTGGAGTTGAACTCAGCAGAAGTGACCTGTGCAATTAGACTTGACTTTTATAAGTGCTACTGCCCTATTATTGTCCAGGAAGTGGGCATGATGTTAAAACAGGCCTGAACGAATCACTTCCACATTTCTAAGTAGAATCACAGGAAGTGTACCCAACTCTACCTTCACAGTGGTCATTAGAGAAAACAACTAGTAATTAGACACTGATATTTAATTGTCTTGTTAGACAGCAGTTGGGTCAGGGGTAGCTCAGTGGTTAAGGCATTGGACTACGGTTCGGAAGGTCCCAGGTTCAAGTCCCACTACCACCAAGTTGTCCCTGTTGGGCCCTTGAGCAAGGCCCTTAACCCTCAATTGCTCAGATGTATAATGAGATAAAAAATGTAAGTCGCTCTGGATAAGGGCGTCTGCCAAATGCCTAGATGAAGATGTAGATGTAGTTGGTTGGTCCGGTCACAAACATTCAGCTTCAAAGGCAAGACTCACATCTAGAAAGACATTTCAATAAATGTTGTTATGAAAAAATCAATTGGTGGACGAATAGTAACACTGCTTTGCAATTTAGATTTAGTTTTTCATAGCAATGTTAAGAATAGAATAGAAACCTTAAGGTGTAAATGGGAGCTCCCCCCAAAAAACTTAACAATGCAGTTACAAATGCACTCTCTTCCACAAGTTGTGGAAAAAGAAGAAAATATTCCATTGTCCTAAACATTGATGTGACCTACTGTAGCAGTTCTCAGTAAAACGTTTAGCAATGTCATTAGTAATTCTTTGTTTGATTCAGTGCCATGAATGGTCTTTCCAATGGCTTCCTTGGTCTTAAATCACATGGATATATGTCTTCAATTTTTGTTTTGTTTTTTTAAGCTTTTTATGGGTTTATGGGGGAATCATTGCTATATCACACTGCCTAACTGCACATACAAATCAATAAGGTGTGTTTAGTTAAAGCAGTCTAGCACAGTTTGATATTTGGAACATGTGTTTAAACAGGTTCAGGGCCATTGCCCTGGTAAAGTGTTGAGCTCTCCTCTGAGCACTGCAGGATTTACGACTTCAGTCGTGAGTGTGCTTGTGTTTCCTGGGTTTTGATGTGGTAATGGTTCTTTATATGTATCACCTGGCCACCTGTAACAGAGCTGCTCAAGTGCTCCACCCCTGAGTTGGAGCAGGTGGTGTGTGTGTCTGCTTTTCTGAGATGAGCCAAGCTAAAGGTTTCCAGCAGAGCTATGGTTAAAGAATTCCTCTAATTAGGTAAACTATATATATATAAACTTGTGTCCGTATGACGGCCAGTGGTTACATGCAGCACAAACCATAAAATGGATTCAAATAGATTTTGAGCCCTTTTCTACACCCGACAAAACTATTCCTTTAATATTAAACTAAACATTTATACACTTTGAACTCTATTGACCTAACGCTCATCAGAATATTTCAGTTGCTATGTTTCATGGCCATGTTTTTTAAAGTGCAAGCTTGACTTGTAAACATGATTGATTACATATGTATTTATGTAAAACTTCTAAAGAACATAATGATGCACCAGCAATACAAGGCACATCTTCATACCCTTGATCTCTCCATGACATCAAGCTGGATAAGATTTTGGATTTAGACTACAGAGAAAAGTATAATTACAGTAAGACTTTATTTACAAAAGCTAAACTCCTAATACGCATGTCTGTGTGGTAATATAAGCCAGGTGAGCTTTGGTAGGATACTGACGCAGCTTCTTGTCTTGCTAGCGTGGCACTGATAGCATGGAATTATCTTTTGCATTGTGTTTGAAGTAGATATAAAGTAAACTTTTGGGGGCGGGGGCGGGGGGGGGGGGGGGGTGGTCCATTTTACAAAAATGGTGGAAAGTGCTGTCAATTAGTTTTGTTGGTGCCAAAATAATTGTAATTAACATAACAGCCACATAACTTGTATATATTCTTACTTTAATGCTCAATATTGAATTGTAGGTTTTTTTTTTTTTTTTTTTTAAGGCCAAGTTCATGCAACAGGGCCAGAAGTGGGACCATATACTTTTCATCTAAATATGAAATAAAGCTGATTCAAAATATCATCGTTATCTTATAAAATGAATTAAAAACTAAAATCAAATACTAATTGATCAAAATTAATCATGTGAAATTGTCATTGGTCATTGGTGTTACCAAGAAGAGAAGTAACACTAGTTATTTAATGTATTTAAAAAAAATGCCTTAAGCTCTACTTTTTGTGGATTCTGAAAGTTTAAAAGTAAGAATTATTGCTGTTGAAGAAGTTAATATTCCTTTTCTGTAGAATGACCCTTTGCTTGTTTCATAAGCATTTTTAGAATTTTAATATTACATTAAAGACACAGAAAGGTTACCCCAAAAACACTGATATAATAAATAATAAAATGTATTTCTATTTCTTATTAACATAAATATATTCATATTCATAGACATTTGATTCTGGCTTTTCTTTAGTTAAATGCTGAATGTGTTTTTTGGAAAATCAGCTAAATCTGGCCAAAAACCAAGTTACAACATAAACATCAATTACTGCAGTAATGAATATATTTCAGCTTCTAACTATTATTTTAAGCCCAACAGATGTAGAAAGTAACTTTTAGACAGCCATGTCAGAAGGTCTATCCCATGGTTGTGCAAAAGATGTCACTGTGTTTGGCCGGCATCAAGCAAAGATAGCAGCTAAGGAGATTGCTTACAGTTATGTGTGGTAAAAGGTTGAATCCTGGTTAATGCTGCAGCCAAGTGCAACCAGAAGTGCAGACAGCAAATTGCCAGTGCACTCTTGGTGGTGGAGGTGGCAGGCCAATGTGCACTCTTGCATCAAACATTGAGCTTGTGCAAGCAAAAGTCTACCATAGCACTTTCCTCTGAGTTTATTATACCGTCCCCAACATTGCATGAGCATGGGCTCAGAGCAGATGATATTCTTTGACCTCCTTGGTTGGTAGCTGTGGCTGATGTGTGAGTGCCATAATATTGATGCATGGGAATTGGACACGATTAAAACAGAGAGAAAACAAACGAAAAAAGCAAAGAAGGAAAGTGACTGTGATCAGGGATGACTTAAACACTTGGTGAAGTTGCATCATAAAAGAAGCAATCAAGTTTGTTAGAGTGTAATGATTGGACTTTGCTTATTAAAGGTTCATTTTAACCGGTGCTAATCACTAGTATATAATCAGTCTTTCAATATAACTCTTGGACCATGCTACTCTTTTTCATCTCAGAGTTGTCTGCATTCAACTCAGTGTTGTATTGCAGTGTGTGCATGCTTCTATGTGTGTCAACTTGGTCTGATGTACATTTGGCATCATGCAAACGGCTCATACCCAGAAATTCAAAGTCAGGTACAGCCGGTCAACCTATTTAGTTCACCAAGCATCCACCTGCTCTTGTGTCTTCCCTATAAAGATTTACACCTTCTTTCTTTGCCACTGTCTATTTTTGCAGAACAGACGTGTGGTTTTGGAGTTATGCAATGGGATCTTGTGCAGATCTCCCAGCTCATACGTCCCTGTAGTTGGGAGGCAGAAAACCCGTTTTCATACCTGCTCTTCACTATGTAGTGAAGGACACAGGCACGTCGATATACTGTACCAATCAGCGAAAACATTAAAACCAGCTGACCTAACAGCTTTGAGCTCCCGAGGCATGAACTCCTGAAGTCCCCTGAAGGGGTGCTGTTGCTATGGTATATGGCACCAAGGTGGAACAGATTTGTCCAGTACATCTCACAAATGTTCGATCAAATTGGCATATTAAAAAGTTTGAGGCAGAGTCGACACCTTGAACTCTTTGCCGTGTTCCTCAATTCCTGAACCTTTTCTTTGCCTTGTGTCAGGGCGTATCATCCTTCTGAAAGAGTCTAATGCCATTAGGAGATGTTGTTTCCACTTGGTCAGTAACAATGTTTAGGTCATTTTTACCCAAAGCATCACACTACCTCTGCCAGCTTGCCTTCTTTTCAAAGTGCATCCTGGCGCCGTCTCTTCCCCTCGCGTACTTGCCCAGACATCTACATATTGTAAAGGGAAACGTGATTCATCAGATCAGGCATTCATCTTCTATTGTTGCATGATAATGCTGTGGCGATGGTGTGGTGGAGGGGAATAGTCATGCTCACTTACCCACTGTAGACACTTTTAGCTGCGGACAGGGATCAGCATGGGCAACTCTGTCTTGCGTGTTGATATTTAGCTCCATAAACAACAAGATGTGATGCACTGTGTGTCCTGACACCTTTTTATCACAGCCAGTATGTACTTTTTTCAGAAATTGGTGATGCAGGAGCTCTTCTGTGGGATTGGACCAGACAGACTAGTGTTTGATCAGTGAGGCTTGAGTGCCCATGACCCTTCCACAGGTTAACCAATTGTCCTTCACTGGACAACTTTTGTTAGGTACTAACCGCTGCGTCTTACAAAACACCCTGTAATATTGGAATTGTTCTGACCCAGCCATCTAACCATCACAATTGGACACATTGTTGCTCAGATTATTCACATTATTATTTATTGTTGATGTTTTCAACCCATTTTCTTAGAGAACTGACTATTACAATGCTATTCACTTCCTCTGGCAATAGTTTTAAGGTGATGGCTATACAGTACAGAGTGGCCCCAAAGTCTTCATCCTTATATTGTCTCCTTGTCTCCTATACTATATTTTATGTCAGTTCCAAGATGACTGAACTGACTCGCCTAACATCAGTTGGCTTCAGCTTTCAGAATCACCCCAGGAAAATCTCTCAGATGTAACTACATTAATTTTCAGAGGTACATTATGAAATGCTTAACATTCTTGTAATCAAGTGCCACAAAGTCTATAGCCATCAATTTGATATTTTATGTTTTCATTTATCCGTGCCATTCAGCAAAAAAAAAAAAAAAAAAAAAATCAAGAAGATGTGATATCTCTGTATCTCTGTCAAAAGCAATAAATAATGGTTAATACATTTTATCCAAAGCTGATTATATCCAAAGACGTGACACACTCAGCAGTAAATATATTTAAATGTACCCGATATCTGTATACCGTGGTATTGCCGTGTGTTGATATTATATAGTTTGGCTTCATCTGACTGTATGTTGATCATCTTTCTTCCTCCAGCTGTCACTTCTCTTGGGGCTTTTTTTTTTTTTACCTACCCTTTGCTGGCCATCCTGAAAATGTGGTGTGTTTTTAGAAAGGCTAAATTTGTAAGGACTCGAGGAGCTGTTTTACAATCGGGCCCACTTAAGAGAGGTGATAATTAGTCCACAGCAAATGAGTGCAGGGTGTTCGACTTCCTGTATGTGTGCCAGAGCAGTGAATGTTCTGCTTTTAGCCTTCACTGTTTGACTCTCTTTTCGCCAAGTGGCTTCATACTTTTAGACAGCTTCCTTGCGCTGGCTTCTGTAAGGCACGAAGGAATTTGGCAACACAGAGCAACCATGTTATGGTTGTAGAACGGAAGAGAATGTCCTTATTTACAGTATGCTGAAGCTAAAATAATTGATTTACAACAAACCAAATTAAGATGGAATCTCAGATACAATACCTTCTCAGGACTGCAACTGTTCATGAGGACTTAAATGCCTAATGTGCTTTCTATGGTCAAGGTTTTATTAGATAAAATCTTAACTAATGCAGTTGACGTGACCAAAGCTTTGGTATTCAGTTTTTTTTTTTTTTTTGTTTTTTTTTTCCTTTGGGCTTTTTCCCAAAAACATGGGTGGGTTGTGGGCTGTGGGTCGCCACAACCCACCCATTTCTCCAGGATTGGGACTGACACTAAGGATGTCTTGCATCTCAGTGACTGGGTGTCATATTTATGGTTAAGGGCCTTTCCCAGGGGCCAAAAAAGTGGCCCACTGATAAGCACCACTGAGTCTCAACCACCTGAGCCACCACTGCCCTATGTTGATATTTATATCTACAAAAGTTATGTTCAACCCAGGTCCTGGACGACCCACTGTCCTGCGCATTTTCGTGTTTTCACAGGGTGTCCTTCATGACCAGGGTTGAGAAAAACTAATCTGTAGCAAAGATACTGCTTCTCACGCTGAGCCTTACAGTGGCGCCTTCTCTAAAACACTAAATCGCTGGCATGTGGTTACTTTAAGAGGTAGTTTGAGCCTTTGCAGCCATGTCTCATGAAGTTGTCTATGCATGCATGAGCATGCATGCAGTTACAGGCCATAAGGAAGTTTGTCATTAGCTGAATACTGTAAATAAAATGTTTCAGAACATTTACAACTAACTAGGAAAGAATGAAAGAAAAAAAAAGAAAAACTGGGGCAAAATCAGTGTACGTGTACAGTGTGAAGGAGTGTAGGAGGCCATTATCTGTCTGCTGAAATATTTACTCAAGCAACATCTGCTTCCTGATGGGCCTCATGACCTGCCGTCAGGCGTCAATGTCAAAGGTCAAATGTCAGACAGTCCTAATTAGGGGTTACATGAAACAAGACCAATGCAACATTTGTCATCAACTTACTAAACGTAATAGTTTGGAATGGAAGCTCATGTAGTGCTTTGTTCAATGATAAAGGTGACAGTTTATGGTTTTATATTGATGATCAGTTTATCCTTTGAATGGTGAGATTATTTATTGTTTGCATATCCCACTTTGTTCGTAGGCTGGAGTGAGCCATTATCCTGTAGCACAGCAATCTGGCAGAGATGAGGCTTAGAGCCTTAACAGACTAAGCCTCCACCGAACCATTATTGTTTCTTTTTTGTTTTTTGTTTTTTTTTATTAAATGTTCGATGCTTTTAGTCATTTCTAATTCCAATCTTTAAGGGCCTTGCTCAAGGGCCCACGAGAGCAGCAGCTTGATGATGCTGTGGCTCGAACCCTTGACCTTCTGATCAGGAACTCGGATCCTAAACCACTGAGCCACCACTGTTATTATAACACACATAAATGACCAATTGGAAAATCAGCTTTAAACTAAATTGCATATTGTTTTTATTGCCAAGACCTCCAACTACTAGTTGAAGTGCAATATATAAATAAAGTTTTGTATTACGGCTATGCATTATTGCATGAAGTTTCAAGGTAGGCACAATATATAGACTCTGCCTTATCATGAAACGAAGATTTATAGGGATATATGCATGTGTGATTTTCCATGCATCACTATATTTACATGCACACACACACACACACACACACACACACACACACACACACACACACACACACACACACACACACACACACACTCTCTCTCTCTTCTGTCAGCTATTCTAAATTATCTTTGCTCTGTATTTGCTTTGTTAGCTGCAGATACCAGTTTCAGATTTCAAAGAGACTTCTCTTTTAAGAGTGTTGGATGAAAGAGGAAATGTCCACTTGAAGACATGTACACACACACACACACATGCACGCACAAACGCACACATGCATGCACGCAGAGCATTGATAGATATGCCCATAGTCATCTCCCAGGCTAGAGTTGTCATCTTTCTATTATTTTCTCAATCGCTTGAAAAAATTTATCAGACACGAAAAACTATTTGCTTTGATTTGTAATTGACAGACATCTGACATTCCAGGTGTAAGAAAACTGCACCTTATATAACTTTCCCAAACCTTTTTTGTTTTGTGTGTATGTGTTTTGCTGGTTGATTCTTGCTCTCTGTATTATACATTGCACTCATTCTAATATAACAATTGCATGTTTAAAGTTTGTTTGCCATGCGGTATTTGTTTTACATTTATGGACGGAGTCACTAGTGCCACCAATGATTGACATTTACAAGTGCAGTAGGGTGATGAGACGGAGCTGCAGTAAACCATTTGAACGGTGCTCGGAGCACACTGCAGTCATTCTTGTCGCTGCAGTCTTGTCTCTGCCAAGTTAAATCGGCTTTACTGATTGCCTGAGGTTGGGCTTGCGGTACAGGCACAGGTTTTTTAGTTTGCTTTGAGTGGCTTAGGCATTCCAGTAAAACCCTGCAGCCTGCAGATCTGCAAGAGGGTTTGTTTATGGAGTAATGACTCCCACAGGGCAGGTTTTTATGACTTACCATATGAGTACTCAGTGGCCTCTATTTAGATTCTATATTCTTCTCTAAGTGGCCCTGGTTGTTAGTGTCACCTGTTCCCACACCATGGGTGATACGGTGGTGCAGTACAGAGTGTTGGTGCTTTGCATCTCTGGAGTATAAGGTTTGATCTCTTCTCTGATTAAAGTCAGTGTGAAGTAACTGGTTTTCTTCTAACTCACAACAGTTCCTGGTAATGTGACAAAACCTCTAGTTTTCATTCTGTTCATGGTATCGGAAATAAATAACCACACACAGTATGCTTTTTACATATTACTTTGTATCTCTTGAGAGCATTCATAAATTCCAAACGTCTACTAAGGACTCATCTGCACTGACCCTCAGAGTTCTGTGCAGCTTCGCAGAGCAAGCTGTGATCAAATGAGAACTGAAAGACAGACGACGTCTTCTGTCCATATCTGTACATCATGGTCACATTCCACATGCCAGCACTGGCAGCTCGAGGCCAGAAATCACCAACATTGCATCCATTCCTTCACTCAAGAAGGAGAAAAAGTGAAACTGCTCTGAATAACGTCGAGGAAGTCAAGTGCAAAGACTAATTTAGTCAACTTCATGGGAATAATGGGTTATTATGGATGTAATTTCTTATTAAACTGAATAATGTCTAAAAAGAAATCTGTGCATAAAAATTTTGGGGGAACAGTTCAGTGTTTTAGCAGGTCCTCCAGCATTCGTCATACTGTATCACTTGCACTGCGACATTTTGGTGCAGTTATTTACAGAGCGATGGAATCTCTGTTAGGGGGAAAAATACACTGGAACCTCGGATTGCGAGTAACTCGTTTTACGAGTGTTCCACAAGACGAGCAAAGATTTGTAATAAATTTTTGACTTGAAAAACGAGCATGTCGTGGTTTACGAGTGCCGAGTTTTTTGACACCGACTCACACACACTGACACACACATACACACTCTCTCGCCTTTACACCCACCCTCCCCGGCTTCACGCAGACACACACACTCTGCTCCACACAGAAACTCTGCTCTGTCGCGATTCTTTTCAAAGGTAAGGTGCTGGTTCATTTGTTTTGTTTTGTTTTTACTTTAAAGCACTGATTCCATTAGTGTGCGCTCACGTGAGTGTCTTTAGAAAGATTTCTTTTTTTCCCGTTAAGACAGTGTTTCCGTTGTGTGTGTGTTTGTTGTGAAACTTAAAAAGCGAGGTGGGGGGAGGGAGGAGGAGTTTTACTGTGTAAGACGAGGCGAGGGAAGGGGCTAATTCTACACACACACACACACACACACACACAAATACATGGCGCCTGCGCGCACAAACGGAAACACTTATCTGTTGAGATTTATTTGAACTTTTTTAAAGGTAAAGTGCAGGTTAATTTGTTTTATTTTTACTTTATATATTGTATTAATTATTTTTCTGTATTTATTTTTTTGGCTGTGGAACAAATGATTTGAGTTTTCATCATTTCTTATGGGAAGGTTTGTATTTGGTTTACGAGTGTTTTGGAATACAAGCCCACTTCCGGAACGAATTATGCTCGTAATCCAAGGTTCCACTGTACGTATTAATTTACTTAGACATTTGATAGCTTTGTCCAGTGCACATTCCACCAGATTGCAGTAATACACTTATTTTTCCCCAACATCAATCACTTCAAGCATACAGTAGTGCCGTGATGAGATTCTTAGCCATAGTAAAATATGTGAGGGAGTTTTAGGAGTCTTTTTCTCTATACGTAACTGTGTGAAATTTTGCCGTGAACGACACTCCTATTTAATGATTATACTTTAAGGTAAAGTGCAGAGATTGACGAAATCTTTTCTAAGTATTCAGCAGGTGATTTCTTTTCCCTGAAATGTGCACAGTGATTGTTTGAAGAAACCATTACATATTTGACTGTGTAATATCAGTAAGTCATGGGACCCAAATTGAGGAATCAACCTGCTACATTTCAGAATTATTCCTTCTTTGCTTCCTTCTCATGCCTTTGCACTTACCTACCTGAACTAGACTGTTTTAGAACATAAAGCCAACAAAAAGAACAAAAGAGATTTAATTAGTCACTTTATTAAAAGTTTCCAGTTCCAGACCAAACGCAATAAATCCAGTCAACGAAACCTAATGCCTACGGTCAGTACAGAGTACAGAGTTGGAGCAGGTTATTTGAATGTGCCTCTTGGATTAGCCCCCAGGTTTCTCCCACCTTAATAAATCCCCTGAGGAATGCCAGGTTTTTCAGCTGCTGCTCAGTTTCCTGGGTCAAAGCTGGTCTGATCCTTATCTCTGCATTAAGCTCAGTATTCTGTAGTTGTAATTTCAACCAAGAGTAAGTCAGCAGCATCTGTGTAATGAATGTATATTTGAAGACATATATACTGATATTATAATATAATATAATATAATATAATATAATATAATATAATATAATATAATATATTATATAGTGGAACCTCGGATTGCGAGTAACTCGGTTTACGAGTGTTCCACAAGACGAGCAAAGATTTGTAATAAATTTTAAGAGTGCAGAGTTTTTTGACACCGACACACACACACACACACACACACACTCTCTCGCCTTTACAACCCTCCTCCCCGGCTTCACACAGACACACACACTGCTCTACACAGAAACTCTGCTCTGTCGCGATTCTTTTCAAAAGTAAGATTCTGGTTCTTTTTTTTTTTTTTTTTTTTAACTTTACAGCAGTGATTCCGTTAGTCTGCGCTCATGCGAGTGTCATTAGAGAGATTTCTTTTTTTCTCGTTAAAACAGTGTTTCCATTGTGTGTGTGTTTGTTGTGAAACTTAAAAAGCGAGGTGGGGGGAGGGGCTAATTCCACACACACACACACACACACACACACAAATACACGGCGCCTGCGCGCACAAACAGAAACACTTATCTGTTGCAATTTATTTTAACTTTTTTTTAAAGATAAAGTGCAGTTAATTTGTTTTATTTTTACTTTATATATTGTATTAATTATTTTTCTGTATTTATTTTTTTGGGCTGTGGAATGTATTATTTGAGTTTTCATTATTTCTTATGGGAAGATTTGATTTGGTTTACGAGTGTTTTGGAATATGAGCCCACTTCCGGAACGAATTATGCTCGTAATCCAAGGTTCCACTGTATAAACATTTTTAAAACATATTTGATAGCAGATTCTCTTAGAAAGTATGATGATAAAAAATACATAGCGTTTGTAATTTGCTCTAGATAAAGACATTTTCTAAATGCTGTAAATTTAAATATAAATGTATCTTAACTAGTAGGTAACTTATTCATAGCATATGCGATTTTTGTCAACAACTAACAACATCAACTATTTTTTTCCACAGCCAGAACAAGAAACAGACAAGAAACAGAACTTACAGAAATAGAAGAAAAGGAAGATTTTTTAATTAATTTTTTTTTTTTAGAAAAATGAAATGTATACACTATTTGACCCAAAGTATATAACCACCTGACCATCACATTTGTAACTGGCTCTTCCCCAGACTTATCTGCAGCATACTAATCTATAGGATATCTTTGTATATTGTATCCTTATTATTTTTTTTTTAATTAGAACTAAGATGCCCAAACATCTTCCTGCAAGAAAATTCACCTGTGCACAAAGCAATCACTTTTTGTTGAGGTTGGAGTAGAAAAATATGAATGGGCTGCACAAAACCTTGACCTCAGCCATATTAAGCACTTTTGTACTAAATTGGAATGTCAAATGTGCTCCTCATCCAACATCATTGCCTGTCCTCATGCAATCCTGTGCCTAAATTAGCACAATTCACCAATACTCCAGTATTCCACATAGAGTCTTATACTCTATGGATCTATAGTACATACTTTTGGACCTATAGTGTAATTGTGTTTGCATGTCCTTGTACAGTATGTTACTTCCATTACAAATGAATCAAAGATTTATTTTAAATTGATGAACATTTTTTAATGTAATTTTTTTATTTATATTTGAGTAAGGAGTTTTATGATTTTCATACAGTGGTGTTTGCTGTATATAAGGAATGCACATAAATGTTGGTGAAGATTTTCTGTCTTCCAGGAGAAGTTTTCTGGAAGTTGAGTCATGTCAAATGAACTCCTTCTTGTTGGTTTGAAACATTTCGTTACTCACCCAAGTAGTTTCATCAGTCTGAGATTGGTTGATCAGGGATATTTTACTTCTTCACATCCACCAGGAATGACAAATCTAACAATTCTCTTTCAGGAGTAAGTGTGTCCATTACAGTACATCTTAACAACTTAACCTCTCGTCCTCACTTTGTCTGTTTTCCATCAGTGATGTTTTCATTTGAGAAACATCACATGGATGATATATTTGGGGTCTCTAACCAGCCTTTTCCCAGATTGAAGAAATCATTGTACGTGGATGATTAACGAAACATTTCAGACTAATATGAAGTCCAGTTGACATGATTCAACACTGTGCACATAAATTTTATAATATGGAAATATCCTGTATCTAATCCATACACAAACTAATGAAGTATTTATAAATGTAGCTAGTATAGAAGCTATTGCTTCACACCTCTACTACATAACAAAATTAATAAATTAATTCAATTCAATTCAATTTTATTTGTATAGCGCTTTTTAACAATTGTCATTGTCGCAAAGCAGCTTTACACAATCAAAAGAATTATTTAAGTTTGTATGGAATGTGAATGTGTATGAATCAAAATGGTCAGATAGTTAATAAATTAATGAATTCATAGTTTCCAATAATTAGTACTGGCTGGAACAGTCCCAGTATTATTATTATTGCTCCAAAAAACATTGCCGTTTAATGCGACCCAAACCAGTGGAGCTGCCCAACTTTTAAAGGGACACTTTTCACCCCATAATCTAAGTAAAAAAGAAATAAATAAAATAAAAAGTCAAGCACTTTCCTAGTAAAATTAATTAGGAAAAACCTTTGACTTTTGCCAAATTGGCACCTACTGTCCCCTCCTCCTCTACCACGCCAGTAGATGACAAAAGCACCTTATCAAAGAAGTCCATGAGTGTAGGCAAACTGCAATAGCAGCAACAGAATGTAAACAACTTTTATTATTATTATTATTATTATTATTATTATTATTATTATTATTATTATCAATTTCATGCTTCATTTTTTTTAATCCACTGAATGCATTTAGTTTTTAGCCACATTTTGCTGTCATTTTTGTGCCAAAAACTGTAAGCTTCTAAATGAACATGTACAAATTTGCAAATTCAATATTTTGTTATAGAACATCTTGTGTGTATGAGGGGGAAAAAAATGTCAAAAGGAGTGATTTATTTTTTTTAATTATTTAAATAGGATTTATCGTGTTTTGCAGTCAAACTGTTTGATGATTTACAGGAACAACGGTCTGGGCTGCTGTTATCTTAGCTTACGTCTAATCTGAAAATTCAACAGCATTGCGGTTTTATAATAAATCATTTGCAGATCCAACCCTTCCTTCTCAGAGAAATCTACTTTAATCTCATTTACATTTTATATATTACAGTTATGTCTTCTTTTTTTTATTTTACTTTCTATTCATTTTCATTAGTGCATTACCATAGCATTGTCTTTCTGTTATCTATTTTACTTTATAATGTTTTAGATGTATATGTGTATAACTTTAAATGCGGTAACTGCTGTATATAACCCTAAACGCTATAGGTATTTGTAATTAAATATGCATTGCACTTACTGTATAGATAATACCACTGTTAAGTCCATTGGTTTAAACTAAGAGGCCCCTCAGCACCTACAGTATATTTGTGACATATCAAACTCACTGACCCTGGATCAGGCCAATATATCCAGTATCTTGTGGTGAGCAGGTTAAACTTGATCACAAGAATGATATTTAGACATGTGATATTTGTCACCTCACTTCTTTTTCTTTCAGGAAGTGTCAGCTCCAAATTTTTATTAGAAATTGTTGCAAAACAGATATCGGTTCTGTATGACGACTGCTTCTCGGAGACAGATTGCTGTGAGGCAAACAGCCATAAAACTGCTCCCATGCTGATAGGACGTTTAGATAGTAAACTTTATGAGGTGTCTCCGCTTGGAGGAAACTTGTATTCGGCTTTGTAGCTAATTATTCTAGAGGACTCAATCCTGGAGTCAGACTGAGTGATAAGATGTTCTCAGGGCCAAATTACAGACTTGAAATAAAAGAAATGTGCTATAAAATTGGATGAATGTATTAAACAGTGGCGACTGGTGCAAAAACAAATTTGGGGGGGGGCACAAACAAAATTTAAATTAAACTTTTAATAATCACCTGTAATCAGGTGATTAAGCATCATTACTGCTAGTATGAAATAAATCGTGCAATAATTGTACTTTAAATCAGTGAAGTTTAAAGTGGGTTTATTATCAGTTATGTCATGAAAAACACACAGATGCACAAAAACAAACAAAAGCTGCATAAACACAGGCCAGTGGCTCTATTCGAAAAGAAATGTTGCTCTCCTTTCTTCGTTGAGAACGGTCCAATCACACGAGGCCAAATATTTAAAAACAATGTTGATTCGCTAAGAACAAAAGTGGGAGGGTTCGGGCCGCACAGTGCTGCGCCCCAAGGATGATTTGAAGAAATCCAATTAGAGCTCAGCCTCAAGTCACATGCTTTTCAAAAACACATGCGTACACAAACACAAACGAACGTAATACGGTTTAGAGTTTTTTAAACTGTAAATAAATTCTATTAAGAAATACAGCAGAATATTGTGACTAAATTACTTTATTTAATTATTAAAATAAATAATTATTATGTTAAAGGAGCATTCTTCTCTGTCTAATTTTAAGGGGGGGGCGGCGCCCCTGCGCCCCGTATTGACCGGCCACCACTGGTATTAAAGATATGTTTTCTCTAACAAAATCTTGTATTCGTTATATTAATTAGTATTCATTTAAGTTTTCATCAACCCATGTTGTCATTTTAGTGGACAAAATGACCTCATGTCAGGAGACAAGCATAATAGTGGGACCCAAATGCCCTTAGCACAGACAAATTGAATTAAAATATAAAATAAAATTCATGACACTGCCAGATCTTTGTCCTTACTCGCTCACTCGCTCACTCACTCACTCTCTATATCACTTATCCTATACAGCGTCGTGGTAGGCCTTAAGCCTATCCCAGGGGACGTTGTGCACAAGGCAGGGTACACCCTGGACAAAGTGCCAAACCACCATGGGGCACTTATACACTGTGAGTAATTTGGAAATGCCAGTCTTTGCACTGTGGGAGAAAACCGGAGTAGCCAGAGGAATCTCACCAAGCATGTGGAGAACATGCAAACTCCACACACACACACACACACACACACACACACACACACACACACAGACCTGAGGTGGGAATCCACCCCTGACCCTGGAGGTGCGAGGCCACAGTGCTAACCAATACATCACTGTGTCACTGTGTTACTTTGCCATTAGCGGTCCTTACATGCAATAAAACTGCATATCATAACTAAAAACCGAATAAATATATTATTAAAAACAACAGTATACAGTGCCTTACAAAAGTTACAAAACTTTTACACATTTTGTCTCGTTACAACCTCAAATACTGAACCACACATACAGTAATTGTGAAGTGGAAGGAAAAGATACATGGGTTGCCAAATATTTTACAAATAAAAATGAGAAGTTAAAAGAGTGGCATGTATTTGTATTCTTTAAATAAATGTTTATTTCACCTAAAGTAAATGCATCTGGACTCTTTTTTTGCTTACATTTAAGAAGGTGTATTCAGGTACTAAATATAAAATAAAAAAAAATTTACACTGGTTAGCTCAAACATAATGGCACCCTCTTTTTTGGTAGGTACTAAAGACTTCCATTAAAAGATTCCATTAAGCAGTAGTTATGATATTCAGCAGAATTAACATCTGATCCATTCTCTTTCTCTCTCTCTCTCTCTCATTTTCATTGTGTCTCTTTAAAAATTTTGAGACATCCTCGCCGTGCAGCACCTAACATAAACTCCAGGTGCAAGCATACGCTCAAGTGCTAAAAGACAGGAATTAGCTGCCATTGCAAAAAAAAAAAAAAGGTAAAAAAAAAAAAAAAACCTTTTAGTACACCTGAAAACAGTGCACATTTTAATGTGGAGATATATACTTTTTAAATTAGAAAATACAAAAATTCATCAGATAACATGAAAAAGATGCCAACTTGTGTTACGGTGTGTCGTTATGGGAAAATAATCAATGTGGACTTTCTTGTAACACCCTGAGGTTGAATATCTTCACTATAACAGTACCGTACATCAGAACCAGGAATTATATTATTTAAACATCATGTAGCACTTTTTATGTCTTTATATTTATCTTTAATTTTTCACATCATCACATACAGTATGCAGTAGACTACTGTATGTAAGGAGTGATTACCTCACACACCTTTCATTTATTTCTCTATTGAAGAACTAATGGAGACATTCGCAATGCAAAAACCTTTTTCATAAATGTTATAAATAATCTCTCTACATAAAACTTCCCTCACCACATTAAAGATGATATACTGTAGATTTCAGGTTAAAGTATCACTGCATTTTCTATTTATACCGTGGCGAATGGTTCGGATGCTGCAATGTGCGAAAGCAAAAAGAACCATTTGATCAGGTTTACTTTATGTGGCACATGCAACGTATTGTACAAAGACGTGCGAATTAGTGATTGCTAGAGAATGAGAAAAATGTCCAAAGATCATATTAAGTAGATATGTGATAGAATTGCAGTCAAAATTAGGCGAAAAAAAAACTGCTTAAACATGATAAAAGCTTAATCATCACCTTGTGCCCAATCAGAATCAAGAATTAAACGCTGATTGGGAATAAAACAAAGCAATGCTAGCTCTATACAGTAGCTGAATAAAATTCTACCGAGTCGATATATCAGAGATCTGGATCCTAAGCGTCTACTTGTTAAATCTGGTGACGATCTGGTAACACTCAAGCCGCGTGATCCAACATGCAGAAGACTGGAGTGTTTCTGAACGAGCATGGACTATTAACTCTGGATAAGTAGTGAGGAAGGAGGGGTGGAGGTAGCAAAGGAATGCAGAGAAGCCCACAACACTGCGAGATCGGTGCCAGCCGCCTGGCACATGCAAAATTTTTCCTAGCTCTCCAACCTCCTGATCCAAATGGGTAAAGTATCCCAGGATTCTCTATTTATACAGTGTGTATATTTACAGTGGCGAATGGTTCGGATGCTGCAATGTGCGAAAGCAAAAAGAAAGTGTTACCCTCCTTAATGGGGGAGAGTTATTCTGAGCAAGAGGTGCAGGCTGAGGTGTTAGTGACGCTGCTAGGGCTTTCAGGGTGAGGGGCAGTAAAGCCTTGCCCTGGACTGACATTCAGAGCAGGGTTCATGCCCGGCTGTAACCATTCTACAACTATTTATACAAAAATAGTTCTCGGTAATCAGAGTCAGATATTGCATGTGCTATGGCAACAAAATGTTCAGGCCTTTGGCAGACCATTAGCTGGGAAGATACCATGACCAACATGACGCTGGAGGTACCAAAAATTCTGGTGCCACGCGAATAATATTCTAAACAAGGTTGGTCAAGGTAACTCAACCCTAATATGATGTCCGTTACCTAGCGATTTTGTGTCTCATGGCCCCAGGATTTATAATGTACAGGGTGGGTGAAAATTAACTAAGCACCACCCCATGGTGCACCGCTCTTACTTGTGCGTGTGTGGTTTGGCCAGCATTTTCAAGGACACAAACCTCATG
The DNA here is from genome assembly GCA_030347435.1 of Clarias fuscus. Classification (NCBI taxonomy): domain Eukaryota; kingdom Metazoa; phylum Chordata; class Actinopteri; order Siluriformes; family Clariidae; genus Clarias; species Clarias fuscus. The sequence continues at coordinate 3,129,977 of CM059211.1, read as the reverse complement.
AATGGCCTCCATGAAGTCTTACACACAGGAGGAGACTTGCAGGCACGGAATCGGGAGGTTCTCAGCAATATCCCCAATGACTTCCTTCAGAAGACTCTGCATTCCATCCCCAGCCGTTTGAGGAAACTGGTTGAAACCACCAGTGCCTATGTTGAAATTGAAATATTTCATTTTCATTTTTTTTTAAGTAATAAAGTTCATGTGCAATTTGTTTCAAAACATTTGGATTATAAATATGGACTGTATTACCATTATTGTACTATTATATTATATATTAATATTATACTGTATTTTAATGCTTAGTTATTTTTCATCCACCCTGTAAAAAAAAAAAAAAAAAAAAAAAAACAGTTGTAGCAATTATTTTAAGATATCTCATACATATTTTCCCCAACGGCATAAGACGACAAACATGAGTTGAAGAAACAAACCTCTTCAGGATATGATGTTATGCAAACATTATCCAAATTTACCTTTAAATACAGTTTTATATTTGGACCCAGAACTAAGTACTGTATGCCTCTATCTGAACACCATTAAATATTTATTATTTTTTTATGCTCTTGGAAGTGACAAGTGTTGAATGGCAGACTTTTACCTTTCACCAAGCTTGACATGCACGTGCGTTTGACGATAGAAGACAATATAACAATCCACCATGACTGCAATGACAAAATGATGTGCATATTAGCATATTTGTGCAATAACTGCAGGGGAAAGGGGTTCATCATTCAAGGTAGCAGTTGTGGACAGTGACACGTATAAACAACCTATCTCTGCAGGTGGAGGCACTTGAGTCATACGTCAACACAGCAATATGGAGTTTATACTGTATTTATATATATATATATATATATATATATATATATATATATATATATATATATATATATATATATATATGCAGTGCCATGTATTTTTTTTAATACATTTCTTTTCCCAACATAGTAGAAATAAATAAATATTTTCATGAAGGCACCCAGTGGTGTTGCTGTTTTTTTTCCCCCTTTTTCTCAACAAATATAGAGCAAATATAAGATGTTTTTTTTAAATATATAAAACATTTAAAATATTTAATTGCCAATATTTCTGCATTGTAATGTTTTATAATTGTAATGTCCTCCCAAATTATAAAAAAAAAAATTCTATGTTTATGTTTTGTAAACAATGTCAAAGTCAAGTCACACAAGCAACTTTTTTTTTTGTTTTATGTTCTATATTCAAAGCAACAGTAAAGGCAAAGAACCTCTTCATCTTCACAGAGTTATACTCACTCACTCACTCACTCACTCACTCACCCATCATCTATACCACTTTATCCTGTATTCAGGGTCACGGGAGGCCTGGAGCCTATCCCAGGAGACAAGGTGCCAATCCAGCGCAGGGCACACAATCATACACTCACTCACACGGGCACTTTTGGGAACGCTTCACAGAATTATAGCTATTTTTAATTCATATTTATTACTGATAATAATAAAACTACATTGTAAACTAGTCAGTAAATTGATACTATGTAGGATTGACTAGTTATTATTATTATTGTTATTATTACTTGTTATTTGTTCTTATTTGTTTGTTTGTTTGTTTTTAATTAATTTATTCATTCATTCATTCATTCTTCTTTTGCAGGCTAGGAGATGTTCAGTAGGCCTTTGTGCCCACATTAGGAGCTTGACCGGTCATAAGTAAAGAGTACTCCAAAAGGTTATTTTAGCAAAGTAGCAAAATAGACGCACTGAACTCTAAAAGCATTCTGGTTATTCTGACTATGCTAACAGGGGGGCTTTCACAAGCGTTACTAAGAACAGAATGGAGAAGTCCCAACCATGCACTAGAATAAATGGAGTACCCTTTATTTCTGCCCCCTTCATCAAAGGCATCATATGATAATGCTTCATGCTCCACATTGTTCAGTTCTTTGTGTGTGTGCGTATTTTTTTTTCTTTCTTCCAGTAATTATCTTATGCATAATGTATAGTCATGGTCTTTATAGCATCAAGGGTCCACAATGTGTGCCATATTTAAAAAGCGTCCCTATCCACGTTTTCATTAAGCAACAAAAGAATGAAACAGAAAATCAGCAAAACAACTGAATGATTAAGACGTGGAACGGAAATGATGAAAAGCCGTTTTGGCAAATTGCATTTTATATATTTTGAATAAATAATTCATATTTTCATAATTTAAGATTTTATTCCAAAATTCCAGATCTGTCAATCAAGGTTTGAATTATGTCAGATTTGACTATTTATATACTTAATATGTAATTTTGAATAGCTCATATTTTTTTTTCTAGTGGAAATAAAATTGACAAAAATATAAGAATACCTTGATAAAAAAAAAACAATGACCAAAATAAAAAAAAATATATATATATACACAGTATTTATATACTCGATATGTTTCAATCATATACATTTGTGAGTCTGGTCTCGTTTGCCTTGTCCGTTTGAAACACTGCTCCATAAATGGAAAGAGTGTATTTTTATCTTGAAGTGGCCATCAGGTTTCCGTAGACAGTGTGACCGTGTGTAATCTCAAATATCTAGCCCAAATTTCATCATGCTTAGCTCACACAGGGTCACATTGTACTGAAATGATGAATGGAGCACTGAACTCTAAAAGCAAAATTTTTTTTTTTTTTTTGCATGCTACAGTACGTCTCCAAATAATTTGCATATTTTCGGAGTTGATGGACAAACCGTTGTCCTTTGCTCTGGATGCTGTGGAGTTGTGTTGGTGCTCTAGATCATGTGTCGTGTTATGGGATAAAGTTTTTTCTGTCCTGACAGCAATACAGGATTTCCATTTTTAGGCACTGCACATATTTAAATCGCATCCCCAGTGACAGCAACCGCAAAGGATATATTTGGACTTTCTAGGAATAAAATTATATGAGAGGTATTTGGTTAAAGAGGCTAGCAGGTTTGTTCGTGTTACTCTGATTCCTGAACCTCATCAGACATGCTCTGGTGCCACGTGACTGATAAATAATGTGGTACATGATTCAAAATATCTTTCCGTAATGCATGCTTAACATGACTTTATTATAGCGATCATACAGAAAATGAAATTAGTAGTAATTGTTACTACATCCCAAAAAGAGATGTATGCTCACCTATAATACGTCTATACTGTATACTGTATATACACACACCGTACGTGCACCTCCAGGGTCCGGGTACGATTCCCACCTCAGGGTCCATGTCCATGGAGTTCGCGTGTTCTTCCCGTGCTTGGTGGGTTCTCATGCAAATTAGTCTAATCGGCATTCACAAATTGCCCGTAGAATGTGTATGCGCATTAAATGTTGACCGGAGGTCCTACCATGGTCATAAAATGGAAATACATTCAATGGTCACCGTTGGCCTCCACGGTCCCTACCTGGGCTACACAGGTTTCTAGATGGATGGATGGATGGATGGATGGATGGATGGATGGATGGATGGATGGTGATAATAATACCCATTGTTCCAAAATCTACAATAGTTGTGCCATCAGACACTGTTTAGTGTATATGAGAGAGTTGCAAGACCGATATGAAGTCTGCCTAGCTTTCTTAGTTCCCCGGAGAGAACATTCACAATGACGTACACTTTAAGTTCAAGCTTCTTATTAATATCAGAAAATTAAGAGAAAAGAGTACCTTTCAGCAGGACATACTGTACATACTAATGATCCATCATCCACAGCTAATGAAAATACAGTAAATGGTAAATGGACCAAACACTAGCATGGTGTGTCCTAGCATACTGGTTTCCAATCAAAGAAGAAACTATTATTGTTTTGTGATAAGGTCCTGTTTAGAGGGGAGAGAAGCAATCTACACTTTATATAAATCTTACACAGCAAACGCTATACAGTGGTTATAGTTGGAAACATGTGAACTCAACACTTGAGATTTTACTGTGTACCTTAGGCCATTTATAGAGTTTTAGAAGCACTTTACTTACACAGTTGTTGAAAGACACTGGTCAGGTAAACCTGGCAATAGTCTAAATATTCACATATTTTATACTACATAATCATGCACAGCAGCATGGTTAGCACTCTGTGCCCACCTCGTACCTCCAGGATCAAAGGGTTGTGACTTGCATTACCAAATTGCCTGTAGTGTGTGTGTGTGTGTGTGTGTGTGTGTGTGTGTGTGTGTGTGTGCCCTGTGACCATGTGTTAAGGGGTGCAGTGAATGAGTGAGTGGATAAGAATTATATACACACAACTGATTGAATGATTCATGTAATAAATTAAAATACTACATTTATTACTAAGATTTAAGTAGATGAAAATTAAGGTAACACCGATGTGGAGTGGCGCAATTATTAAGCACAAATGATATGTAATGGCAATAAGTACTTAGCAACTAGCAGAATATGGTTTGCTAATCAACATTCAGGTTGCAGGATGCTTTTAGTCTCTCTTGACATTAATAAGAAAAAATGCAACTGGAATTGTTAAAGATAAATCACAAAGCAAAAATGCATTATGACTTCTCTATGTAAAACTACTTCAACTTAATAGATACGTTAAAGACGAGATTTTTGTAAATGTTAAAAAAAAACATCTACTTGCTAAATATATATATATATATATATATATATATATATATATATATATATATATATTTATTTATTTATTTTTGTAAAATATATCAAAAGTTTCACATGTATTCTCTTTTGTATACAATAATAAATTGCTATTAAAAAAAAAACAGAATGAATGCATCAATATGAACCTTGAAGCTGGAGCTATTGTCAATTACATATAACTAGATTTGTGCATTCAATAGTGCTGAGGTGCAAACTACAAATGTGTTATTTAACATAATGTAACAGAATGTTGTGCTATGATTACAATTTACATAGCTTTTCCCCCCCTCATTACATTATGAATAATAATAATAAATAAATAAAAACACCATAACACGAATGAAATACTTTTCGATGTGCATCAAATAATCATTTTATTTGTTGCTGCTTTAAAGTTTATGAAAGTCCTTTAAATCCCTTTAGTCTCTTGAGAAGGGCAGTCTGTGGGTGTGGTGAATGCCATACTGAGGGGGGGCTGTTGAAGTCGCTGCCTTAACTTAGTCATGGGAGAGGTTGTTCTGAGGGTGGAGTCTTGTGCTGTCACTGTGTTTCTGCTTAAGTATTACCTGCATTGCTTCAGCAGGAGGAGTTCACTTGTGCTGTGTGAATGAATAAGTAAATGCAGAGGGAGAGTGAGCCAGAGAGAAGAGGGACCCCAGTGGGAACGCACAGTCCAAGTTTGACGTGATTCAACAGAGGACGTTTTCTTGGAGCTTGAAACAGGTCTATTTTGGCCAGTGACTTTCAAGATTGCAGTGCAACTAGCTTTAAACATGGCTGGTTGTCTGCAAAGAACAAGACTTCGTGGAGCCCAGACACTCCTACAGTGCCTGCTTGTATTATTTTCATTAGGTCTTTACGTCTGCACAGTGCAAGCAGAGCCTTTTGATTCAGCTTTACATTACAGGCACAGATCTGGACCGAATGCTGAAACCATTTTGGTGGCCAACAACGGGATTAGAGTTCCTTTTGGACGGTCTGTTTATTTGGATCCTATCAATGACCTAGTCACTGAAGTGAAACCAGGAGATCGTTGCCACATCACAGTACTAGACAATGACCCACTGGCACAGAGACCTGGAATGCTGTCTCCCAAGAAATTCCCATGTCAATTTGGAGCTAAGGAAGTGAAATACACTCATTTTGGTTCAAGGAGTCCAAGCAAGGATCAGGTGAAGCTACAGCTAAGGTATGACTCCCAAACTGACACTGTTGTCATCCCGTTCATGCTAGAAGTAGAGGTTGTCTTCCAGCAGCTGGAGATCTTAACCCGTAATATGCCTCTTGTTGTGGAAAAGCTTAATGGTCAAAGCAACCCCATTGATAAAAAGGGCCTGGAGTTTGCTTTTGAGGATGGTGTCACAAAGTGCAAGGTGACCACCCTGGTTGGAACAGGTGGCCTTCCCAGGTATGGCACACTTACAGACAACTCTGTTAATGGACAGATGATTGATTGTGATGAGTTTGTGAAAAGAGGTATAAGATACCAGCATACTGCCACCACTAAGTCTCCCAACAGAGATTACATACCAATGTTAGTCGAAGTGCAAGACAATGATGGTAACACCATTCAACAAGAGCACTTCCAGATCATGGTCCGAATAAAAGAAGGTGTTGAAAACACACCCCCAAAAGCCAGTTTTACTGCGATGATGATGATGGAGGTAGATCAGTTTGTAATGACTGCTATAACATCTGATATGCTGGGAGCTGAAGATGTGGAATCAATTCCTGAAGATTTAATCTTTAACATAACATCTCCCTTGGGCCCCGAACAGGGATATATTATCAGCACAGATAACCACAATTTGCCAATCACATCTTTTTATCAAAGAGATGTAAAAGATTTAAAAATTGCCTATAAGCCACCATCTGAAGATTCAGATGTAGAGAGGATTTTTCAGATTGAATTTGAAATAGTTGACACTGATGGAGCTGTGTCTGATACCTTTGCATTTATGATTGTTGTGAAACCGATGAACACTTTAGCCCCAGTGGTGACCAAGAACACAGGCCAACTGCTGTTTGAGGGTCAGTCCAGGCCTCTTTCTAGCTCTCAGAATCTTGAAATTAGTGACGAGGATAACCTTGAAGATGTGAAGATTACTGTTATTGATGGCTTGAAACATGGTGGGCTGACAGTGTTGGGATCTCGTAGAAAATTCTTTACACCAGCCGATTTAGATTCTGGCATTGTAATATACCAACATGATGGAAGTGACACTTATAGTGACAACATCATATTTAGAATGACAGATGGAAAAAATGAAGTGGAGTTTCTGTTTCCCATTACAATTGCCCCTACCGACGATGAGCCACCCATCATTAATGCTAATACTGGCATTGTGCTGTTCAAGAATGAAATGATGCAAATTTCACCATTCATTTTGAGTGCGACTGACATAGACTCGGAGGATTCAACTATTAAATTTATACTGGAGGAGCCTTATTCAGCCATTGGTGAACTGCTTCTTCGACAAGTGGAGGTCCCTGCAGATGCTTCTGCTTGGAAGTTTAGCGGGACAGATGAAATGTTTGAACAGGTGGTGACAGAATGGTCCCAGCAGGATATTCTTGATGGGAAACTGTTCTACCGCCACAAAGGCCCCCACAGCACCACCACCGTCACTGACCAGTTTGTCTTCAGAGTTCAGGATGACAATGACCCTCCGAACCAATCAGGAGAACACACGTTCACCATTAAAATACACCCAGTAGATGATATACCACCATCACTTTACCCAGACACCACTCTGCACATGACAGTTAAAGAATATGAGTTGACGTTTTTTAGAAAAAAGTTTCTACGCTACACAGACCTAGACTGTGATGACCGGGATCTCAAGTATACCATTATTAAGCCTCCAACAGATACAGATGAAAACAATCCAGTGTCTCTTGGAGCCATTGTACTTACTGACAGTCCCGACACTATCCTTACAGAGTTTACTCAAGCTCAGGTGAATCACCATAAAGTAGCATACAAACCCCCTGACCAGGAACTGGGTATCACTCCCAAAGTGGTTCAATTCACCTTTGCTGTTGAGGACACTGCTGGAAATTCAGTGGATGGCTTGTTCACAATATTTTTGCAGCCAGTTGACAATAAGCCTCCTATAATCACCAATACTGGCTTTACTGTGCTTGAGAGAAGTACCTACCTAATAACCAAGACTGAACTGAATGCATCTGACAAGGACACAGAGGATGAAAATATTATCTTTAAAGTGATTCAAGTTCCCAGATATGGGCACCTACAGTATTTAGGAATTGATATGTCTAACGGCAAGACATTCATTTTAGAAGATATAGAAAGTGGTCGATTGACCTATATCCATAGTGGTGAAGAATCTCTTAGTGATGTCATCAAAATTGATGTCAGTGATGGTTTTCATGAAGTGCCCATAATTATTAAAATTAATATTAAGCCAGTTGATGATGAAAGCCCAACTATTATGCTACCAGCAGGTCTTTTAGGTACATCAATTGATGTTCTTGAGAATGGAGCTACAGAAATTACCAGCAATGTCATCCAGGGCCAAGATGAGGACACAGATGATCTAATGCTGACTTTTATAGTGGAGGAACCTCCAAGACTAGGAGAGATCATGGTAAACGGTGCTCCTGCTGAAAGATTTACTCAGCAAGACATTATCAATGGTGTCGTTGTGTACGTCCATACAAGTGGTGAGATTGGACCCATTAAGGAACATGATTCTTTCAACCTCACCATCTCGGACTTGTCAGATGAGTGGGTGGTAGGCGGAAACAAAGTTCAAGGAGTTCGTGTACATGTGACCATCCTTCCTGTTGACAGCAATGCCCCTGTTGTTAGTGTCGGGGCCCAGTTTGTGGTAATAGAGGGAGAAAAGAATAGTATTACACTGGAACACATTGGAGCTGAAGATGTTGACACGGATAATGATGATATCCTCTGTACTATTATAGTCCAGCCAACATCTGGCTATGTGGAGAACATTTCTCCAGCCCCTGGATCGGAAAAGTCAAGAGCAGGCACTGCCATCACTGCATTTAGCATCAAAGATGTTAGTCTCAGCCATATATATTATGTACAGAGCATTCATAAAGGTGTGGAGCCAGTGGAAGACAGGTTTACGTTCCACTGCTCTGATGGCATTAACTTTTCCGAAAAGCACTTTTTTCCTATTGTCATCATGCCTGCCAATGATGAGAAACCAGAAATATTTATTCGTGAGTTTGTAGTCATGGAAGGAATGAGCTTAGTCATAGACACTCCAATTTTGAATGCTGCAGATGCTGATATACCAGGTGATGAACTGGAGTTTGAGATCATCAAAAATCCCAAACATGGCAACATTGTCCAGCAGTTGAGTACTGGGAGTACCCCTGTAGTGAAATTCTCATTGGAACAGATCAAAGAGGCATCTAATATTGTGTATGAACATGATGACTCTGAAACCAAAGAGGATAGTTTCAAAATCAGACTCACTGATGGAAAACACACTGTTGAAGAGAAGGTTCTGATCATGGTTATCCCTGTTGATGATGAGACCCCTAGGATGACTATAAATGATGGACTGGAGGTAGAAATTGGAGAAACTAAAGTGATTAGCAACAGAGTCCTAAAAGCCACGGATCTGGACTCTGAGGACAAAGAGCTTATTTACGTTTTGCGCTATGGTCCTGGCCAAGGTTACCTTCAGAGAATTACTAAACATGGAGACGTTATTGGCAACATCAGCATCGGAATGAATTTCACACAAGATGAAATTGATAAACAGCTCATTCAGTATGTCCACACTGGTCAAGAGGGCATTCGTGATCTTCTAAAATTTGATGTTACTGATGGTATCAACCCTCTTATTGACCGCTACTTTTATATCAACATTGGCAGTATTGATATGGTCTTCCCCGATGTCATCAACAAAGGTGTAACCCTCAAAGAAGGTGGTAAAGTGACCCTTACCACAGATCTCCTCAGTACAACAGATATTAATAGTCCTGATGAATACCTTAGTTTTACCATCACACGTGCTCCTAGCAGGGGTCACCTAGAGAGCACTGACCATCCTGGTGTACCCATATCCACCTTCACCCAATTGCAACTGGCTGGTAACAAAATCTACTACATACACACTTCTGATGATGAAGTGAAGATGGATAGCTTTGAGTTTGAGGTTACTGATGGCTACAATCCAGTATTTCGCACTTTCCGGGTGTCCATCACTGACGTGGACAACAAGAAGCCAGTCTTGACTATTAACAAACTAGTGGTGGAAGAGGGTGAAGCAAAACTCATCACACCTTTTGAGTTGACTGTGGAAGACCGTGACTCTCCGGATCATCTGCTGCATTTTGTAGTTACTCAGGTGCCAGTGCATGGTCAACTGCTGTACAATGGGACTCAGGTCATTACAACTTTTACCAAGCAAGACCTAAATGAGAATCTGATCAGCTATAAACATGACGGCACTGAAACCAATGAGGACAGCTTCTCCTTTACTGTTACAGATGGAACCCACACAGACTTTTATGTTTTCCCTGATACGGTCTATGAGACACGTAAGCCTCAGATGATGACTATCTCCAGATTAACACAGTGGATAATGGCATGCCTCAAATTCTTGTCAACAAAGCTGCATCAACCCTCAGGGTTCTTAATACTGGACATCTTGGATTTTTAATTACTAGCAAAGCTCTAAAGGCTGAGGACAGAGATAGCCCAAACAAAGTTTTAAAATACTCTGTGTTGGAGGCCCCTCTACATGGCTTCATCATAAACACTGCTTTGGGAAATGACAGCATCAAGAGCTTTTCACAAGGTAAACTCATACACACAGCATACTATATAGTTTTATTTTAAGGAGGAAAACTCTGAATGTGAACAAACTTGGAGTCTGCAGATTGTTTTGAAACGCAAACATATTTCTCTTTGATAGCTGATATTGATGATATGAAGATCTGCTATGTACTGCGCGATACATCCAATGCCACAAATGATATTTTCTACTTCACAGTGGAAGATAATGGTAAGAACATTTTAATTATCCACATTACATTTACATTTCATCATACAGGTTTAATACGAATTTTGTAAATTTGATCTTCTTCCTTAATTGCATTTTGCCTAAGAGAGTTTGTTCCACCCATGATGATCATTTTGAAATGTTTTTTCTGTGTTATTATTAGGTTAGCTTTGTGTGTGAAAAAGATGAGTATTTAATATTTTTAAGAGAAACGAAAAATGTCATAGGAATGGGCTTGGCTATTTTAACCTTGGCTGTACACGGATAGTGCAGGAGCTCTGAGGTTTTGAAATACAATCCACATTGCAACGTTTGGGCTATATTTATGTTGTCTTGAACATCAGGAGAAGAATATGGTCATGGATCATGGTGCTCAGATTTATTTTACATTCCTACCAAAATTCACATACTTTTTTCCCGACACATTTTAAATTTTAGTTTGTTTTATAGTAATTTACCAATTTAGTTAAATGTATACCATGGGAAAGCATAGTAATTATTAGGTTAAAGTATTAAGTACTGCAAAACTCAACACTCCAAACGGAACTGTCTACTAAATGCAACTGCAGATTTTTGGACACACGTGAAAGAAAGATGATATGACTGGATGGCAATAAAATATTTTAAAAATACAAAACGATAGCAAAAGACAGAAACAGAATGTGTTTGACCATCCCTAAGTATTTCAGGTTCAGAATAAAGCCAACGTTTGTTTGAACAAACAGCAACTAAAAACTGTGCAGTGGTGGCTCAGTGTGTTAAGGCTCTGAGTACTAACTGGACCCAAACCTACTAACAAAAGCTGGGGTGTGCAAAGAATGAAGGCTCTCCCAGAGCTGTAATGTATATGTGAGGAATAAAGGCTGAACTTAGTTAAAACTAAAATGACCTTCTACATTTAAAATACCCAACATGGGAGATGCAGTCATTTTAAAGAACTGAATAACCAAATGTGATGGGATGTGATTAATGCTTCTGTGTATTTAAGTGGATGTCCATAAATAGACAGACATTCCTCTAAGTGAACCAAATAGCTCAGTTAAGCCTTTGTGCATCACATAGTAATATGTGCATTACTTCAAATTTATTTATTTTTTTCTTGACATACCCCTGCCACGTGCATACCTTAAAAAAGACAGGAGAAAAGGGAACTTGCTGTCTGATTAGACAGAGCTGACGTGCCTGGACAAGACTCCAGATAATTGGTGGTCAACAATCCACATAGCTTGGTCAAGCATGGAGGCAATGACTGAGAATGTACAATACAGATCAAAGAAAAGATCATTAAAAAAAAAAAAACTGTGATGTGAATATACTATGAATTAATTTTCATTTAAAGTATAAATTAAATTAAGAATTATACTGTAATTATTAATTTGCCTCATTTCCCAGTTAGAAAAAATATTGTTGGAGGTTTTCTGGTTGAAACCCAGCACATCTTTTATCCAGAAGGGAATTCTCACTTGACTACAGTAGACTCAGCTTGGCATTAAGCTTTTGGCAATTCGTCAGCTGGAAAGAAGTTTCATTTGGAAGCTGGAGTTGTCTGATAGTCGGAGGCGCAGGGAGGCTGCTCAAAGCATTATACATTTCATCAAATGTAAACGACACATTTATAATAGTATATGACCCCAACAATAAATAAAATTTGGACTATATCTGATATTAACGAATTCAAGGAATCACACACTACATACTGTAAGTCAAGAAGGAAAGCCTGGAGGAACTGATCGATTGACAGCAGCAGCTGTTTGAAACTTTATTGGTATCAGTAGTTCTTCCTGTATGGGATTGCGGTATCATGTTCACACATGCCCGAGTGGTCCAGCGATATAAACTTCCCTTCATAAAAACAAACAATCCAAATGAAGTGCTTCCTGTGGAATAACTTCCTTTTCACTGCCTTGTATAATTGCACCTGTATTCTGCCTTTTGTTGGACCCAGATTGTTTCTTATTTTATTTATATGATATACGTATAATCATATATTTATATATTTATATATACAGTTTAATTGCTATTTCTCTATTCATATACAATTTACATTCACTGTTCACCGGATGCACTGCCCTTTTCCCTATTATAAAAATAAGGTATTTATTTCCACATGTCTTTGAGGTAGGGTGTGTCTGACTGTGATAATCCTAGATAAGCAATAGGACCCTGCTCTGTTGCCAGACATAGTGAAACTCCAGAACAGAAAGAAATCCCACACATGATTAAAAAAAAATAGCTGCATATTAGAGATGCCATCAGATAATGAAGTCACTGAGATTAATATAGCGATAAAATAATTTATATGCAGTTATGAATATATGCTGTTTACAATTCAGTCATTGCGCTTAATGAACTAAACCTTTTTATTTTTTTACATAGTAACTAATTTGCTTTAATTTATTTAGAACGTTTAAATACAAGATAAAGTAAAGTTAACTTAACCCTTAACCGGGTGAAGAACCACATAAAACATAACATAAAATCAGCAATTATTTAAAAAAGAAAAACTTCTAATAATTAAAAAAAAAAAGAATCTTTTAAAGGCAAGATCATTTGCCATCATAAAACATGCAAATTCTTTACTACAATAATTATGTTGTGTGAAATAGAAATAGAAATACTAGTAATATATATATATATATATATATATATATATATATATATATATATATATATATATATATATATATATATATATATATATATATACACATTTTTTTTTTTTTTTTTTTTTTTCATTACTGAGCTATTCAACTATAGGAAACAGAGCGAAACTGACAAATAGGAAGTCCAGGTCGGGGTCACATTTTCATGACATGAACAGAAGATTTAAGTTTGGGAACCTCGGCTCTATCCAGTGGCAAACTGCTGACCGTGCCCATAAATAGACATTTAATCCTGAGCACTTCAGTTAGAGCTGAGATGAATGGATCCCTGAATAGTCGTATCAACTTAATGTGCCCTTTTTATGCTGAAAAGAAAGTAAACTATGCCAAATAGCCTGTCTTTAGGACCAAATCTTGTATACACACTTCAAGTGAGAGACAAACCTGAAATAGGTCATTTGATCAGCTGTTACGACGAGCAGGATCTCATTACTTTTCCAAGACTTGTGTCTCCTATAGCCACTTAACCTGGTCTGGGAGAGGAAGACGCATCAGACAGGTGTGTGTGTGTGTGTGTGTGTGTGTGTGTGTGTGTGTGTGTGTGTGTGTGTGTGTGTGTGTGTGTGTGTGTGTGTGTGTGTGTGTGTGTGTGTGTGTGTGTGTGTGTGTGTGTGTGTGTGTCTTGTTGGATGTGGGGGTAGGGGAGATAATGGAGAGTTGGTCTGCCTCCTGATCTGCATCAACGCTGTAACACAAATCCAGATCTGCTGATAACCCCAGGATTTCCATTCGACTCAGGTTAAAGGCACTTTCTGCTTCAGAAGTTTGGAGAAGCGGAGCTCATTATAGTTGATCTCCGCTCATTATTATAGTTTGGATGAAGGTCACAAGTTATCAATGCCTAACAAAATCCCTGGGACCCTATAGCACTGCTATATTATATAGAGTCAAGTCATCCTCCACCATTAAATATGTTTAAATATCTGTGCTGCGTTTAAAGATTATTATTATAGTTTGTTGGTTGGTTGTTGCTGCATTATTGGTATTACCGTCAGAACTTAAATTGGGACATTGCTAGCTTCATATAAATGAAAAATTAAAAATAAATAAATATAGAAGTGTTGGACTTGGATGGAGTTGCTTTGGAAGCTGGTCTGTTTCAGCTGCCCAACTGTACAGATGAAGAGGTCAGACAGTTGGGCAGCCTGAAGGAATAAAGTGCTTCTGCATAACTTTTTTTTTTTATTACAAAATTCATTTATATCGACACAACTATCAGCAGGACATTTAAAAAAATATAGAACAGAGTAGTCGTTTTTTCAAACCAAAAAAGGGCCACTCAAAATATCATAATATATAAATTGTTTCCAAAATCAAAGATCTCTAATTAATTATAAATATCAATACAGGGAAAAGTTTCCTTTAACTATTTATTTCTCATAGTTAGTATATAAAACGTAAACAATGCTGTTGGCTTCTTGACATGCAAAACAGACCACTAGGACATCCCCGGACAGAGCAGGATCTTTTTGCTACCCCAATGATCTGCCTTGTCACTCATGTCAACAGCTGCTAAAGGATTTAAATGTTGCCCATAACTGCTGAACTTCATCTTCCGTCTGCCCTCTTCATGCATCAGCATACAGATTTATGGAGGGGTTTTTTTTTGAGCACCATTGATAACATGATGTATGGCTTTGGAGTTATTTATATTCCCTTCTCTCTCTGTCATGAGGCACACACACTTACAGTAAGTGCATCCTTCTCGGTCTGATCCGTCATGCCCTCACATTCTCTGTATATACTGCATTTTATATCCTCCATGCTCTTGTTTTGCCTCGTACCCTCTTGCATTCTCCAATATTAAGTGCACGTTTGTGATTCTCTGTAAGGATGCTGATATCACTCTTTACGGTCATTTCTGTCCAAGCCTGGGGTGTGAGGTATCACCTTTAATACCGGTGCCCCAGCTCACTGGTGTCAATGTTAGATGAGGATGACTTGTCATCCCATCATTAATCACGCCACCTCACACCTCTTATGGGGATTAGGTTAAAGTAGTTCATGGTAGTTTAGGGAAAGTAGGGAATGTCAATGTAGATATAAAATACTGTGCAAAAGTCTTGAGCCAGCCCTCATTTCTTTATATTTTGCTTCCAGAGAGCCAGGCTTTCTAGTATTTTCTGATGTAGTCTTGAGGAAAACTTAAGGAATGAACCAGTGAGAAACAGGTGATCAGGTTGGTGATTAATAACTGATGCTGAATGCTGAGTGGTTGGAACAGATGAGAGGGGAAATGAGGTCGCTGCGATCATTTTTTAGGTTCTATCTTTAGGCAGTAAAACATTTGTTCTCCTGATCTTTTTTTAATTCAATCTACATAATTTAAATGTAATTAGATCTAAAGAAATGATGATGGCTCAAGATTTTTGCTGGAGTACTGTATGTCTAGGATGATGAAAAGAAAAGAAAAAAAAGAAAAGAAAAAAAAAGAAAAGAAAAAGAAAAGAAAAAAAGAAAAGAAAAAAGAAAAGAAAAGAAAAAGAAAAGAAAAAAGAAAAGAAAAGAAAAGTTACTTTCTTAAGATAGTAAGATGATACCTTTGGTTGAGACAATATTCATGCAATAGTCAGGGCTAGACAGATGGATAATCAAACTGTACAGATGTGTATCATTTAGAGAATTTTTTCTAGATAGATAGATAGATAGATAGATAGATAGATACCTAAGGTTTACACAATCTCCTTCACTTCTGTTGAAAAGCCCAAAAACATAGTGTCCGACCTGCCAAAGCCCAACATAACATAGTTAAGTATTAATTCTTAAAAATGATTGCAATTTATTAAATCTCCAGAAATTTAACAAAGGTCACTGTATTCATTTATTTATTTATTTTATTTATTTATTTATTTACTTTATTTATTTTTTTTTTTTAAGAAAGACGTTGAACTGTGCAGTTTATCCTTTCAGACAATTATGTTGCATCATAGAAAACACACACTTACCTAAAGGTAAATTAGCAAATTGCAGGTATGTCTGCATAATCTTGCCCTGCATACAATATATTGACTTGAACTGACTACGTATTGAATGTTGAATACCTAACATGGCCTTATGATGAGTATAAATGGAAAGAGAAAGCTAGGATAATTATAATTGCCCTCCTTCTCATTTGGAGTAGATATACATAGCACCATACTCACTCACACTCACACACACACACACACACATACACCCTGTCTTGCCTACACTTGCATCATGCTCCATGAGGCAAAAGTTGACCTGTGTAGTGTAGTATCTCTCATACATACAGTATGGCCACTGCATTCCGCAGAAGTCTGCAAAATGTTGTTTAAACAGTCGATAGTGTGACTTCATGAAAGAGCTGTGGATCTCTCTTCGAGCAAAGGGGCTTCTCGGTTTAGGTAAAGTAACTATGATCACGTCAATGGAGTATGACCAGTGGTAAATTAAATTTGTGTATGAATTTAAATGTAATTATATATAAATGCCCTCGCATTTAGATGTCCAACAGGAAGCCATCTTAAGAATCTTGGCAAAGAGGATGGTTAACACAGCAGTGCTAAATTTGCACAGCTCAGGAGTTGTTAGCGTCACAGCAAAACACATGCAGTCAAATATCATATGTGTAACTGTACACTGTTCAAATCTTTAAAAAAAAAAAAAAAAAAGAAGTAATCTGAACAACTGATATACCGTATGTATGGCCTATTAATACTGTAAATAAATAAATAAATAAATAAATAAATAAAGCATTTAATGTCTACCTGGAATAATTTCGCCAGATTTGACACCCAGTCTAAATGTTACAATCTGCATCAGAGATGTTAAAAATAAATAAATGAATACAATTTTAACCAGTTTGATTTCATGTTAAAGACCATTGTGCGCCTTGGAGAATGTAGCCATTACAGAGCTTTGCATTCTTTCGTCACGTTATTACACCCATAAATACCTCAGGATCGCTGTAAGACTCCTCATTCATCGTGTCTCCCTCTGTCCTGGTGAGTTACGGACACCCTTTTTAAGAAGGTGACTTTATGGCTCTGTTCACCCATTAGGGCCATCATATTTTATATACTTAGTACATGCGGAGTGACGTTTTCCAACGATTTCAAACTCATTAATCATGAGAAAGACAAAACACTAAAACATCTTAATTTCTCCTGTTTGAGAAGGAACAAGCACCCCATGGCGCTGGGTCTTGGCCCACCCAGAAAGTGCCTGCTTGTTTGTTTTACATTCAGTGCTGACAAAAGGAAAGAGGATGGGAGGGTAGAGGTGGGTACAGCTGTCAGTCTCTGTATCTTGGAATCTGAAAACCAATGGGGGGTCACAATCGTAGTGTGAGGGGGAAATAAATAAATAAAAACATAAAAAAAAAAAAAAAAACATAGCACCTGTTGGACATCTAAATGCGAGGGCATTTATATATAATTGTATTTAAATTTGTACACAAATTTAATTTACCATTGGTCATACAGCATTGACGTGATCGTAGTTACTTTACTTAAACTGCGAAGCCCCTTGCCCAAATGCAAACCAAACGGTGTGAGGCGGCCAGTTAGAAGTGTGAGAGAGCCACCTTTAGCCTAACCCTAAAAATGACACTCAAACACCACCTGTCTGTCATATTGGGTGCAAAACTGTTTACTATATACCGAATACACTTTTTTTGTGACTGACAGCTGAGAACGCACTCGAAACAATGTGATTGTACTGAAAGTTCATGGCTCATACCGACAAATTTGATGTCAGATAGAGCATTCCTTCAAGTACAGCTTCAGTCGTGCCCGTGACAGCTAAAGTTTAATATCTTCAACAATGATAGGATTGACCTATTATACATACTTCCAGTAAACTATCCACACACACACACACACACACACACTACACGTACTTTCAATAAATTAGCCGCGACGGTCCACTCTAATCAGTGTATATTTTTTGAAAACAACATGGTATCCAGGGTCAGTGGAATGTTGTAGGGCGCATAACGACGCCTTGTGCCGGATACCAGACAGAAAAAGAGCTTTTTGTCTGAGGACTGTTCAGATGATAATCCTCTGATACACAGTCAGTAAGCTCAATATCAACTCATTCTCAGACTGGGAACACTGCCCACATAAAAAAAAAGTTTTATTCTCTAGAACAAGCAGCTGTTTGTTCTGTGATTTTACTACATGAAGGGATAAAAAATAAAAAATAAAACTTGCAATTTTAGTTTATATATATATATATAAATATATATATATATATATATATATATATATATATATATATATATATATAAACTAAAATTGCAAGGTTTTTATATATATATATATATATATTCATGAATAATTCATATTAATATATTCATATTAAGTAGAACTGTCCTCAGTCAGCACATCTTTAAGCAGACCACCACACTGGGCCATCCTCAGCAGCAGTGCATGGTCTCTATACCATGCGACTTTTACCAGAAATAGGGCATCGGGATGAATTAGGCAGATTCAGAGGGCAGAAGGGGTCAGCGCTACTGGCATCTCAGGAAAGTATAGCAACAACACAAGAATTGGTATCAGCTTAAATATGTCCGCTGTATTAGACAATAAGTAAATTAATATAAGTACACTAATGAAAAGTGAGTTGACTAGACACATGATTGTCAAAGTGGATTTAGAATCTTCCCCAATGCTTTTAGTTACAGAAAGAGAATAAGAAAGATTAAGTAATGTAAATTATTTGTGCAAATGTTCAAACTTAAATGTGCATTAAATACATTGGAGTGATAGTAAAAGTGCAGTACAGTATATTAGCCTAACGGAGAGCAGAGCTGGCAGAAACGTCTACAATATTTAGCCATGAGACCTGTGCTTGCTCACGGATAAAGATTCCACTCCATACTCAAACTTTAACTAGTCTGATGTGCAGTCAAAGTTGAAGAAATTTATGTCTGTTTTTTCTTTTTATGCATATTACAGGATATTTACTTCCTACATACTAGCTTACACCCCTGCCAAATGCCTTTAGGTGCTGTTTAGTCTCCAAAACCAGTGTGGTACTTTGCTTTGATGTGCAAAACGAGGAGTAGGCCCCATCCTGTTTTTCTCTCCAACATCCATGCTTAGGTCTTCTTTCTTTAAAGTCACATAGCTGAAAAAACCCAACACCAAGGGCATAGGTGGACTAAATGCAGGTGGATTGTCTGTACTGCATATAGATGCTCCATTCATTAGGTAATACACACCCATAAATTATTCACCCAGCTTCCTTGTCATCACAGTCTTTTCACACTTGAAGGACAGTACAGCAGATTATACCGGCCCAAACTTAATAGATCGGGCATTCCTTGAAATTAGAGCAGTCCTCACATTGACCTGACTGGATCGTCTTACTCGCATGGTTGGTCTGAAAGGTTTGGGTCACTGAGCAGTCATTCAGACAGGAAGTGTGAACAGGACCCTAGTGGATCCTTTATTCCCGATTGAGAAATTGATGCTATTTAATAATTCCCCTGGCATCACATTTCTTAAAATAATCATTCAGTTACATTTCTCAATCTGGCAAAGCTCAGCGCTGCCCCTAGTTTCTGCATTCAATGTACTACCGTGGGGAAACAACTCAATTTCCAGTAACCATGACATCAACTTTCTTCCTTCCTTCTTCCCTTCTTCCTTTCAGTTATTTTAGGCTTGATGAATACCAGAACAAAAAATATGTAATTGTTAGAACAGAGCTTGAAACAAGAAAAATATACAGTATACTGTATTTAATGAAAAATAACAACAAATCGTTCTGCATAAGTTTTTATTTTCATAAAAGATATCACCTTCATGACTTTTTTCGGTCGTCAATTGTACTGCTTCTTCTTACTTCACTTGTCAAATTGTAGTGGGATGCTAAGTTGTAAGTCGGGTAAATTTGCAAGATAACAGAGAATGTTGTTTGATGATGAATGATTGTTTCCAGGATATCAATAATATTAGGCACAGTGTCGACGACTTTGTTTATTGGCAGGTTAAAAGCCAAATGAGTGCATACTGCCACCTATTGAATCAGAGAGTTTAAATATTTAAGCATATTCTGGTACCAAACAATGTGAATAAACTGTAAGTTGTCCAGAGGGGGAGAGATAAAGGAGGAGCAATTGTGCCTGGGCACATTATGAATCAGTTGAATTGAGGTCAACTGGGATTTTATCTGACAAAATGTTGAAATGAGTTCCAGCGTGACACAGAAGAATGAGAAGAGTGTTCTGGGGTTAGCATCTGTCTGGAGATTCACATGTCTAGCAGATTTCCGTCTGGTTTCTCCTGATTTTTCCTACCATGTACATGCCGGGAAGCGGATTGGCTGGCCTAAGATGTGAAAGTGTGCAGGCATGGTGCTTGCTGCATCGTTCAGATGCATCATAGACACCTGGGATGTCGTGCACATCCTGTGTTCCTGGGATAGACTCTTGGAATGTTCCAAACTTGACCGAGATAAGAGTCGAGCAGTTACTGAGGATGACTGAATAAATAAATGAATAAATAAATAAATAAATAAATAACAATTAGTTTGACAGCTAAAACATATGGCTTCTATTTTTTTTTTTTTTACTTACTTTTGTTCAAACAGGGGGCAACAAACTGAAGGCACAGCCGTTCCGCTTGAACTGGGCCTGGATCTCCCTGGAGAAGGAGTATTACTTGGTGGATGAGGACGCTAGGTTCCTGGAGGTCACACTCAAGCGTAGAGGATATTTAGGAGAGACATCATTTGTCAGTAAGTATTCGCTTAAATTAGATGCAGTGATTTTGACATAATCATTGTTTAATAAATATACACTATATGAGTGTGTTGATTGGATTTAACATAGTGAATAATACTTTAGCACTTCATTACACTGTTATTTAATGTCCAAGACAAAAGCTGGAGCTACCACTGAATGTGACGTGAATTTTTGGTTTGCACATTTTTTTTGATGCAACTTGTGATACCTTGTAAGCTCTGAAAGAAACCTGAGGATGAAAATGACTTAAAAAGAAACCCATCCTCATATGGGAGCCATCAGATAGTGAGACCATAAGTCATTAAATCGTACAGTTAAATACAAAGGGTACTATGTGTATACAAAGGTTGTTCAGTAAAAGCACATTTTGACTAATTTTGGGATAAGTACAGGACAGAGTATGTTCATCGTCAAACATGTTCTGTTTGTTTTCTCTCAGGCATTGCCACTAAGGATGGCACTGCTGAAAAGGACAAGGACTTTCGTGGAAAAGCCCAGAAACAGGTCCAGTTTAATCCAGGCCAGACTACTGCTACCTGGAAAGTCAAAATCTTTACAGACCAGGAGTTTGAGACCTCAGAAACGTTTGAGATCCAACTTTCTGAACCAGTTATGGCAGTACTAGAGTACCCGGATAAAGCCACTGTGGAGATTGTGGACCCTGGTGATGGTAGGAACTGTTTTTCCCAAGATTGATACTGAACTGGCATTAATGTATATAGTGTATATAAGGTTCCCAAATTCTGAAAAGTGTTGAGTGCAATATTCAAACTATATCAAGATCTATATTTATATGTCTATATATGTCTTTGGTAGAGTCCACAGTATTCATCCCTCAAGCTGAATACCTCATAGAGGAAGACATTGGAGAATTGCTGGTTCCTGTGCGCAGATCTGGAGATGTTAGCCAGGAGCTTATGGTCATTTGTTACACACAGCAAGGTGAGAGCTTGCACTTTACCTACTCGTTGTCCATATGCTGTAAAAGTATTACATTTTATTGGACTTGCATGAAATGTTCGCATTATACCCAGTCAATGGTTTAGTGTTTAATTTCATATTCTCTTCATCACTGTTTTTCATTCAGGCAGCGCCACGGGTACAATCCCGAGCTCGGTGCTTTCCTACTCTGACTACATCACTCGGCCCGAGGACCACAGCAGTGTACTGCGCTTCGACAAGGATGAGCGGGAGAAGCTGTGCCGTATTATCATTATTGACGACTCGTTGTACGAGGAAGAGGAGAGCTTTAATGTGTCCTTGAGCATGCCTATGGGAGGTCAGGTGGGGGTCAGTTTCCCCAGTGCCAAGGTGGTCATCCTGGCAGATAGCAATGACGGTGAGTGGTGGTACCTAGAAGGTAATCTACTGGTGTAACCATAGTAACCGTTGTTAGTTCAGTACATGAGGTTGTAAGGCTGCTAGAGGACAAATGATGTCTTTTGTTATTTATTTACACGCATGTGATACAAAAAGAGTACATGTGTGGCCTGATTATTCATATTGGACTTACTATGAAAGAAATAGAAAACTTGGAGGCATTCTGTTGGAAGAAAATGATCAAGGATGATCAAGCGGTCCATAGCAGCATCTTATATTCTGTATTTACAATAAGTTACTTTTAGCTGTGAGAGAATATATTCTTCACTTATACAACATCAATTCACAAATTATTAGTTTTTTATCAACTTGTGACCCACTTAATTAGCCATTTATGATTGCATGCAATTTAATGGATTTAATTAAATGAAATTAATTTAATTTCACAAAACAAGAAAGTTTCTGTTATCATATGTTATCGCAGCTTTAAACCATCTCTATATTGTTTCTATAAACAAGTATAAACCTGTGATTTGTCTTATAGAATAAATACAGAACTGATGTCATCAACAACAACAACAAAAAACTACACTTTCGGAATAAATTGATCATTCAAACATTTAACTGTGACATAAAACCTTTTATCTGAGCTATAGAAAGAAAACAGTACAGTAGGGTGTGACCCTTGACATGACCTTTGAGTTCACAGCTTTGGCTGTGTTCCACTCATCCAATCACCTCCCAATGTAGAGTTTAGAAGATGAAAGGCAGACATCTGATTGAGTCAGTTCAGGTTGGCATTTTACAGTGAAAGCTAGCCCAAACCTACAGCCATATCTGATAACAGTATGAGTGCTCTTTTCTTTTTTCTTTTTAGCAGTTTCTGTTCTGCCTACCTAAAGAGTAACTGAACAACTGCATTGGCTAGTGAAGTCTCGTATACACACAGGTAAAGAACGAGTGAGCTTGTGCCAGGTTGGAATCAAAGGGAAACCAATGAGAAGGAGATAAGGTTTGGGCAGTCTATACGCCTCAAAACCACAAGGAAAGTACAGTATATCTGCGTGGGTAATCTGAATTTGTAAATACATTCAGTTTGGGGGAATAAAGTTCCTTGTGACTGGAAATTAACATACATTTAAAATGACAGAGCTTATTCTTATTCTCTTATTCTTTATTAAATCTATTCATGTAATTCATCTTAAAAATATATTCATATTAAATCAGGGAATATGAGACCAATTTAAGAGAAAATGGCTAAGGAAAGGCAGTATACTATAGCAATATCACCTATGACCTCATTTTTGTTCACATTCAAGAGTCTTTGCCTATTTCCTGTTTGTAGTTCCAGGTTCGAGCACTTGCCCATTCTTTCCACCTCATTGCTTCTCTATTTCCTAGATTTGTTCCTCGATGGTTGAAAACAATGATTGTCAATGCATGCCAGTTTTTCATCTGTCCTTAAAGGCCTCGTAACCTGAGAACCCAAAACATGGGCAAGGTACAGAAAGAACAGAATTTAAGGGTGAGATCTTATAACTCAGAGACAGATCAGTCTGAGCATGTCCATACATGTAGAGAGGACACAAAGAGGTATTTATTATTCTTAGTTTTTTTTTTTTTTTTTTTTTTTTTGTCTCAACCTCGGACAGCCTAACCAACACCTGTGAAGCATCTTATAGTTAATGGAAAAAAAGTTAGTCAAAATCATAGTAAAGTCTGATAGATATCTGCAACATTCATGCACTAGTTTCTGAACGAAGAATATTTGCACTTGAGTGCGAGAATCCAATCAGTTTGCCGTCTTCAATATTGGGAATGTTGTGCCAGAAAATAGGATAAAGCATTATAAAGCAGATATTCTTTAGATAGATAGATAGATAGATAGATAGATAGATAGATAGATAGATAGATAGATAGATAGATAGATAGATAGATAGATAGATAGATAGATAGATAGATAGATAGATAGATAGATAGATAGATAGATAGATAGATAGATAGATAGATAGATAGATAGATAGATAGATAGATAGATAGATAGATAGATAGATAGATAGATAGATAGATAGATAGATAGATAGATAGATAGATAGATAGATAGATAGATAGATAGATAGGATAGATAGATAGATAGATAGATAGATAGATAGATAGATAGATAGATAGATAGATAGATAGATAGATAGATAGATAGATAGATAGATAGATAGATAGATAGATAGATAGATAGATAGATAGATAGATAGATAGATAGATAGATAGATAGATAGATAGATAGATAGATAGATAGATAGATAGATAGATAGATAGATAGATAGATAGATAGATAGATAGATAGATAGATAGATAGATAGATAGATAGATAGATAGATAGATAGATAGATAGATAGATAGATAGATAGATAGATAGATAGATAGATAGATAGATAGATAGATAGATAGATAGATAGATAGATAGATAGATAGATAGATAGATAGATAGATAGATAGATAGATAGATAGATAGATAGATAGATAGATAGATAGATAGATAGATAGATAGATAGATAGATAGATAGATAGATAGATAGATAGATAGATAGATAGATAGATAGATAGATAGATAGATAGAATAGATAGATAGATAGATAGATAGATAGATAGATAGATAGATAGATAGATAGATAGATAGATAGATAGATAGATACCCCCCTTATAAAATCTCACAATGCCCATGCAATTTTTTGGGGGGCTAATCCTGGAATCCCAGTGACAGAATGAGGCTGAGCGTTTGTTCATATTATTTCATGAAATCTTCATTTAAATATTCCAAAAATAGGATTTCAACATTTTTTTCCTAGCCTCTCCTTATGAACAAACTCACACTCACACACAATGGTGTTTTTTTCAACCAGAAATAAGAAGTATATGAACAACTCAAATCATCAATGCATAAATCTAACCATTAATAACTGATTTCATGTATTAAATAACATATGTGCTGTCTTCCAAAATCATGGAGAGCAGTTTTTATAGAAAATAAAATAAAACCTTGTCTTGTAATCAAGTGCCTAAGATTCTAAAATTTCATTAGCAAATTACTTTCTCATGATCACTAGCACAAAGTCCAACCAATTATTGCCACTGGTGTTACCTACACTGGTGGTAGATTATACTGTACATCATCTAAGGATATCTTTCCAGTAAACACAACAACAGTCTGAGACAGATTTATACATAAATAATCTATGCACACTCCCAGACTTCCCTTCTTTGTTGTGACTAAAGAGTAGTCATGTACACAATGTAAGTCACAACTCTGGCCAAAACGTCTTGGTAGGTCTAACAGATCTTGTTAGTGTGGTTGTATATGTGTGTGGTAGGGGTCAAATGAGGATGCGGGAAGCACAATTCAAGAGGTCTGTGTTTTGGATTTGAGTCCAAGATCAGGGTCTTTTAGTCCAAATGTTGTTCTGGACTGGCTCCTGTAGGAAATTAATACAGAAAAGGTCACTTTCTATCATTTATGTATCTAACATTCACCCCCCCCCCCCCCCCCCCATCCCTCCCCCTTTTTTTAACCTGTAAAATTCCTTTCATTTCGCTGCTCTAACAAACATGCATTAGCTGAAATACCAGACCTGTCTGGCCTGTCGTCTTTGGCAGGAAGTAAGTAGGGGAAAGGTTCTTCCTTTGCTGTTAGACAGTGATGACACATAAAGTCTCTATCTTTCTCTCCCCCCTCCGTTTCTCCCTCTAAGAATCCTGAGTCACTTTGACATCCTTTTAACTGATGGAGTTGCAGCTTTGCTATTTCTAGGTTCTCTATATCTATGCATTTCTTACAAGTTCTTGCCTCACTTACATTAAAGCAGTAATAAACATTCATTCATTCACCATCCTTTCATAACATATTGAGAAAAAAAAAAGCAAAAACAATTAGGAAAATGCAAAAAAAAAAAAAAAAAATTCCATTGGTAAAATTGATACTGATGTGATGGTATAATTGGAAATGAGCAAAAATTATATTTGAGTGAACAATTTCAAATGCATTTAAAAGTTAAAATAAATAAGCAAAATGTTTACTTCACGGTACTGTATTTCACACATTTTTAACAATTTGGATGACTTAGTTCCTGAGGCTAGGGTTATGTGTGGTCACATAGTACATACTTTATCTTATCTATGCTTGAATGAAACAAAACTTGGCCCTCATCACATTTAAATTGCTAAAAGGTTTGAGTGAAATCAGATTTTTTTTATTCATTTAATTAACTTTGATGCAGAAAATGCAAGTGAGATCAACAGGAAGTGTTTAGGCTTAAGATGTTGTCCTATGAATTGCATACAGATTAGTCTGGATTTGATTAGATATTTTAAAAAGTTAACCAAGTACTGTATCAGGTTCTGTAAAAAAAAAAAAAAAAAATGCAAGACACATATGTGTCAAGTATTATGTAGCAATGTGTAGTATTATGTTTCCTCTAAAGATATCAGTAGTCACACCACCGTTAATGCTATCACGTAACCGTCAGAAGAGATTAATAGATATTTCATGTTGAAGTGCGTATACATTTTTAGGACTCTCTTAGTTTTTTTTTTATTATTATTCTCAAACATAAATGCAAATTTCTTTAATTAATTTAAAAATATAGGTAGAAAAGTACAATAACTGTCTCTGTACAGTATATCAGTGATTTGGATCTCTGTGTGTTCTATAGAGCCAGCTTTATATTTTGGAGAGACAGAGTACACAGTGGATGAGAGTGCTGGTTACGTGGAGGTGATAGTATGGAGAACTGGTACTGACCTCTCTAAGGCAGCCACGGTGACCGTGCGCTCACGGAAGACTGAGCCTGTATCAGCGGAAGGTAGGAACACAATTAGAAAAATATACATGGGTCTGTGTGTGTGTGTGTGTGTATGTGTGTGTTGGGGTAAATACTTACACACTGCTGTTTTTTTTTTTCTCTGACTGTCTATAGCTGGTCTGGATTATGTTGGCATCAGTCGCAACTTGGATTTTGCCCCTGGCGTCTCAATGCAGACTTTCCGTGTGACCATCCTGGATGACTTGGGCCGCCCAGAGCTGGAAGGGCCAGAGACATTCGAGCTGGTGTTGCGAATGCCCATGAACGCTGTCCTGGGAGAGCCAAGCAAGACTGTCATCACCATTAATGACACCATTACTGACCGTGAGTTATCCCATTGTGTTCCATAGCCAGGATGCTAGCTTCTTACCAGTATAGTACTTATATAAGTGGTGTATGGAATATGTTGTATGCCTAAGACTTAGAAAAGAGCTGAGATGTTTTGTGGTTTTGTATTGACAGTTCCCAGAATGCAGTTTAAAGATGCAGAGTATAAGGTGGATGAAGCTGATGGACAGGTGTCTGCCATGGTGTACCGCAGTGGTGACATTAGCCAGAAATCCACTGTCCGTTGCTACACTCGCCAAGGATCTGCCCAGGTCATGATGGATTACAATGAGCGTCCCAACACTGATGCGTCCATCATCACCTTCCTGCCAGGTCAGCATGTCTCTGATTACATTCATTCATTTATTTATTTATTACTACATGATTCCTTGCAGTAAACTGGTTTCCACATTTCATGGCACACTCTACAGAACCACCACCTTTCAGTCCTGGATAAAATGTTTGACAAAATAAATGGATAGACAAATAGATAACTAAATATCTGTTTATAGTACAGTATATCTATCTAGCTCCTTTTCCAAGCCCTGAAAGCCTGCGCACAGTCTGTTCTTCTACATGTGCTTGTGTGTGTCCATTTGTAGGTGAGAATGAGAAGCCATGCGTGGTGACTTTGTTGGATGATGCCATTCACGAGGATGATGAAGAGTTGAGGCTAGTTCTGGGAACACCCAAAAGCAAGTCAAAATATGGAGCTGCACTGGGCGAGCAGAAGGAAACTCTGGTCACCATCACTGACAAGAAAGACAGTGAGTCAACTGACACTCCATCAACAGTAGACATAGCCACAAAGCAGGGTGACAACAATTCATGTGAAGCGTATTAAGAGCACTGGGACTTAGGACTACTCAGGAAAGGCATTATTCATGTCTTTGTCAAAAGGAGTATCCAGTGCAATTATGGATAAATGACATTGTGGAATGACAAGTCGGTATAGAACTTAGAAATCATAGAAAATCATTTATGGTTATAGGAGTTTAGCTGACCCTTTGATTGTTGGTGCTCTATTGAAATAAAAGATTGCATTGGTTAAAATAAATCTGAGTGTGTACACTTTTGTACACTTTGAGAAAGAAAAAAAAAAAAACAATTCTTATTCACGATTAGAATGGTTGATACTAGCAGTTTTGTATGAGTAGTAGATTTGGTGATTATCAAGGGAATGCTTAAGCTAGCACTTTGAGCGGTTTCTAATGACCACTCGACTCTTAAGTCTATATTAATCATTTCTCATGCATTCTAGTGAAGTATTCCAAATTCTTACGCAATATACATATACAGTACATATTATACATATGAGGGCATTCAAGTCAAACTGGGACTTTTCATTGTGCAGATGAACAGAATGCAGTTGTGAGAGTAAAAACAAAATACATTTCTCTATATAACACTTATGCACTTATCCCAGGATGTCACTAGTGCTTGAGTACCATCAAGGTAGAAACTCTTCTCCGTACACCAGACTTCCTGCTTCATATCTGAAAACACTGGCCTCCCAGGAACTCCTTTTAATGGGATAAAACGAGTGGAAATGATTGGGAGCAAGGGCAGGACTGTGAGTGGGATGTGGCCATAACTCGCAGATATGTTCCTAGAATGTGCAAGTGGTGTTTACAAATGTCGAAAAAAAAAAGTTGGAAGCAAGTAATCCTTCGAAATTCAAAGATGATAGGAATGACTTCAGTGGGTCCCAAGGATCCGTACGATGGCCAGGATGATCATTCGTGGACATTACAGTAGTATTAAAATGTTTGCACCATTCAATGTTTTACTGCAGCTAACAATCTTATTACCAGACTGTGCTTCATCTGTAAATGTCAATAGGTTTTACACTTTCATTCATGGGAGATTTACACATCTCTCATAATATGTACAGAAGAAAACTGTAATGTGAGTTGAAAACTCATTTCAACTAACATTTCTATTGCAATTAACTGACTACCTTTCTTATATACTATTTAACTTATTGTGCGACAACATTTGTAAAAGCAAAGCTTGTTCAGAAATAGTTTGGAACTATGGAAGTAGAAGTATAATTGTAGTGTCTAGAATTAAATAAACTTACAGTATAAAACATCTTTGAATTGATTCATGAAAAATACGTACAGACAAGTGGTACTGTCTATACGATTAAACTGTAGTAACGTTGAAAAAGCTGAAATTTCTGTCGTCAAAGATATAAAAAATATATATGAAATATGTTTGTTTTTTTTTTTTTTTGGTTTTTTCAAACACAACCATTTTGTGCTTCTATGCTCCAGAGTCTATCATAAGATTCTCTGAGGTTAAATACAGCGTCCAGGAGCCTCAGGTTCCCGGAGAGATCGCTGTGGTGAGGATCCCTGTTGTTCGGCTGGGCGACACCTCAAAGGTCTCGGTGGTCAGAGTCCACACCAAAGACGGCTCTGCCACCTCAGGAGAGGACTACAACCCGCTATCTCAAGGTCAGCAGATACCATTACACACAGAGACTCCAAAGCAATAAATCTAAGAAATCTGGTCTCTTAGAGAAACGGCTTGAACACCTGATCTGGAGCGCATTTTGTTTTTCATAGGCCGTATATCATGTTTATGGCTGCCTGTGTTTGTAGATGTGGAGTTTAAAGAAGGGGAGACGGAGCATGTGGTGGAGGTCCAGGTCCTGTATGATGGGCAGAGGGAAATCCGCGAGGCCTTCACCGTCCACTTGAAGCCTGATGAATACATGGTGGCGGAGACTCAGGTCAGGGTTCATAAAATGTATAAATATTCACACTGACACAGAGTAATGTGCTTTGGCTTCACTTGCTAAAATAGCCACACAGCAGCTGTCTCTGTCAGCGGGGGCCGGTCGCTGTCTCCAGTAGAGACAGCCGCTGTCTCCTCATGTGCTCTTTGTAATATGAATGCGTCTCAGTGGGCACCCTGACCTATATGCAAGCATTCGGTGAGTTATTTCCTGTACAACAAAAAGCAAGCATGGCTTAATGTATGGCTCAGCATATGGGCATTAAGGTTTAATAATGTAGTGCCCGGCATAGTATGCTGTATCCAGGCATGATACATCAGATGCTCATGCAGAAACTGTGCACATCGGTATTCAGAGGTTAAAACTGGAGGGTGTCTCATTTATGTGCGATTCTGACCCTGAATTTCATCTTGAGCAGAGGGTGTCCAGATTTACTGTCAAATACATTGACGTGACCATAACGTATTACACCAAAATGTGTGTTGTCATCTACATACTGTATTAAGCTTTCATAAACTTGATTTTAGTACAGTATATCATTGCTTCATATATTTGAATTGTGGTACATGTCTGCTCCATCTGGAAAGAAAAAAATCCATAGATGTGATGACCTGGTCATTTTACTTTATTTTATTAGCACATACCGTTGCGCCTGACCAAATGAAGCAACACCAGATCATTACACTGCCTCCAGAGGCTCGTACAGTGGACACTATGCATGATCGCTTCATGTGCTTCCCTTCTTATCTTTACACGCCCATCGCTCTGAAATAGGGTCAGTCTGGACTATCCATTACAGGTTTTAATAATGTGCTGAAAGGTTCTTATCCCAATTCCAGTCATTTCAAATCTCCTTATTTCTTTTCCGTACTTGATATACCTGATATAAATAAATATAAATGTTACCTAACAGGATGTGCTGGATCGAGGGCTATTATGGATGACGGAATTCAATCAAATGCAAACTAACATTAGCATACAAATTAAGGTTAGCCACCTTAGCACTTTAGCTCAGCTAAAGCTACTTGCGCTTGTGGTAGCTGAGGTAAATGGTAATTAACCATTTATGGATTAACTGGGCGGAGTCAGCTCCCGCCAGGATGGCGACGACCAGAGCTCCTGCAGTTGAGCTTCAAAAATGCTCTTCGAAAAAAACCCATGTATGACATATCCCTATTCTTATAATCTATGGTTTATAGGTCTATAACAATAGAATTTGAAGTTCTTCCTAACACAGGAGCACCAATGAAAAGTTCTCTAGAGCATAGATAAACATGAATACAACACGTACACGCTTTCAGGGGTTCTTCGCATAGTTGTGGTTTGTATAATTAACCACCAGTTCTTATGATGTACACCTAATTCCATAATCTTTTTAAAACTAATAATGTTTTTAAGGTCTGTTTTGATGTGACATTTTTCTTTTTTCTACACTTGTTCCCTTTAGATGAGCAAAGCCATTGTGTACATTGAGGAGATGGACAGTGTAGCTGATGTAACCTTCCCAGCAGTGCCCCAGGTGGTGTCCCTGCTCATGTATGATGATACGGCTCGGGCAAAGGAGAACCCACACCCTTCAACAGGCTACCCTGTTGTGTGTGTGACGGTGAGTGGAGCACAGATCTTTACACAAACGCTATTACCTTTACCCAGATTGTGCTCCACAGAGCATATTAGACACGTGACACATGTTCCCTTTGTACCACAATATTTTGTTGCGCATTCATACAGTAGTTCTGGCTTGTTGTGACTTGATTAAAGTTTCTTAATGTGCTTGTTCTGACAAATTAGCATTTCTGTTGTAACAATTTATGCAGAGACTATGGCAGATACACATAAATTGTAGGTTGTACGATGTTTATTTAGCATTGACAGGAGTCTCCAGTATCGGTGCTTTATACTGTAAAAGTCATGAGTAAAGCTAAAAACTATTTTTGCTGTTATATGGTAAGTGGTAACAGGAGCATAGTTATAATTGTTGGTGTATTGCAGAAGCAGAAATGTACTAAGTACATATATTTACTATAGTATACAGTATATTCTACATATCTGTATGTTAGCTTTTTTAGTTTTTATATACATTTTACTTTTACTACATCCTTCAACAAAAATCTGCTTAGCAGCCTGAATAGTAGTGAAGATAGTAGTGAAGTATGTAATTCATTCTGGATTTTTATGTCTCCACTCCCTTCTTCTTTTTTTAGGCCTGCAACCCCAAATACTCTGATTTTGACAAGACTGGTTCAATCTGTGCTGTGGAGAACATTAACGACACCATGACTCAGTACCGTTGGCTTGTTAGCGCCCCCACTGGACCAGACGGAGTCACCAGCCCCATGCGTGAGGTCGATACCAACACCTTCTACACCAATACCAAGTCCATCACACTGGACTCCATCTATTTCCAAGCAGGCTCACGTGTGCAGTGTGCTGCCCGGGCCTTTAACGCTAATGGAGATGCTGGGCTGGAGCTCAGTTCCCCTATTGTGGTCATCAGCCGGGAAGAGGGTGGGCACAGGATCAATCAGATCCTCTTTTATGTTTTGGCATCTTTTTTCCCGGCAACTTAACACTACAATTATTTTAATGGAATAACCCATAATCTATACATGTGATCTTTGATCGAATCAGGTTTAATATTGTTTGATTATGCTATATATTTATAATATTTTGTGATATAACCATGAGTGTAATATCTCATGTGAATTTTCTTCTTCTTCTTCTTCTTCTTGTTATTATATTTTTATTGACTAATAGAGTTTCAATTTATATTAGATGTTCATGTGAAATAACTTATATAAACTATTAATTATAAACTATTATCATTATGCATCTGACCAAACTAGGATAAAATAAAAATCTGTAATCATTGCACACATTTTCAATAGGTCTTTGTCAGCCTCGCGTTCCTGGAACCATTGGTGCTGAGCCGTTCTCAGCAAAAATCCGTTACACCGGACCGGATGACCCCGATTACTCCAACCTCATCAAACTAACTGTCACCATGCCACACATGGATGGTGAGTGTCATCATTTACACAACCATATTGACCTTAAGCATTGGCAATGTCCAGAACAACTATTCCAAGAACCTCTGAAAAAGACTACAAAAAAAAAACTGTTTTGAAAAACACTGTTTGGATAAACAACATAGATATAAGTCCATTTATTCCTGAAGACCTCAATAATATTTATGAT
The DNA here is from genome assembly GCA_030347435.1 of Clarias fuscus. Lineage (NCBI taxonomy): Eukaryota > Metazoa > Chordata > Actinopteri > Siluriformes > Clariidae > Clarias > Clarias fuscus. The sequence continues at coordinate 3,096,550 of CM059211.1, read as the reverse complement.
AACTCATCATCTAAGTATTCACATTATGAAATCTTTACGAGTTGAGGTGAATGGGCGAGTTCTGAAAAAACAGTGCAAGCTCTGAACAAAACATCTAGTATGATATTGAACCTCTGCTCATTTATGCTCTTGTGCTCAGGCATGCTGCCTGTCATCTCCACACGTCCTCTGTCGAACTTTGAGCTGACTCTGAGTCCGGATGGTACCCGAGCTGGGAACCACCGCTGCTCCAACCTGCTTGACTTCAACGAGATCCAGACAGATCATGGCTTTATCACAGATGCCACCAAGAACCCAGAGATCATCGGCGAGACCGCTCCCTACCAGTACAGCGTGGCCATGCGCAGTGCCAACTCTCTGCGATTTTACCGCAACCTGAACCTGGAGGCCTGTCTTTGGGAGTTCAGCAGCTATTACGACATGTCTGAGTTACTCAACGAGTGTGGAGGATCCATCGGCACTGATGGACAGGTGAGAGTTACAAGGCCTGTTGTAGAAACTGGCTTTAGGGTTTTGTTAAAGAATATAGTTTGATTCTGGTCATATGATTATTACTGAGCTACATAATATCTGGAATTTTCTGAAGAAGTGGAGCTCTGGGAGAATATCTTCTCAAAATATCTGTACTCATGTAAAATAATGAGGAAGGTGTAGAGGGGGAATTGGGATTATTAGTACTGTAAAGGAGACCACATAATTTTTAAAGCATCTGAAGCCTGGGTCTGCAAGAAAAAAATCTTTTCTTAACTGGGTATATTTAACTGGTGTTGGACTACTGATCAAAGGGTCCCAGCTCCGGAGTCACCAGGCTGCCACTGCCGGGCTCTTGAGGAAGGCGCTTAACCCTCACCTGCTCAGATATAAATCAACTGTTGAGCTGGCAACCCGCCCCCATAAGAAACTGCTAGAGAAACAATGGAGTGGGAAGTATTCATTACCCGATGTGCCTGGTCATGTGGAACTACAATTAAAAACAAAAAGGAGTCAACCCACCAAGTATTTTCATAGAATCTTTGCCTAAAGTAATTACTATTTTATGTTTTCATTGTTTATCTTTTACATACTTTCCCTGAAATGTTGTAAATTGTGTAAAATGACTAGCATATCATATAGCTTATCTTTTCATGGCTAAATGAAACCTCCTTTATTTAGTCATTTTGAAAATCACAAAATGCTCACTTGCTCATGTGTATTTCATACAACTACTTTCAGTAATACCAGAAAACCAGCACCTGTCTGTCTTTTTCCATGACACATACATTCATGCATATGCTGAAGATACAGAATTCTGCTCATCAGTTAAGTATCACGGTTACTGATTAGAAGGTTGAGGGTTTAGGCCTGAGCATCACCAAGCTGCCACGGTTGGGCTCTTGAGCAAAGTTCAAGCTGACCTGACCCCAGCTTCCAAACAAGCAAGGCTATGCAAAGAACAGAATAGCACTGGGCTGTAAGAAAAATAAAGTGTTATGTTACTAATAACAGTGTCTTCTTCACTTACATTGTATTCATGCATAGCATACTCTATGACCATGTGTCTAATATGAATGTGTGTTTATGTGTGTAGGTCCTGAACCTGGTCCAGTCCTATGTCACCTTGCGCGTGCCTCTCTTCGTATCCTATGTGTTCCATTCTCCCGTCGCCGTCGGTGGCTGGCAGCATTTCGACCTGCAGTCAGAACTGCGTCTCACCTTTGTGTACGATACTGCAATTTTGTGGCAGGATGGCATTGGTAGTCCACCAGAAGCTGAACTACAAGGTAGTGTACAGCCATCTACTGGTTGTCTCAAGTATTGTTAGTGGTATAGATATCAGCAGTGAGAATATCACCATATTCGGATCTGATGCATACTGTGATGCATACATCCACTGAGGTGATATGGTATAGTAGTTATATTAAATAAGGCTGAACCAAAAATGTATATATAATTATTGTTGTAGACAATAGCTTATCTTAATAGGTATAGACTTACTTGCCACCACAGGTTGCCTACAAAATCTGATATGTGATATCTGACGTACAGTATATATTTAGGGTTAGGGTTAGGGTTAGGGCTAACCCTAGATAGAGAGATAGATAGATAGATAGATAGATAGATAGATAGATAGATAGATAGATAGATAGATAGATAGATAGATCATACATTGTATAGTTACATATAACTCCAATATAATCCCAATATAAATATTTCATGCATAATTTACTTTAAACGTCAATACATGTGGAATGTAAATATGCAAAAGTGTATAATTAAAATTTTTATTTCCATTTATTTATTTATCCTTTATGTTACTGAATTTATGGTTGTGTACTTAAATCTCCATAGGTGCCATGTATCCTACCAGTATGAGAATCAATGAGGAGGGTCGCCTGGTTGTCAATTTTAAGACAGAGTCTCGATTCAGGGGACAGTTTGTCATGTCTCACCCAGGTAAAATCTTCCTTCCTTTCACCTTTACATAGGCACAGATACACAAATGAATTACTCTGTCGAGTTTATTTTAAAAATATATATATATAATTTCTTTGGCGCACAGGAAGCAGCCTGTCATCCATGGTGATGTGTGCTGATCACCCTGGTCTTACATTTACTCTGTCTCTGGTCCGAACTGAGCCTACATACAACCAACCAATGCAGCAGTGGAGTTTTGTCTCTGACTTTGCTGTGAGTACTTGACTAAAAACAAGCTGGTAAAGTGATTAAACTGTATTACATATACAGTACAGTATACATACTGTACAGACAGAAAACCCGGGCTGTAATGTATTTAGGATGCATATAAAGAATGTGTATAAATATTCTAGTTAATGCTTGTTTTCTTTTCTATATTATATATATATATATATATATATATATATATATATATATATATATATATATATATATATATATAATACTTCTATTTCATATTATATTAATACCAAAGCAACAGGTTTGTCCTGTTGACATATACACCATTTCCCCCTGCCAAGTTTCAGACTTTTAGGGTTCAATATTTATGATCATTTTATTTGGATATGTGTCTGCAGGTTAGAGACTACTCTGGCACCTATACCGTGAAGCTGATTCCATGCATTGCTGCTCCTAATGGAGAGTTTAGTATTCCACCCGTGTGCCACCCACGAGAGCCACTGACATTTGACATGGACATCCGCTTCCAGCAGGTCAGACTGATATAAATGTGCTCAAAATTATTATGGTGTTTTTTTTTTTTTACACCTGGTGTCTGTGCTAGTCTTTTAAACATTGATCAAAGTTATTTGCCCTGAAAATGAGAACACTATGGATTATCAGTGACAGCTCTTCCTTTTCCTCTTAGGTGAGTGACCCAGTGGCTGCCGAGTTCAGCCTGAACACTCAGATGTTCCTCTTGTCTAAGAAAGAACTGTGGCTATCTGACGGCTCAATGGGCTTTGCAGAAGGAACTGATGCTGCTTTCACTGAAGGTAAAACCGAAAATAATATATAATCATAGCAACTTAATAAACTTGAAATGTACCCTAATGTATAAAGGGTCTGCTGGGCCATGCTGGATCAGCATTTAGCACTGTTGCTTCACACCTCCAAGGTTGGGGTTTTTAATCTCATCGTTACCTTTGTGTACACTGGTATCTCCTCAAAGGCCAAAGACATGTGTTGGCTGGTTGGTGTTTCAAAATTGCCTGTAATATATGGATGAGTGCCTGTGCCCTGTGCCCTGAACCCTCTCGGGTAGACTTCAGGCCTGCTGTCTGGCTCACGGATTACATAAATTGCCTGAATAACTAATTACATTTTTGAAAATATAACTAAATAACTGAGTACTTAAACACGTTAGATTACTCGTTACATCAAAAAAGTAATCCAAATACTTTGTAACACGTTACACCAAATAATGCTCAATGCCCCATCTTTTGAAGTCCATGAATCCATCCACATGTGCATCTATTCTGTCATCCCCCAACATACCCATCACTCCATGATTGATTACTGATGAAATAGACAGGGGCTCAAGCTTCAACTGGCATGAACACACAGTGACATTTTCATCAATCTGTCATAAATGAATTATATCGTCAGCATATTGTACTGTACGACAGCTTTAAGGTCCAAATTTAGAATTGCACATTCAAGCTTTGCTCTACAAAACACAAACATAAGAATAATTAGATAATGTACAGGTCTTTGATTCACAGTTAAAGCACTGCTTCCTTACTCAAATGTATGAAATGGAACATCTCTCCAACTTATATGTACTGCTTATGAAAAAAAAAAAACTTTTCACTGTAATATTCACTGTAATATACTACAAAAACTGTGATCAGTACGTAATCTATTGTTATTATCTTCCACATTCCACATATTATTACTACGAACCTTGCATGATGCAAATACTTTTGGTTGTTCCTATAGGTTCCACGATTTTTGGTCGTGTGATGGTGGACCCAGTGCAGAACTTGGGAGATTCATTCTCCTGTAGCATTGAGAAGGTCTTCCTTTGTACAGGAACAGATGGTTATGTGCCAAAATATAATCCCACCAATAAAGAATACGGGTGCCTGGCTGACGCTCCCTCACTGCTCTACAGGTTCAAGATTCTGGTATGCCGTTTCCTTTTTCATATATATCATAGATCTATGTACAGTGGAACCTTGGATTGCGAGCGTAATTCGTTCCGGAAGCGGGCTCGTATTCCAAAACACTCGTAAACCAAACCAAATCTTCCATAAGAAATAATGAAAACTCAAATAATTCGTTCCACAGCCCAAATAAATAAATACAGAAAAATAATTAATACAATATATAAAGTAAAAATAAAACAAATTAACCTGCACTTTAGAAAAAAGGTTAAAATAAATCCCAACAGATAAGTGTTTCAGTTTGTGCGCGCAGGCGCCGTGTATTTGTGTTTGTGTGTGTGTGTGTGTGTGTGTGTGGAATTAGCCCTTTCCCTCGCCTCGTCTTACACAGTAAAACTCCTCCTCCATCCCCCCACCTCGCTTTTTAAGTTTCACAACAAACGCACACACAACGGAAACACTGTTTTAACGGGAAAAAAATAAATCTCTCTAATGACACTCATGTGAGCGCAGACTAACGGAATCACTGCTGTAAAGTAAAAAACAAAACAAAACAAATGAACCAGCACCTTACCTTTGAAGAGAATCGAGACAGAGCAGAGTTTCTGTGTAGAGCAGAGTGTGTGTGTCTATGTGAAGCCGGGGAGGGGGGGGCGGTATAAAGGCGAGAGTGTGTGTGTGTGTCGGTGTCAAAAAACTTGGCACTCGTAAACCAAGACAAGTCAAAATTTATTAAAAATCTTTGCTCGTCTTGCGGAACACTCGTAAAAGCAAGTTACTCGCAATCCGAGGTTCCACTGTATGTCATTTATGGAATCACCTCGGTGTGATTGTGTGATTGATTTTATGGCAAGCGTAGTCAAACATCTATTATGGTTTAATCAGCTTGCTGGGAAATTTTCTTGTTCATTTGTAACTTATAAGTTTGACTTTTAACTGACAGTGCATGTGTGTGTGTGTGTCCTTAAGGACAAAGCCCAGCCTGAGACCCAAGCTACCTCATTTGGAGATGTGCGGTTTGATGCGACACTGGCACGAGATACTTCAGAAGGCCTTCTTCTTGCCCGCCAGGCTGGATCAGATGGGTTTACATTGTCCTCGTCCCCCCTTTTCCAGGTGAGGATCTTGCTTGGACTAACTATTATGTCTTTAAATCCTATATAGCCATACTTACTGCCACTCATGTCATGATGTGTTGTATTGTCTTTAGTATACTTACTGATGAAAAATATCCTTCTTCTCATATGTGCAATACAATGACTTTTCTGAGGGCTATATTACAGAAAAAATGCACATGAAACAATACATTTTCTATATTTTAGGTTGCTGCTGGTCGGGAGTGGTTTATCCATACTATATACACCGTCCGCTCTAGAGAGAATGCCATCCGTGGTAGAAGAAGCCTGGAGTACCACCATGGCATTTCATCTGTCCTTCCAAATTCTGGCGGAATGACCCGCAACCGCCGGGCTGTGCCAGACCCAGAGGCCTTGGACATTGGTGTGGAAAACAACCGTGGCACTAATATCCAGCACATTGCCCTGGACCGCTCTGACCGGCTCAGAGTGAACCAGTGGCAGCCGGTGGGTCGTGAAACTTACATAGAGCGCCCCTTGGTGGAGGGGAGCTTGGGTAAAGAACCAAGCAATGGCTTCAGTCTGCCTTCCGGCATGCCCACACTGTTAGGAGTGGCTGGACTAATTCTCCTAGTGTGTCTAATAATAATTTTAGTGGCTCTCCTATTAAGGCATAAGAGGAAGGAGAAAAAGTATCCACCCTACACTACATCTTCTTGCTCTGCCTACGGAAGTGGCAGCAACAGTAGAGAGACTCCAGGCACAAGATACAGTGGGGACAGTTCTGAGGTTTAGGAATCAGCAACAAGGCCTTCCTTGGTCGTTTATATGGTTTGACCTGCCTGTCATGAGTGTGCCTTCACCCCATGACCATTTAACTGAGAGAAGAGGACGTGATAAATTCAGAATGAAGAAACAGAAGAAAAGAAACTAATTCTTGGATCTTACTTTCTTCACCAATGACTTTGCTTTCCAGTATACACTCCTAGGCTTATCCACCCTTATCACTCGACTTGTTCAAAAGTAATTGCTCATAGTGTTGATGTGGCATTAGTTTCATACATCCTGGTGCCTTTTACCTTGATAACCAGGCTGTATGACATAAGAGCCCAAAAAATTACATTAACTGCAATTTCTAGAAAAGAAAAAAAAAAGTGTTAACATTTCAAAGTAAAAACAAGAATGGCTTTTTGTACTAAACTATAGGTAAAACCTCAGTGTTATTTAGGCAGCAATAAGGATAGGTCAGCAGGATTTTGACCTGTACTAAGAATGTGATCTTGGTCAGGATTGAGAGTTTTGTTTTGTTTTTCACATTTATTGAAGATTAATTGCGTTAAGTATAATCTGTAAAACGTTGTTTTGAATGCGTGACAGGTGTGTTTGCAATAGACATAGATGTAGGAGAGCTGGCTTGTTCAAACATTTATGTGAAGAAAAAAAAAGTATGTATATTTGTAGCACACCAGTGTTCCCAGTTTAACACACCAATTATTGTGGTGCTATGTAATGAGAATGTGAGGTTTCATTTTGATAAGTGGGTAGGTATGCAGACTCTCTTTTTATATATATTTCAGGATGTGTTAACTGTGACTAAGAATTACACAGAAGTGAGTGTAATACTTATCCTGTGTATGTATGTGAGTACCAACAGAACTTATTATTACATCCTGATTTAACTTGAAACATTTGACTGTAACAGGTTGGAATGAGCGAAGACTCATATTATGTCCATATTCAAGTGCCATTATGATTTATATAGTCTCAATTTGTGATGTCACTACCATTTTATTGTTTGATGTATTAAAAAAAATTATTTCCAAATACCAGTTGTGTTTCTTATTACCACAACTAAATCCAAGTTAGACCCCCGAGTAAAATTAGCCAGGTCTTTGGGTTGCGCAGTTTGTAGTGATTTTAAGAGCAGAAATAAGGAAATACTGTAATAATACTTCATAACAACAGTGAAACACACATAAAACATAGTTAGTAAGACAATGATCTAAAGCACAAAAGGACTAAGTCCACAGCATGTATGTACTTGCAGTTGTTGCTAATAAAGGTGACAAAACCAGTTATTACATTTAGTAGGCCAATTATTTGGTTCTTTATAGTGACACTGGTGTTGCATAAACCTTTTTTCATCCAAAAAAATATCATCGTGGGTTGCCTAATATTCCCCTCATGTTTTATATAAACATTTATTTATGTGTTATGTTTAAGCGGACATGATTCATGTAGATTTAAAGAAATAATACATATACAGCGCTGCAAAAAAAATGATTAAACCTCTGTCATTTATTCATATCTTCACATTAAATTAAATTAAATGATGTAGATTCATTTAAATATAAGGAACAAAAGTTTTTTTTATATATTTATGTAATGTTATATGGCCTGATAATCTGTAATTATCTGCATAATCTTCTTTTTTCCCCTAATATTTGAATGCGGCGGCACGGTGGTGCAGTGGTTAGCACTGTCGCCTTGCACCGCCAGTCTGGGTTCGATCCCCGGCCAGGCTCGATTCCTGTCTCTGTGTGCATGGAGTTCACATGTTCTCCCCGTGCTTGGTGGGTTTCCTCCGGGTACTCCGGTTTCCTCCCACAGTCCAAATACATGTAGGTTATTGGCATTCCCAAATTGTCCGTAATATATGAGCGAGTAATATTTGAATGATTCATAGGTCACTGTGTCACTTAACAAACAAAAGCATTCCCCAGAAACTGGATTGAACTGAAAATGAAAGACAAAAACTTGCCAAAAATAATACAGGAGAAGTCAGGCATGGAGAGTTATTCATCAAGATTACATAAAAAGATAATAATAAAACAAAAGAAGTTAATAAAATATATTTTTATTATATTCAAGTCTGGAGCTTTGAAAGGGAAATATGAAGAAATAAGGGGTGGCTCAAGATGTTTCCATAGGACTGTATCTACAGGTAATAATCAGAATTTTTTTTTCTCCCACTGACCTTAGGGGCATTCAACTCATTCCTTATGATTCATTATCTAACTTCATTCATGTTGTGTTTGCTGTTTTTCCTGTTCCATCACTAAAGACGTATTTTCTGTTTTATAACTTCTTTCATTGGAACTAATGTCGTTTGTTAAATTAGGACATAATATAGAGATGTTTGCTTTGTACAGTTTGTCATCATAGGACACAAACTGTACAATTGAAAATAAAGTGGAACCTCGGATTGAGAGTAACCCGGTTTGCGAGCGTTCTGCAAGACGAGCAAAAATATATAATACATTTTGACTTGAAAAAGGAGCGAGTCTTGATATATGAGCACCAAATATCATCGACCATCAAACTGTACAGTTTACTCTAACAATGTGAAGCATCTTTTATTTTGTGTTTGTATGTGTGTAGGATGACTTTCACACACACACACACGCGCGCACACACACACACACACACACACACACACACACACAGAGAGAGAGAAACTGGTGTGTGTATGTGTGTGTGAAAGTCGTCCTACACAGCAAACACCCTCCTTCCCCCATCTCCCCGCTTCCAGATCAAATTATGCTTGCAATCCAAGGTTCCACTGCATATAATCAAATATATGTTTTTAATAATATCTAAATGCTATTTGAATTTTTTCCTCGAAAATAAATGGTATTGTTAATAAATATGAAATTGCTGCTACAGTCCACCAAAAACTCCTTATGATTTGTAATTGTTTTCCTATTTCAGGTTGATTAAAAGCTAACCTTCACTTGCATCCATCTTAGGCTTCTTGACATGACAGGTGAATTCACCCATGGGAAGTTGATAAAAGAACATGAAAAGCATTTGATCAAGTTGGATGCCAATCTAAACATACTCAGTCATGCTATTCTCCTTACCATCTTTATTTCACAGAGAGCCCTACTGTATGTAGCTATGAATACCAATTCACTTATTGCATTTATATATTGTATTTAGTTACTTTCATATCTAGCCAATTTTAGTAGGCAGAATCTCAGTGCAAAGACTTCCTTTTACAGATGCCCCTGTACTACTCCAGACACGGTGTTTCAAAGCAACACAAAATTGTATAGTTCCTCTGCCTGCTGACTAAAGCTCTCAGTTGGGCAATAGTGGTATGGTATGGTGCAGGAAGTAAGAGAAATGAGCCTGCATGTTAAGGTGCCTTTCATCAACATCCTAATCTTGACGTGCTCACAGAGCTGGCCTGCCAAGCCAATAAACTTTCCCTTGACTCCTTGAGTTCCATCGCCAATCCCCTCATGTACATCTTAATGAAAGACCCAGTATCTATTGGGGAACAGAGTAAGTGCTGAAGCCTTTGAAAGACTCAAAGCTGCATTCACTAAAACTGTCTTCTTAAAACACTCAGACATACAGTATACACATATACAGTATAAACCCTTTGTTGTGAAAGTAGATGCTTAGAATCTGGAGTAGGAATCGTTCCATCACAGTGGCTTAAAGAAAAATAAAAATAAAATAAAAACATTTCATCTGGTGGCCTTTTACTTGAGGAAGCTCTCAAGGTTTAGAGGGAGTTGACTCTAAACCTGAATGTACACCTCTGAAAACAAGGACCAAAGACCATACTGACCCCCTCCTGGTTTTTAAAAGGTGGTAACCTTGAGACTAGTCACCCTAATATGAATACATAACGGGTGGCTCAGGATGCTTTCATAGTACTGTATATACAGATTATAATCAGTTTTATTTTTCTTACCTGTACTGACCTTAGGGGCATTCAACTCATTCCTTATGATTCATTGCCCAACTTCTTTCATGGTGTGTTCACCTGTTTTTCCTGTTCCATCACTAAAGACATATTTTCTGTTTTATAAGTTCATCTTTCATTGGAAATGAAAGTCAGAATGTCATTTGTTAGATTAGAACATAATATAGAGATTGTTGCCTTGTACGGTTTGTCATTATGGGATAATACTAAATCAGGACAAGAGAATTGCAAATATATAATCAAATATATGTTTTTAATAATATATAAATGCCTTTTCTAGGGCATTTTTTTCCCCTAGAAAATAAATGATACCCTTAATAAATATGAAATTGCTGCTACAGTCCACCCAAAACTGCACCTCCCAGAACACCATGGAGCCTTTAATCATCGCCGCCACAAACTTCACTCTGGCATGTTCACACTCACCAGAATTCTAACAATGTGTTCCTGATCATATACTGTACACACTCCCTTTTTATGAAGTAACACTCTGTGTTTACCTGACTTGTTTATGCATTGCCTGTTGCTGCTGACAACATTGTCTCGAGATTTGTAACTGATTTCCTACTTCAGTTTGATTAAAAGCTAACCTTCACTTGAATCCATCTTAGGCTCTCTGACATGACAGGTGAATTCACCCAAGGGCAGTTGGTAAAAGAACAAAAGAAGTGCTTCCTGGATGGCAATAAAACATACTCACTCATGCTATTCTCCTCCATCTTTATCTCATACAGAGCCCTAGCTATGAATACCAGTTCACTTATTTCATTTACGTATACAGTATATGTATTCATTTTTCATTTCCGACCCATTTTAGTATGCAAAATCTCAATTCAAAGGCTTCCTGTCCCTGAACTACTGTCCATGTACTACATCTAGACAAGATGTTTCAAAGCAACACAAAATTGCACAGTTCCTCTGCCTGCTGACTAAAGCTCTCGGTTGGGCTAAAGTGGTATGGTACGGTGCAGGAGATGGGAGAAAGCTTGCATGTAAAGGTGCCTTTCGTCAGCATTCTAATCTGGACGTGCTCACAATGCTGGTCTGCCAAGCGGATAAAATATCTCTTGACTCCTTGAGTTCCATCGCCAATCCCATCTTAGTGAAGAGACCCAAGCATCTGGTGTGGAACAGAGCGAGGGCTGAAGCTTTTGAAAGAATGTATATATATATAATAGGCAAGGCAAGGCAAGTTTATTTGAATAGCACATTTCATACACAATGGTAATTCAAAGTGCTTTACAAAAAAGAGAATAAAGTAAAGCCTGAATATATAATATGTCCAATTAAATTGTTTGTTAAACGAACAGATTTTTATCACACTGCACTGCTTTCATGTTTCCTTATGGGAGTGGCAATCAAACTTTTCTTACTCATAATTACTGCGCTGCCTAAACCACAAGCACATGACGGATTCACGACTACAAAGCTCTCACACTGCAGGCATCTGAGGAAAAGAGATTTAAGGTATGTCAGAATTAAATATGATAATTGATTAATTTCAAGAAGAGAAAAAACTGTTGAAATATTTATAAAGCACAAGCATATTATGTGTGTATTGGAGAATGTTTAAGTAAAAGATTTTTCTTTTCTTCTTTTTTTCTTTACAGTTTTGACAATGATAGTCACTAATCGGCCGACCAAGTTGCTCATCTGTCTACATTTGACAATATTCCTCATAAGTCAGACTCTGGCCTTCATGGCTTTGTTGCCAAACGCTCAGACACATCAGGACATAACTCTTAATGCAATTTTACAGACAACAGCTAGTGTCTGCCAATCAATGGGAAAAATTGCAGTAAATAAAACTAGCATTTTTTTTTTTTTATAATATAAGATTATTTCTAATTTTATAAATGTGCTCTTATAGTCGACCATGTGTGCCTTTTTTCTTTTTTTTTTTTTTAACTGCAGGCAACCCCACTGACAGTGGAATCAGTGGCAGAAGCGTGTTACACATCTAATGCAACCAAAGATTTTCAAAGAAGCATTAATGAGATAAACACGTACAATGCCTTGGTCGATGTTCAATACCCTTTTACTGCAAGTTACCATTTTAACAACGAGGAGTTCTTGTCCGGACAGGATCTTATTATGAAAGGAATTTCTACTGTTATAACGTATGTCTCAAAGGAGAACTATCAAGTTGCCAGAGACGCACTTGGTAAAGTCTTCCACACTCTGCAGGTATGGCACTACATTGTTGTAAAACTGTTATTGTAATGTAATTAAGACTGCGATATAGTACTTAAGTGCTTAAAGATTGAATTGTTAAGTCAGATACTTATTGTTAATACGGTTAACAACATTGTGTACTTACAAAAGAAAATATAGATAAGGTTGGGTTCCCTTGCGAATCTGGCTCCTCTCAAATGTTTCTTCCTCGCTTTTTTTAAGCCACTATACAAATGCAAGGCTCGTTCGAGTCAAGTTCAAGTTCAAGGACTTTTTCATTGTGTAGAATCATACAACACAGTTATGAGAGTTGAAAATTCCCTTCATTTCTACACTGCAAAATTCCCAGGGTTGGTGTAACACCCCAAGTGTTTATATATGATCTAATGGTCACGAATGTACTCTGAAAGTGTTAAATCAACACTCTGGGTGTTAATTCGAGACTAAGCATTCTGCTGTGCACCTTTATATATTCCCCTGCTGAAGCACAAGCACATAAAGGCACTTATCCCAGCATTACATTAGTGCTCAGGTACCATCAAGGTAGAAAGTTAAAGGAGTTCCTGGGAGCTCAGTTTCAGACAAGGAGCAGGCAGTCCGGACTTGGCTAAGGTAACTAGGAAAATGTTCTACCTTTATGGTATCCAAGCACAAGTGTGGGATACGTATATTAGTGTAGCAGGAGATTATATTGGTTGTTTACTTTCATAACTGTCTTTATTACTCTGCACTACCTGTCATGGATATTGACTTGAACAGCAATTGAGTTGTTACGTATTAAACAGAATATAAAGTCTATTTCTGACCCTGATTTGTGTCTCTCCCTAAGGATTTTTACAGTCATAGCAACTGGATTGAGCTGGGACATACAACACCTTACTCAACTCTGATTCAATCTGACAGTCTAATTAGTAACATGGCAGGTAAATGAAATACAGGTGTGGGTATTTGGGTGTTTTCTCTGTATACCCGTCTTTCCTGTTCCAGTTCTTCAGATCCACCTTACATATTGCAAACGTACAAGTGTTCATGACTTTTTTGTACCTTACTATTTTAGTAATTATCATATGTCATAATCTACACACCATCTGTGTTATGTTAATCATCCATTAAAAATGATCAGAAAAATGTTCTGTAGCAGCTGCCAATGCACAGCAACTGGTAAAGCTGGTTGACTATCCTTTGTTTTCAGGAAATACAGTTTCTAATGCTTCTGTATATCTTGAACAAGTTATCTCGTGAAAATTATATTACAGAAGGACATTTGGAAAATCTTAAACATTCTAAAAGAAATCTTCTAATTTGGTGATGAGTAATTACACCCAATGCAGATGGGTTCTGAAATTTGACCAGTTTGGGCTGGACTTAGGGTTTGGCAGGGCACATACAGATCTAATCAGGTCATTCATGATTGTCAAAGTAAGGTGTTGGTGCAACATGACCCACCAGTACAGCGTCATTACTCTTTGGTAAAGACACTCACACCCTGTTTCAAGGCGATATCAAATTTTCCAGGGTTGTTTAATGATTTAATTAGGCATGATGCTACCAAATGACTATACAGACCAGTTTTGGAGACACGAGTGTGAAATTCTGTATTGGTACGTCTCTTCTGTGTGTATTCGGCTAAGGAAAATCCGCGTTAATGTAGAGTATACTTGGTGGTGTTTTCTCTCAGAGGTCAAGGGAACCTTAACATTTTTCAGTCTGTAGTGGCAAAGTTCTTGCCAGGGAAGTCCCTGATAGGCTAAATGGGTTCCCGCGACCATGTACAGGATAAATGCTACGGAGGATAAGTGACAATTTTATTCTGGTAATGTGTTTTTCTGTTGCTGACTGCCATCTCTTTTCCATTTTAACCTGAATATGTGTCTGGTCGAACACAGCATTTAACAATCAACCAATTAGATGAGGCTATCATTATACCATTGTCAAGTTACGATTTGTCAGTACTATGCCAAAGAAACCCAGTTCACATCACTGAAATCATAATAGCATGTTATTGCAACATCACTAGATTAGCAAGTGCAATTAGTAAGGGTGGAGATTTAGAAAAAAATCTGTTACTCAAACAATGGGCAAAATAAAAATTCAAATTAAATCTGACAACACGATAATGGCGAAACTAGAGCTGCACATGGAGAGGAGGAAAAGGGAAGATTCATACCTTGACCTTGAATGAGTGGCTGATTTTGCTGTCTGGGTCTTTGACAAGGATTCATGCTCACTGAGCGATCCTTGGGCCACGACTGGATTTAGTGAACTTGCTGACGTGTAATGGGCAATTGAGTGACCCTGGAAATCAAAAAGTCATAGAAGCTCAATGAACCAGAGTATTCTGGTGAAGACTGATGTTGGATGAGAAGGCCTGGTTCTTAATCTCCGTTCCAGTTCATCCCAAAGGTGCTTGATGGAGTTGAGATCTCAGGGCTCTGTCTTAGGGCCGGCCGAGTTCTTTCAGCCCGAACTCATCAAACCATGTCTTTATAGTCCTTGCTTTGTGCACTGGGACTCAGTCATGTTGGAATAGTGTTAAGTGTGAAGTGTTAAGATAGTCCTTCACTGAGGATAAGGGGTCTGATTGAAACATCTTAATTCAGTAATTAACAGGTTTCCCAAATACTTTTTTTGTCGAGATACAGTAGTGTAACTAACTAACTAACTTTGAAGCTTTGGTTGTGGATTCAGTCAATTAATTTAACTTACCCCCATGGGCTTTTTCAAGTTTGACGGGGGGTTCACCTCATGTGTTAGGAAGAATCTTTCATCCCAGCACATAGAAACACTTAAGGTCAAATAAGGTCACTGTACATTTTAGTTGAGGTTATTATCTGTTTGCGGTTGGAAAATGGCAGGCAAAAGACAGGAACTGGTACATTAACCTGTGAACTGATTCACCAAACAGGCTTCCTTGCAGTATGATACATTTCTTCTGAGATTCTTTTCATTGGAACGAGTAACAAAGATGCTCATGGGAAATAAATCAGAAGAAAAGTACACATTTTATTTAGGAAATTTAAACGACTAAAGTGAAAATTGACAAATATAAACAATGAAGTGAAGTACAAATACATGAAAATTCTGCTTGACTAACCTAACAAAAGTACTTGTACATTATGAAACTGGTGATACGAACAGGAAACTTTTAACCTCTGTCATTGAGTTAATGTGGATATGAAGGTGAATTAATGCTTCTTTTATTTATTACTAGCTGAAGTACTAGTTGTTGATGGGAATAGGGTTTGTAGAATAGTTAATTTGATCAGCTTTACATTTACAGCTCACGTCTGTCTGTCTTTCTGTATGGCAGAACTCTCTGTCTAACCTATTAATACAAAGATTACATTTTGTAAGGTTGTGCACCTTACACCTTGTTTACGCCCAGTTTTACTGTTGTCTTGCCAAATACACTCCCTGTTGCGTAATCAGAGCTTGAATTACAAATGAGAAACCTAAATAATAGAATTTAATGAATTTATAACAATAATTTTTTTTTATATAATTTTCTTAAAACAACTCCAGTGGGATAAAAATTAACTTATACCACTTCAGCGTTGTTATTTCAGTGGTTAAAATATTAACTAATGCCAAAGTTTCATTAAATTCTGTCAAGAGGTCGATTTTATATGCAGCCACAGTTTGATGCATGCGCGGTACGCTGTCAAAACTTGCTGTTTCTAATCTGCTCATAGGCTCCTACTAAACGTTCTGATTTCATGTATGGCACAGGTTTAACTTCAGGTATAAAATTTAATGATATTGAAAGAGCAAGAACATAGATTAAAGGTCTTGTCTCACCTGCATAGATCTTAAAATGTTCCCCACATCACATTAGTGAGTATTAGTTAGTATGGCCTGTCATCTGAAAAGAAATATCTAAACTGTCCTGGAGAAAGCGAAAAAGCACAGCTGAGAGAGATTTGATTTCCTACTATACAAGTTTCTTTTCTGTGTTTTTCAGATTCAGATACATGCAGTAGTTGTTATTTTGACATCTGCCATGGGAACATCTTGGATGTGGTTATTACACAGCAGAAACTAACATCAGGATACTATGGCGAGACCAAGCCAAAGGGTAAAGCCTTTGAAATTTCAAGCAGATAAGTCAGGTGAATAAAGAAATACATTTATATACTAATCTTGTATTTTTTTTTTTTATATATCCTTATTTTACTTAAAGGAAAGTGCAGTCATGGAGGAGATGATGATGTGTCAAGTTGGGGGCAAGGAGGCATAAATAAGGACAATACAAGCTCCAGTCATGGTTATCTACATGAAATAGCAGCATCGGTAGCCACTAATGCTACCGTAGATCTCCTCAACTACATTCGAAAATCAATTGGTGATTCTGAATTTCTTAGGTACTGTATGAAAGGAAGTCTCTTACTATGGAATAGTATGAAATAATGATATAAATTATAGCATACATACACACTGATAAGTATTTTCTTACTTAATTATGGAAATTTTTGTTTTCCACTTGGCATCGACAAACAATACCTTATGGGACAGTGGTGGCTCACGTGGTTGAGGCTCTGGGTTGCTGATCAAAGAAACGGGGGTTTGACCACTGCCACCATTGGGACACCACTGTTGGGTCCTTAAATGAGACCCTTAACTAGTGGCAGTCCCAAGCCCGGCTAGAAAATAATTGGGTTTTGACTGAAAGAGTATCGGCTTAAAACCTGTACCAGATATTAGAGATCAAATGCTCTGATCTGTAAAACCCCTAGGATAAAAAGTGACAAAGTGCAAGAAAAGAACAACAGATTGATTCTTCAAAAACAGTGGGTTTATTGCTCTTTGAAAGGTTATATATACCCTATATTTAGTAGTTATTACCTCCAAACTAGTCTACTCAGTATATATAGTGGGGCAAAAAAGTATTTAGTCAGCCACCAATTGTGCAAGTTCTCCCACTTAAAAAGATGAGAGAAGCCTGTAATATTCATCATAGGTATACCTCAACTATCAGAGACAAAATAAGAAAAGAAAAATCCAGAAAATCACATTGTAGGATTTTTAAAGAATTTATTTGCAAATTATGGTGCAAAATAAGTATTTGGTCAAAAACAAAATTTCATCTCAATACTTTGTTATGCACCCTTTGTTGGTAATGACAGAGGTCAATCGTCTTCACAAGGTTTTCACACACTGTTGCTGGTACTTTGGCCCATTCCTCCATGCAGATCTCCTCTAGAGCAGAGATGTTTTGGGAATGTCGCTGTGCAACATGGACTTTCAACTCCCTCCAAAGATTTTCTATGGAGTTGAGATCTGGAGACTGGCTTGGCCACTCCAGGACCTCGCAATGCTTCTTATGAAGCCACTCCTTCGTTGCCCGGGTGGTGTGTTTGGAATCATTGTCATGCTGAAAGCCCCATCTTCAATGCCCTTGCTGATGGAAGAAGGTTTTCACTCAAAATCTCATGATACATGGCCCCATTCATTCTTTCCTTTACACGGATCAGTCATCCTGGTCCCTTTGCAAAAAAACAGCCCCAAAGCATGATGTTTCCACCCCCATGCTTCACAGTAGGTATGGTGTTCTTTGAATGCAACTCAGCATTTTTTCTCCTCCAAACCTAACAAGCTGAGTTTTTACCAAAAAGTTATATTTTGGTTTCATCTGACCATATGACATTCTCCCAATCCTCTTCTGGATCATCCTAATGCTCAAACTTCAGACGGGCCTGGACATGTACTGGTTTAAGCAGGGGGACACGCCTGGAACTGCGGGATTTGAGTCCCTGGCGGCGCAGTGTGTTACTGATGGTAGCCTTTGTTACTTTGGTCCCAGCTCTCTGCAGGTCATTCATTAGGTCCCCCCATGTGGTTCTGGGATTTGTGCTGACAGTTCTTGTGATCATTTTGACCCCACGGGGTGAGGTCTTGCGTGGAGCCCCAGATCGGGGGAGATTATCAGTGGTCTTGTATGTCTTCCATTCGTTCAAAAAAATATATATATATATATTTTTTTTTTTCCCCCAGACTCTTGGGACTTGGGCAGACGGCAGTGCTGTGTTTTGTTATTGACACCACTGGCAGTATGTCTGATAATGTTGCAAGCCTCAGAAAAGTGACTTCTGCTATCATTGATAGCAAAACAAGCTCTGCAATTGAACCATTAGAATACATCTTGGTAACATTCAATGACCCTGGTAAGTAAAATTCCTGTATCACAGCTTTTTTAGTTTTTTAGACATTAATTATAATGTCTGCCATATTGCTATAACATGATTAAGTTTTTTTTGTTTTTGTTTCTTTGTTTTGCGTTTTGTGCCACATTGAATTAAACACTTATACCCCAATCTCATCTATACGCGGTCAGCACGGTTTCGTGTGGTAAGTACAGTTGATCGCAATTCCACGTGAGTTTCGACGTAGCAACTAGGTTTCCATTCTTTCTGCATGAAAAATTAAACATTAAAAATGCTTTAAATATTTTTTGGCAGTCCTCGTGGAAGCTTACGCGGGGTACGGTCCACTTCGAGTTTTGGCGTAGTGACTAAAAAAAGGAACGTCAGGCAGTCACTCATGGTGCCTAATACCCCGCTCTCACCTATGCGGTTTGAGAGGGGTTGACTCACAGTGCCTAACACCATGTCTCACCGTGAGACAACCCCTCTCTCACCTATGCGGTTTGAGAGGGGTTGACTCACAGTGCCTAACACCATGTCTCACCGTGAGACAACCCCTCTCTCACCTATGCGGTTTGAGAGGGGTTGACTCACAGTGCCTAACACCATGTCTCACCGTGAGACAACCCCTCTCTCACCTATGCGGTTTGACTCACGGTGAGACATGGTGTTAGGCACCGCAAGTGACTGTCTGATGTTCCCCGAGGTTCTGCAAGCTTCCGCAAGGACCCGCAAAAAAACGAAACACGTTTGGAAATGTAGCCACTATCCCGAAATTCAAAGTGAACTTTACTCGATGAACCGTACTTACGGCTGCTGCGCGAAACTGCATGAGATAGGGGTATAACACCGCGTCTCAACATGAGTCAAACTGCATAGGTGAGATAGGGGTATCAAGATGTGATTGAAAGTCAAGACTTTCAGCTTTAATTCTAGGAGTTTGACAAAAGTCTGGCATTAACCTTTCAGTAATTACAGCTATTTCCATACACACACCCATTTTGGAGGTTCATAAATAATGGAGCAAATGGCCAGTTGTGGCCTGTTCCATTATTACTCCATGACTACTCAGATAAAAGGCCTCGAGGGGTTTTGAGTGTTCCAGTTGCATTTGGTTTATCTTTACTTGAACTCTCTTTATGAGGTCCATGGGGATATCTGTGAAAGTGAAGGAAGCCACCATTTGGCTGAAAAGAATTAATTAATTAAATCATATAGAACATTTGGGGGAAAGAAAAACACAACAGTTTAGAACATTTTTAAAAAAGGAATACCAACAATAATGCACCCTTTTTTGATGAACAAAAGAAAAATAAAAGTCTGTAAAATAAAGTTTGTAAAATCCATTAACAATTAATCTTAGATTATATGAAGAATCTGCATCAGATAACATCTTACAATGACTACATTAACACAAATCTAACTACTGTGGAAGCTGCTGTTGTCAAAATAGTTAAAAAAAAAAAGTAATAATAATAATAATAATAATAATAATAATAAAAAGGCAAAATAGCCTTTTTATGTTGCAACAATTCACGTTGCTTTACTTGAGCTATAAATTAACAAACTTCCTCTATACTTGCACTTATTTAGGTTATGGCCCGCTTATAAGAACAAGTGATCCTAAGGTGTTTAAAGACGAAATCAATGCAATTGTACCTTGTGGCGGAGAAGATGATGGTGAAATGTGTCTCTCAGGACTCAAGGTATGAAATATTAATTCACTAATCTGCTGGAGTCTAAAGGTATGAGGGGTGTTCCAGTCAAACCAGCACTTGATTGTGTAGAATAGCAGAAAAGAGAGTGAAAATCTTCTTCATCAAGGGAGAAACTTTCCTCAGTGCACTGGAGCTTGATGTTCTGATTCACACCTGAAACGCTGTCCTCCTAGGGACTCCTTTAACAGCCCAGATATGTAGGAATGGCTTGGAGCGAGGTGAGGACTGTACAGGGGATGTGGCAATAGCTCCCAGTTGAGTTCCTGTAACGTGCGAGTGCTGTTAGTGAACGATTGTGTCATGATTGTGTGTAGAGATGAGTCTCTTCTGAAAATTTGCAGACAAGTTATCTGTTGATTTTGAAATTTTGCCTTCATTCAGCCGAAAGTTCATCACAAATCCCGGAAAAAAATTAACTCTGACTTGAACTCCCATTGTATATTTAAATAGAGTATAACCCACTGCCTCTGCTGCTACTTACAAGAAATGTTTTTTGTTTTTGTTTTTGTTTTTTTAATCTACCATGTCATTAACTTGCACTACGTCAACCCACTATCAATAGTGGGTCACAAAATGCTATTTTTTCTTTTACTCTTTTTTTTTTTTTTTTTTTTTTTAATCTTTTTAAGCTGATTTAGTTGTAAGATGTCTGTTACCTTTTTTTAATGACTACTATTTTGTTGTTGTTGTTGTTGTTCTTAGGTAATATTCAATTTTTCACCATTATCTGTAACCCATAATCTCACAACAGTTTTAAGAAATAAACACTTGAAATATATTTGTCTGTGTGCAAAGAATCCACATCATATATGAGTATCACTTTTTGAATGACTGAAAAAAAAAGTCAACTTTTTTAATGCTATTCTAATTTGTTGAGATGCACTTTTAATTGACTTTTTAAAAGTTCAAAGTTTAAGACTTGTGGAAATGTTTTATTAAAACGTGCACTTGAATGTAAAAGTGTATTTGTTAGTCACTCAGTCAGTTGTTCATTGATTTCACCATTTAAGGATACATGTAATAATCATTGAATATTTTTTTTTTTCCAGCTCGCTCTCGCTGGATGTCCACCACAGACCGAGATTTATGTTTTCACCGACGCTGATGCAAAAGATAAATGGTTGACGAACTCTGTGAAAGCACTGATCGAGAGAACAAAGTCTGTAGTGAGTACATGCAAACCATCGTAAACACACAAGCCAACTGCTGAAAGCATTATTTAGGAAGCCTCAAAAGTTTACAACATAACTTTCCTGATCATGTACAGTATGAAGCAATCTGAAATGAGCAAAATGCTCATTAAACCCTTTTTCCTTTCTCATTATGCAGGTTACCTTTATGCTAAGTGGCTCCACTACCTCTCGGAGTCGCAAGAAGCGTTTCGGGTTCTTAACTTGTCAGCAGTCACTCTCCCCTCAGCCTTTCAACGCACAGCTTTACCAGGATTTGGCTCAGGCTTCTGGAGGCTACGTCATTGATGTCAACAGCATAACACAATCTTCAAACATCCAAACTGTTACCTCAAGCTATACAATGGTAATTAAAAGCTTTTAACTGTTAAATCATTTGGCAAAATTTTTGCAGGTTATAACATGACATAAACTGGCCCTAAAAAGGAAAAGGAAAATGAAAATGAAAAAATGTTTCCACTGCACACCTTTATTACATACACAGCTTCTCACTTGCTTAAATGCATTTTGCAAAATGACAATATCTCTCTTAAAAACACTCCCTTAGAAGTATAGCTTACAAAACTGTAAAGCCAGTTCACACAACAGTATCACAAGGGCGAAAGAACCCCAAATGGCCAAACATAAACCTGTCAAAACACAAATGATTCATAACTATCACCATAAAATACACTTTTTGCCAGTGCATTCTTGTTTTTTTTTTATAGTATAACACTTATTGAAATACTTGAAAAGGTATACATTTTTTTAGTTGGTGATTTTTTTTTTCTTCGGGAAGTTTCCGTATACGATCCCTCACTTTCCTTGACTTAATAATTGTCAAGAAACAAACAAACAAATAAATAGACAGAAAAGGCCACATTTATTTGAACATAAAAGTGGTAATAAAAAAAAATTAAAAAAATCATATTTTCTACAAATTTTTTGGATGCTC
This sequence comes from Clarias fuscus, assembly GCA_030347435.1. NCBI lineage: Eukaryota > Metazoa > Chordata > Actinopteri > Siluriformes > Clariidae > Clarias > Clarias fuscus. The sequence continues at coordinate 3,074,035 of CM059211.1, read as the reverse complement.
ACAAAAGTTACCAAATTATCTTATTTTTCTTGATTATCAGTTATACGCCAACCAGTACGTAACTCTCGGTCAAATTTACATTACAAGATAATACTGCTTTGGACAAAACCACTGATTTAGGTAAAACTATTCAAACAATTAAAAAAAAAAAAAAAAAGTTATCTAAACAACCAGTCTGTTTAGATCGCACTTCCCTCATTAATATCCATACCAGGGCAGTTGGCAAGTCAAGTCACTCCACGACGGCAACCTATGGTGCATACCATCATAGTCATCAGAGGAAGACATGTTATGCTGTTTTGTTATTTATTAGTCAAACTAGGCGATGCAGTGATCGTATTAATCAGCCACTGTGCTGATGTTATTTTTCTAAAGAACTTGCAAAAAACTCATTTATTGGACTAAACTAATTTAGATTAACATTGAGTAATAAGAAACACTTTTTTTTTTTTTTTTTTTTTTTTTTTGCTTCTTCAGGTCACTCTATTTCAGGCTGTAATAAATCCACCAAGGGCTGAAATATTCTCAGTCTTTGTGGATTTTTCTGTGCAAAGGCTGACAATCTACATCACTGGAAATTCTCCAGATTACACCATCAACAGTCCCACAGGTGTGTTAATGGGGAAATGAACTCAAATTATAAAATCTAGAAATGTTACTCAGTATCATGCTTAACTTTATGTTTTTTTTTGTTTGTTTTTGTTTTTTTTTTTAACCAAGGAGTGTTACTGAACTCCACAGCACCCGGCAACACGAACTCATGGCCTACTCAGAGCTTTGGTAACCTTTTCATTGTTCAACCAAATGAAAAGGACCAGGCTGGACTCTGGGTCTTTAAAATAAACTCAACAGAGCCCTACAGCATCAAAGTTACTGGTAAGTAACATCAGCTGTCTTTGTGGAATCATTCTATGAAGCTGTGAATAAATAAATGGAAGAAATTATGAAAAGTTTGTTAACTGTTTGTTTTTATTCTCCATCCAGGTCAAAGCATCATTAACTTCCTTTTCGACTTTGTACAAATTTACCAAGGGCTTCATACAAGTTATACAGACTTAAACAGCAGGCCTGTAGCAAGTAAGTAAACAACCTGTTTTAAGTGATAATTAAGGCGGAGCAGGAGTGTGGCACGACACGGTAGCTTAGTGGCTAGCTCGGTCTCCTTGCATCGCCAGGTCCTGGGTTCAATTCGGGGTCTGTTTGCATGTTCTTCCCGTGCTTGGTGGGTTTACTCCGGGTTCTCCGGTTTCCTCCCACATTCCAAAACCATGCAGATTAGGCTAATTGGCGTTTTAAATTGCCAGTAGGTGGTCCTCTGGAGAAGGAAATGGCACAACCCACTCTAGTATCCTTGCAGTTTATAAGACTGTTGAATATTTAACCAAAGCTCTGCAAACCAATATGTACTGTAGAACTACTGTAACTGGCTGGCACTACCTCAGACTTCATATAAACTGGGTGTGCCTAATCTTTCTAAGATGTTCTATTTTATTCTGGTCTACATTCTATGCTGTCTATACTAAAAAAGTCTTTCATCATTATACATCTACAATGGATTCATTATTGTTATATCTTAAAATCAATTTATCCTAGACAAGTTTCTTTTTATTCGTAAGCAGTTTTAAATTATCCTGCATGAATTGTGCTAATTCAAAAAGCTTGTTGTATCTTCCCTTCATATAGATACCGGTATCAAGATGTTGCTGTCCATGCTTGGTGGAAGCAATAAAGTTAAAGTTACAGAGGTGTATCTGATAAAATCATCAAGTACAAACGCTTTTAAAGGGACACTAGAAACAATTGGTAATGGGCAGTACATAGTGTCCTTCAACAGCGTTCCAGCAGGACAGTTTTCTGTAGGTGTGATTGGACAGGCCAGCTTCGTAGCTGATGTCGTCTTGAAATATCAGAGACAGTCACCATCTTGGTTCCAAATATCAAATGTGACCATTGCTGTAAGTTTTTAATTTAATATTAGTATTATTAATTAAAATGGTTTTCATATTTTACTGTTAATGAAAACATGATTACAGCATATTTTTTAAAATAATTTTAATAAGTAAACATACAGATGGACATGTTTAATATTTAAAAATAGCATGTTGTTACACTTTGTCAATGAGCTAAAAAAAATGTACCAATTTTATTTTTTAAAAAAAAACTCTCTTTCTACTTACCCTCAGGCTCAACCTTTTGATCACTTGGAACCAGGAGTACCTTTCAGTCTGCCCTTTAATGTTACAGCCAACAGCTTTGAAGGAAACTTTAATATCAATGTCACCATTGATCAAAATTTTGACATCCTTTTTAACAAATCCATAACTCTCGAGAATGGAGTAAGCGCAAATGAAACGGTAGCTGTGATTCCTCCTGTTAACGCTTCTTCTGGGACTGAAGCCATTATGACAATCTTTGCTGAAGCAGCAGATGGAAGCGACTTCAACTACGCTGTGCTGCGTCTGGATGTTATTGATGTGGTAATTACAACAGGATTTTTAGGTTTCAAAGCCATCCATTACACTACACCTTCTTACCGCTGCTAAACTGGTCATGTATTTCATGGCATTTTTGGCGTAGTCTTATGCCATAACGAAATTGACCCAAGCGTAATCAATTCATTTATATCTTTTAAAATTGCAATGCTTTAATAGAAAAAAAAAACATAGTAGTTTTACGTCCAAATATTTGCGTGGGTCACATGGTCAAAACTTCACGTGTAGGGTTTCCCATGCACATCATAGTCATTAAAGACATTTTCTCGAGCATCTAAACATTTCTTTTTTCTTTTTTTTTTTTAAGGTGACAGAGTACGTCCCTCCAGTATGTAATGTGGTTCGAATAATTGCTAACTGTTCCGGAAGCTGCAGCCTCTCCTCATGGTACCTCACCGCCAACGTGACTTCTGGATATGGATCAGGTATCCCAAGTTTGAAAGTTCTCAAGGGAAACGGCCAGCTCACCACTACCAGTATGATAAGGGACACAGGGACGATTGTCACTATGGCGGTCTACAACTCATCCTGCTGTTCCAAGGAGTTGCATCTGGTTGCTGTGGACTCGGTGGGAAATGTTGCCACCTGCTTTAGATCTCTATCAGCTGCAGCTGCACCAAGTACCCTACCTCATAGTGCAGAATTCTTTTTTATTTGCCTTTTGCTTAATATTGGAGTCTCACTTTACCAGTTTGTGCAGCTCTAATGAAAAAAAAAAAACAACAACAGTTATTTATTTAAATTAATGTAATTAATATATGCATATTTATGCCTACATACGAATCATTTGGTAATGCTTTTATACAGTAAAAGTACACTGTACTTGTCTAATATAATTATTAATGCAGTGTTTACCTTAACCGAGAATTTAAACTCTGAATATAATATATACAAACATAATTTAACAACAATGGTCAATTAGATGGTCTTTTACTTTATGGGATTAATTTACGCACATACTGTACATAACCCTTGTTAATTTGGTTAACAAATGCAAGAGATGTCCAGTCTATTTTATTTATCAATGTATTTTAGTATTTGAGCACTACCTGTAAATGTATAATTTACAGACATTTACAGGTTATAAATCAGGTGATGTTACGTACCATGCACAATGTATTATTATGTTTGATTGTTAATTTTTTTCGCCAAAAACTGTATTCTGTATTTTTTCAGAATTAGTACCTTTTTCTCGAATTTGACTTCCTTTGTATGACATAAAACTTTTTCAAAGACAGACTTTATTTAAAATAAACAATTTTCGTTGCTTGTTGAAGTCACAAATTGAGGTTGCATGATATAACTGCAGACATCTGACATTGTTTATTGAAAAACCAACAAACACAAAACTAGGAAATAAAGGACTGTGGAAAACACTGTGGCTTAAATAGTATTACTAATTAGGGAACTAAACAAAACACACCTGTGAAACTACTGTAAAACATGAAACCCCAACCACCCATGTCAACTTAAAAGTCATGAGACGCATAAAGAGCACCGACAGTAATGCGCCACTAGGGGGTGATCCAGATTTAATTGTTCAGAAAATGTTGATTGAAGCATGCACCACTCTTCTTCTCTTTGCTTAAATGTTCAATTAGCAATTAAGCACATAAATGCAATACAACACAGTCCAAATCAATCAGCAATTCAGTACTGACATTAACCACTGACTTTACATTCATTTTCAAATTACAGTCCTAGGCCTAACCTCAAGAGCGTTTTCATACAGTAGATTTCATTTCTAGCGCTTTGCAGGTTGTTTTATGTAAATCCTTGTGTCTTCAACATGAATTACTGGGTTGTACGACGTTACACAAACCTGAGAAGACAACAACTGAACAACAATGTCTAAAGCAAAAATGTCACAGCAAAGCTATCAACATTTCAAACTCTGAATGCAACCATGATAGTCCTGTTGTATATAAACAAAGATTAAATAGAATGAGCTGGGTTTAAGCCCATACTGCGAATTTGAGATTGTTCAAGATTATGTGGTTTTCTTTTACTTTTTAATTCAATGTATTTTTATTTGTATAGCGTTTTTAACAATTGTCATTGTCGCGAAGCAGCTTTACACAATCGAAAGAATTATTTAAGTTTGTATGGAATGTGAATGTGTATGAATCAAAATGGTCAGATAGTCCCTGATGAACGAGCCGAGGGCGACAGCGGCAAGGAAAAGCTCCCCGAGATGGCAGTAGGAAGAAACCTTAAGAGGAACCGGACTCAACAGGGAACCCATCCTCATCTGGGTGAAACAGAAAGCAGGAATTGATCTGCAAGTCATACTGGGTGTTAGGTGGCAGGCAGTTCAGTATAACAGATGTTAATAGGTAGTCCAGGTAGTTACTGGAGGCACAAAACCTCAGTGAACAGCTGTCACCATCGGCCAAGGCCAGGTCCGTCTACGTGGAAAAGTGGAACCGTCCCCAGTCACTACACGCATAGCAGGCAGACCACACAGAAGCGGGACACCAGGATGAGTCAGACAGGTCTAGAGATCAAAGGGGGTCTGGATCACTGGGAGCTCAGGAGCAACATGTATAGCTCAACAGAGAAACAGGGACAGGGAAAGAGAGAGAAGAGGAGAGGAGAGATAACAGTTAGGTCTGGTCACAGTCACACAATGTATAAGGTGACTAACTATTACAGCATAACGAAAAGGGGGAGCCAGAAGGAAACACAGACATGAGGGGGAACCGAGATGTAAAGCAACCAATCACCTCACCGTCAACAAACCTGAGTGATCAATGAGAGTGGGGAGGACAGCATCTAAACATACCAGTTCACCAGAATACTCTACGTCCATGAGTCCCCCAGATCTGCTCCTTTACCTAAGGCAAAGCTATTTCCAAAAATGCTTGGCTAAATAAATAGTTTTTTTCCCACCTCGGGTAGCTGACACTAGCACCATTTTTCATGGCATTCCTAGTTCACATACAGTATTTTGAGTTATTTACATGGCTAATGGGCCTCTTAATTTACATCCATGCAGCCAGCCGTGGCTAGCTTTCTTCTTTAATGGTGATCAATATTTGTGGATGCATCAGCCTCAGAGCCTGCACAACAGTCCTACAATATATCATTATGGTATCATTTGTCAGCCAGCACGTCCAGTTCAGGAATATATTCTGTTCAATTCATTCAATTTTCCTAATCATGAAGTGCATAACAAAAAGTAACTAGGAGTCTCAGTGCAGATGGTCATAAAGCTACATTGCTGAAGCTCAGCTGGCTGACACTTCTGTTTCATTTCTAGGATAATCGATAATAGCAGGACAGGGATCCATCCTCCCCTGTCGTGGTGGAGCTGTACATATGTTCACTGCACTATCAACAGTGAAACAACTTCATTTGTTCATGCTGCACCCTCATCACCTTCAAAGGTTTTTGAAAATCCTCTTGAAAATCCAGATATGATTTTTACTCACAGATGGTTCTGTGAGTAAAGCCTGGACTAGTGCATGTGTTCTAGCCACAGGATGTTCAGTCACAATTTACACAGGTGGCCAATACTGACAATACACGATTATGCCAGTATATGGCGGTCAAAATTGGCTTGTTCGTTTTATTTTTTAACCTTGTTCAAAAGTTTTTGTTTGCATGTGAGCATCTAAAACATTTTGCAGTATTTAGGGATAAAGCAGGCTACAGTGGAACCTCGGATTGCGAGTAACTCGGTTTACGAGTGTTCCGCAAGGCGAGCAAAGATTTTTAATCAATTTTGACTTGAAAAACGAGCATGTCTTGGTTTACGAGTGCCAAGTTTTTGGACACCGCCACACACACACATTCTCTCGCATTTACACCCCCCCCCCCCTCCTTGGCTTCACACAGACACACACACTCTGCTCTACACAGAAACTCTGCTCTGTCGCGATTCTTTTCAAAAGGTAAGGTGCTGGTTCATTTATCTGTTGGGATTTTTTTTTTACTTTTTTAAAAGGTAAAGCACAGGTTAATTTGTTTTATTTTTACTTTATATGTTGTCTTAATTATTTTTCTGTATTTATTTTTTTGGGCTGTGGAACGAATTATTTGAGTTTTCATTATTTCTTATGGGAAGGTTTGATTTGGTTTACGAGTGTTTTGGAATACGAGCTTGCTTCCCGAACGAGCTATGCTCGTAATCCAAGGTTCCACTGTACTTCCAAAATACTGATGGTTCAGCAAATGCTTTGGCTGATGTTTAGGACATGATGGTGTTTAAACAGTGATTCACAGATATTCCTCTACATGGTGGAACCCTTCGTTCCATGTACATGCATCTGATGTCATGAAACACTGTGTTCCACAATGTTCTGTGTCAGTCTAACACCAAGCAGCCTGGAGTGAGAACTCCTGCAGCTCACACAAACACCTACCTGCAGGCCTGTTCAAACACATTTCTCCATTCCAAGGTAAACAGGATGCGTTGGTGGTGGTAGAGCAATTATCATGCTTAGTTAAATGGATGCAGATTAGGTTGAAACCTATTCAACTAAAACATGCACGGCCATGCAAACTGCTTAATAACTGGTCAAAAACAACTTCTTTCATTAGGGAATCATTGAATACATGTATTCTTTTCACTGGACAGGTTTTTCAGGAAGTCATGAGATTGTTGAAAATTCAATGGAAATTGACTTGAGACAAGCAGGTATGCATATGTCTTCTGAAGCACTGTTGAAGATCATCTGGCTGCAACTTACCCCCTTAAATTCTGTAGAATCTTGCTATTGCCTGCTTGATTTTCATTTATAAATAATGTCACAGTGAAGAGAATTATATTTAGCTGTTCATCCAAGATTGTACTCGCCTATAACTAAGGCTGAGCTGAATTATGATCCCCAAGGATGATTTTCTACATTCTATAGAAATATAATTGGAGAGCTAACATCAGTGAACTTCATTGGGCTCTTCACTCATAGCCACCCAGTATAATCCTAGTCAGGGGGTATCCCCATTTTACATTATGAGTCATGTATCCAATGTTTACATGCAGTACATCTGTCATAACCATGCAGAATTAGTCACAAGGACAAGTTGGAAAGGACCTCACTATTTTGTTTACATAGCAATTGTTTCTAAGGAAATTCCTACAGTTGCATCATGCCATCTTATTCATCTTCCACTCTTTGTCTGTTGACCCTGTTCATTTCCTTATTCTTTTTCCACAGTAAAAAAAACAACAACAAAAAAAAAACACATTGTGTTGTGCTCTGTCACTATATGATAAATATACAAATAAATGCCCATTTGACCTGTTTAAGCATGCTGTTTGATTATTAGTTGATCAACAGCACCACTTCCTCCCTATTGATGAAAATCTTGTTAAATGATGATTTAACTGAGAGCAATTTATCATTTCACATTTATAGAAAGTGTCTAATGTACTAAAGAAATGTACAGAAAAAGAATTCTTGGCAGATTAGGACAACTGGTTCAATACTACATGTAATGAACTAATTCAGTTCAGCTTCAGTGTTTTGGGGTGAAAGACTGTTCAGCAGAGAACCAATATAATCCATTTTTATTAACATGACATGCTATATAAAAACATTCTGCTCTCCTTACAAAATAGAATGCTCTGCAAGATGCTCTCTATTTCTCTCTCATGAATAGATAAAACAGCAGATTATTTTATATAATATTTGTTTATATACTTATTGTTCTTCCACTCATTATTCTTTAGAAAATTATGAGCCCAGAATTAGATAGAGGAACCTTTGAAGATGATTGTGAAATTTGAGAAAGAGGAATAATCATAAATATTATTCTAAGGAAACTGCAACCAGCTAATGAGCGATATATCAAATCACAGTTTATGTTTTCAGATTTTTCAATGAAAATATATACATAAATAATTTCAAGCAATCAAACATCCAAACTCCCTCTGGATCTCAATCCAATCGAGTATGCACTGGACAAAAAAAGAGCTTTGGGAGTATTCGCAGAGTAGAGGTTAGAGCGTAAGAGAGGGGATGGAGTTGTTAGAATCAGCAATAGAGAGATGAGGAAGAGTCCTAGATGTAATGGCCAGAATAGGGGAGTCCTTAGGTGTTGCCTTCATGATGGACCTGTGAAGAATCTTCCGGGGGATGGATGAAAAGGCAGACCCCTATCTCTGTTAAAAGTAGCATTTATCACTTTCGCGGAAAAAGACTACTTTTAACAGGCACAACCTGTCTCATAATTTTTATGCTGCACTTTTTTTTTTTTTTTATCCCCAAGATCATCATGCATTTGGTACACGCATGGAGAAGTGCATACTGCCATAGAGATGGGAGTCCAAAAAGCCTACCGCAGAATGCCTTAACAATGGTACTTTAACACTCTTACTAACTAAGCAGGGCTATGACCGTGGCAGATAAACTGTTGTCACACATTAATTTTTATTCTAAGCTTCATCCTACATTTACATTTGGTGGTAATTATCATGCTTTCTTCATCATCTAATTTGTTGTCCCTATGCAGAAGGATTTATAACAAAGACAAACCATAAAACCATCTTTTGAACTGAGAACACTTTGAAATCTACAGAAGTAGGTCCATCACCAGGGCTAATTACGTTGAATAATCCAAGTTATATACTAAGGGGCTGTTTTTGTACATGAATCTGATATGGATTTAACCATTAAAAGTATATACTGTATAGCAGTAGATTCAGAATAAAATGACATCTGCCCATCATGCTCGCAGATGTTAAGGGTGATTCAATTAGTAGAACACGGCAAATGCTTGTTTTGTTTGTAAATTGTTCTTCATTATAACTTATAAACTTGCATTCTCAGAATTAGAGAAAAAAAAAAAAGGAACAGTGCAGCCTTCAAAGAGGATTGTGAAATTTAAGAAAAGAGGAAGAATCATAGATATTATTCTTAAGAAATTGCAACAAGCTAAGGTCTAATGTTGGAAATCTGTCAAGCTCTGGCCTTGAACCCAAGTCTCTGGGTGATGGCTGAGGAGATTACCACTGAGCCAAAGATGTGATAGCACTCAAGGCAAAAAGTACCAGGTAGAGCAGATTTATTTCAAAAAGTAACAAAATAGCCACAGGCAATTAATAATCAACTTCTCAGTTAGAGGAATTTATGAAAATAAAACAATAAACTCTCAAGAAACACAAAACCTCCACGAGGGGAGAAAACAGCCAGCCAGAAATAAAAGACCTGAGGAACTTGCAACGGGGACGTCTGAATCACCGCCGAAAGTTCAGCATGGGGACACAGAGCGAGGACTCTGAGTGAATAAGAGGGGAGAAAATGAACAGCTTAAATACACTGGGGGGAAACAAGACGCAGGTGATCTGAGAAACTAACAAGGAAACACAAGGAAGAACTCGGGCTAGGAGGAACACAAGGGACCTCTAGAGGCCTGGAGACAAACTACAGGAGGAACAGAAGGCTGACAGAAACCACAGTGTAGATTTTCAGTAAAAGAATGTACAAGCAATCAGGGGTTTAAAGAAAGGAAATAGTCATGAAGATAGCAAATGGTTAAAGCAACATTTTTAATTCTAGGGATATATGTAAGTAATGAAAGATTAACAAAAAAAAGCAATATAGATATAATTATTTAGGCATGTGTTAAATTTGGAGTCTTGAATTAGAGGAAAGAAAAAGAAGTATATGGAATCTTGTCTGAGTCATAGAGAACTGTGGAGAAAATGTATTTAACTATTTCTCAAATCAAGAGTTACACCTGGAACTGCTTACAAAAATGGACCTTGAAGAAATAACCATAACAAACTGAAATATGCACAAATATGCACCAAACGACATTAATCACCAGCTACACTTCCGAGCTTGGGCACACCTTCTAATTCCATGGCATTTCCTGTTTTTTTTACAATTATTTTTTTCTACACTGTAGAACAATCCTGAAGGCATCCACAATATGCAATAATCTAATTTCAACAGTTAATCTTGAGATGTATCTGCTACTTATGCTATGTACAGCCTTCATAATGCCTCTAATCGGATTGTTAAAATAATCTAATCTTGTTGTTGATTGGTGATTTCTGAGGCTGGTAACTCTAAATGAACTTGTCCTCTTCAGCAGAGGTAAGGTTTGGTCTCGCTTTCCTGGGATGGTCTTCCACGGTCTGATCTTTGTGTCTTAAAATAACAATTGATTGTTGTTGCTGTTGTTTTTGTTATTTAATTACATAATTCGATATGTGTTATTTTATAGTTTTGAAATCTCCAGTACACCAGCAAACTGGTGACAGGACCAAGCACACCCAAGGCTCATCACAGAAAAGTCTATAATAGCCTTGTTAAAAAGGCACCAGAACACCCAGTGCACCGCAGCTTGTCTTACATGGGGTCCTGCAGGCTCAAAAAAAAAAAAAAAAAAAAAAAAAAGAGCCCAAAGAGAACGACTCAGTGTGTTTATCCTGAAGATCCAACAGTGGGTGGACAACAGTGAGTGGAAGAGTGGGGATAGCATAATGTGTCTGTATACATAAAAGATAAAGACAAGACAAGAAAGTAAACCTTTAAGAGTATTAGTTTGCTTAATTTTTTGTTTAGCTGAATATTTATTAATATTCAGAAAACAGGATAGACATTTCAATAAGACTTTTTTAGTCATCATTTATTAAAAAAAAATAATAATTATATATATATATATATATATATATATATATATATATATATATATATATTATTTATTTATTTATTTATTTATTTATTTTTTTAAAGAGATTTCTTTAAGATTTCAAAACTATAAAATATATATATATATGATAAAATTGAGTATAAGAATAAATAAAATTGACTTGTAGACCAGAAATCATTTAGAGACATACTGTAGATGCAAATGGGAATTACCGCCTACATCAATCACTTCTCTAATCTAAAAACAGCTGACTACATCTAATCCCACGCCCACTACCACAGTCATGTTATCATGTGCAGTTATGGGAGTGGATTTCACAACCCGTTTTTTGACACGCTCAAAGTATTGTTTATATAGGCACAAAGTTAAACAGGGATTTTCATTATGAACTCAAAGTATAGTCCAGCCATCTGAAGACCAAAGCTGTAAGGTATAGGTAATAAATATAATGTTTTATTCTACTTAATCAAAATTAATCTGGCGAATCAATAGATTTACTTGGTATTAAAGGTTATTTATGCTATTTGTGTCCTTTTTTTTTTTTTTTTTTTTTAATTTCAGCTTTAATGATGAAAATATTTATTTGTGTGTATGTCACGATGACCCTCATTCAAAGGCAGACTCTGGCCTTTATGCCATTGTGGACAAAATCAAAGCGTCATCAGGACATTACTCGAGATGCAATTTTACAGACAACAGCAGATGTCTGCAGATTGCAAGCGCTCCAGGACAGGAGAGATTTTGTTCTGGTAAACAAAGTTGGTAATTAATTCATATATGATATATTTTCTTATGGTATATAACAAACAAAGCCATATGTGTCTGTCTTTTTTGCAGCCAAGCCCGCTTACAGTAGAGTCAGTGGCAAGAGTTTGTTCCTCATCAGAGTCAACCAAAACATTCAAAAGTAGCATTAACAAGATAAATTGCTTCAATGTCTGGGTTGACTTCCGCTATCCTTTTAGTGCACAATATCATTTTGACAACGAGGAGTTTTTGCCTGGACAGAAACTTATTACTGAAGGACTTATGGCTGTCAAATACAGCGTCAAGCAACAGAGTTATGAAGCTGCCAGAGAAGTACTTGGGAAAATTCTACACACTTTGCAGGTAGGCCTTTTTTTTTTTTTCTAAAAAAAAAAAAAAAAAAGAAAGAAAGAAAACAGCTTCACTACTCTACAGTTAGTGGTACCTCATACACTAGTCTATGTCCAATTTTCTGTCGACAATTTCTACAGCTTAAACAGTACCTGCCTTCCACTTTAAAAGAATCACATGTACACCTTCTTTTGGGGCTTCCAACCAGCACAGAGCATAAAGTCATACAGAAACAGGTCACAAGCTTGAGAAAGCATCAGAATGGCAAAAATGTGTGATCTTTGGTATGTTCAACATGGATTTATTACCTATACCTTACAGCCATGGATGTTGGTGCCATGGATGTTCTTGGACATCTGAAAACTGGAAAAGCGGCATGATCCACTTTTTCTCTTTAAGCTTCTGGGCAGTTGAAAGGCATTGCTTCACAGTTTAACATGTTTCTCAAAACAGTTATGAAGTGAAGTCTGTGTCCTTCCACTGTCCTTTTTACACTGCAAGTAAAAATCAAGTTTGCAAATGAAAGTATTTGAACTAAGAAAAAGACAAAACTTTTTTTTTTTATCAGTAATTTAATGAATTGATTGTAATGAAAAACCTTTGCTTTAATCACAAACATTTGCTTACAAGTTACATTGGATGTGATGGCCACAGTCTACACTGAAGGATGAGAGCTTAGTCTCATGGAGTTGATATTTAGCATAACCTATTGCTCTAGGCTATAATCGCCAATGGAAAAGAAGGCATTTTAAAGTAGTAAATACCTGGACATACATACACTCGTAACTGTTGCCAATTTGAAACCAATCATAGCAATCAATTTTGCCAAATATCAACTCCATGAAGCTAACCTCTCATGTATCAAAGTAAACCCCACCCATTACAGTTAATGTAACTTGCCAACAAACGTTTTGATTCACAAGCATTTGATCAAATTGTTGATCAACATTGCAACAAATATCTTTTATTATTAATATTAATATTCTTTTATTATTAATGTTTTTTTCCCCTTGCAAGGATTTCTACAGTCACAGCAACTGGGTTGAACTAGGAAAGAGAGAACCTTATTCCAACCTGATTAAACCAGACACCCCAGTCAGCAACATAGCAGGTGAAATGAATGAAATGTTGCTCTATTTATATCCATTTTCCTGGTCCAACACTAAAGACATCCACATCTTCTTTGTGTTTTTGTATGTTTTGTCAACCATGTTTTTGGAACAGAACGTTCAAGCTCATATGGCTGTGATGATCATATTTTTCATTATGCAGTATATATTTCTTATGTGTTTTCCAGATTCAGAAACATGCAGGAAATGCAATAGCAAGGACTGCACAAACAACATCCTAGAAGAGATCATAGCAAACCAGAAACTAACATCAGGATACTTTGGCTTCTCCAAACCAAAAGGTAATGAATTAAATAGATTACAGTAGAGCCTCAGATTGCGAGTAACCTGGTTTACGAGTGTTCCGCAAACTGAGCAAAGATTTTTAATAAATGTTTCATCGGAAACCGAGCAAGTATTAGTTTACGAGCGCCGAGTGTCAGGTATCACGCATGCGACTCTTATTTTGACACCGAGCGGCAAGTGATCACAACTGAGCCAATGATTTTTCTCTCTCTTGCGCTGCAGGAATTATGGGTAATCGTCTCCCCTGCTGCTCTCAGTGCTCGTCTCTTACTGGTATAATCTACACCTCCCTGTCTCTTCTGTATGTGCGCGCGTAATTTGAAACTGTCCAAACACACACACACTTTTCTCATGTGTACTTTGTGGGCGCGTAATTTGACACTGACACACACACACACACACACACACAGATCTCCTCGACTGCAACCGCAGTTTATTTACACAGAAAACTCAGCTCTGTCGCGATTCTTTTCAAAGGTAAGGTGCTGGTTCATTTGTTATTTTTTACTTTCCAGCAGTGAATCCGTTAGACTGCTCACGCGAGTATCATTAGAGAGATTTATTTTTTTCCCGTTAAAACAGTGTTTGCATTGTGTATGTTAGTTGTGAAACTTAAAAAGCGAGGTGTGGGAGGGAGAAGGAGTTTTACTGTTTAAGACGAGGCGAGGGGCTAATTCCACACACACACACACACACACACACACACACATACAAATACACGGCGACTGCGCGCACAAACGGAAACACTTAACTGTCTGGATTTATTTTTTACTTTTTTTAATGTTAAGTGCAGATTAATTTGTTTTATTTTTACTTTATATATTGTATTTATTATTTTATGTATTTATTGTTTTGGGCTGTAGAACGGATAATTTGAGTTTTCATTATTTTTAATGGGAAAATTCTATTTGGTTTACAAGTGTTTTTGGAATACGAGCCCGATTCCGAAATGAATTTCTCGTAATCCAAGGTTCCACTGTACTGTATCTGATCAGTGATGAATATTGAATATATTCATATAAAAGTTATATGTGTGTGTATATATACAGTACAATAACTTTTCATCTTTACATTTTAATTTTATCTTAAGGAAAGTGCAGTCATGGAGGAATATTTGATCTGTCAAGTTGGTTTCAAGGTGGCATAAATAAAGATACTATGCACTCCAGTCATGGTTATCTACATGAAGTTGCAGCATCGGTTGCCACTGCCGCTACTAGAGAGCTACTTGAAGACATTAGAGCAGCAATTGGAGATGCTGAGTTTCTTAGGTATGAGACAAAGTTTTTTAATGCACAACATAGGATTATACATAGTATTCTAATGCTTAATATATATATATATATATATATATATATATATATATATATATATATATATATATATATACACACACACACACACACATTAATGTTTTGAATTCAATTTGCAGCTGTTTTTTTCTTTGCCTTCTCTTCGTCGACAAACCCACTTTTATCCCCTCAGTGGTATAATTATTTCAGTTCCTCCTCTTATTTTTTCCCCCCTCATCAGATTAATGGGACTCAGCCAGACATCAGTGCTGTGTTTTGTTATTGACACCACTGCCAGCATGTCTGATGATATTGCAGAGGTCAAAAGAGTCGCTTCTTCCATCATTGACAGTAAGAAGGGCACTGCAGCTCAACCATCAGAATACATCCTGGTACCCTTTAATGACCCTGGTATGACAAATACATGGAGCACTGCTTGTTTATAAACTGTTAACTCTAAATAGTACGCTATATGGCTACAATATACGCTTTGTGATTTTTATGTTTCTTAATCAAACAGGAAAATAATATTTATGTATTAGGTTCCTGTCCCTAACCTTTGTCTTGAAGGCTAAGGAGTTTGATTCCCATATAAATGGAACACGCCCTCTGGTCTCGATTTATAAATAACAAGGAGCACAATTGCAGTCAAAATTCAGTACTCCAATTCTCCGTGAAACACTAAAGAGGTGTTCTAACCACACAAGTCCAACTTTCTCCAGTGCTTTCCATGCACACCACTCAATAATATTTCCCTGGACGTCAACCCTCATTTAAACTTACTTAGGCCGTTAATTAGGTATTAGAAGAATACCTTCCCATTGTGGCATACATTGTACCAGGCTCAGAAGGAAAACCATCCTCTTCTAGATGACACCATATAGTGTGATTATGAGTTATACAGTATCTCATCTAAAGCTGTATACAACACAGGATAACAGTGCTGAGACTTTTGGAAAAAAAATCTCAGAACAGTTTTTTTTTTTTTAAGCAAAACATCTTAACTGTTCAAAATGATAAGGACAAGGCTAATATAATGTGTGCTCATGCGTTCTTTCAGACTATGGCCCTCTTACCAGAACAACTGATCCTGATGTGTTTAAACAACGACTAAATGCGCTTGTAGCTCATGATGGAGGAGATGCTCCTGAAATGTGTCTCTCTGGACTCCAGGTATAATATAGAACGTTTCTGTAAATAAATTACACGTTGTTTAAATATGTTTTTTAATATAGATGATGTGATTTCCATTATAAACATCACATGTGCAAACGTGGTTGACTGCAGGAGTGTGCTTGTTGGTGACTCTAGCTTGTTTGACAAGCAGAAACTAGGTGGAATTGGATCATCAAGACAAATCGAGCATCTTGTGACAAGGGCCACATTCCAATTTCACATTTAAAGGACCACTGACAATTTCTGCAGAGATGTACAGTACAGTTGGTATCACACATTTATGCCAGGGTTTCTCAGGTTGCTGTGCTGCACAATGCTGTAAAGACAAATAGAAATATGTTGCTTTTAGATACGCCCTAAATTGAACGGCACTGTATGGTCTACAGCAGTATGACCATACAGTGGTCATGGACGAGGACATGGACATGGACGAGGTGCACACCTCATGTAGCCACGATACTTTAGAGAGAAATTAGGCCATCGCTTAGGTTTGTCTGGGATTTGAAGAAGTAATCTAGACAGGCTGATGGAATTACCTGTAAATGGGTAGAAATTCACAAATGACCAAGCGTGTGAGGAATAAACTCTGGCTTGATCAACTTCTGCGGAGCCCCATTTTTCTCTAGAGCGCATACTGGCAACTATTGTTGAAATACAGCATGGAAAATCTTCACAAACTAGGTGCTTCGTTTTTCCTTTATTCTTTTTTTCTTCCACTCTTCTACTCTTTGCTTTCAAATACTCGTCATCTTCTTATCATTTATAAATATACTTTGGCTATCTGCATTATTATCTGCATGCAAGCAGCTGCATATAGTTCATAGAATGTATCCACAGCAAACAGTTCCAGTGAGCAGGCAAATGTTTAATTGTAATAAATGTTTGAAATTGTACCACTTGGTCCCATGGATTTGAAAATATTGTGTTTTATATATATTAAAAAAAATGTTTTAAAGAGATGTACTATGAGTAGCACTGTTGGGGGTTAGAATCTTGCCTCCAGTCTGGAGTTTCCATGTCCTCCTTATGCCCTGGTTTCCCCTTACAGTCAAAAGTCATGCAGTTGTTGGCACTCCGTTCAGGGTTTCCCCTGCCTTATACCCTCATGCCTGGGTTAGAAATGAAATGGATGGTTGGCTTAATTGTTTTAACAAAATCTTAGTCTGGATTTTTTTTTTTTTTGTACCATAATTGTGTATTAATTTTCAACCTCACGTTTTGCTGTCAGTACATGAGTTTCTGATTTACAGTACTATTACTATTATATTTTTAAGTTTGGTAATACTTTCCTGTCACCCAATTCACATCAAACATTTGGTCAGTCAGTTAGTTATTCCTTTGGGTAACTATATTAAAAGTCAGTCCATGACTCACCCAACCCCTCACACACATCCCCAACCCTTTTTTTTTTTTTTCAGCTTGCTCTCACTGGATCTCCACCTGAAACTGAGATTTTTGTTTTTACTGATGATGATGCAAAAGATACAGATTTGAGAAATACTGTGCAAGCATTAATAGAAAGAACAAAGTCTGTGGTGAGTAAATAAAAATCATCAGTTTTGTTGACAATTTTTTTTTTTTATTATTATTATTTAATTTGGTATTCATTCCTGTTTACAAAATGTATATGATGGGTTCAGCTTGAAGTTCTATTAAAATCTAAACATATTTGTAATGATAATTCACTATTCTCCTTTTTTCTCATCCAAATTAAGGCCAGATAATCAATTCCAACTACTAATTACTACTTTGTTTACCAAACTAAAGGTGAACTTCATGCTGACTAATAATCTTAGACGTCGCCGCAGGAGCGGGTTCTTTGGTGGGCAACAGTTCAACCCAATTACGCAGGTCTACCAGGACCTGGCTCAAGCCAGTGGTGGCCATGCTATTAGGGTTTCCAAAAGAACACTGCCCCAGGCTACTGGCATTATTGCGGATACATCGAGATCTGCACTGGTAATTAAAGGAATACTTTCAATAAAGATTAAAGTAAAAGTCTTTTCGTTATTTTAGTTGATTATTATTTGGAATATAAATTAAAGATATGTTACTCTACTGCATGGCAAGTCACAAATTAGTTACACCGGCTACCGGTACACTCAGCTCTGTACATAAATTTATTGAAAAAAAGATTTTTCATAAATTTTGATTTGAAAAACTAGCAGGTCTTGGTTTACGAGTACCGAGTATCATGTATCACGCATGCGACTTTTATTTTGACACCGAGCATCACTCTTGCGCTGCAGAATTGTGTGTAACCGTCTCCCCTGCTCGGTCTTTAACTTGCATAATCAACATCTCCCTCTCTGTTTCAGCGTCTCCTATGTGAGTGCGCACGTAATTTGACACCGACACACACACACACACACACACACACACACTGACACACGCACACACACTCTCTCACATTTTCAACCCCCCCTCCCCGGCTTCGCAAAAACACAGAAACTCTGCTCGTCTCTTACTTGTATAATCAACATCTCCCTCTCTCTTTCAGCGTCTCTTATGTGTGTGCGCGCGTGTAATTTGACACCGACACACACACACACACACACACACACACCCCGACACACGCACAGACGCTTTCTTACCTTTTCACCCCCTCCCTGGCTTCACAAACATGCAGAAACTCTGCTATGTCGCGATGCTTTTCAAAGGTACGGTGCTGGTTCATTTTGGGTTTTTTTTACTTTACCGCAGTGATTCCGTTAGTATGCGCTGTGTCAGAAAGATTACTTTTTTTCCTGTTAAAACGGTGTTTCCTTTGTGTGTGTGTGTGTGTGTGTGTGTGTGTGTGTGTGTGTTTGTTGTGAAACTTAAAAAGTGATTCCGTTAGTATGCGCTCACGCCAGTCTAAGTGAGATTTCTTTTTTTTCCGTTAAAACGGTTTTTCCGCTGTGTTACACACATACACATGCACACGGCGCCTGTGCGCACCAACGGAAACACTTATCTGTCGGGAATTATTTGTACTTTTTTTAAAGGTAAATTGCAGGTTAATTTGTTTTATTTTCATTTACAGTTGGTATTAATTATTTTCATGCATTTATTTTTATTTGGCCTGTGGAACGAATAATTTGAGTTTTCATTATTTCTTATGGGAAAATTATGATTTGGTTTACAAGTGTTTTGGAACACGAGCCCACTTCCAGAACAAATTATGCTCGTAATCCAAGGTTCCACTGTATATATTTCATAATATATGGTTTGTTGAGTCACATTCATATGAGCATGTTCACTAAGTTTTAACTAACACTCACTTTTCTGTTATTTAAGGTCACTCTATTCCAGGCTGTAAGAAACTCAGCAAAATATGAAACCTTCTCAGTCTTGGTGGATTCTTTATTGCAAAATATGATAATTTACATCACTGGCAACTCTTTATTTTACACCATCACCAGTCCCTTAGGTATGTATTTACTTATAGCTCATAAATTCCTTGTCTCTGCTACCACAACAAACTTATGTCTAATCAGTGCTCCATAATACTGTGGTAAAAATGGGTTCTTGATCAGCCCTGTGCGTGGTGGGCTTGGTTAACTGGATGTTCTGATGTCTTTCCATCATGGCCAGCATTGACCTTTCAGCGATTTGTGCTGCCTGGGCTTTTCTGTGGGATAGTCTTTTCTCCACTCAGGCATAAATGAGCCTTGGCTGCCCATGATTTACACGTATACATATGATAATTAATGTTAATGTGTTGACGTTATGTCGTATTTATGGAATGGCTGACGATGTACATAATTGTGCTACTGTCTAACCCAGGAATCTCGCAGAGCAACACTGAACGGAATGGAGCTTTGGGGATTATTCACAAAGTTGGTAACTTTCATACAGTACGTCCAAATATCTCAACGGTTGGACTGTGGCTCTTCAGCATTACCTCAACGCAGCCCTACACCATCAAAGTTGTTGGTAAAAATAGCTCCTATTGCTATTTTCTTCTGTTTAGCAATGAATAGCTAATGGTCAGAAACATACAAGTTGGCCATAATTAAAACTTACAGACAGTGTGGGTTAGTAATTTACTTTCTTTTTTCATTCATTCAGGTCAAAGTGAGGTTGACTTCCTGTTTGATTTTGTAGAACTTTCCCAAGGGCTTCATCCAAGTTATGTTGTATTAAACAGCAGGCCGGCTGCAAGTAAGTGAACAAGCTGTCTATGTCTAACTGACATAGACAACTATTTATTTACTGTGATTATGATTATACTTATGTTCCTACTGTATGTTTTCCCTTCTTTTAGAAACCAATGTTACCCTCTTGGTCTCCATGATTGGTGGGGACAACATGAGGCCTACAGAGGTGTCTCTGGTGGAAGCTTCACGTTTAAGTTCTTTAAATGGGACATTAGTAGACATAGGTAGTGGGCAGTACTTGGTGACCTTCAACAGCATCCCAGGAGGAGAGTTCACAGTTCATATAGTTGGAGAGACCAGTTTCTCTAGAACCTCAAATGACCATTTTCAGAGGCAGTCAGCAACTCAATTCCATGCATCAAGTTTGACCATTACTGTAAGATTAAATTCAAAGTCAGTTACAGTTCATCTTATTCAAACAATTTTTAAACATGTTCAGTTTCAACACCTCGAAAACATTATTTTCTTTATAATTACCTTCAGACAGAACCTGTTGGAACAATTACTCCTGGAAAACCATTCGCTCTGCTTTTCCGAGTGGCAACAAGTGGTTCTGGAGGAACCTTTAATATCAGAGTCACCAATGATCGCAAGTTTGAGACTCAATTTAAAACATCCTTAGCTCTCAAAAATGGGGGCAGTGCGAATGTAACAGTCACTATAGTCGCTCCTGGAGAAACACCCTCCGGAACTGACGTCACTGTGACGATCTATGCTGTAGCACCTTATGAAAGGGACTTCAACTATGCTGTGCTGCGGCTGCCTGTTGTAGCACCGGTAATTACTTACATTTCATTTAATATTCAAGGTACTTTCAAAGGAGTTGTATTTACGAAATATAGTAATTGAACAGAAATACATTTAGGTATCAAAGCTGACTGGTCATTACATTATTCTTTCTGGTCACTGGTAATCAGTCTTTGTTTACTACATATTTTATTATGCAATTATGCATATTAGTCAGCAGGTGGCAATATGTATCATCAAATAAAAGTAAGTATCCACATAAGTACAGTGCACATATGTGAAATATGCACTTACTTACATTAACAAAGTAAAGCTACGTAGATTTCTCCCAGTAGCCAAAGGAAGCTAGGGTTTCTCAGTTTTTCCAGACTGTATGTCATTTTATTATTATTATTATTAATAATAATAATAATAATAATAATAATGCACAGTGGTGTAGGTGTACTGCATAGCACTGTGGCCTTACACCTCCAGGGTCTGGTGTGCATGGAGTTTGCATGTGCTTGGTAGGTTTCTCCCTACAGTCCAGAGACATGTATATTAGGTTAATTCCCAAATTGCCCATAGTGTGTGAATGAGTGTGTCTGTGTGTGCGCCCTGCGATGGATTGGCACCCCATTCAGGGTGTTCGCGCCTCGTGCCCTAATTTTTCAGCCATCACAACCCTGTACAAAGGATTAAGCAGTACAGAGGATGAGTGAGTGAGTGAGTGAGTGAGTGAGTGAGTAATAAGAAAAAATAATAATAAAAAGAAAACACTTTGCTTAACAGTTTTGTTTTGATAATAAACTATTCTGTGCTGTTGCCGACTGCCATATATTATCTATTTTACAAGCGCATATAATGAGGCATGTGTTCAATACATGAAAATTATTTTTGATATGAATATAAAGTAAACGTTTCAGGTTGAGTTCGTAATGAATGCTCTTTGGTTTATTATTCAATTCAATTGATTGATTCTGTTTTATATTGAATATTGCACTTTTAGCAAGGGTCATTGTCAAAAAGGAAAAAAAAATTGAAAAATAAGTATGAAATGTGTGAAAAAAAAATTATGTATGAATCATAATGATCAGATTCTTGCTGATGAGAAAGCTGAGGGCGACGGCGGCAAGTAAACACTCCCTGAGATAGCAAAAGAAAGGAAACAGACTTATAGGGAGAGGAACCAGACTTATAAGGAAATTGCACAATAAGTGTCAGGTCATAAGTGTCATAAATTAACTATGGAGAACCATGTTTGTTTCAGATGTGAAGCAGCAAGTTCTGGATTAACAGGATTCTGAATAATGCAGTTTTGTGTAAAAGCCTACCGGTCACTCGCGAAGTTACACTTTTACTGCCTGTTAAAGCAGCGACATTATGATACACAATCCACATACAGTGACAAAATGAAAAAAAGGACGCAGAGGATGTCTTAGTTGGATTCCTCAAAAATTCTCCTGCGCCACTGTGCATGTGACATTGTGGATATTACTCAACGTGAATGCTTTCATTTTATAGCCTAAAATAAAACCTGCTGAGGAAGCTGATTTCCTGGTGACATATAGAGAAGTGTTAAAGAGTGTGTATTTTTTTGAGAAATAGACATCCAGTAAATCTAATCAGTGTCTCAAGTCAAGTTTGTGCAAAGAGCCCATTCAGTTTGCAATCAGATTCTAAATGGAAAAATGATTTTGTGAGAATGAAATTTTTTTTTTTTTTTTTTTTTTTTTTGCTTTTTACGTGTGATGGTCACTCGAAACTCAGTGCTTGTTTTTCCTCCTTCTTTAAGGTAACAGATTTCACTCCTCCAGTATGTGAGGCAGTTAGCATAAATGCTAACTGTTCTGGAAGCTGCAGCCTCTCCTCATGGAACCTCACTGCCAATGTGACTGATGGGTCAGGTATTCAGAGTGTGAGAGTCCTCCAGGGAACCGGTCACCTTAACACCACCTCAGTGCTCAGTGACACAGGAAGGGATGTCACTATGGTAGTCTACAGCTCGTCATGTTGTTCCCGTGAGTTGCACCTGGTTGCTGTGGATTCAGTGGGAAATGTTGCCACCTGCTTTAAGTCTATGAAAGCTGCAGCTTCACCAAGTATCCTCACTTACAGTGCAGGATTTAGCTTTTTGCCAGTCTGTCTTTGGTCTACGTTAATCTATTTAGTAATGTTTTATACACTGAGTGCATAAATAACACATTTACTTATAAATCTTCAATAAATTTTTATTCTATATCATTAAAAATAACTTATTAATAACTAGAGTTAGGTCTATGTTATTAACACAAAGTGCAGACTTTCATCTTTAATTCATGAGATTTAACAAAAATGCAATAATTAAAGCACATTTAGCTTTGATTACAACTTACAATGTGAGCAATTCATGTGTGAAAATGATTCCTCATGCCCCCAAAACCACTCTTTCACAATCCAAGTCCTGGAATATGCCCTGTGCCATCAGGGAAGAAAATTTCCATAGATGTGATGATAATCTTGTCACATTCAGTACTGTCAGGGATAACCCCTAGAGGGCGCCAAAGCGCCCAAAGACTTTTTGTTTAGTTTCACTTCAGTTCCCATTATGCACCTCGGTCAGGTGACGTGGGCGCTCACCTGAACCGAGTTGCTCATTAGTTTTATTATAAATAGCCTGTTTTAGTTCAGTTTGTCGTCTTGCATCTGTTAATTTAATCGTAGTAAATGTTAGAGTTTAGTTCGTGTTTCCCGTTACTGAGTCGTGTTTTGGTTTGTTTCATATAAAGTATATTTGTTTGTTTAATTTCCCTGTTTTCTTATAAATAAAAACATCATTCTCAACAAGATCTGGACCTCTGCATTTATGCCTCGCACCCAACATCGTGACAAGTACATTCAGGTCGTCAACTGACTTCATTTTATTGTCACATAACATTACTGAGTCTAGATCTGAGCAACTGAATGTATGCATGACTTGTGCATCACTTCATGCTCTTTTCTTCTTACTCATGCTAATACGAGAACATGCTTAGTGTATATGTATGGAAATACTTTCACTATTAAAAATAGCTATGATTTTTAACTGTTGCTATGATTTTTACCATACGATTTAAGTGTTTGTGTTCTCCATTCATGATGTTTTTTTTTTTTCAGACCATATTTCTTCTGCAAAGTTGATGGTTCAGCACTGTCCTTCCAGGTTTTGATAATGTGTTGTAGTGTTCTTAACCCAGTTCCAGTTATTTCAAATATCCTTAGTTGTTTTTTAGCGTGATGCCAGGCAGTGTTTTAAAGTAATGACTGTAATTCCCAAAACAGTAATTTTTGGAATCCCTTCATTTTCACAGGCTCAAAAGTAATTGCACATAATCTGATGGCCAGATGTGGTCTGTTTATTCTTTCATGACAAAAAATATGCAGTCCAAAGGTGCACTGTTGCGAGTGTGGGACCTAGAAGATATGAGAGCTATGAGAGATCAGAGAGAGATAGAAGGATCTCAAAGAACTGCAAGGTCAACCATTTGGTGCATTCTAAAAAGGAGAGTGCTAATCCAACTAAAGTGGATAAATGTAGAATTCCTTCCTTGGTGAAGCACTGATGTCAGGGCCACCCGGTGGCATAGGCGGTAAGGGGTGGGCATACAAGCAATTTGTTGCTGTTATTGTTGTCACGAGCTATCGGAGGGTAAGCACAGAAGCCTTAGCAGTTAGCCCGTGTAGCGTGGATGGTAAACCCAAAAGCGGAAGCAACGCGAGTAGGCAGGATAACCACGCAATTTATCTAAGAACTCTCTTACACAAAGAGCTAGGATCTACACAAATAAATCCGCATTCTAGCAACACACACTCAATCAAAGAAGCAACCCAAATCGGTGAGTACTCACAGAATAGTCGGCGAAGCGTCAGACAAGGCATGGGCGAACTCAATGACTGAGCAATGTGAAGCGCCATTTTGTCTCCTTTTATGCTTCCTGGAAACCCGACCGTATTACTTCCAGGTCCTAGTGCCGGTCGTGTTACGAGTGTGCATGACAGTACCCCCCTGTCCAGGACCGACTCTCGACGGTCCTGGGGTGGAGGATACCCGACGACGGTAGTCCCGGATGAGTTCGGTGTCTAGGACAAACCGAGCCGGAATCCAAGATCGCTCCTCGGGACCGTAACATCGTATCGGCACGTATGATGAATTGGAGGGTGCGATTGGCGAATGATCCCATCGCAACACCTCGGTCCTTATGGTGTTCGGCACGTAGAGTCGCCCAGGCGGCACACCTGCCGGTGCGGTCTACATCGCCTGTGCATGGCGAACCCTCGTTTCCAGTTTCCAGTGAAGTGGTGCAATGATCTTGGTGGGTGTGATGACAGGCGCGGGGTCCGCCCGGGGAACGTCCTCTTCGTGTTGTCGGGAGAGGGCGTCAGCTTTGGTGTTCTTGGACCCTGGGCGGTAGGATAGGTGGAAGTTGTAATGTTCGACAAATAGTGCCCACCGCGCCTGTTTCAGGTTGAGCTGTTTTAAGTTGCGGATGGTGATCAGGTTCTGAAGGTCTGTCCAGACGATGAACGGCTCTCTGGCGCCCTGGAGCCAGTGTCGCCATTCCTCCAAAGCCCACTTTATGGCCAGCAGCTCGCGGTCCCCTACCCCGTATCGCTGCTGAGTGGGGTCAAATTTTTTGGAAAAGAAACTACAGGGATGTAGCTTCTGGTCTGGACCTCGTTGAGAGAGAACAGCTCCGGTGCCCACATCCGAAGCGTCCACCTCCACAACAAATGGTTTACTTGCGTCTGGGTGCAGTAGAATTGGGGCGTTGGTGAACCGGTGGCATAGGTCATGAAAGGCGGTGATGGCGGCAGTGTTGAGGCTGAAGTGATGAGAAGAGGGTCGAGTCAGAGCGGTTAAAGGGGCGGCAACCGTACTATAGTCCCGGATAAAGCGACAATAGAAGTTCGCAAACCCGAGAAACCGTTGAAGTTGCTTGAGGGTCTTGGGTAGGGGCCAATGATGCACAACTTCCAGTTTCTGCAGGTCCATGGCCACACCCTGGGGCGAGATGACAAAACCCAGGAACGTGGTGGAGCGCTCGTGAAAGACGCATTTTTCCAACTTATAGTACAGTTGGTGGGCGAGTAATCTCTTAAGGACCGCTCTGACATGCTAGGTGTGTTCCTCGGCGGTGCGTGAATAAATAAGGATATCATCCAGGTAAACGAACACCCACCGCCCTAGGATGTCCCTAAGGACATCATTGATGAACTGTTGGAAGGCGGCGGGTGCGTTGCAGAGTCCAAATGGGATGACCAAGCTCTCGTAGTGTCCAGTAGGGGTGATGAAAGCCATCTTCCACTCATTGCCCTCTCTGATGCGCATCAAGTTGTAGGCGCTCCGGAGGTCCAACTTTGTGAAAATGGTGGCGCCAGAGAGGGCGTCCAGGGCTGAGTTGGTAAGAGGCAAAGGGTGTCTGTTCTTAATGGTGATGTTATTAAGCCCCCGATAATCGACACAGGGACGTAAGTCGCCCCCTTTCTTCTTCACAAAGAAGAACCCCGCGGCGGCAGGCGAGGAGGAGGGCCGGATGGTGCCGTGGCGAAGGGCGTCAGAAACATATCTCTCCATCGCCTGCGTCTCAGCGGCGGAGAGGGAGTAAAGATGGCCGCGGGGGGGGGACCGAGCCCGGCTGAAGTTCGATTGTCAGGTCATAGGGGTGATGAGGAGGAAGGTGTGTGGCTCGTCTCTTGCAGAATACTTCAGCCAGGTCTCGGTAGATGACGGGGATGGCGTTGGTGTCGACATCGGGCGCCTCGGACTCCCTAGAACACGTCCCAGCCTGGCCCCACAGGCAGAGTTCGGTGCAGGTCGGCCCCCACTGCAGGATCCGGTTTTGCGTCCAGGAGATGAGGGGGTCATGTTGGAGCAGCCAGGGGTGTCCAAGGATGATGGGTGGCGATGAAATGGAGGTGAGGTGGAACTGGATCCGTTCGTGATGTTGGCCGATGACAAGGGTGAGCGGCTGAATCTGAGTGGTGATGGGGCTGGAGGAAAGGGGCCGACCGTCGACAGATGTGATACAAACGGGCTGGGATAACGCCTCAAGTTCCACTCCCAGTTCTTTGGCAAACGAAGAGTCAATAAAGTTACCTGCGGCACCGGAATCGATGAACGCAGTACTTCCGTCCCGTTTGTGGCCAAACCAGAGGTGTACTTGGACCATGAGACGGGAATTATTGGGTGTCGTGACCGAGAGGTGGAGGGGGCCCGGTGAACTGCCCCGTTTGCTCACCGGGCCTGAGCGTTTCCCGGGCGAAGTGGACAGAGGGCCCTGTGGTGCGCTGCTGACCCACAGTAGGCGCAAAGCCCTTCTCTGAAGCGTCGTTCCCGTTCTGCAGCGGTCAAGGAGGCGCGTCCTAGTTGCATGGGTTCCCCAGCTCCGGTGTTAACCACGGCGGGAGGTGGAGGTCCGACGGGTGCCATGGCGGTGGTGGTGAAGGAGGGACGAATCTCAGGAACCGGGGCGTGAGGGTATGAAGGTGATGTAGTGGGTGGCAGGGTCCGGGGGGCTGGCTTTACAGTGTATAATAAAAGGGAAGCCAATGTCAAATGTGCTATTTAATACTCTCACGCATTTACTCTGTCCGTTATTTTTTGCCAACTCACTTTCTTTAGCCGATGCAGCCGTGTTGCTTTTTTCATTATTATTGGCTTAAACTCTTCATATGCTGCATTAAAACTCCGCCTCCAACTCCGCCTCTGTGAAGTATGCCGCTCTCTTTTTTCACTTTGATTTTCCATTTTGACTCGTGAAATCAGCTTTCTGGAATACCCCCTGTTCTGCTGAGGTAAACATACTCGATTTTTTTTAATTAATTAAGAAGATTTAAGAATTTTTCTTATTTCTTATTTATTTTTCATGATTGCTGGACTGCATGCAAAGCAAAGGCGCAGAGGTTAAGACATTTAATAAAGAAAACATAGACAACAAAAGTGAACAAAATTAACCAAACCAAAGCCCAAACAGATTAAAGGAGAAATTACGACAGGGACAACAGAGGCGAGACAAAACCAAAATCAAGACTATTCAGTATTTATAACTAATCAACGGAAACTTGACTCAGGTGAATACAATAACAAAGGCCAAGCCCGGAAATACTCTTTAAGATTGAGGTCCAGACACAAGACACAAAACACAGAATCCATGGCTCCATGAATCCATGCCTCCAGGGTTATCCTTGACATTACTATATATTTAGTAGTTAAACTTTACTATTTACTTTTTGGTTATTGTCAATATAATAGTGTCAGGAATATTTTACTTTGTTTAAATTAATGTTGATTTAAAAAAAAAAAACTCGACCCCCATGACTTTTTTCAAAACTTTCTGATATTTTTCATCCTCCATCACTTTACCAGCTCTGAAAAATTTAATTCTCCTTTTTTTCTCTGCTTTTTTGCTAGAGTTTTTGACATAAGTTTAAAAGTTGCAAATTAATGTGACAGATTTACATGAGCTGCATTATGAAAGCCCAGTTTGTGCTCTACATAAATAAGGGAAAATGTATTAGCTACTATATTGGTAAAGATTTGAAATTTACACAAATTTAAGAAGAGAACTGAATCACTGCAGGTCTTCAGCAAGGCCTCGGACCCCTAAGGGATAATTTGTCCACATGTACAAACCATGTCACAGAGATATAATAATTTATCTTTGAACCTAAAACAGCCCAGAACATTAAGCCATGCTTGAATTAAAGTGAAAGTCTATTTCACTCACTACACTCATATCTTGATTGGTCTTTTTCAGAGGCAAAATTGTGTACTTGTCCAAATAATAATGGACCTAACTGTGACATTTTACTTGTCTAATAAATTCATTAATTTAGCTAATGTGTAGGGGTTATCACTGTCACCTTGCACCTCCACCGTTCAGGTTCGATTCCCAGCCAGGTTCAATTCCCGTCTGTGTGCATGGAGTTTGCATGTTCAGGTTTTCTCCCACAGTCCAGTAGGCTTATTAGCATTCCCAAATTGCCAGTATTGTGTGTATTTGTGTATTTGTGTGTGTGTCCTGCGATGGACTGGCAACTTGTGCAGGGTTTGCCCGCGTGCCCTCAGTCTCCTGGGATAGGCTCCAGGTCCCCTGCAATACAGGACAAAGCGGTATGGACCAATGAGTGAGAGTGAAATTAGCTAATTAAACTGATGAAATGTCAATTTAACTTGAGGATCTCATTATACGATATTAATTAAATGGCAATTAAAACACATAAATATAGTCTACATTTGTCAGAGAACTATGTTTTACTTGCAATCTGAAAATAATAGTTTCACATTTATTTGTACTATTAGAAAACCAATATTTTGTTGTAAAATAGTTTTTACTCTTAATTCAATCTGAATGAAACACTAGCACTTAAATAAATATAAATATAAACATAAATATACACATATACAAAGGGCCAGGTGATTTGAACCATATACTGTATTAATAATTTTGTCTTTTGTTTTCTATTTCAAGCAAAACTACATAGCAATGACTGTTCTCTCTCACTCACTCATCATCTATACCGCTTAATCCTGTATTCAGGGTCACGGGGGGCCTGGAGACTATCCCAGGAGACTTAAGGCACATGGCAGGGTACACCCTGGACAGGGTGCCAATCCATCGCAGGGCACAGACACACACACACACTCACTCATTCACACACTACGGGCAATTTGGGAACGCCAATTAGCCTAACCTTAGCCGTCTTTGGACTGTTGGAGGAAACCCACCAAGCACGGGGAGAACATGCAAACTCCATGCACACAGAGACGGGAATCGAGCCTGGCCGGGGATCGAACCCGGACCCTGGCGGTGCAAGGCGACAGTGCTAACCACTACACCACCGTGCCGCCTACTGTTCTCTCTTTCTTTTGCATTTTTCTTGTTTTGATTTGATGTGATAAATTAAAATAGTCTTTCCTTCTAAATTAACTTTTGTTATGCCACAGCACTGATTAACTCTCAATCAGACTAGAAAATACATTTTCTATGACAGTGGACAAAGCTCAGGCGATGTATTAGTCCATTAAAAAATCTTTGCTCGTCTTGCGGAATAAGTTTTTAGTAAATTACTATTCATACAGTATATATACGATGTATTAAAAAGGCTGTTGACTTGATGGTCCAGGAGACAATCATTAACACCCTCCTGTAAGCCTCAGAAGGTCATTGCTGCAAAGTTGACTGCAAGGCAAAAGTGTGATGTTCCTACAAGTCTACCTGAGCTTCCAACAACTACCTGGACTCCATATTAACATCAATTAACATCTGTTAACATCTATTATACTGAACTGTCTGCGACCTAACACACAGTATGAATGCAGATCAATTCCTGCTTTCTGTTTCACCCAAATGAGGATGGGTTCCCTGTTGAGTCCAGTTCCTCTCAAGGTTTCTTCCTACTGACATCTCAGGGAGTTTTTCCTTGCCACTGTCGCCCTCGGCTTGCTCATCAGGGACTATCTGACCACTTTTGATTCAGACACATTCACATTTCATACAAACTTAAATAATTCTTTTGATTGTGTAAAGCTGCTTTGCGACGATGAAAATTGTTAAAAGCACTATACAAATAAAATTGAATTGAATTGATAGGAAAAAGTGCACAAGCAAAAGGATGACTGCAGCCTTAAAGAGATTGTCAACGAAATTGGTGGTTTGGGATGCAAAGTCATCTGCTGGTGTTGGTCCAATGTGTTTTATTAAGTCCAAATCAGCACAGCTGTCTACAAGGAGATTTTAAAGCACTTCATGCTTCCATCTGATGACAAGTTTTATGTCAATTTCCTACCTGACCTGAACCCATAGAGAATATGGGGTATTGTCAAAAGGAGATGAAAAACACTTGACCCAATGATAGATGAGCTGAAGGCTACTGTCAAAATAATCTGGACTTCAATTACACCACAGCAGTGAATCATTCTCAAGGAGCCCCTTCGGATATTTCTGTGTTGCAAATCCTTTTTTACCGATGTTAGAAAATATTGTAATATTTTGAGATAATATTTTTGTATTTTCATGAGCAGTAACCTGTAACCAAAGAAAAAAGGCTTGAAATAGTCCACGTGATGTGTAATGTATCTAGAATATATTTGAGTTTAACTTTTTTAATTAAATTACAAATAAAAATATTTTTCCATGATATTTTAATACTTTAAGACGTACTAACATATCCTGATGCACTTATTCTTATATTTTATTGTTTCTAACACTGCACCTGCAGGACTAATATTAAACAGAGTAAAAATATGCTGTTTCTGAACAAAGGAATAAATAGAAATCCTATCATATCTGGTTAGTGATATGGAAGTTCTCTGTATGGAGGTTTATATTACATTTTTAACAATCAAAGTTAAATCTTTCACCTTAGGTTTTACACCATGGAAACAGAAATCTTGTGAAAGATTTATAGTTGTTTTTACAACTAAAAGTCTGTAATTCCTGAACCAACAGATGTGCTCGTTCTGGTTTCACGGAAGTGGAGACCACGCCATTGAAACGCGGAGAACGATGTGCAAACTGAATCCTGTAGCCTCTCTCTACAGTCCTTAGTACCCAAAGAGTCACGCCTGGCAGTAGTTTCCACGCTGCCAGCTTCTCCGGATGGATGGGTGTTAGATGTTTGGTATCCTGAAACGTGGCAGGAGGTGACCGAGCACCCAGCATTTTGTTGGAGACTGGTGCTTCCCGAAGCACCAGTGGTGGTGGGGTTTGAACACCGGCCTCATGGGGGTGCCAGGGAGGAGACCTTATTCTGTGAAGGAGTGCCAGGCGCCCCTCCCTGGGGGGAAGACACCCCCATGGCCCTGGGCGCATGAGCCTCAGGACTTCCTTTTTGCAGAAAGGGAGCTCCTCAGGTCTTATTTTTTTGAGGCAGATTGGGAAGAGCAGCGACCCCCACCCCAGTCTTTACGAGGGGGTGCCTGACTGGTCAAGCTCTCCCTCTGCTCCTCACGCCTTGTGCGGGCCAGACCTAGTCAGGACTGGGTGGCCGACAATTCCCAACTCTTGAGCACGGAGGGGAAGAAACCTCGCAAAGGCCTGTGCATATAATTTCACCTCCCGAAACCTAGTGGCAACAGAATTAACAGCATCGCCAAAAAGGCCCGGAAGGCGAGACGGGGCCATCAAGGAGGACAGCACGATCTTTATCGCTGATGCCTGTGAGGTTCACCCACAGATGTCTCTCCGTGGACACCATGGCAGCCATAGAACGGCCAATAGCACGGGCCATCTGCTTGGTTGCACGGAGAGATAGCTCTGCGAACGCCCTCTCATCAATAGACCCACCAGTGCTCCAGTCTTTCAGCAGGTCAGCCTGGTAGGCCTGCAAGACCGCCATGGTGTGCAGCCTGACCCGCTGCCTGAAAAGCTTTCCCCACCAGGGACGATGTCAGTTTTGGTGGGGAGTGTGGGATTTTTCAGGGAGGATGATGTCCCAGGAGAGAGATACCCCGCAAGCATCTCTTTTATCTGGGGCATCATCATATAACCACGCACTTTTGCATCAACAATATTCGAATAAGTCGAAGTCTATGGCACGAAAACACGGGATGAATAAGGCTTACTCCATGAAATAACTCGTCATGGAGGTCACCAAAGAAGGGGAGAGAGAGCCGTTGAGGCCCCTCCCCCCGGCTACCCGACAGAAACCTGTCGTCTAATTTTGAGTGCTTGGGGGAATCTCGCTTCTGCGGCCAGTCGATATGCAACCACTTGACTGCGCGTGTTATTAATTCAAGTAATTCTTCTTATGCTCTGTCATCACTAGAGGAGCGTTGTGAGGGGGCTACTTACATGGAAGCGAGAGAGGAAGTCTCTTCCGCCCCTTCACAAGAAGCGCCGGAGCGTGCTTGAGAATCGAACGCTAAAACTTCCTGATCCGGAGAGAGCGCGAGAGAAAGGGGGAACTCTGTCTCATGCGCGTCTTTTTGATTTGGCGTGTTTGATACACACATGCTTCACAACCGGCTGAACAAAGACATGTTCCCAGAGCGTTTTCACGCAGCATTGAGTGTAGCTTTTGAAAGGGAACCTCAACATCTTCATCTCTGCTACCTCCAACTCTGCCACCTGTCTTCAGTGCCACTGTCTCTAAGCCGTAGAGCACCGCTGGTCTCATCACTGTCTTGTACACCTTTCCTTTCATTCTCGCTGATACTCTTTTGTCACATAACACATCTGACACTTTTCTCCACCCATTCCAACCTGCCTGCACATGCCTTTTCACCTCCTTTCCACACTCTCCGTTTCTCTGGCCCTAAAAGTCCTGCACCTTCTTAATCTCTGCTCTCTAGCCTTACCATTCCACTTAGGTTCCCCTCATTCACACACATGTATTCTGTCTTGTTACGGCTAACTTTCATTCCTCTGCTTTCCAGAGCGTACCTCCTCTCTAGATTTTCCTCCACCTGTCCCCTGCTCTCGCTACAAAGCACAATGTCATCTGCAAACATCATTGTCCATGGAGACTCCTGTCTAATATCATCTGTCATCCTATAGTAAACAAGATGGGGCTCAGAGCCGATCCTTGATGCATACCCACCTCCACCTTGAACTCGTCCGTCACACCTACAGCACATCTCACCACTGTCTTACAGCTCTCATACTGTACATGTCCTGCACTGCTCTAACATACTTCTCTGCCACTCCAGACTTCCTCATATAATGCCATAGCTCTTCTCTCGGCACCCTGTCATACACTTTTTCTAAATCTATAAAGACACAGTGCAACTCCATATTACCTTCTCTGTACTTCTCCATCAGCATCCTCAAATCAAATACTGTTGTACTCTTTCTAGACATGAAAACATATTGCTGCTCACAAATGCTCACCTCTGCCCTTAACCTAGCTTCCACTACGCTTTCCCACAACCTCATTGTATGGTTCATGAGCTTTATTCCTCTGTAGTTGCCACAGCTCTGCACATTCCCCTTGTTCTTAAAGTTAGGCACTAATACACTTCTCCATTCTGCTGGGATCCTCTCACTCTCCAAAATATTGTTAAACAGACTAGTCAGAAACTCTATTGCAACCTCTCCTAAGCACTTCCATACCTCCACAGTTAGGACCAAGGCAGGACCAACTGCCTTTCCACTCTTCATCCTTTTAAATGCCCTCCTCATCTCACTTTTACTGATTTTTTTGCTAATTCTTGCACCACAACAGTCACCTCTTCTACTCTTTGTTCTCTTTCATATTCCTCATTTATCAACTCTTCAAAGTACTCCTTCCAT
Organism: Clarias fuscus; assembly: GCA_030347435.1. Taxonomy (NCBI): domain Eukaryota; kingdom Metazoa; phylum Chordata; class Actinopteri; order Siluriformes; family Clariidae; genus Clarias; species Clarias fuscus. The sequence continues at coordinate 3,039,834 of CM059211.1, read as the reverse complement.
CTTCCCATCACCCTCCTGGCACCTGTCAGTACATTTCCGTCCCTACCTTTAATTACTCTAGCATACTGCACATCCTTCCCATTTCTATCTCTTTGCCTCGCCAACCTGTAAAGATCCACCTCCCACTCTTTGTTTGGCCTTTGCCACCTCTCCCTTCACCTTCCACTACCAAGTCTTCTTGTCCACTTTTCCCTTTCCTAATGATACTCCAAGTACCATCCTACCTGTCTCCCTGCACACATTAGCTGTAGTCGTCCAGTCAACTGAAAGCACCTCCTGACTACCCAGAGCCTGTCTCAAATCCTCCCTGAAAACTACACAACATTCTTCCTTTTTTTACTTCCATCACTTTGTCCTCTGCTCTGCCTTTGTAATCTTCACCTTCCTCACTGCCAGGGTCATTTTACACACCACCATGTGTTGTCTGGCTACACTCTCCCCTAACAGTACTTTTCGGTCACTGATCTCCTTCAGATTACAATGTCGACAAAACATGTAGTCCACCCGAGTGCTTCTGCCTCCTCTCTTATATGTCACCCTATGTTCCTGCCTCTTCTGGAAGAATGTATTCACTACTGCCATTGCTATCCTCTTTGCAAAGTCCACCACTATCTGTCCTTCTACATTCCTGTCCTGAAGACCACACCTGCCCATCACATTCTCATCACCTCTGTTCCCTTCCCCAACATGTCCATTAAAATCTGCACCAATCACCTTTCTCTCACCTCTGGGGATGCTCTGCATCACTTCATCCAACTCACTCTAGAATTTATCAGCATAATACTGTGTAAGACTGTAAGTTCAGTATAACAGGAGATGTGCTTAAATTAAATTAAATGGAGTCCAGTTTGTTCCTGGAGGCTCAGGTAGACTGTAGGAAATTCCAGTCCTGAACTATCAAACGACTGAAGTCACAGGTCCCCAGAGAACAGCTGTCTGCATCAGTCGAGGACAGGACAGTCTTTGTGGAAAAGTGGAACCATTCCCAGCCACCACACGCATCCCAGGCAGACCACACGAGGCATCCATGCAACGAGATCTCCAACCAGAAGCAGGACTCCAGGACGGGTTAGACAGGTCTAGAGGGCAGAGGGGTCTGGATCACTGGCAGCTCAGGAGCGAACATGTATAGCTCGACAGAGAGACACGGAGAGGGAAAAGGAGAGAGGGAGAGAGAGAGAGAGAGAGAGAGAAGAGGAGAGAGCAGAAGAGAAGGAGAGATGGCAGTTAGGTATGGTTACAGTCAAACAATGTATAAGGTGAATGTATATTTAGTGCAAAGTGCAAGCAGGGACTCCGGCAGGACTAACTATAACAGCATAACTAAAATGGAGAGCCAGAAGGAAACACAGAAATGAGGGCTCCCTGAGACGGCTCACCGTCAACAAACCTGAGTGAACAATGAGAGTGGGAAAGACAGCATCTAAACATACCATTTCACCAGAATACTCTACGTCCATGAGTCCCCCAGATATGCTCCTTTACCTAAGGCTAATCTATTTACAAAAATGCTTGGGTAGACTTAAACACTGAGACTGTGTCTAAGTCCCGACCATTAATAGGAAGATTATTCCATAACTTTGGGGCTTTGTAAGAAAAATATCTGCCCCCTGCTGTAGTTTTAATAATACATGGTACTGACAAGCAATTTACTCCTACTGAGTCCAGTATGGACATAAATGCTGTTCTCAGAGGGTCTTCTGGATTCTCAAAATGAATATTAAAGTCTCCAGCAATTAACGCTTTGTCTACAGAAACAACAAGGTTTGAGAGGAAATCTGCAAACTCACACTGACTTTATGTTACTATAGAGAACTTCAAATGCATTAAATTTAAATCTGTGTTTTTGTACGATAGCCAGATTATCGTTATAAATAACTGCGACTCCTCCTCCTCTACCAGTTAGCCGAGGCTGGTGTATGTAGCTGTATCCAGGAGGACTAGCTTCATTTAGAGCTACATACTCGTCCTGTTTAATCCAGGTTTCTGTTGAACATAATATATCAAACTCCTGATCTGTGATAGTTTCATTAACAATAACTGCTTTAGATGCGAGAGATCTAATATTTAACAGTCCTAGCTTCAGATCAGAGGTGCCGGCTGCGCATTCAGTGTAATCTGAGTTTGTGGTGTCTATGTTAATTAAATTACTAAAACAGATTTTCTGAGTCTTTCTAATTTTATGTTTATGTTTAGCTCGGGGAACAGACACAGTCTCAATATGATGAACCTTGAGTGACGACTCTGTGCAGCTAGCAGACGGTTGGTTTAACCTGTCTGTCTGCTCCCTGTATGTAAATGGGTGCGGGTATCTGCATATTTGTATGCTTGTTTGCTTTTCTTGTTTTACAACTTTACAATGCAAGAAAAAATTTAACCCTAAAAACAAATGATGCAAAAACAATTAAATCCTAAAAAAAAAAAAAAAAACAGTCTTATGGGCAGGTTTGATAGACAAAGCTTAAGCCTAGTCCCACAATAAAATGCCTGTTTGAGGTGTTAATGCAGGTTTGTTCATACCATCCCTACTCTCTACATGTACTTGGTATGTGTGCATCAATAGGCCATATTTGCATACTAGTATGTTTTTAATGGTCCACAAATACAGCTGACTTGCACTTTTGGTATGTGTATGTAAATGGGTGTAGATATACAGGTGTTTGTATGCATGTTTGCTTTTTTCCCACAACTTTCAATACAAGACAGAAGAGGCAAGGGGGTAAGAAATTTAACCCTAAAACAAATTATAGAAAACCAAATGAAATCTTAGGGGGAAAAAAAGAAGAGTATATGGGCTGGTTTGATCGACAAAGCCTAAGCCTTGTCCTACAATAAGATGCTTGTTTGATGTCTCTTAACTGAAAATAAAACTTGCAAAAGACTTAGTTGCAGTTTAGGCCTGTTCTGGATTAAACTAAACTAATTGCAAGAGGGAGGTCTAGGACTATGTTAGGATGATTTTTCTCCTTCTCCTTTTCTTATAACTCACATTCTACCTGTGGGGCATAACCACTACCAACATTGCACATCACACCATCAATTTCCAGCTTCAGACTCATCAACCTATCTGATACTCTTTTCATGTCCAGAACATTCCTTATAAACCTCCTCTTTCAGGATAACTCCTACTCCATTTCTTTTCCTATCCATGCCATGGTAAAACAACATGAACCCTGCTCCTAAGCTTCTAGCCTACCTTTCCACCTGGTCTCCTGGACACACAGTATATCCACCTTCCTTCTCTGCATCATGTCAACCAACTCTCTTGCCTTCCTTGTTATAGTCCCAACATTCAAAGTCCCTACTGTCACTCTTAAACTCTTGCATTTCCTCTTCTCTCTCTGCCTATGAACACTATCCTAATCAGAGTGCTCCAATCACAACTGTTTAAAGCCTCTATAAATGTTTGTGTACACTCAAATAATTGTATATAAATACATAAAATGCCTATATAAATACGATTATTTTAATGTGTGTTCCATGGATGATGCCCATGCCTCCATGAATGCAGCAAATTTTTCGATGATTTTGTGGTGATTTTGGTGCGTGGTGGTGGAATGTATGAATCTGCGTATAATCTGCCGTGCTTTAAGAGAAGAGTTTAATTTATTATTTCTGACATTGTTGGCTGTGTTTCAAAGCTGCATCTTCGCTGTTACTAAAAAAAAAACGTATCGTATCAGTCACCTGTTGAGACAACATACAAAATGTTCATTAATGAACCAGTTACATACCGCTCACGATGTTAAAAAAAAAAAAGGATTTTATTTTTCATCCAGACATATCTTTTATGAGCCAGTGTTACTCAGTGTTACTAAAACATCTCTCCTCTGCACGCGTCTCAAAACCATTTTCTCACTACTTCTAACCAGTCAAGACACCTCCAAAGCGCTCCTATATTTTGGTGGAGATAGGAGTAAGAATGTTGATTAATTGCTTTTACTCCTACTCCTAAAAGTAGGACCAAAATGGTGTCATTCTGAGAATTTTTGGCCACTTAGGAGCGATTTCCTTCTCTGAGATGCTTAGTGAATACGTGCCTAGATATATTTTCAGATCTTGGTATGCATGCATCAATAGGTGTGTATTTATAGGTGATAAATACATTGCAGATATACTCGCTAAATATAAACCTAACAGACCACTCAGATCATTAGAATCGAGTCAGTTAGAAATACCAAGGGTTCACACAAAACAAGGATAATTCGCTCCATTTAAAGCTAGACTCAAAACCCTTTTTTTTTTTAGCTGTGCATTTATTGAATAAGCACTTTGCTATGTCTGAACTGACTGCACTGTATTTTATGTATAACATTTTCTATTTTTAACTGTTTTGTTGTGATTTTAAACAAATCTTAAATTGTTCTATGATTATTTTCTAATTCATTTTATGGACATTTTCATCTCTTTTACGTAAAGCACTTTGAATTACCATTGTGTATGAAATGTGCTATATAATTAAGCTTGCCTTGCCTTGATAGCATACTGGTTGCTTTTCATGGTCTACAAATGCAGATGTACTTTTACTTTTGGTATATGTATGTAAATGGGTGTCGGTATCCGCATATTTGTATGCTTGTTTGCTTTTCTTGTTTTACAACTTTATAATGCAAGAAGAAAAAAAGGCAAGAGGGTAAACAGTGTAACCCTGAAAATACATGATACAAAAACTAAATGAAATATTAAAAAGAGAAGTGTCTATGGGCATGTTTGATGGACAAAGCTTAAGCCTAGTCCCACAATAAAATGCCTGTTTGAGATGTTAATGCAGGTTGGTTCATACCACCCCTATACTCTAGATGTACTTGGTATGTGTGCGTCAATAGGTGTGGGTTTACCCATATTTGCATACTAGTATGTTTTTCATGGTCCACAAATATAGCTGACCTGCACTTTCGGTATCCGTATGTAAATGGAAGTATACAGGTGTTTGTATGCTTGTTTGCTTTTTTTTGTAACTTTCAATACAAATTATACAAAACCAAATGAAATCTTTTAAAAAAAAAAGGGGCTGGTTTGATAGACAAAGCCTAAGCCTCGTCCTACAATAAATGCTTGTTTGAGCTTTCTTAACTGAAAATAAAACTTGCGAAGGCTTAGTTTAGGCCTGTTCTAGATTAAACTAAACTAATTTGAAGAGGGAGAACTAGGGCTATTTTAGGACTAGCAGGGGTCATTTGTGAACTGTTGAGCCTTTACATGAAGTCTCCTGATGCTGCTCGCCAAGCCAACCACACCTCTGGAAAAAAAAAAAGAGACCACTGCAAAATAATAAGTTTATTATTCATATGTTAACAATTATAGCATGTATAGGTGCATGTATTGGTGAGATGAACAGTTATATTTCATCTTTTGTAAACTGCTGACAATATTTCTCCTAAATTCAGAATATAACTATTGTAATTAAGAATGTATATTTAAAGGAAATAACACGACTGCAAATCAAAATAACCCAAGATCTTGCAGTATTTGCAAAGCTTTAATAATTTTAATTTTAAAAAAATGCAAATAATTTGTCAACAAATTGTGTTAATGCTTTGGCTAAATAACATTAAGAAATCAGTATTTGGTGTAATAACCCTGATTTGCAGTTACAGCTTTCATGTGTTTTGGCTCTCCACCAGTTTTTCACATTTCTGTTGGGGAAAAACAAACAGCTCAGCCTTGCTTAATGGTTTGTCACCATCCATCTTCCTCTTCATGACATTTCAGAAGTTTTCTGGAGTAAATTGCAGTGCTCTCTCTTTTTTTTCTTTTCTAGAGCTGTATAAAGTGCAATTCTATGATTATGGGCACTACCCAGTATGTCACAACACGCCAAATCATGTCTTCAACTAGAAACGCCCCCATGATCACCTGTGCTCTCCCTTTCCATAATCCACTCCAATGCACCTGTTCCCAATCTCTAATCATCAATTCTTTCTATTTAACACACACTCAGACAACACCTCTATGTGCTTTTTATGTGATTATTATGAGCTTTTTGTGCACAGACAATAACAATGAAAAAAGATAAGCTGCATTTTAATATGTACAAAGTTAAAATCATGTGCAGAAAAATTAAAGCGTTGGAGTTTGTGGTAATTAAAATACTCACACTCATGTTTCACTCTTATTCTCAATAAGAAAACATTTACTTGTCATCTTGTCCATCATGGCTGGTAATCAAAACAATTTTCACTACTGTACTTTTTTCTATTATAGCTCTTGCTGCCAACGTCATATGCATTTCAACCTGTAGAATTTCATTTTCATTTCATGTTCATTCTTCATACATTTCAGTGTTCAAGAAATTCTCTGGCTAACTTCTCTCTTTTTGGTTTCTGGGGGCGACATATTCCCTTGGGAACACTGTAGCAGAAGTGGAGGCTACACACTCACTGTGGAGTGGCTATTCTAACTTGTTCAGATTCTTTTCCTCTGAAAAAGAAATTGTTAGAAACGCATATAAACTCGAATGAAAAAGGAACAAAAATTGACAGAGCAAGAAGAAGGGGAAATGAGTGAGAGAAAGAGGGGAAAGAAAGCAGAAAGACATTTTCTTTTCTGTATGTTTATGAATAATACTTAGTCCAACTGTTTCAGTCATGGACCCACCTGACCACAATTCATAATATTTAGGATCTAGAATTGCTCTGAAATCCTACATCCTAAATCACTCTTAAGCTAAGTTAGGAGCTTTCTGAGAGGATTCTTGGAAGCTTTATGAATACGATCCCAGGTGTGTGTCAGCTAATTTCTCAGGCAGTTCAATTAGGCTGATTATTTCACAGAAAGATTTATATCTTTTGAGACTTAAATGAGATTTAGACGTTTTCTGCATCGCATCTTCTCAAAGGTGTCTCAAATGTGGCTCATTACCCCTAAATCTCAGAGATGGTTTATATTTGTCTTGTGTGCGACTCACATATTTTTTGTGAGCTTGGAAGAAGACCAAAAAAAAGGTGGGTTTTACCTTTTTCGCACTGAATTTAAAATTAAGTGCATAGTTACTGTATTATTGACAAGGAGTCAGAATGTATGTCTGCGTCTGTGGTAAAAAAAAAAAAAAAAACAGTATATTTTAGATAAAAATTACACACCTTACGTTTGTTCTTAAATTGCGAAAGGAATTCAAATGCTACCTGAGGTTTAGCATGTGGATTAGCATGCCTAGATAACTAACACTAGTGAGCTTGAAAGTTGTTGTTTTTTTGTTTGTTTGTTTGTTTGTTTTTTATGGTAAAAATCAGTCAGCTGGTTACAGTATTATTATTATTAGGCTGGTCCAAAATGAACCAGTGTAGTTTGACAAATTAAGTTACTTTTTACCTTTTTTTATTTTATTTTAATAGTAAGTTAATGTTTTGAAAACCAGTAGTTTTATTAGAGGGTTCAGGGATTAACAGTAGTTACCAGAACATGTAACTTTAGTGACATCAGTTAATTATATTCTATAAATATAGACCAATATGTTTGTTTGTGCAAAGGTTATCTTGGAAATTACATACACTTACCTTTTCACAAGAATGCCACATCAGAACCCTTTGAGAAGGACAAGAATCTCAACAAAGAAAATGCAGGAGAATGTTCCAGAGTCTCCATCAGCACCACATCATCAGTCAGGTAAGCACCAGTGCACAAGCGAGCTCAAGCCCACCGCTCAAAAGTCGGAGTAGCTGAATGGTGTTTAGGTAAATCTTGAATGTTTTAATACATTTTTGTTGTCTCATTAGATACAAAGCAACTCCAGGAGCTGCAGACTTTGGACAAACTTGTTGGACATCCACTACAAGAAAAGACTTATGTAGGCAGTGAGAAATAACTTTTCTAGGCCTGTTTTCCAGACATGTTCCTGTAGCCCTTACTGTATATACAGCAGGCAACCAATTTTCCTTTAAAATTTTTAATCTCCTTTTTGACTGATTCTTTTCACTGGAAGATTGTCACAACGTTTGTGTAAGTCCTGTATAAATCATACTTTGAGTTGAGCAATGTGACACTTATTATCTTTGTAATGTGACAAAATGTGTGACATTTTGTATCTGAATCATTTAGTGTCTTGATTTGCCAGATTTTGCTGGTGTCTGTTATTTAGTGTGAATTGTAAATTTATTACACAATAATAATTGTTACATTTTTACATATGGGCTCGATCTACAAATTAGTGGTAATAGTAAACTGTAATATTTTTAATATTGTTAACCTGCTGGTTTTAATGTTGTGGTGAACAGAGGTCAGTATGGATACTGACTAGCCTCAGTGCTAGTTGTGCTCATCACTGTATGCAATTAATTGAGGATTTTTGATATGTTTAATAAAACTATAATATTTCTAATTTGTGTTTCATGCATCTCATTTATATCTGGCTTTAATCTCATTATGGTTTTGTACAGGTGAAAATTAGAATAACATGCAAAGGTTCATTTATTTCAGTAATGCAACTTAAAAGGTGAAACTAATATATGAGATAGACTCATTACATGCAAAGCATGTGCAGTGATTTGTCATAATTGAGATGATTATGGCTTCCAGTTCATGAAAACCCCAAATCCACAACCTCATAAAATTTGAATATTGTGAAAAGGTTCAATATTCTAGGCTCAAAGTGTCCCACTCTAATCAGCTAATTAAGCCATAACACCTTCAAAGGGTTCCTGAGCCTTTAAATGGTCTCTCAGTCTGGTTCAGTAGGAAGCACAATCATGGGAAAGACTGCTGACCTGACAGTTGTGCAGAAAACATCATTGACATCCTCCGTAAGGAGGGAAAGCCTCAAAAGGTAATAGCAAAAGAAGTTGGATGTTCTCAAAGTGCTGTATCAAAGCACATTAATAGAAAGTTATGTGGAAGGGAAAAGTGTGGAAGAACAAGGTCTACAATCAGCAGGGATGACCATAGCTTAGAGAGGACTATCAGGAAAAGGTCATTCAAAAGTGTTGGGGACATTCACAAGGAGTGGACTGATGCTGGAGTCACTGAGAGCCACCACACACAGACGGATCCTGGACATGGGCTTCAAATGTCGTGTTCCTCTTGTCAAGCCGCTCCTGAACAACAAACAATGTCAGAAGCATCTTACCTGGGCTAAAGGAAAAAATAACTGGTCTGTTGCTCAGTGGTCCAAAGTCCTCTTTTCTGATGAGAGCAACTTTTGCATCTCATTTGGAAACCAAGGACCCAGAGTCTGGAGGAAGAACGGAGAGGCACACACACACACTGCAAGATACTTGAAGTCCAGTGTCAAGTTTCCACAGTCTGTGTTGATTTAGGGAGCCATGTCATCTGCTGGTGTTGGACCACTGTGCTTCATTAAGACCAGGGTCAATGCAGCCGTCTACCAGGAGATTTGGAGCACTTCATGCTTCCTTCCACAAATGAGCTTCATGGGGATGCTAACTTCATTTACCAGCAGGACTTGACACCTGCCCACACTGCCAAAAGCACCAAAACCTGATTCAATGACGGTGGGATTACTTGATCCTTGATTACTTGATTGGAAAGCAAACTCGCCTGGCCTGAACCCCATAGAAAATCTATAGGCATTGCCAAGAGAAAGATGAGAGACATGACCAATGCAGAACAATGCAGAAGAGCTGAAGGCTCTATTGAAGCATCCTGGTCTTCCATAACAGCAGTGCCACAGGCTGATAGCTTCCATGCCACGCCACATTGAGGGAGTACAGTAATTGCTGCAAAAGGGGCCAAAACCAAATACTGAGTACATGTGCATACTTATACTTTTCAGAGGTCCGATATTGTTCTATGTACAATCCTTGTTTTATTGATTGCATGTAATATTCTAATTTTCTGAGATTGTGGATTTGAGGTTTTCATGAGCAGTACGCCATAATCACCTCAATTATGGCAGGCATTGCTTTGCATGTTATGAGTCTCTCATATATTACCTTTTAAGTTGCATTACTGAAATAAATTAACTTTTGCACGATATTCTTATTTTTCGAGTTTCACCTGTATGTGGTCCATTTGCTTCTCCTTCAAATGCAGTTCTTTTTATCATGTACATCTCAGATTTTTCAAATGTTTCTTAACTAAGTCTCGGATTGTATCTCAGTTGTGTATCTTTGTTTCACCTAAGTCAGCTTTAGGAGAAATATAAAAGACTGTCACGGTCAACCGAGGGACGAACCCAACAGCCTTAGCAGTTAGCCCGTGTTGCGTGGACGGTAAACCCAAACGCGGAAGCAGCGCGAGTAGGCAGGATAACCACGCGTTTACTCTCAGAACTCTCTTACCAAAAGAGCAAGGATCTACACAAATAAACCCTCGTTTGGTGACGTGATGAAGGGTTTGAGCTGAGAGGTGTGGAATACTGGGTGAATCCGGAGCGCCGCAGGCAGCTGGAGCCGATAGGTGACAGGGTTGACACGGAGGGTGATGCGATATGGACCGATGAATCTAGGCGAGAGTTTTTTGGAGTTTTCTGTATGGAGGTTTAGATTTTTGGTGGAGAGCCATACCTTGTCACCTGTGTGGTACAATCGTCCCGGAGGGTGTCGACGGCGATGTTGTGAGGTGTAGAGGGTATTGGCGTGCTGAATGGCCTCCTCCGCCGACACCTTCGGGCCAACTGTTGGGCTGAGGGTACTTCGACCTCCGGTTCTTGATGTTCGAACATCGGAGGTTGGAAACCCTGGCATACCTCAAATGGACTCAGCTTCGTGGCGGAGGAGACATGGAGGTTGTGGGAGAGCTCCGCCCAAATGAGATAGCGAGCCCATCTAGCTCATCATAGATCAATTCTACCTGCAGTCTCTCCTTGGGCTATCATTCCCAAACAAATGGTCACATGGAACGGGCCAACCAACAACAGGAGCGCTACCTGAGGTGCTTCGTTGCCGACCGTCAGCGCTCCTGTTGTTGGTTGGCCCGTTCCATGTGACCATTTGTTTGGGAAAGATAGCCCAAGGAGAGACTGCAGGTAGAATTGATCAGACGGCAGAAGGCCTTCCAGAACCGTGCAGTGAACTGCGGCCCCCTGTCCGAGACGATGTCCTTTGGGAACCCATGCAGACGGACTACGTGCTCTAAAATCAGCTCGGCTGTCCCTTTGGCTGACGGGAGTCCGGGAAGGGCCACCAGGTGCACAGCTTTGGAGAACCGACCTATTATCGTCATTATGACGCTCTTCCCTTCGGATACCAGCAGGCCCGTGATGAAGTCGACAACAATGTGCATCCAGGGTCGACGGGGAACTGGGAGTGGTTGGAGTTCCCTCGGTGTCGGTTGGTTAGAGGTCTTGGCCCTGGCGCACACTGGGCACGCCCGAATTAACTCTTCGACGTCCTTGGCCATGGAGGGCCACCTGAAGGTGCGCTGGATATATTGAAGGGTGCATTGTGTGCCTGGGTGCCCCGACAGCGATGAAGAATGGCCCCACTTAATGACGTCGACTTTGACGGTCCTTGGAACGAAAAGTCGTCCAGGCGGCGCACCTGCCGGTTCGGTCTCCATGGCTTGCGCCTGGCGGACCCTCGTCTCCAGTTCCCAACGGAGTGGCGCGATGATCTTGGAGGGTGACAGGACAGGCGCGGGGTCCGCCCGGGGAACGTCCCCCTCATGTTGTCGGGAGAGGGCGTCGGCTTTGGTGTTTTTTGACCCCGGACGGTAGGATAGATGGAAATTGTAATGCTCGAAAAAGAGCGCCCACTGCGCCTGCCTGGGGTTGAGTTGTTTTAGTGTCTTGATGGAGCTGAGGTTTGGGTGGTCGGTCCAGACGATAAATGGTTCTCTGGCACCCTGGAGCCAGTGTCGCCATTCTTCCAATGCCCACTTTATGGCCAGCAGCTCGCGGTCCCCCAACCCGTATCACTGCTGAGTGGGGTTAAATTTTTTGGAGAAGAAACTACATGGGTGTAGTTTCTGGTCTGGACCCCGCTGGGAGAGAACCGCCCCAGCGCCCACCTCTGAGGCGTCCACCTCCACAACGAATGGTTGATCGGCATCTGGATGGAGGAGAATTGGAGCGGTGGTGAATTGGTGGCAGAGTTTGGAGAAGGCGTTGATGGCCGTGGAGTCGAGTTGGAAGGGACGAGATGAGGGGCGAGTCAATGCGGTTAGGGATGCTGCGACTGTACTGTAGCCCCTGATAAAGCGACGATAGAAGTTTCGCAAACCCGAGAAACCGTTGAAGCTGCCTGAGAGTCTTGGGTAGGGGCCAATGACGTACAGCTTCCAGTTTCTGCGGGTCCATGGCCACACCCTGGGACGAGATGACAAAACCCAGGAACATGGTGGAGAGCTTGTGAAAAGCGCACTTCTCCAGCTTACAGTACACTCGGTGGGCGAGCAATCTCTTAAGAACTGTCCTGACATGTCGGATGTGTTCTTCGGTGGTGCGGGAGTAGATGAGTATGTCGTCTAGGTAGACGAATACCCACTTTCCCAACATGTCCCGGAGAACATCATTGATGAACTGCTGGAAGGCTGCGGGAGCATTACAGAGTCCAAATGGGATGACCAAACTCTCATAGTGTCCAGTAGGGGTGATGAAGGCCATCTTCCACTCATCACCCTCTCTGATACGCACCAAGTTGTAGGCACTCCGGAGGTCCAACTTTGAGAAAACACCTTTTACAAAAGACCTCAGCCAGGTCCCGATATGCTGGAGGGATGGCGTTGGTGTCGACATCGGGGGCCTCGGACTCCCTAGAGCACATCCCAGCCGGCACCTGTAGGCAGAGTTCGAGGCAGGTCGGGCCCCATTGTAGGATCCGGTTTTGAGACCAGGAGATGAGAGGGTCATGCTGGAGTAGCCAGGGGTATCCTAGGATGATGGGTGATGAGGAAATGGAGGTGAGGTGAAAGCGGATCTCATCATGGTGTTGGTCAATGGTGAAGGTGATGGGCCGAGTCTGGGTGGTGATAGGGCTGGAGGAAAGGGGCCGACCGTCGACGGACGTCACTCAAACCGGCTGGGATAACACCTCAGTCTCCACCCCCAATCTCTTGGCATAGGAGAAGTCAATAAACTTCCCAGCGGCCCCGGAGTCGATGAACTGGCCAAATTGGAGGTGTACCTGAACCATGAGACGCGAGATGCTGGGTGTGGTGGTGGTGAGATGGAGGTGACCCGGTGAGCTGCCCCCCTGATTCACCGGGCCTGATCGTTTCCCGAGCGGGAAGGGCATATAGCTCTGTGATGTGTCACCGATCCACAATAGGCGCAGAGTCCCTCCCTGAAATGTCGTTCTCATTCTGCAGGGTTCAAGGAGGCGCGTCCTAATTGCATGGGTTCCCCGGCTCCCGTGTCAACCACGGCGGGAGGTGGAGACCCGGCAGACGCCCTAGTGATGGTGGTGAAAGCTGATGATCGGGGTGTGGAATGCAAAAAAAGGGGCATGATGGGTGGCAGGGTACGGGGGCTGGCTTCGGCCGAGTGAGCAGACGCTGGTCGATCTGGAGGGCGAGCTGGACCACACCCTCTAGGGTGGCCGGGAGCTCTCGTCCAGCGAGCTCATCCTTGACGCGAGAAGCCAGTCCTTCATAGTAAGCAGTCCGGAGGGTGGCATCCCCCCAGGTGGTCTGCATGGCGAGGATACGAAAGTCCGCGGTGTAGCGGCTCACGGACGACCCACCCTGCCGCAGATGGTACAGTTTACTATCGGTCTCCATCACGGCAGCAGGATGCTCGAAGGTCAGTTTTAGTTGGCGGGTGAACTGTCCGTATGAATAGGCCGTGTCTGAATAACCGCCGTGGCCCACTCCGCTGCCTGCCCGGACAGCAGCGAGACGAGAAGTGCAATGCGTAGTCGGTCTGTGGAGTACCTGGTGGGATTAAACTCAAACACAAGATCCAAAGATGTTAAAAACACACTGCACTTCCCATCTGTGCCATCCCATTTGTCTGGTAAAGCTATGAACACATCAGAAGAAGGGGGGTGGCAACAGCTGACTGAACAGCCGCCTCGCGGAGGGTCGCGTTCTCCTGCCGCAGCTCCGCCACCTCGCGGCGCAAAACCGCGACGTCTTGGAGCTCCTTTCGGAGAGACGTGACTTCACCACGGAGCTCATTGATCAGCTCGGCATGCTGGTCAACCACAGCGCAGAGGCGAGCAAACTCCGCTGGGTTTACTGCTTTGTGCTCAGTCAGTCTGTCATGGACAACCGAGGGACGAACACAACAGCCTTAGCAGTTAGCCCGTGTTGCGTGGACGGTAAACCCAAACGCGGAAGCAGCGCGAGTAGGCAGGATAACCACGCGTTTACTCTCAGAACTCTCTTACCAAAAGAGCAAGGATCAACACAAATAAACCCGCGTTCTAGCAACACACACTCAATAAAGGAAGCAACCTGAATAGGTGAGTACTCACGAAATCGTTGGTGAAGCGATAGCGAAGGCATGAATGAACTCAATGACTGAGCGATGTGAAGCGCCATCTTGTTTCCTTTTATGCTTCCTGAAAGCGCGACCGTCTTACTTCTGGGTCCTCGTGCCGGTCGCGGAGCCAGTGTGTATGACAAAGACAAAGTCAAGCTTGAAATGAGAAAGCTCATGAGACTAGAAAAACATCATTTGGCAACAAAATTTTGCTATGGGTTGTCACAGAAGTTTACAATTCATTAGAGCAGGGGTGTCAAATCTTATTCATCAAGAGCCCATGTGGGTGTAGGCTTTCATTCTAGCGATACAAATGCCACACCTGATTGAAAGCCAAGAGCAATTAATTAAACAGGTGGAATCAGGTTGCGGCATTTTCTTGGTTGGAATGAAAGCATGCACCCTCATTGGAGCAAATATGTGGCAGGAGTTGTATTTTTTTTAAGTTGGGGTGTCCATCCCTGCACTAGAGACTTCTCAGGTTTTAGCCACATATTTGCGCCGTCCATTAACTAAACCATATGATTCTACTTAGCACATCTCTGTAGTTAAAACGAATTAGGTTTTTTTGAGGTTATATGTTGTCATAATATTTTTGACCTCCACTGTATTGTCTCACGTACATACATGCACACACACATGGGAGAGAGAGAGAGAGAGATTGTGCCAAAATGGTTCAGTTTATCTACTGCAATTTGAGCATAACTAACTTCTGAATCTGTCCTTTCTCTTGCGCTATATGGATGCTTTCTTTCTTATCACTGTATTGTTAAATCTATGGTTACTGCTGTTTTGGTTGTTTTACTGTCAAAAGTAAAGTATCCAAGGTTATTATTTTGGCCATGCCAGTGAAGTCTATTTTACCAGAACTGAACTGCGGGAGTGACAGAACCCTAACCTGACTGGTCAGTCAGTTTACCTTGATTTCTCTGTGTGAAATCTCCCAGGAGGCTAGACTGGGTTTTATCGCCAGAGCTTTTCTTGTCATCTGGGCACCAGCTTCCAGCTCAGTTTGTGGTGCTTTACTCCCCTTCTTCTCCCCTCCCTGGGACGATGAGCACAAATAAGCTTCCACCATGTACCTTGTAATGTGATGCTTTGTTATAAAACACCTCCACCTCAGGGCAAAAATATTTGGGGCAAAGCTTAACATATTGGTCCCAATGACACAACTGATTAAACCTACAGTATAACATTGACCATACTAATCACTGTTTTGAGGTATGAGGTCAACTTGTTGCTAATGCTACTAGCTATGATTGCAGCTGGTGCCATACTGTAGTTTCAGTCAGAAAATGTTGTATTAATGTTCAAAATTCACTTTTGGGAAAGAGTTAAGAGTTGTTCCTAGTGACTAAATTCTACGAAAACATCTTAGGATTATGGGCATTTCCCAAGAATTCTCCTAAAAATTTAAGAGTAGATCTGATAAAGATCAATGAGGCATCATAAGCTCTTGAGGTGAAAAATTGTTAGGAGTAGTGATGAGGAAATACTATATAAGAGGCTTAAGCAGAGAAGAAAATGGTAGAAAAATAAAGTGCCTACTTCCATGCTTGCTACACCTACCCCACCAACAAAAATACATAATGAACTTTATTAAAAAGCTTTCTGTTTTCGAATCCTTTGTTACAAAAGTTCCTCATTTGTATTGGCATCTAAATTATATTGCTTTTTTCAGCATTTAGATTAAGAAAATCAACAGTTATTGCAACTTGCACTTTTGCTTTTTCGTGGAGAAGGTGCTAGTTTCTTAATTTAAAAACAACAAGCAGAATTCAAATACGGATCCATCTGGAGTATCCACTAGCGACAAAACCCTGACTCAGATGTTTTCATGGCTAACATTGAGCTCATACAGTGTCTGGGAGTACAAGATGTTTAGTCAGTCTTCCTCTGTCGTTAGTAATAACTTTATCTGTGATAGGCGTTTAATAGTTAACACTCTGACAGGGAAGATTGTAGCATTCAGAATGCATCCTAACATTAGACATGGTGGGTGAGCACAAAAGCAGCATTATTTCTGTAGGGGAAAATCTGGTTGCTGTGGGTGAAGTCAGCCATCTCACAACCCTGGCATTAGAGCCTTAACAGCCGGACGAGTGGGTGACTACTCGGCCGTATACTCGCTCAGCCAAAGCTAACACTAAGGCAAGCCCACTGGAGCATACCTCCTCTGCACCAACAGATTTGAAGCTCTCACTGAGAAACCTGAAAGAGCTCTGGTTATAGGAGACTCTATAGTGGGGAACATGAAATTAGCTAGGCCTTTAGGGGCACCAGCAGCAGAAGTTGGATGTATCCCGGGAGTCTGGGCGCTGGACATAGCAGGTAATCTCAGGGCTTTAGGCCAGCATAGGTTCTCAAAGATAGTGATACATGCTGGAGCTTACAATATAAGCGGCAGTCTGAGGATAGCAAGAATAACTTCACAGAGGTGTTTACATTAGCAACTGTGATGTTCAATGAAGTAGTATGCTCCCCATCCCAATGCGACAAAGCCACATATGTAGCTTACAGCAGGTTATGGTAGCTGAACCGCTGGATGTCAAGGTGGTGCTCCAAAAACAGTGTGGGCTTTAAAGATAAGTGGAGTACTTTTGAGGGCAAAGCTGACCTGTTAGTGTCCATCCCACTCAGGAAGGTGCTGCTCTCATTTCTTGCAGTATAACACAGTCTCAGAACAGGCCTAGTTAATCAGTGACTACCCATGCCAGGGAGCCAGTCATCCCTAGGTTTAACCATATTGAAACTTTGTCTGTTCCTTCAGCCAAACAAAAATACTTCTTCAGAAAGTTTAATATACTATGTTTAACAGAAACCAATTAAACAGAATGAGTATGTAGCATTAAATAAGGTAAGTGGATAATATCATATTGCTGTAGAAAATAGATAAGTATATGCGATAACCTAGATAGGATGTTATTATGTAATACCTATGCTAATCTACAGTATAAAATGGACATGCTTTAAAGGATTTTTATTATAATTTGTATACTATCTATTATATATTTAATTACATTTATTTTAATGAATAAATAAATAAACATATAAATAAATAAATGGTAGAAAATATAAGCTACTTTTTTAGAATCTACTGTTTATTTTTTTCCTTAATTTATGACTAAATTATATATTATATATTATATTATATATTATATATATATATATATAATTTACTTATTTTTTAAGAGAGAATAATATTCAAATTCACTGTGGGAGTGGTTTTCATAATCAACAATGTGACACGCCTAATATCTGTTCTTATATTGGCACAACACATTGTTCACTGCTACAGGGTGTAGATCAACTGCAGTCATCTGAAGACTAAAGCTTTAAGGTATCATTTTCACTACAATTCTTTATGAATGCAATTAATTTATTAAGAATTGTAGACATAATGTCATGGGGGGGGGCGGGATATTTATACTATTTTCTTCTTCTCAAAGTTTGAAAGATGATGATAACCACCAATATACAGATTCAGACACTGGTCTGTATATATCTCATGATGATCCTCATGACAAGTCAGATACTGGCATTCATGCCGTTTCGGTCAGAGTCAAAGACGCACAAGGACATAACTCGTGATGCAATTCTACAGACAACAGCGGATGTCTGCAAATTCCAAGCACTCCAGGAGGGACAACTTTATAATCTGGTAAATACCTGAGTTTATATCAATAACATTAATAAATAGATTTTTAATGAAAAACAATTGGACTGTTTTTTTATGTCTCTTAATCCAGGCAGGATTGACAGTAGAGTCAGTAGCAGAAGCGTGTTTCTCTTCTGATTCAGCCAAAGAGTTTCAAAGCAGCATTAATGAGATAAGTAGTTACAATGCTTGGATCGACGTGTGGTACGTCTTTAGTTCACAGCACCATTTTGACAATGAGAAGTTTCAGCTTGGACAAGCTCTTATTACTAAAGGAGTTTCTACTGTCAATTCCTGTGTTAAGCAGCAGAGCTACCAAGCTGCCAGAAAGGAACTTGGAGAAATTTTACACACTTTACAGGTATACTATGGAATGTCAGTATTGCTAATAAGTCAAATGAAAATATATAGGTATTTAAAATAGATTTGGCATTACATTGCATTGTTGTAATATTTACAGAAGAAATTGAAAATGTAATGTTTAGAGCGCTATTAATAAGCAAAAGTCTAATATAATTCCAGGATTTCTACAGTCATAGTAACTGGATTGAACTGGGAAAGACAGAACCTTACTCCAACCTGACTAAAACTGGCACCAACATTACCAACATAGCAGGTAAATAAATTCAATTCAATTCAATTTTATTTTTAAAAAATGAACAATTGACATTGCCGCAAAGCAGCTTTACACAATCTAAGGAATTATTTAAGTTTGTTTGAGATGTGAATGAAAATGATAAGACTGTAATTAATAAAATAAACACTGTGTCGTTTTTTTTTTTGTTGTTGTTGTTGGTTTTTTTGTTTGGTCTCTTATATGTTTTTCCCTGTTAAATATGCAACATTGTCTATTTACTTTTACCACCTAACCTCAGCAAGGCAGTGTAGTCAGGAAGTAATTTCTTGGAAGGAGATTGTACAGTTACTGGTACTGTTTTATTTTCAATTGTGGTTCATATGTACTATACTTATACAATTTCTTTCTGCTACAAATCTTTATGTACTATCACACGGACATCCTTGAGCTCAAAGTGAAACTATCTTGATTTCAAACAGAAACAAGACAATGCACAATCCTGACTAGTTACTCCTGTTTTTCAACCTACCAATAACCTACAGTACCAGCTAGCAAAGACAGATGCTAAAACACAGCTGGATTTTTCATGACAACACATACTAGAAGATTGATCAATCACAAAAATCTCTATATGAAAAAAAAAAAAAAAACACAGCTCCAGTTTTTATTAGACCTATTTACATATAAATTACATATACATTATCTGCCTATTTACATATAATTTACAGATGGTTGATAAAGCTAAAACAACATGCTAGTCTCAGGTCAAACTGCAAGTATTTTGTTGTCTGCTGACAGGCTAGGTTCTGCAAATAAAACTATTTTACTGTAATGTAATGTATTGTACAGTATATGAGACAGATAAAGGCATACTGGCCAACTGACTGGAAAATAATGTAGGTTGTGCACCACAGAATATGTAACCAGACGAGGTTGTATTTAAATTATAACAGACAAGTTATAATTGTTTTAGTACATACATACATACTTACCTGTTTTGGCAGATTCAGAAACATGCAGAAGTTGCAATAGTGATGTCTGCCCTGGAAACATCCTGGAAGAGGTCATTGCACAGCAGAAACTAACATCTGGATACTTTTTAACTATTTTTAAACCAAAAGGTAATTTGTTATAGACACTGTATGGGGAGAATGTATGAAAATTTTTCTCCTTCAAAAAAAAAAAAAAAATTGAAACACAAAGAAAACAAATGAAATCTTTATCTTTTCAAATTTTTATTTTATCTTGAGGAAAGTGCAACCATGGAGGAACAGCTGATGTAACAAGTTGGTGGCAAGGTGGCATAAACAAGGATACATTAACATCCAGTCACGGTTATCTACATAAAGCAGCAGCATCCGTGGCCACTGCTGCGACCAAAGAACTGCTGCAAGATATTCGAGCTACAAATGGAGATTTTGAATTTCTTAGGTATCTAATACTTTGTATAGCGGATTAAGCAATAATATCATTATAATCACACATGTACTAGCTTTCTTAGTTATTTTGAATTCTGGCTTCACATTTGCCACAGCAAAACGTCGATGATTGCTCAATAATAGTGCTAAGAATGTCAGGATGTATCACACATTTCAAAGTCATATTTTTACTTAACTCCTCTGCATCCTCTTTAATTTTTTTTTTTTTTTTTTTATCTATTAGACTGATGGGACTCAGCCAGACATCAGTGTTGTGTTTTGTTATTGACACCACTGGCAGCATGTCTGATGACATTGCTGAGGTCAAAAGAACCACTTCATTCATTGTTGACAGTAGGACAGGAACTGCAGCTCAACCTTCAGAATACATCCTGGTGCCATTTAATGACCCAGGTAAGATTGATTTCTGGAGCACTGCTTGTTTATAAAATATTCATACTAAGTAGCATGCTCTGTTGCCACGGTATGGTGCATTTGGAATACATACAATATTGTACGTACATACTGGTGGCATAGGTGAGATTAAAGAAATCCATGTAGGAATTTGGAATGTGTAATTTCATTGTTGCATTTAATGTTCCGAAACCTCCATTAAACAAGTAAGTTGCTATTATCACTTGCATTTTATTACCCGTTAACAATTTTTTTTTTTTTTATAATTCCTGAAGTTAATAAGAAAAAAAGGCAGTTTGCCATGACATGAAGGAGCTGAAAATTATTCAGCTTTACTTCCACCCATAAATGTTAAACATTTCCTGACAGAAAAGCGTATTAAACAGCTGTGGTAAGTACGCTATTCAACATGGTGACCAAAAGTATGTGTCCACCTGACCCAAATTGTAATACTGTGTTACAATTTTCCTTCACTGGGACTAAAAGACCCAAACATCTCATGCAGAAAGCAAGCTCCATGAACACATGGTTTGTCAAAAGTCAATTGGAAAATCTTGAGGTTCCTGCACGGAGCCCTGTGGCAATAAAATTAAGTGAGTTGAAATCAGACATCCAAAAATAATGTAACTAGAAATAAATGTTGTGATGTTGCATAATGTAAAGCAAAATATTGAAATGTGTGATTTTTTTTTTTTTTTTTTGGGGGGGGGGGGAGGGGTTAGTCACTGTATGTAACATACAAAAATCTAATCTCAAAATACAGTATTAAAAACAGCAAATTTCCAGTGTTGCTTTACTGTACACCTATCAGCCATAACATAACAACACAAAAATGTTGTTACCAATATTGTGTAGGTTTCCCTTGTGCCACGTGAGAAGCTCTGACCCATTGGGGCATGACTCCCTAAGATCTCGAGGGGTGTGCTGTGGTGTCTGGCACCAGAATATTTGCAGCAGATCCTTTGGGTGCTGTGGATTGCGAGATGGGGCCTCCATGAATGGCCTGGGCCCAGTGCACAGTGGGCTTTGGTGCATTGTGTGTTCTGGTGCCTTTCTATAGCAGGCAGCATTGCCTTTTTTCGGCAAGTTGTGTTGCATTGTTTTTTCTGTAGGATGGAACCAGACAGGTTAGCCTTTTCTCCCCACAGGCATAAATGATCCTTCGTTGCCCATGATCCTGTCACCAGTATGCGGATCGTTCTGTACTTTTCATATCAACAAAAATATACTTTATAGTAGTATTCTGCCATATACACTCACCGGGCAAGTGTAAGTGTGTGGGCACTTTCCCGCTCACACTCACACTCACACCTTGCTAGTGTTGGCTTGGACCCCCTTTTGTCTTTAGATGTGCCCTAATTCTTCATGGCAAGGATTCATCAAAGTCCTGGAAACATTCATTAGAGTTTTTGGTCCATGTTGACATAATAGTGTCACGCAGTGGGTGCAGATTTGTCGGCTGCACATCAATGATGCCAGTTTCAGATTCCACTATATCCCAAAGATGGTCTATTGAATTGCGATCTGGTGACTGTGGAGGTCATTTGAGTACAGTGAACTCACTGAACCACTAATATAAGGCAGGATGGATTCATGCTTTCGTGTTGTTTGTGCCAAATCCTACCAACCAAATGCTGCAGCATATGTCATGTATCATCAGACCACGTCTTTCCAATCTTCTATTGTCCAATTTTGGTAAGACCATGAGAATTGTAGCCTCAGTTTCATCATATGGCCTTCTGATGCTGTAGCCCATCTGCTTCAGTGTTGGACTGGAATTACTGGACTTGTATTAAGAGCCTTTTAACACATTATTAAAACCTGGAAAGATAGTGCTGGAATTTGTAGAAGAAATGAAAATAAATCATGAACACAGTTGCATGGTTAAAAAAAAAAAAAAAAAAAAACAGTAGAATAATAGCTATGTTTAATCGTAAAAGTAAAAGCATTTCCATACACAAACAATATGATTTGTGATGAGAACTCACAGATTTGGGACTAAACAACTGTGTAGCCAAAAGAAAACAGCTTGAGACTATTTAAAATAAGAAGGCTTCAGTTGGATTGGAAGAAAGATTGGACTTTGGAGCAATGGAAAAAGGTCACGTGGTCTGATTAATCCAGATTGACTCTATTGCAGAACGATGAGTTTATCTGGGTAAGAAGAGAAGCACATGAAGTGATGCACCTATCATGCACATGTAACTGACCTGTTGCTCTCCTCTGTTTTGTGTATAATAAAGACAAGGACACTTGCCAGTTCTATTCACCAGAGGAGGTTTATTGACAGTAACGCCTGACATAGACATGTTGATCATTCACTTTTGGGCATTTCTTAAGCGCACACTCCTTTTCCCAGCATATACCGTACAAAACAAACTGGAGGGAGGTGCAAACTCACATCAAATGCCCAGTGGTCCTTTTCTCAGTTGAAAGTACATTTTGCATTTCATTAGGAAATCAAGGGAAGTCATTTGGAAGTCTGGTGAAAGGGCTGAAAAGCACAGACTCCCAAGTTCCCACAGTTGGTGATAATTTGGAGGGTCATGACATCTGCTGCTGGTGGTCCAAAGTCTAAACAGCTGTCTACCAGAAGATTTTAGAGAACATGTTTCTATCTGCTGACAAACTTTTCCTTCAGGATGTACTGTATCACCTGCCCACCGTGCCAAAATCACCACCAACGGGGTTTGCCAACCTAGGGTTAGGGTTAGGGTTAGGGTTAGGGTTAACCCTAACCCTAACCTTGCCTGACCTAAACCCCATAGAGAATCTGTGTCTATGTAATCTGGTCTTCGATGATTCAGCAATGCCACAGGCTGTCTGCCTCCATGTGTAATTCATACTAAAGGAGCTCCGACCAATTGAGTGCATAAATTAACCGAATTTTTCAGGATTTCTGTATGTTATCAATCTTATATAGAGTTTTGAATTTTCGCGAGTTGTAAGCAATAATCACAGCAATTAAACAAAAAGCCTTGACATAGATAGACAGGTTAACATTATTATTTCAGAATACACAACAGAACATGTACTGTATATAGCCCTACTTAAAGATAAAAGAGCTCCCTCTCCTGACACAGAGCAGAGTTATTGTAAAGTTTCAGTGCAGTTGATAGAAAAGATTTCCTGTAATGATCTTTTCCACAGTGGAACTGAGTTTCTCCCGTCTTGTTGAAAGTTTAAGTACTTAAGCAATAGTAGTGTAACTACCGTTGCTCTCAACTGCATGTCTGTCCGGCACAAAGAATGTTAAAAACACTAGGAGAACTAAAAGGATAGAAAAAAGATCAATACTAAAAAGAATAGGAAAGAACACCCCGATGGACGGGAGCTACTGCAACAGGCTTCCATCTCGGAAAGTACATATGACTGCTTGTGTGACATTATAAAATGCAAACTATTTGTAATAAATACAATATCATCAATAGATATGAAACACACTCTAAAATAGCAAATGGCTCATAAGCGCAGATAAAAGGGTTAAGAAAAAGCATAACATCCTAACAAACAATGAATGAATACGTTGTTCGATTACTTTTTCTTTTTTAGATTATGGGCCCTTCATGAGAACAGCTGACCCTAATGTGTTTAAACAGCAAGTCAATGCACTTACAGCTCAAGGTGGAGGAGATGCTCCTGAAATGTGTCTCTCAGGACTCCAGGTACGCTAAACTACAATTAACAATTATTTGCTGTTGGATGTTTTTAAAACAGTGTTGTTGAAATAAGTAACTGATTCTTGCTTTTTTTTTTTTTTTTTTTGTATTCGTCACAAAATGTACAGTATTTGTCAGTTTTGTTAGATAGTCAAGCAACTAAAAGTAAAAAAAGAAATTAAAAAGTCTTAAATGTACCTTTAGCTGTGTTCCATGTAATATAAATAACCAGAAGTGACCGGTTTCAGCACATTGAAAAAGTGGGACCATTTTTCACATGTATTTCTGCCAGATATCCTAAGATTAGATAAGGATATACTGTATACAGTGCAGTGAAAAAGTCTTTTCCCCATCCTGATTTTAAATAGTTTTGCATAATTGTCCCACTTAAATGATTCAGATCATCAAACTAATTTCAATATCACACAAAGACAACCCAGGTATAAACAAAAAAGCCTTATTTTACATAATAATTTCATTTATTAAGATTTTAAAAAGCTATGCAAACCTACCGTTCCCAATAAATAAATAAAAAATTACTGCCCCATAGACTCTTGGTGGCAACTCCTTTGTCTTTTGGCTATTCCCTTTCAGAGGTCGCCATAGCGGATCATCTGCCTCCATCTATCTCTATCCTCTGCATCCTCTTCTCTCACCCCAACTAACACCATGTCCTCTCTCACTGCATCCATAGATCTCCTCCTTGGTCTCCCTTTAGACATCCTGTCTGCCAGTTCCAACCTCAGCATCCTTCTAACCAATATGCTCACAATCTCTCCTCTAAACGCATCCAAACCAACTCAATCTGGCCTCTTTGACTTTATCTCCAAAACATCTAACATGGGTTGTCCCTCTAATGAAATCATTCTCCTCCACCTGTTCCCTGCTTGTGCTCCGAAGCACAATGTCATCTGCAAACATCATAACATTCCTGTCATTCTCTCACTCTCCAAAATCTTGTTAAACAAACTAGTCAGAAAGTCTACTGCAGCCACTCCTAAGCACTTCCATATCTCCACAGGTATGTCATCAGGACCAACTGCCTTTCCACTCATCTTCTTTAACGCCCTCCTCACCTCACTCTTACTTTTTGCTACTTCTTTCTCTTTCATTTTCCTCATTCATTTACAGAGTCTTAATTAAGTACAAGCAACTTTTTTTCAGCTGGCCCTCACTGGAGCTCCACCTCGGACTGAGATTTTTGTTTTCACTGATGCTGAGGCAAAAGACACATGGTTAAAAAGCACTGTCCAAGCACTGATTCAGAAAACAAAGTCTAAAGTAAGTGCATGCACACGAGCCTGATACTTTGCATATACACTATATATATGAAATGCTGATTAAAACTTCTACCTTTCCCGATCTGAAGGTGACATTTATGCTAACTAATGCGCTTGGCTTTGGACGCCGCAGAAGGAGTGCCAGGGCCATCGATGGCCAACAGCAAGTCTCTACTAGGATGTTAAATCCATTTAACCAACTCTACCAGAACCTGGCTCAGGCCTCTGGAGGTCAGGCTATTGAGGTCACCAAAGCCACCCTGGCCCAAGCTACTGACATTATTGCAGCTACCTCCATATCTACACTGGTAATTGAAAAAATATATATAAACAAAATATGGCTCACTCACTAGAATTCACTGCCTGGAATCACATAGCTTTGTGACAGAGTGCAGTAGCAAGTCTAACAACAATAAATGAAAAATATGCACAACTGCCCCACCTGGGGACTTTCACCCCAGGACTCTGTCAGTAAGGACAGAGATGCAGTATTTCCAGTTCACAATTTCAATATTTATTAATATTTTAGACAAAATCAATTACAAGAGAAAAAACTCTAGTACCTCTGTCAGCACAAAAAAATGGATTAAGCAAGAAAACAAAAGATATACTGGCAGCACAAGTTAATGGTTACCACCTGATATCATTCAATCCTTAATATGTCATTTTGTTAAATTTTAAATAAAGTAAAAAAAAGAAGGAGGTGTAGTACCAACTGTAAGGAAAAATGTGTTTTTCTCCTACCAGTGCTATGTGCTGAATGTGGAGACCTAGAACCAACATCCCACCCCACATGGCAACAACACTTCCTGCTAAAATGAAAAATAGAAGGGAAAAAGAGAAAACCTATTATGACCAAACAAATTAAACCCAACAGGATATATAATAAATCTATTATAAACAAAATAAAATATTGGCCAAATCCTGGCATATTCAGCATGCAAAAATCAATCACTACAAAAATAACTCATTTTACAAACAAAACAAAAAAAAACATGTAAGAAGGGAGGCTGTATGTGATCTGCAGAAGGGCTTGTGCAAATTTTTAGGGAAAGTTTCCCATTCTGAAACAATGTGGGTTAATTAATAAAAAACCTAAATGAAGTCAAACACAAACATGAACACAACTCTTGTGCTTTGTCAAAACAGGATTAGTCCTTGTCGCGAACTGGGAGTACAACTGGCAGATCTGGCGGATGTAGGCGCAGACGGGTTGTTGTTGTTTTTTTTTTTAACATAATGAGTTTTATTTTTTAAACCAAAACAAATAAAACATACACACAGGGCTCTTTGAGCAGCCTCAGACTCACACAAAGCTCACACAAAGGTGAAGAGGGAAACACTAGAGACAGGGACAGAGCTAGAGACAGGGCAAACCCTAGACACTAGAGGCTAGGGGAGACACTGGAGGCAACCCTAGACACAGGGGAGAACCTAGACACGGGAGAATCTACACACTAGGGGGGGAACACTAGAGACGAGAGACAGGGGAGACCACTAGAGACAGGGGAAAAACACTAGAGACAAAAGACAAGGGGAGACGAAGAACAAACTAAAAAGAAAACCAAATTAGAGTAAAGTAAAGCAAAAAACAAACCAAAAACAAATGCCCACTTTGCAGAATTAATGCTCGACCCAGTTTCCCAGAACAACCAGCTATTTATAACAATTCTAATGAGCTACCTCGGTTCAGGTGAGCTCCGTCATCATCTGACCGAGGTGCCTTCTGGGAAACGGAGTCGATTAACAAAACTACAAAAACAGAAAACAAACATGCACACAGTGCCCTCTAGGGGTGGTCCCTTATACCTTAGCTTTTCCTTTGTCCTTTCACTCAGTTTCTCTTTTCATTGTTTTTCTCTTTTATTTGTACTTCTCTTTTCTTTTCAGTTTTATGTTCTCTTTTATTTTTTTTACTTTTCTCTTCAGTTTTCTTTTCACTTTTCTTTTTAATTTTTTCTTTTATTTTCACCTATACCAGAGCAATGTTTCACAACCTATACAGACATGCTTTCAAGTGTCGTCCATTGTCCTTAATTGCCATTATGGAAGCATTGCCTAGTGACAGCATGAGTGGGTGACCGAGGGTCTGCGTGACTTGAAACCCAGCTGACCATGGGTTTGCCCTTCCCTTCTACGAACGACTCCAGATGTTCCCATGCCAGCGCTGCGGTTATTGCAGAACTCACTTATGAGATCAGGATCCAGTACAGTATGTGTCAGGCTGAGACCCACAAGCATTCATTCCTTTGGGCCATACTCTTCCCAATCCACCAGATATTGGGTGCCCCTGGACACATTGCGTGTCTAGAATTCACCTTACCATGTATGCAGGGGCAACCCATGAAGATGTGTGCTCACAGGGGCTCACAGGGCACGCTCCCACATAGGCCAGAATATTGTTGTTTATGCCAGGCCACCACAGGTGACAGGCAAGGTCTAACCACCAATGGATGTCAGTGTTACGCCCCGGTCTAGGTCGGGCCGTAACAGGAATGAAAAAGAAAAGAAAAAAAAGGAAAAAGGGGGTGAGACCAAAAGTACGTTTGCTTAGTGTTTATTTACAAAAAGGTGAATAAACAAAATGGCGTCGACTCCCTACTAAGCCACTAACAAAAATAAATAAAAATATATACAAAACGTATATTTACAACCAGGCAACCAGAACCAAACAAGGGCAAACACAAAAACGAAGTCAGAAACGTAGCAGAAGGTCATACACAATACAATTTTACAAATAGTCATCAGAAAAACAGTAAGCAAAAACACGGTCTGAAGTATTGTTGTCTGAAGGCCTTAAGTAGGCCTCTGGGTCTCCTGGAGACCCAATCATCCGGCAGGAGCCGGGACCAACAAAGGACAGGCAGGGCAGCAACCAATAGATTGCAGGCACACTGAAGACGGTGGGACCTGCAACAACAAGGAAAGATACGCCCCCATACCTCCACCAGCAGAGACATAGCAGAAACAAAGTATAGCCAGACACAAAAATACAAATAAACTCAATATCGTAACATCAGACAAAAGGCGATCCCAAGAAAGGGTTTGTCTGGCACTGAGATCGAACTGCAGCTGGCATATATAATTTGCGTGGAACTTTTGCTTTGGCACATATTGTACAAGAGGATATGTATTTGTTGATGTATGTGATCATATTTGGCCACCAATACCGTTCCTTAAAAACTGGTAAGTTCTTTGTACACCCGGATGTCCTGTGGCTGGTGTTATATGGGCCCACGTTATCAGTTTTCCTCTAAGGTGAGCAGGGACGAAAGTGGTGACAGACAGGCATGAAGAATGAGTTGAATATCTATGTGTCTGTCTAATCTACTGATCTATGTCCTATGTGATTACTTGCAGGAAACATGTAGGAGGCAGAATGGTTTCCTGACTAGTGGCTTGATAGGTTGTGTGGAACTGATGTGATAAAATTCAGCTTTGCTGTTCTTAGATCCTGGTCTGTACAGATCCTGGTGTGTAAAGTTAAATCGATTAAAAAACAGGGCCCAGCGAGCTTGACGTGGATTGAGTCTCTTGCCTGTTTTGAGGTACTCCAGATTCTTGTGGTCAGTCAGTATGATAAAGGGATGAGTGGCTCCTTCAAGCCAGTGTCGCCACTGTTCTAGGGCCAGTTTCACTGCTAGTAGTTCTCTGTTGCCCAAATCATAATTTTGTTCAGCTGTAGTTAGCTTGGCATGGCTTATTCGAGTGAGTTCTGGTGATGTGGGTTACTCCCTTGGATGTAGCTGACGGCTCTGGTTCAAGTGATCAAAACTGATGATTATCTCAATGAGTGAATCAAGGGATACTTGATCATCACGGCAAGCCAGTTTAGTGAGTAAATTTGGATTCAAACCTTGGCGAAAAGGTTGCTTTTAGTGCAAGTTCATTCCAATCACTTTCCGCCACCAATATCCGGAATTCCAAAGCATATTCTGAAGACACGTTGAAAGGGATCAATAATTTGACTGTAGGACTTGACTGTGTGCTCGCCTCCTTGGTTCCAGACAGCAGTGGCCCAGCGTAGTGCCTTGCCAGTAAGCAGGCTCAGAAACACCGCGATCTTATGTTGTTCAGATAGTCCTTTGTGAAATGTGCAGAACATTGTAGCAGAAAGTCCTTACATAGTGCTGTCTCTCCAGAATGCAGATCAGCACTGGTTTATTTAATAGGAACATATACTGTAATCCAAAATATAAAGTTGAATCGAGGTCAAAAACATGAAAGGGTCAAGCAAGGTGTAATCAGAATATTAATCAGAATAAGTAATCAGAAGGGCAAAAACGATAATCAAAGCAGAGTCAACATCAAGAACAACTAACCATACAAAATAATTGTGAAATATGTCACATTTTTAAGAACAGTTTTATTATCAAAATATAAGCTTAACTAAATTAACTTGGAGTCATCAAAACAAACCATGAATTTAATCATGCAATTGTCAAAACTATTCTCAAATAGTTTGAATGGTTCTCTTGGCCATTGCAGAAATGCAAACAGCACAAAAAAATTACAAACTTCCATGAGCTTGTGAGTAGTACATTACAATATTGCATTCTGATTTGTAGATGATAAGTTTAAATATTTCGTTTTCATGACAATTTTACATAATACACAGCATTATGAACATAAAGGAGCTGGTATGGGGGGGATGGTGGTTTTACAGAGGGGATGGTTTTTCCAACAGGGCGGATGAGTGTGGATACAATCCTAACAACAAAATGGGGGGAAAAAATGACGACTACGTCACCAAATCACCACTTGTGCCCTTCCCATACAACACAAAATAAATCAAACCAAACAGGACAAAAACTAACAAACCAAAACTGAAGAAGCGATATTATATCAAACAAAGAAGAAAAACAAATCATGTCGACAGAATAGAAATAAACAGAAACTGTCTTATAGTCAAGGCAGAAAGAAAGAAAGCAGAAAGAAAAATATATATAAACTTTGTTGGAAATGAACAAAAAAGCTATACTGAATTTGGCAAACCAAAAATAAACAAATAAGCTGTGCTGAAATAATCAAAAGCAATAAGGCATGTTATAACAATGTTGTTGTTGGTCTTTTGACTGCTCCCGGCAAGGGGTCGCCATACAAGCTTGGCACAGGTTTTATGCTTGATGCCTTTCCTGGCACAACCCTCCCATTTTACCCGGGCTTGGGACCGGCACTATATACAGTGACTGGGGTTTGAGCACTGGCTGGGAATCGAACCCGGGCTTTTTGCATGGCAGGTAAAACACCTACCACTGAGCCACCAGTGCCCCCAAGGCACGTTATCACAATCAGGAAAATAAACTCATAAACTGCATTACAATAAAAAAGAGACACCTTTAACTTTGAACAAAAACAGAAATAAACTATGCAATTGTTAACATGCCAAAAATAAGCAAACAGGAAGAGCAGAAGTAATCCATTAAGCTATAATGTATAAATAAAAATAAATCAACAAGCTGTAGCATGAAATTGATGCTTACACATTGTTGTTTTGATGAGAACAAAATATGAAACCACCTAGCTCTTTATGAATTAGACTGGAGAAAAAGAAAACATATACATTCTAACATCAAATTTTTGGTACTTGACAAGTCCTGCAATGACATATGCAATGTTATTTGATCCTTAAACACTTACTCTTTGTTTCTGATTTAAAAATGTAATAAAAATAATAATAAAAAAAAATAATTGTAACATTAACAGTAAAATTCAGTATATATGCCAGAACTGTTACAGCATAGTTGCATGTATAATACGCACTATTCTGTTTCTTCAGGTTACTCTTTTTCAGGCCATAAGAAACCCAGCCAAAGCTGAAAACTTTTCAGTATTTGTGGATTCTTCTGTGCAAAACCTGACAATTTACATCACAGGCAACTCTCCAAAATTCTTGATTACCAGTCCCTCAGGTGTGTAGATTTATACAGTATATAAACTCAAAATCCAATTCTGAGATATAAAAGTGCTCAGAAACTAACACAAGATCAATAGTATACAATGGAATGTTACAATTTTCTAACAATCCTATTATCTAACCCAGGAGTCTCACAAAACAGTGCTGAACTAAACGGGTCACTGGGCCTGATAGAGAATGTTGGTAACTTTTATACAGTGCAACCAAATATCTCAATTCAGACTGGACTGTGGGTCTTCAGGATTGACTCAACACAACCCTACACCATCAGAGTTGTTGGTAAATTAGTTATCTTTGCTCCTTTTCCTGCTTAGCTATGAATACATTAAAGAGAATAATGCATAGTCTGTTAATGGTTATATAAACTGTTAAGTGAACATAATATATTTTTTCCTGTCCAGGTCAAAGCAAGATTGACTTCATTTTTGACTTTGTAGAACTTTCCTATGGGCCTCATCCAAGCTATGCTGTATTAAACAGCAGGCCTGCACCGAGTAAGTGAACAACTCTCAATAATAATAATAATTATAATTACAGTGGAACCTCGGATTGTGAGTAACGTGGTTTACGAGTGTTCCGCAAACCGAGCAAAGATTTTAAATATTTTTTTATTCGGAAACCGAGCAAGTATTAGTTTATGAGCGCCGAGTATCATGCTTCACACATGCGACTCTTATTTTGACACTGAGCGTCACTCTCTCACCTTCCAGTCTCACTTTTTTCCGTTAAAACGGTGTATCCACTGTGTTTATGCGCTTGTTGTGAAACTTAAAAAGTGAGTCTGTTAATATACTGTACGCTCATGCCAGTCTCAGAAAGATTTCTTTTTTTCCTGTTAAAACGGTGTTTCCGTTGTGTGTGTGTGTTTGTTGTGAATCTTAAAAAGCGAGGTGGGGAGGGGAGGAGGAGTGTTCCACACACACACACACACACACGGCGCCTGCGCGCACCAACAGAAACACTTATCTGTCAGGATTTATTTGTACTTTTTTTAAAGGTAAAGTGCAGATTAATTTGTTTTATTTTCATTTTATAGATTGTATTAATTATTTTTATGTATTTATTTTTTGGGGCTGTGGAACGAATAATTTGAGGTTTGATTATTTCTTATGGGAAATGATGATTTGGTTTACGAGTGTTTTGGAACACGAGCCCACTTCCGAATTATGCTCATAATCCAAGGTTCCACTATATTATTTTTATTATTATTATAAGAAGAAGAAGTGATTTTTTAAAAATTAACCGTGTTTTTTTTTTTTTTAATGCAGATAATAACCTTACCCTGTTGGTCTCCATGATTGGTGGGGACAGTGTGACACCTACAGCAGTGTCTCTGCTTGAAGCCTCAAGTTCAAACTCCTTTAACGGGACACTAGAAGAAGTAGATAGTGGCCAATACTTGGTGACCTTCAGCAGCACCCCAGCAGGAGAGTTTACTGTTCGTGTAACTGGACAAATCAGTTCCTCAAAAAGTTCAGTTAACACCTTTCAGAGACAAACACCAACTCAATTCCAAACATCAACTGTTACCATTACTGTACGTTTAAAATAAAAGCTTTTTAAACCAATTTACTTACATTAGGAGTAAAAGTATTAATTCCAAAGTTTATTGAATTCTATTTATTAAAAAATCCTTTTGGTTTACATTATTCAGCACTCACATGCAAAGTTTGCCAAAACTTATTATATTGTTCATATACGTATATATATATATTTTCTACTTACCCTCAGACTCAACCTGTTGGAACAGTGGAACCAGGGAAACAATTGACTCTGCCTTTCACAGTGTCAACTACAGGCTCTGGAGGAATCTTTAATATCAGTGTCAGCAATGATCGCAGTTTTGACACTCTCTTTAACGCGTCCGTAACTCTCGAGAGTGGAGGCAGTGTGAATAACTCAGTAGCTCTGATTGTTCCTGTAAATACTTCCTCTGGAACTGATGTAACTGTGACGATTCAAGCTGAAGCTCCTGGTGGAAGCGACTCCAATTATGCAGTGCTGCGTCTTGCTGTCATCGCTCCGGTAATAATTTACATCACATTAAATATTCCAAACAGCTGTCATGTTATTATGTCCATACTTAAACTCAGTTATTGAATAGGAGTCATAATATTTCATTTCAACACTACTGCTTCACAGATCATTCTGTGAAATTCTGTCAGATATTTCCTTATACACACGTGGACAAATGTGTTGGTACCCTTCGGTCAATGAAAGAAAAACTCACAATGGTCACATAAATAACTTTAATCTGACAAATGTATTAATTTTTAAAAAATTCTACGAATGTTAACCAATGAAAGTCAGACATTGCTTTTCAACCATGCTTCAACAGAATTATTTAAAAAAAATAGACTCATGGAACAGGCCTGGACAAAAATGATGGTACCCCTAGGAAATACTGAAAATAATGTGACCAAAGGGACATGTTAATTCAAGGTGTGTCCACTAATTAGCATTACAGGTGTCTACAATCTTGTAATCAGTCAGTGGGTCTATATATAGGGCTCCAGGTAGTCACTGTGTTGTTTGGTGACATGGTATGTACCACACTCAACATGGACCAGAGAAAGCGAAGGAAAGAGTTGTCTCCGGAGATTCGAAAGAAAATTATAGACAAGCATGTTAAAGGTAAAGGCTATAAGACCATTTCCAAGCAGCTAGATGTTCCTGTGACTACAGTTGCACAGATTATTCAGAAATTTAAGATCCATGGGACTGTAGCCAACCTCCCTGGACGTGGCCGCAGGAGGAAAATTGATGACAAATCAAAGAGACGGATAATCCGAATGGTAACAAAAGAGCCCAGAAAGACTTCTAAAGAGATCCAAGGTGAACTTCATGCTCAAGGAACATCAGTGTCGGATCGCACCATCCGTCGTTGTTTGAGCCAAAGTGGACTACATGGGAGACGACCAAGGAGGACACCATTGTTGAAAACAAATCATAAAAACGCCAGACTGGAATATGCCAAACTACATGTTGACAAGCCACAAAGCTTCTGGGAGAATGTCCTATGGACAGATGAGACAAAAATGGAACTTTTTGCCAAGGCACATCAGCTCTATGTTCACAGACGGAAAAATGAAGCATATCAAGAAAAGAACACTAAGGCTAAGAGGAAAACATTGGACTATTCTAAAGTGGCCTTCTATGAGCCCTGACCTCAATCCTATTGAGCATCTTTGGAAGGAGCTGAAACATGCTGTCTGGAAAAGGCACATTTCAAACCGGAAACAACTGGAGCAGCTTGCTCATGAGGAGTGGGCCAAAATACCTGCAGAGAGGTGCAGAAGTCTCACTGACAGTTACAGGAATCGTTTGATTGCAGTGATTGCCTCAAAAGGTTGTGCAACAAACTATTAAGTTAGGGGTACCATCATTTTTGTCCAGGCCTGTTCCATGAGTTCATTTTTTTTAATAATTCCGTTGAAGCATGGTTGAAAAGCAATGTCTGACTTTCATTGGGTAACATTCATAGAATTCTTATTATTACTTTTGTCAGATTAAAGTTATTTCTGTGACCATTGTGAGTTTTTCTTTCATTTACCGAAGGGTACCAACAATTTTGTCCATGTGTGTATGACATACTTTTACACTGTAACTTTCATTGACAACGTTACAAATCCCTCACAATGCAGGTACTAGAAGTATGTGTTATTAGATGTCACAGTGTTAACAGATTAAAACTTTTAAACTAGTTTTCATGGATAATAGGAAACAGGTGTTACGTATAACCTGGGTTAGACGGACTAAGAGCAGGACCAAGTCAGGTTAATTAACAACAATTTAAATAAAGGACACAATTTCACTGATTCACAAACTTCAATGTATGAAAATTCATAATTTAATATATACAGAAGTCAAAGCTGTCATAAATTCTGGATGCAATGGAAGACTTTTCTTTAATATTGTGACCTTTTATCATACTAAAGAGCAAATAAAAGTACAACTTTTGATTGTGCAGAATAACAAAACACAGTTATCAGAGTAAAAACTCCCTTATGTCTCTATATAATCCTCTGCTACACTAATATCCCAGCATTTAACTAGTGCTTGGACACCATCAAGGTAGAAAGTTTTATCGTTAAGTTCTCATCACAAGTCCGAGTTTGAATTGAACACCCATTGTACCCGTTGGTGCCAATCCATATCAGTGGATACATGAAAGAATAAAGTTACGTTAAAACCAAGCACACCATTGTTTTTCTTGTGAAATTCCCAATACGTTTGATGTGTCACATGACCCTCTTCCTATTGAAAAAACAAAAGTTGGATCCAAGATGGCCGACTTCTAAATGGCCACCATGGTCACCACCCATCTTGAAAAGTTTGCCCCCTCAAATATACTAATGTGCCACAATCAGGACGCTAATATCACCAACCATTCCCATTTTATTAAGGTGTATCCATATGCCTCCGAGTGGCGCAGTGGTTAAAGCGCTCGCCCTATCATCCGGAGATCGCTAGTTCGAATCCCGGGTGGTGCTGTAACCTCTCGCAGCCGGAGGTCTAGAGAGAGCTAATTGGCCGAGCTCCCTCAGAGGGGAGGGATGAGAGGTACTTAGTGCTCCCACATTAATCACAGCCAGTCAGGGGCGTCTGTGAGCTCGCGCAACGGAGGGAGCGGATAGCGCTGTCCTCCGAGTGTGTTACGCCGCCCCCAACGGTGCGCGAGCGAGCAGTTCGAAAAGATGCGGTCGGCTGGCATCATGTGGTTCGGAGGAAACACGTGATAGTCTTCGGCCCTCCCGGCTGAGTGGTAGTAGTAGCCTTAATGTGGGAGCCCCCTAGTGACGGGGAGGAATTGGACACGACTAAATTAGGGAGAAAATCGGGGAAAAAATCCAAAAAAAAAAAAAAAAAGGTGTATCCATATAAATGGCCCACCCTGTATATAAAAATTGTAATCAATATTATATTAAATATTTAGATATTAAATAAAAATATATATATTTATGATGATGTTACTAACTTTCTTTGTAACTCTGTAATGGATTTAATTTCTCTAATTGCTGCAAGGAATGGCTTTATGAACAATTCAAATAGTAATGATTACAATCAGCATCATTGTCTTGCTTGTGTGAGTAAGGTGAATGCTTTAGCAGTATAAATGCATTGATTACAGCTATGGCACTTCAACTTAGGACACAGAACTATAAACGTATTTCATAAAGAATTAAATAGAAATACTGGTTAAACATTGTTAAATATAGGTTGTGTAGGAACCTGAACAACTGTTTATCTGTTATTTTCTGCTCCTTTAAGGTAACAGATTTAACATCTCCAGTGTGTGAGGCAGTTAGTGTTAATGCTAACTGTTCAGCCAACTGCAGCGTCTCCTCATGGTCTCTCACTGCCAATGTGACTGATGGGAATGGATCAGGCGTACAGAATGTGAGAATCCTCCAGGGAAACGGCAAACTCACCACCACCACTGTGCTCAGTGACCAAGGCGTGAATGTCACTATGATCGTCTACAATTCCTCTTGCTGTTCCCCAGACCTGGAACTGGTGGCTGTTGATACAGTGGGAAATGTCGCCACCTGCTACAAAACTGTAAGAGCCACAGCACCGATCCCCAGCGCTGCACCCGCAGTAACGGCAGTCAACACCTCAACTAGCAATACAACTATAACGTCCACGTCTATAACGTCCACCACTAGCAAAGCCAGTATTATAGATGTAGAAGTTCGCTTGTTTTTGCCACTATTCTTTTGGTTAAACGTATGTGTCTTGCTTTACCAATTATAGGAGAAAAATTATATCTGAATTTAAATCAGATTGACATATTTTAAGTTTTACTGTGTCTTGTTACCTTTACTTATTCCCAAAATGTAACTGCTTTTACTTTTTAGTGGCACAGAATTAGATACAAATAGTAGAAGCACAAAATCATTTACTGGTGATGATGATAATGATGACATAACTGGTACATGTTGATTTGCAATGTAATGCCTCATATACTCGTTTCATTTTTGTTTTTCTTACATGTTAATTACTGCCTTATCTTTCCTTTTCAAGTTTATCCTTTTGATTTCTTATGAAATACATTCAATTGTTTGTAAATACTGATGTAATATTGTTTCAATAGGAGGAATGTAGCTTTTATATTACCTAATATAATATTAACTGGAATTTCCTTTGGGATCAATAAAGTATCTATCTATCTATCTATCTATCTAAACTCATTTGTGCAGTGAGTTCAATATAGACCACAAAGACTATTTAGAACAATAAACAATAGACAATAAAGTCATTTTGGGGGCAATATGTTTGAAACGTCTGATACACTGCATGCACGCATGTAATAAAGAATTGAGAACTTGAGTTCCTTGGGTGCAATTCCCACGGTGGCATAATTGGCTACATTGTAAAAGGGGATTGGTAGAGTTCGCGCCAGCCTCTCTATCTTGCCACAATCTGGCATATTCGGCAGGATCACTGTTTTTAAGCAGAGACATGGAGATATAAACTTGGTTGTGTGTGTGTGTGTGTGTGTGTGTGTGTGTGTGTGTGTGTGTGTGTGTGTGTGTGTGTGTGTGTGTGTACATATATATATATACCACAGTGATCCTTCAGGTTTTATCATGTGTAATTAGAAAAGCTACGTCTGTAGGGTTTTGCGTCATCTTATACGTTGTGTTCTTCAAATTTGTAGTAGATTTATTAACTGAAATAAATGAAACTAAATTAGCATAAAATTCAAACATTGTCAGGATGTTCTAGTGCGTCAGCAGATGCGATGTTTTTGTGTGTGTGTGTGTGCTATTATTAGAATGAAATGTAGTAGGCTGTTATGATAGTCTGTTATAATCTGAACGCTGTTCTGAACAGCGGTGGTCCAGTGCTACTGGTATGTAAAAATGTAATTTGTTAAAATGTTTTCATTATTTGTTAAAGAAAATGATGATGATCATAACAGCCTACTGCATTTCATTCTTGTAATAACGCAAAAACACATTGACATCTGCTGACGCAATAGAATGTCCTGACAATGGAAACACACACACACACACACACACACACACACACATGCTTGACAGACAATTTGGGGAATGCCAATTAATTTAATCTGCATGTCTTTGACTTTGGCCACCTCCATCCATACATGACATCTGGCATATGTAACCCTGTCTGTGAAATCCCAGCTAAAAATTTTTTTTTTTTTTTTTTTTTGCGATTACTTGTTTCATACGAAAATTGTATGTAGAATGATTTATTGTAAAACCAGTGAATGGAAGCAAAAAAAAAAGAAATGACACTAGGTGGGTTTTCACAGACTGGCTCACGTATTCTCTCTACCTATTCTCTCAGCACTCCTGGCCTCTTCATGGATGTTGCAAAAAAATTTTAATGAATGTTAAAATAAAATTAGAATTATAATAAAAATGTTAATTATAAAAATAAAATATTTGGTGCATGCATTGACCATGCTTCACAATTACAAATTTACAAAAAAGTTACAGATGATGTTAAGTGTTTTTTGCTTGTGTGTGTTTCTTTGTTTGTTTGTTTTTTACCTAAATTACACTTGCAAAATAATAAACATGTTTATAAGCTATAGGATGATAAGCATGTTGACAACAACATGACATTTTTAATAGTTGCATTACCAAACTCATTATCATCTCTCTCCTTATCTTGCGTCAACTGTGTGTGGTGGTTCAGGTTATTGGGAAAATGTTCATTTTGGCTGCTTCACGCTCCAATTCGTTTCTTAAGTTTGGCACTTTTCAACCCCTCCCACCATCCATCCTTACCCAAATCTTCAAGGAACTCGTATGACTGCGGTCAGCTCCCATAGCTTGATCGATTTGGGAAGGGGGTATAACTTCAGGTGGTAGTATCCCTTGTCTGTTGCCATCAAGAGCCTTCAGTGTCACAGGCATAAAATGTAATGTAGGCCACAACTGGTAACCCACGCAATTATTGTCAAACTAAAGTGCTTTGTTTCCGGCCACCAGCATTGGCTCACTGGCGCAATGGTTAAGCAGCCCACCGGGAATGTTTCTACGCTGATGGATTTAAGTCGCCAGCACAGTTGCTAATGAGTAGACATCTCCATTAAATCCTTTCTACCACTGGACAACAGTTGCAACAAGAGCTTGTCTGCCACAACACAGTCTACACTCTTGGGGGCACTAGCTAAAAAGGCAAAAACAGTACGATGACAGAACAGCCTGTTACCAGAATGTGCAAACCAATCATTCTCACTGAAGAAGGCCACACATTTAGTCAAAACATGGGTTATGGTAACATCATACATACTCCTGAAGGTAATAGAAATCAGGAGATAAACTGTATGTGCTGAGCTCAAGACTCTACAGCTCAACACTGATCACACACAAGGCTCACAAACAAGTCAAAAAAAATTTTTTTTTTTTTTTTTTTTTAAAAACAACGCCACACTGCACTACTACAAGATCATGACAAATTGTGAGACCAATAGCCATATTGAACCTGTCTGGGGTTATATTACAATAATAATGTTGCAGGTCATTAAGATTCATATATCGCTAGTATACTTATGTTGTCCTGTTAGACAAATCACTTCCTTTAGTTATATAAGGGCATTTGAAACATGATTGTCCTGTGAAGAGAATTTGTTTAAAAAAAATAAAAAATAAAAAAAACTAAAATTAATATTGGTTATAAGCAACATGGTTACTTAGTTCTTTGCACTGAAGCCCTGCATGTCCAGCATCAAGGGTTTAGATTCCCACCTCGGGTCTTTGTGCATGGAATTTGTATGTTTTCCCCATCCTTGGTGGGTTTCCTCCAGGTACTCTGCTTTCCTCCCACAGTCCAAAGACATACAGATTAGGCTACCTGGCATTCCCAATTTGCCCAGAGTGTGTGAATGAGCATGTATGTGTGTGTGTGTGTGTGTGTGTGCGTGCCCTGCGATGGATTGGCACCCTGTACAGGATGTTCCCCGCCTCAAGCTCTAAGTCTCCTGGAATAGGCTTCAGGTCCCCAGTGACCCCGTATACAGGATAAAGCGATACAGACGATGAGTGAGTAAGTGAGTAATATTAGTTGTCAATACAAATAGCAGCCATATTATATATACTGTATGTTCCTACACGTTTCTGTTCCTGTTTTTCTGTCGTTACATGCGGTGACAGTCTGGTTGATGATGTACAATAGGTTTGTCACAATGTGTAAGCTGGAAGTGAATAAATGGGGAGAGAAAAGCCTGTGTCTTAGTTTGCACAATGTCACTGAAGACAAAACATTACAGTTATGACACGTTCTTCTGACGATGGTGACTGAAAAAAGAAAGCACTCGTGATGCGCAAAATCGGGTCAGACAGGTTCAGTAGATTTTTCTTTTTTTTTTTTCTTTCTTTTTTTAATATTGTGGGTTGTGGTCGGAAGGTTCTCCGAATTAGAAAGTGTACACAGAGTCAGCCTAATTATTATTATTATTTTTTTTCATTATAAAAATCACTTTGTCACTCTCTGTTTCATGACATGCATGCAGATGTATTATTAGAGGCTCACTTTTGCCCCTAAATGGTATCCGCAGCTTTTGTTTACACTGTGCATACACCATCAGTGCAGAAACTTTTATTGCCATGAGTTTGAAACAATTCATTTGTTTCGTTTATTTTTTATTTACTATATTTGATCTTCTGAGTGCGGGGGACAAAGAGTGCGGGGGGGAAACTCCTCCGGAGCACACCATTCCACTGTAATGCTAATAAAGTACGTAATTTTTTGCTTGTCGGCTTCTGGTCGGCGCGGGTATAAAAAAAGCATGACTCATGCGTCACTAGAAGGGCTTCTAATTATGATAGCTACTATTTAATTATTACAGCTATATTATGATAATTATTCTTATTCTTGATGTTATAAAAACCAAACTGCATGCACATGTGGTGTGTGTGTGTGTAATGAAACAAAGAGTGACAGAAAGTGATTTTTTTTTAAAATAATTAGGCTGACTCTGTGTACACTTTGTAATTAAGAGAACCTATGATTTGGTGACATCAAATCATAACAATATGGCCTCGTTTTAAAATAAATTATTTCAACATGCAACATAAAGCAGCCTTGAAAAATGACAAAGAATATTAAAAGGATGACAGAAGAGTTGCAGTGGTTTTGTTGTAGGACTATCCTGAGGCTGAAGTGATAGAACAGGGAAAACAGGTAAACGCGCTACCAGAGAAATGCCTGCCTACCCGCACACTGTTCATTAATTTAACGGCCACTAAATATTACGTTTTTTGTTTAGCTTTTTTTTTTTTTTTTTCATATACTGTATAGCCGCCGTTTTCCTGGGAAATGATGATGAATAGTGGAGAGCATAATTTCCCATAAAACGCCGTCAGCTTTTTCGCAGAAAGCATTATATTGTCATCTCAATGATCTCTTTTCTACAGTGACATACTGTACTACTTTCCCCCCTAAATGGTATGCATAGCTTTTGTCTACACTACTATTATACCACAGACACAGAAACACTTACGTTTTTGTCATAGTATAGACCAATTTACTCATCATCATCTATACCACTTTATCTCAGAAGCTTAGGGCATGAGGAGGGTATACACTAGATGGGAGGGTACGCACTAGATCCATCACAGGGCACACACATACACACACTTTGGGCAATTTGGGAATGCCAATCAGCCTAATCTGCAAGTCTAAAAGAGAGAAAACTGGAGGACCTGGAGGAAACCCACCAAGCATGGGGAGAACATACAAACTTCATTCATACCGGGGTGGGAATTGAACCCGGATCCTAGAGGTGCAAGGTGACCCTGCTAAACACTAAGTCTGGTACAATTTGTTTATAGTATTTATTTTTCAGTTACTATATTTATAAGACCCTTGCTCTTGCCAGTGTACTCCTCCAGCACATTTATCAGTG
Organism: Clarias fuscus; assembly: GCA_030347435.1. Lineage (NCBI taxonomy): Eukaryota > Metazoa > Chordata > Actinopteri > Siluriformes > Clariidae > Clarias > Clarias fuscus. The sequence continues at coordinate 2,997,703 of CM059211.1, read as the reverse complement.
TAATACTAACAAAATACATAAAAAAAGAATTTGCTGGTCGGCGGCGGGTGCTTGATTTGGATAAATCATGACTATGAAGGCTAATTATGATAGCTATATATCTATTATAATTATTTCATTTTAAATAACAGGCATGTTTTGCCTATTTTACCCTGATCACACATATATTTATTTGTTTTATTTTCAGTTGATTTACCATGCTGGTCATTTTTGTACTTAATCTATTTCAAAGTAACTGGAGAGAAAAAAATGGTTTGGTTTGTATGCAGCAAGCAAGTCTTTCTATTATTTTCTTCTCTGCTTAGGAAACTCCAAACAGAGCCAACCAGCCATTAACCCAACAGAAGACCTGCGAAAAAGATCATGTGATTTATTAGCATTAAACTGATAAGTGTGATGATGGAGGACAGCAGACAGTGAGGGAGAACTTTACTCTTTGTCTGCCGTTCTTAGAAAAGGGAGGATCTAATAAATATACCTAGTTAATGAGAAATGACTAGAATAAACGGATTGTTTTAGAATCAGGACAAAATCATGAGCTATGAATACAGTACCATTTAGCGGGGGAAAGTGTCACGTCAATGGAGAAAAGAGATCATTAAGATGATTCTGTGAAATAGATCATGTTTTAATGGGACATTATGGTCCCCATTATTCATCATTGTTTCCTATTAAAAAGACAGTTATGTTAAAAAAAAAAAAAAAAAAAAAAAAAAAAAAAAAATTATTAATTAAAAACCGCGGAACAAAATAATGAAATGTGCAATACTTAGGGATCGTTAAGCTACCGTTACGACCGTTAGTGTGTGGGTGGGCGGGCAGGCATTTCTCTGGTACTCTGTTTACCCGTTTTCCCTGTTCTATCGCTTCAGATATGGGGAAAGACTTTAAGATGTTTGTAACGACATCAAGTATGACAGACAGGTATAGACGTCTGCTTTGTACAGTTCCTCGGGATACCACTACAGCAAAATAACTGCAACTCTTCTATCGTGTTTGAATGCTATTGTCAATTTTTAAGGCTCTCTCATATTATATTTTCAGAAGCCAAGGTCTTATCATGATTTGATGTTATCTGATGTCTTCATGTGTGTGGTTTTCATAACCTCAATAACAACAATCATCATCATGAGCATTATCACTTATAGCTAATAGATTCGGACAGGGGAAGTAAATAACATTGATTATGTTGTTGGCACAACAAACATAATGCCATTGTATTGAGATCATCCGGTTTATTCAATAATCTAGTTTAGTGTATGTGGCTTAATAAACCTGCATTATGTGCTGGCAGATCTTCTAAATAATCATATTATTAAATATTTATTAAATTAAATGACATTTAAAGTAACGATAGTAGGAAAAACTACATATTCTTTCCTTTTTTTTTTTTTTTTACTTCTGACTGAATTATATTAAAAGGGGGGAATCCTATTCAAATTCACTATGGGAGTGGTTTCCATAATCTTGTGACACTCCTTATGTCTGTTCTTACAGTATATAGGCACAACAGATTGTTCATCAGTACAGAGTGCAGGTCTAGTCATCTGAAGACTAAAGCTTTAAGGTATGATTTACACTACACTTCTTTATGAATGGAATTAATTAATTAAGAATTATAGACAGAAATGTTGAGAAGAAAAAGATTATTTATAAATATTTGATACTTCTCACAGTTTGAAAGATGATGATAACCACCAATACACAGATTCGGACACTGGTCTGTCTATGTCTCATGATGATCCTCTTAAGTCAGACTCTGGCCTTTATGCCCTGGTCTATATGGCCAAAGGTGCCAAAGTCAAAGACGCACAAGGACATAACTCGTGATGCAATTCTACAGACAACAGCTGATGTCTGCAAATTCCAAGCACTCCAGAAAGGACAGCATTATAATCTGGTAAATAATTAAGTTCATATCTATTGAATGAAGCTGTTATTTTTTAATGAAGCGTAAATGGAGTGTTTTTATTCTTTATCCTTCTTAATCCAGGCAGAATTGACAGTACAGTCAGTAGCACAAGCTTGTTCCTCACCCGATTCAGGCAAAGATTTTCAAAGCAGCATCGATTATATCAATCATCACAATGCCATGGTCGATATTTGGTATCAATTTAGTCCACAGTACCATTTTGATAGCGAGACGTTTCAGTCTGGACGGGCTCTTATTACTCAAGGACTTTATGCTGTCAAACGCAGTGTGGAGCAGCGGAGCTATGAAACTGCCAGAGAGGAACTTGGTAAAATCTTACACACCTTGCAGGTATGACACACTATGTTTCTGTAGAATATCAGCATCACTAATAAGTCACATGAAGGTATATAGAGTATTTTAAAAATAGATTTGATATTCAAAATCATTGCTGGAAAATCTACAGAAGATATTGCAGAGTTCATGTTTGGAGAACTAATAATAAGTAAATATAATTAGCGGTGATCATGTTGTAATTCTGCCATGTCTTCATGTCTTTCATTCCAGGATTTCTATAGTCATAGTAACTGGATAGAAATGGGAAACAGAGAACCTTATTCCAAGCTGATTAAACCTGGCACCCCACTTAACAACATAGCAGGTGAGTTAGAACACTGAGGTTTTTTTTTGTCAGCCTCCTTATGTGTTTTCTCCCTGTTGTATATTCAGCATAGACGAGTTTAGTTTACAATCTAACCAGAGCAAGGTAGTGCAGTCGGGAAGTCACTTCTTGGAAGGAGACCGATTGTACAGTTACTGCATATCTGTTTTATTTGTCAACTGCAGTTCATGCAATCTGGGTGGGTGCTAGACAGGAGTAGTGGTGGTGGTGGTCAATGCCTCAACTAATCCCACCATATTAGTAATATTCCTATTCAATTATTTTCCACTACATATTAATTGAATATGATTTTAAAAGATGACAATTAGTGGAACTCTAGATTAATGCATGTTCTTTCTCTGATTTTTATGCATCATATGGGTATCAATGAGATATCAAACTGAAAGTATCTGGATTTCAAACAAACGAGTCAATGTACAATCTTGACTTTCTAACTGTTAGAAAGCTGGAAAATAACCTAACAGCTATCAAAGATGATGCCACAACACAGCCCAAGCACTATCATTTTATCATCATAACACAACCACGAAAAGCTTCTAAACAACTCCAGTTTTTCGTAGGCCTGTCTATCTATCTACATATAAATTACAGATGGTTGATAAAAAAAAAAATTTTTTTTAAATGCAGGTACAATTTCATGTTAGTAGCATGTCTGGTTTCTTAAATCTTAGCTTCATTGCTCTTTGGCTGGAAAGTCTTTTTTCTCTGTCCTGCTGTCAGCCAGCCACTGTTTTTTTTTTTTTTTACACATTTTTACGCACTGCAATGGAAAGGAATTAAGAATCAAAGGGTTGCCTTACAAGTTCCTATTTTTTTACTGCACTGAAAACATATGTATGTGACAAATGAATGCATATTGTCCAGTTGTATGGAAAATAATGTACTGTAGATTACGCACCACATAATTTATAATGTGAATACAAAATGGTCTGTTTATATAAGAGAAGTCTTATTTTATGCAACATACATTTCCTATTTGTTTTTGACAGATTCAGAAACATGCAGAAAGTGTAACAGTGAAGTCTGCCAAGGAAACATCCTGGAAGAGGTCATCGCACAGCAGAAACTAACTTCTGGATACTTTGTATTTGAATTTTGGAAATCCAAACCACCAGGTAATTTGATAAATACTTTAAGGTAATTTTGTTGTTGTTTGCATTTTTTTCCCCCCATTTGTCCGTAACCACAAAGAAAACAAATGAAATCTTACAAAATTCATCTTAAGGAAAATGCAGCCATGGAGGACTATTTGATCTATCAAGCTGGCGGCAAGGTGGCATAAACAAGGATACATTAACATCCAGTCACGGTTATCTACATGAAGCAGCAGCGTTAGGGGCCACTGCTGCGACCAAAGAACTGCTGCAAGATATTCGAGCGACGGTTGGAGATTCTGAATTTCTCAGGTATTTTATAGGTGGTATATGGGATGAAGCAATAATATAAATAAAAACACACAATATTAGTTTGTACTAATATGTCTTCGCTTTCTTAAATAGGTGTATCATGTTCATTGGCTTCTTTGTGTAGTTTTCTGGCTTCACTTGGGCCACATTGTGTATAGAAAGATTGTATTGTTTCCTTAATAACGGTGCTAAGCTTGTTAGAGTCTATCACACATTTCAAAGCCGTTTTTGCACTTAGTTCCTCTGCAAGCTCGTTAATAGACCAACCTCTTTACTCCATTAGACTGATGGGACTCAGACAGACATCGGTAATGTGTTTCGTTATTGACACCACTGCAAGCATGTCTGATGACATTGCCGAAGTCAGAAGAATCACTTCGTCGATCATTAACAGAAAGACAGACACCGCAGCTGAACCGTCAGAATACATCCTCGTGCCATTTAACGACCCTGGTAAGTGGGATTCCTGGAGCACTGCTTGTATATAAAATATTCGTAGTTAGTAGCAGTGGTGGCTCACGAGGTCAAGGCTCTGGGTTACTGATTGGAAGGTTTGGAGCCAACATAACCAAGCTGCAACTGTTGAGCCCTTGAGCGAGGCCCTTAACCTCCCCTGCTCCAGGTGTGCTGCATCATGGCTGACCCGGTGCTCTGACCTCAGCTTCGTAACTGGGAAAAAATCATTTCACTGTGCTGAAAGGGGTGCATGTGACAAATAACTTAATTATGATGCTATATTGCCGCAATATGGTGAGTACTTCACTACTGGATGCATAGGAAGAACTCAAGAAGAACTCAATAAACTCAATAAATGAATGTAATATGAACAGGGAATAGACAATTGACAACTACTAAACAAACTACACTGTAAGTTCAGTCGTGATTATCTTCAACTTTAGCAATCTTCAAGTAATGATTTTTTTTTTTTTAATCAATTTATAATTTATTACTGTAGTTATAATTAATGTTGTGTAACCGCGATTAAACGAGTGAGTTCCCGTTATGACTTTTCTGTGCTTTTTTAAAATTCAGCTAATTATGATACTTACAAACTGAACATTGTTCTGACATACTTCCTCCCATAAATTGTAAATAAACATCTCCTTACAGAAAAGCATATTAAACAGCTGTGATTAGTACATTAATCTAAAAGTAAGTGTAAACCTGACCCAAATATTAATAATGTAGCATTACAGTTCCCTTCACTGAAACAGGTTTGGGCTTCTTATTTCCAGTAAAGGAAAAATTGTAATGCTACAGTTTAACTTCACTGGAATTACGAGACCCAAACCTGTTCCAGCATGGAAACGATCCTGGCACAAAGCCAGCTCCCTGAAAACATGATGTGTCAAAGGTTCATGTAGAAAATTTTGGGGAAAAAAAAAATAAATGCATTCAATGAAAGAGAGGAACCTAAAAAAAATTGTGTTCCAAAAAAGAAAAAAATCACAATCATCGGCTGTAAAAAATTAAACCTGTTCCAGAGTGATGTGTGAGTCAGAGTAAGTAAGAGAGGTAGATGAAGTGATGCACTCATCATACTTGGTGCCCACTGTATTGTTATGATCTGAGGTTGCTTCAGTTGGTCAGGTCTTGGTTCAGCGATGTTGGCAACCTGATGGCATGGGCATATTCAAATAGGACAGTGCCATGATTCATCAAATTGTGAAAGATTTATTTTCACACATTGGATCGTCACCAACAGAGTCCGGGCCTTAACCCCATTAAGAATCTTTGGGATGTGCTGGAGAAGGCTTTACACTGTGGTCTGACTCTCACATCATCAATACACAATCTTGGAGAGAAATTAATGTGGCTCTAGAAAAAAATTAAATGTGACACGATAAACATGTGTCATAATCAAAGCAAAAAAGCAAGCCAAGAAAAAAATTAAACCCATACATTCCAGATTAATGATTACAGTGTACAGCTTATTGAAAATCAATCTGGTATCTCAAACTTTTCAATTTTTTTTATTTAATTTTGAGTGTAAGTAAATATTATTCAATAGACAATATAAATACCTAGTTTACAGTAGTTCAGTATCATGAGGACACTGCTCTAGAAGATCGACTCCCTCCACAATGAGCGTAATTCAAAGAAGTTACTGTATTGAAGCATAATGTCAGAAGCATCTTCCCTGGGAAGAAGAAAAAAAGAATTGAACTACTGTTCAGTGGTCCAAATTCCTTTTTTTTTTTTTCTTCTTTTTTTTTAGATAAAAGTAAATTTTGCATTTCATTTGGAAATCAATGTTCTATCAAATCAACCTAGTCTTTAACCTCGACCAAGTATCGAGGGCATAAATTAACATATTTTTAAGAATTTTTTTGTTTTGTTTTTTTGAAAATGTTTTGTTTGAAATATTTTGAGATATTGGATTTACGTTTACATTTAGGCATTTGGCAGTCACTCTTATCCAGAGCGACTTTTAAAAAGTGCTTAAGTTTCCATCATTGGATAGATTCCTACACTGGGTTATTAGGTTACTAACTAAGTACTGTACCAGTCAAGCACTATGGCAGGGGATTCATCCAAGTACTGAAGAAACAGGTATGTCTTAAGTCGTTGTTTAATGTTTCATTTTTTATGAGCTGTAAGCCATAATTACCAAAATTAAATAAAAAAAAACAGTTGAAATATTTCACTTTATATTAATCTTAAATATATGATTATGTGATATCATTTACATTAAAAAGTAAAACATTTAGAATAAATACAATTATCATCAATGGATATACAATGTACCCCACATTTCTGAAGTACAGGTAAAAGCACAGGTAAAATGGTTAAGAAAAAAAATATCATAAAACACAAAGAATGGAAGAACAAATTAATTAATGAAGTAAATGAATTAATCTATCTTTTAGGTTATGGGCCACTTATGAAAACAGCTGATCCTAATGAGTTTAAACAGAAAATCAATGGACTTACAGCTAAAGGTGGAGGAGATGGTCCTGAAATGTGTCTCTCAGGACTCCAGGTAAGCTATACTACAGTGAACAGTAATAGCAATGTCTTTACAATTATTGATTTTTTTTTTTGAGATTCGCTTCTGTGTTCCAGTTAATCCCCAATAACTAGAATTGTCAGTTTTCAGTACTTTGGAAAGGGTGAACACATTATCTTACACATAGTACCGAGAGGCTACTTCATATTCCACATCTCTTTCTCCTGATCTTTGCATCTTATCTTAGAAAAGAAATCACGGCCACAGCGGCTGCACAAATATTAAGCTATTTTATGGAATTGTATTTGATTTAATTATGATTTTTAGCTATAAAACCAACAAATTTGCTATTAAAATCATGATAAGCCACACATTTCTGTTAAATTACTCAATCTATACATGTCAGGAACAATGTAAACGTGGATGCAAAAAAAAAACAAAAAAAAATACAGGATTTATTGAAATTGAATGAAGAACAAAACCAAACAGGGGTAAACCGTAGGCGTAGTCAAAGAAACAAGCAAGGGTTGGCCGATCAGCAAATCATGTTACACTAGGGCGAACAGAAAATCAGAAAAACCAAAACAACGCATCAAAGTCATACACTATAAAGCCATCACAAACAAACACGGCTTGGGAACGTCCAAAAAAACTCACAGAAGTGTTCCTCCATTGCAGAGTCCTATTTAAGCACCTGGGTAATTGGGAATTGTAGTTTCCTTCCACCATGTTCGTATGTGGATACAGTCTTGACTGTTCCACCTGACAATACATACTGCATACAGTGCACCTACAAATTTGAATTTCACCAAAATGTTTTTTTCCTCTTTCCACAATTTAATTCAAAATGTAAAACTCTTACATATTCTAGATTCGTTATTTCATGTTCATTGAAATATTTCACGTTTTTCTCGTTAGTTTTCATTTTGATGTTTATGGCCTACAGTACATGAAAATCAAAAATCCAGTGTCTCAAAACTGGATACTCCAAGATCAATTAAAAAGGGATTTACAATACACAACTGTCCAACTTAAAAAATTTTGAATTTATGCATTTGATACTTGGTGTACACGAATGTGCAAGAATGCTGTGGACCGCTTGAAGACCAGGTTGCTTGGATAGCAGCCTTCAGTTTATCTGTATGGTCGGGCAAATTAGGTGTTTTATACATTTGTGTTGATAATACCCCATAGATTGCCTGTGGGGTTCAGGTCAGGTGAGTTAGCTGGCTAATCAAGCCTAGTAATATCATGGTCAGCAAACGAGTTAGTGCCATTTTTTGCCCTGTGGGCAGGTGATGCATCCTGCTGGAAAAGGAAATTAGCCTCTCCACAAAGTTTGTCAGCAAACTTGATAAGACACAGTGGACGAACACCAACAGATGACATGGAATCCAAAATCATCAGAGACTGTGGAAACCCCACATTGGACTTCAAGTAACTTTCTTCTTAGCCTAGATGAGGAGTTCCTGACATGTGACGGAGCGGTCTAGGCTTTTAGAAGAGACAATCAATAACTAAATTAATTCCCAGATCTAACCCAGGGAAATGTTTACCTATATTACTACAGGATTTTGATGTTAAAAAGGAGGTTAAACACACAGGTTCGGTCCCTTAGAATAATAGACAGGAGACGTGGGTAAACAATCAACAAATACATCCACTTTATTAATATATAAAAAATCTTCTAAAACAGGTAAAAAAAACACTTCCACTGAGGCAGATAAGCGATATCTAGCACACACAACACAAACAATTACTTCAACCAAAAGGATAAATAAACTAAAAGGAAAGAAGAAAAACAATCAATGAAACACTAAACAAAACTGAAAATAAGATTAATGTATATAAAATCAACAAGACTAACTGACCATCACCAGGGCTGAGGCTCCCGGCAATAAGAGAAATGGCGTTATACTTCTCGTAAGACACTCCAACTACACACCACAGTGCACTCACTCACTAGCACACACAGTGAGGGAAGCCACCACCGCAAGGCCAAGCGTGTTCAACCGTAGAGACCTCAGCTCCTGGGAATAAACAAATTAAAATAAGTACAAAACTATGGAATGAAATCACTGTCAAAAATAATCGTGCGTACGAAAAAGGTGCGTGTAATTCTGCGTTTTGTCCGAGTTGGACAGCTTACAGATACGATATTTAGTGTGTTTGTTACAGTACAACTCCGAAATATACGAATCTGACCGTTTACAGACACAAAACTTGTTTTTACAACTCCTCTGTTACACGGACGAATTGAGAAATTACGCCCATTAATGTCGTGTGTTAAACCGCTGTCAAAAATACGTCATCAAGTCCACATGCACAGGCGTTACTATCCGAAGGAGGAGGAATCGATACGGCGCATGCGCCCTGCCACCGTTTTAAACTCCTAAAATCTTCCCTGCTATAGTTAAAACATCTCTGTAATTTTACTTCTCTTAAACATGTACGAATCTGTGGGGGGAAAAAAGAAAACTTACCTGAGACGATGAGAGAGCGCTCGGCTGCTGATCTGCCATTTTGGCGCCGGTGGGTTAAAACGGTGACCGAATCGATCCTTCTTCCCTCGGATATTAACGCCTGTGCATGTGGCCTTGATGACGTATTTTTGACAGCGGTCTAACACACTACATTCGTAGGCGTAATTTCGCAATTCGTCCGTGTAACAGAGGAGTTGTAAAAACGAGCTTCGTGTCGGTAAGCGGTCAGAGTCGTATATTTCGGAGTTGTGGCTGTAGATTTTGGAATCCAACTCGGACAAAACACAGAATTACACATTTTTTTTTTTTTTTTTTTTTTTTTTTACGTACGATTATTTTTGACAGTGATTTTATTCCATACAAAACCACACCAATCACAGTATGGCCATGTCAAAAAACATACAAAAATATATCAACACATTTGATATGCATAAACCAAACAAATCAAAGAAATAAAATGAAACTAAGAAAAACAACTTGATACAGCTTAGCTTACCCTCAACGGGTTAGATATGCTCACACAGGGCACATCAAACACTGAAGCGGAACAGTAAAATAGACAACAGAACCAGGCGTTACAGCTTCTGTTGGTTGCTACTGGTTGTGGCATATGACTGTTAGTGGGTTAAGGCACTGAGTTACTGATCGGAAGATCGGCGGTTCGATTCCCAGCTCAGCCAGGTTGCCATTGTTGGGACCTTGAGCGAGGCCCTTAACCCTAACTGCTCCAGGGGCGCTGTACCGTGGCTGACCCTGCGCTCTGACCCCAGTTACGCTGGGATATGCGAAGAAGGAATTTCACTGTGCTGTAATGTATATGTGACAAAATAAACGCTTTTTTTTTTTCTTCGAACTGCTCGCTCGCGCACCGTTGGGGGCGGAGTAACACACTCGGAGGACAGCGCTATCCACTCCCTCCGTTGCGCGAGCTCACAGACGCCCCTGATTGGCTGTAGAGCCGTGATTAATGTGGGAGCACTAAGTACCTCTCATCCCTCCCCTCTGAGAGAGCTCGGCCAATCAGCTCTCTCTAGACCTCCGGCTGCGAGAGGTTACAGCAACACCCGGGATTCGAACTAGCGATCTCCGGATGATAGGGCGAGCGCTTTAACCACTGCGCCACTCGGAGGCCCTTTTTTTTTTTAAAGCAACATTGGTACAGTACGGTGGCCGTGAAGTGCAAAACAACTTAACAAACCCGAAAACAAAATAACATTCAAAGACAAAATAAACTCAAAACCAAATTAACAAATCCGAAAACAAAATAAAACCCCAAACTAATTGTTAATTTGGTTTTGAATTTGTTATTTTGTTTTGGGTTTTGTTAATTTGTATTGCATTCTCGGCCAGTCAGATACGAACCGGAAAAGGTAGGTATAGTTTGCGAATTATATTCTTACCGCTGATTGGTCGAGACACCTGTCACTCAAGATAAACAGGAAGTAGGAAATTGTGTCTCTAACTTTGTTTCTTGTGTGTTCTGCTTCATTTAAAAAAAAATTCGGTGTGCAAAACTAAGAAAAAAAATTCTCATTAGAAAGCAAGGAAATGGAATTTATTCAACGTTACTTTGAGGACGGACATTCGTAGGCCGTGATTTTTGATATGCTGATGACATATCACGGTATAAAGATTAGTTTGCGAACTGCTGTGTCTCTTTTAAAAGAAGAAAAATTCCACAAGAACTGCAAAAATTTGGCAGAACACCATATTTGAAACCACAATAAAGACAGTACATGTTTGCACATTCATACACACACGAATCTACAGCCGCTGTATATCTTGAGTGACAGGTGTCTCGTCCAATCAGCGGTAAGAATTTAATTCGCAAACTATATCTACCTTTTCCGGTTCGTTTCTGAACGGCCGAGAGGTGCAAACCAAATTAACAAAACCGAAAACAAATTAACAAAACGCAAAACAAAATAAATTAGTTTTGGGTTTTGTTATTGTGGTTTTTAATTTGTTATTTTGTTTTCCTTTTGTTAAGTTGTTTTGCACTTCTCGGCCACCGTAGTACAGGCCTCGAGTTAGCAATCACCATTCACCGTGAACGTCTGGAAGCATGCCAAAAGCAGTTTAGGTCTCAATACCTAAATACCTAATGCGCAGAAAGGCTGGGAAGGAAATAATGATGAGTAGGATGAATTGATAGAACACCGGCACGCCACCCAACAGCGGATACACACAACAGGGACGAACTAGTCAGTCTGAACCCTCAAATCCAGTCATACAGATTCAATCTAAGATCTAAAAATTTATCCAAAAAGTTACCTGTAGCAAACGAACACATGCACACAAAGAGAGGACGACAAGCATGACGCATCCCCAGCTGCAATAAATCAGCCCCATAAATCGTGTATGCAGCGCTCTGATTGGCCAATCACACTGCCACTCAAAGTGGCTCTGTTACATTCGGATCAGGAGCGGTTTGATGCAAGAGTTATAAGTCCATTCTCTGAAGACATCTGTGCATGGTGGCTACTGATGCATCAATCTACTTAATGTGAAGCTCTCCAAAGTTCTTGAATCAGCTTCAATTGACAATTTTCTCAAGGCTGCAGTCATGCGTGTTTCTTGTACGTCTCCTCCTAAGACACTTTTCCCTTCCAGTGAACTTTGCATGAATGCGCTTCAATACAGAACGTGATGACTTTCTGTGGCTTACTTTCATTGTGAACGGTGTCCATGATTGTTCAAACCAAGAGATTACTGTATGAATAGTCCTTTACTCAAACTCGAAATGAAATATTCTAATATTTTGAAATATGTGATTTTCGTGATCTATAAGCCATAATCTAAAATTTAAAACAAAAAAAGGCTTAAAATATGTAATTTTATATTTAATGAATCTAGAATATTTGAGTTTCATTTAGAATTAAATTTTTTTTCTTTAAAGCATCCATGATATTGTTATTCTTTTAGATACGCTGTTCATAGTGCAGCAATTGCTGCACTTTAATGCAGTTTTAAACAAGAGGATTGCTCAGTCACTAACTCAGAGATTAAGAAAGGCAATCAGGCAGTTATTCAGTCTGCAAGCCAGTAAGTCAGCTGCTCTGTGATTCACTGATTCACTTTATCGCTTATTCAGACCCTTTCAGTCACTCATTTAGCAACAATTCCTGTTCCAAGCTGTTTAATACCTGTTTATCTCGACAGTCTTAACTAAGTACAAGCATATTTTTTCCAGCTGGCCCTCACTGGAGCTCCACCCCAGACTGAGATTTTTGTTTTTACTGATGCTGGTACAAAAGATAAATGGATGACGAGCGCTGTCCAAGCACTGATTGAAACAACAAAGTCTACAGTGAGTGCATGCAAACATATACACACACAACCTGATCATTTATTCATATACTGTAGATATAGCTATAGCTAGCACACTGATAAAATATTCTCCCATTCCCAATCTGAAGGTGAACTTTATGCTAACTAACGCTATTGGCTCTCGACGTCGCAGAAGGAGTGCCAGGAACATAGATGAGCAACAGCAAGACTCCACTGACCTGTTAAATCCACATAACCAGGTCTACCTGGACCTATCTCAGGCCTCTGGGGGGCAGGCTATCGAGATCACCAAGGAGACCCTGGCCCAAGCTACTGACATTATTGCAGCTACCTTTATATCTACACTGGTAATTAAAAAAAAAAAAAAAAAAGCAAATACGGCTCACTCAGCAGAATTTCAGATGCACTGTAAACATTGATTAGAGTGGCATAACTGACAGGGTGACAAGTGACAGGGTAGAGTGACAATTTAACCAACAAAAAGGAAAAAGAAGCATTAGCTTGAGCTATTTTGCGAAGAAGAATGGGCAAAAAATTCACTCTCTAGATGTGCAATGCTAGTTAAGACATACCCCAAAAGACTTGCAGCTGTAATTGCAGTAAAAGTGTTTTTTTTTTTAAGTATTGACTCATGGAGGCTGAATACAAATGCACAGCACATTTTTCAGATTTTTATTTGTAAAACAATTGAAAACAATTTATCATTTTCCTTCTACTTCACAATTATGACACTTTGTATTGGTCTATCACATAAAATACATTTATGTTTGTGGTTGTAACGTGAAGTGGCGGCACAGTGTGCTATTGTCAGTCCAGACAATGCAATGTTGGTATTTTAAAATCAATGCTAAATTCAATGGAAACCAATGCAGTAAAATAGAGGTGATGTGCTCATATCTTCTGATTCTAGTTAGGACTTCTCAACGAACTGAAGCATGTTTATGCACCTAGTGAAACACCCATACAGAAAGGTACTGCAGGGATCCAACCTAGAGGTGACAGAAGAATGAACGTTGTTTTTGACAATATATTCCTTATCTTGGCGATATTTCTGAGATGAAAGTAGGCTATCCTAGTAATATTATCTACAGGAGCTTCAAATTAAAAATTCAAATCAATTATCACACCAAGGTTTTTTTACTGCTGCACATGATGATACTGTACAGAAAAGCCATCAAGAGTTAGTGTGTGATCAGAAAGCTTACTTCTAGCTGCATTTGGTCCTAGTACCAGTACTTCAATCTTGTCAGAATTAAGCAGAAGGAAGTTAATAAGTATCCAGTGTCCTTCAACTTCCCTTAACTTTATTAGGCTGGTAGCACTCATCTGTCTTTGCTGAGAGATATAACTGTATGTCATCAGCATAACAGTGACAAACTAATAGCAGGTTTACAAATTATGTTGCCTATTATGAAGCATGTAAAGAGAAAATAGCAATGGGCCTAAAACAGGACCCTGTGGAACACCAAAGTTCACTTTAGAACATGTAGAATAGTCACCGTTTACATCTACCATTTACACCACTGATAATGGTCAGTCAAATGAGTCCTGAGCCAGGAGAGGGCCATTTCCTTAATTTATGCTACATTTTCTAATCTATAAATGATAAATACCTTGATCAGTGGTGTGAAAAGCTGCACTAAGGTCAAGCAGCACGAGGAAAGAGTCACAACCCTGAACAGAGGCCAATAGGAGGACAGCTGACATTGGTCAAGGTCACATTTATTAATTAGGTGTTTAACAACTACTAGATTAAAGATTTAGGTACATAGCCATTGCTGAGTGAAGAGCTGACTATTTTTAAATGGTGTTCAGTTATATTTGGTATTATCTGTTTGATAAAATGTGGGATCTAGTACACAAGCTGATAATTTTGAGGATGAGATTAGTGAAATTAGTTAGGCTCTTGAAGGGGAGTAAAATATTCTAAGTGCTGATCTGGTGTAGTTAGATTATCACTTACATGAATGTTTATTAAATTGTCTGGTTTTAAAGCCTGTTTTTTTTTTTTTTTTTCCCAAGATGTTCACCTTCCATACTGTTTGAAATACTACCAATTTTGTTTTACACCATTTTCATTCTAGTTTTTGAGCGGTCTGTTTTAAGGTGCATGTGTGTGATCGTTTACAAGTTAGCAAGTTTTTTATCTCTAATTATTTTTCTTTTTAAATCAGATGTTAATCTAATTATAGCTGATAACTGTGGGAGTTACTCATGAATCTCTGTGCAGTAATTGATGTGAATGTAACTACCTACACTCCTGCCCAATGCGGCAGCCATATATGAAAGAAACCATACAGCGTCTGCTACCAAATATTTATCCATCTATGTGCTATTGGGGCTAAGAAGGAGAACTATGGTGGCTGCAAGGGAGACTGTTGTTAAAAATGTAATAATTGTAGATTATTTAATATTTAAATATTATTTATAATTAATAATAACCAAAACGATTGAGAAAAAATTTAAAGACTCTGATTTGGTCAAAAAATTTGCAACCTTATGGAAGGTTGTCTTATCTTTCTAAATCTGACTGTACAAAAAAGAAAATAAATTCTAACAAGTTCAAGGTCATCCAGGTGAAGTTATCTAGAATATATCAGGTGAAGTTTCCACTTACTGTATGGTGAAGTTGAAGTTAAACACTTATGTTTGGTCTCGCTTTAAAAAATATATTTTTTAACATTATGAGTAAAGTTCAGTTTATATGCCAGAACTCTCGCAGCATAGTTGTATGACTATCATATGGTAACACACACTTTTTTGCTCCTTCAGGTTACTCTTTTTCAGGCCATAAGAAACCCAGCCAAAGCTGAAAACTTCTCAGTATTTGTGGATTCTTCTGTGCAAAATCTGACAATTTTAATTACAGGGAACTCTCTAAAATTCTTGATCACGAGTCCCTCAGGTATGTGTGTGTGTGTGTGTGTGTGTGTATACAAGATGTCCCAAAACATTTGACATCATTTCATAGTCTAACGACATCGCCCATTCTTGCCCAAATAATCTAAAAGTTTAACGAGATGTGTAAAAACTAACTAAGTTTAATGTTTTACATTTAATTCCGTGTTGCTATAAAACAGAAACTTGAAGATGATGAGTTGGAAAAGCGTCTTGTTTTTAGTGATGAGGCCACATTTCATACGAATGGCAAATTTAACAAGCGTAATGCTCGCATTTGGGGGTAAGAAAATCCCCATGCTACAATTAAGCACATGAGAAACTCACTGAAAGTGAATGTGTTGAAGCTGGACTGCTGACTTGACTTGTGCGTGTCATAGGTGGGGCACATATTGAACAAATGTGAAGCTTTGTGAAATCAGTTAAAAAATGTATATCAATTAGAATATGTTGTTGGAATTTCAGATGCAGTGGAGCCTTGGATTGCGAGCATAATTTGTTCCTGGAAGTGGGCTCATATATCAAGACACTCATAAATCAAAGCGAATTTCTCCATTAGAAATAATGAAAACTCAGATTTTTTTGTTACACAACCCCAAAAAATAAATATATAAACATACACACGTGGACAAAATTGTTGGTACCCTTCGGTCAATGAAAGAAAAACTCACAATGGTCACATAAATAACTTTAATCTGACAAAAGTAATAATTTTTTAAAAATCTATGAATGTTAACCAATGAAAGTCAGACATTGCTTTTCAACCATGCTTCAACAGAATTATTTAAAAAAATAAACTCATGGAACAGGCCTGGACAAAAATGATGGTACCCCTAGAAAATACTGAAAATAATGGACCAAAGGGACATGTTAATTCAAGGTGTGTCCACTAATTAGCATCATAGGTGTCTACAATCTTGTAATCAGTCAGTGGGTCTATATATAGGGCTCCAGGTAGTCACTGTGTTGTTTGGTGACATGGTGTGTATCACACTCAACATGGACCAGAGAAAGCGAAGGAAAGAGTTTTCTCCGGAGATTCGAAAGAAAATTATAGACAAGCATGTTAAAGGTAAAGGCTATAAGACCATTTCCAAGCAGCTAGATGTTCCTGTGACTACAGTTGCACATATTATTCAGAAATTTAAGATCCATGGGACTGTAGCCGACCTCCCTGGACGTGGCCGCAGGAGGAAAATTGATGACAAATCAAAGAGACGGATAATCCGAATGGTAACAAAAGAGCCCAGAAAGACTTCTAAAGAGATCCAAGGTGAACTTCATGCTCAAGGAACATCAGTGTCAGATCGCACCATCCGTCATTGTTTGAGCCAAAGTGGACTACATGGGAGACGACCAAGGAGGACACCATTGTTGAAAACAAATCATAAAAAAGCCAGACTGGAATATGCCAAACTACATGCCACAAAGCTTCTGGGAGAATGTCCTATGGACAGATGAGACAAAAATTGAACTTTTTGCCAAGGCACATCAGGAGTGGGCCAAAATACCTGCAGAGAGATGCAGAAGTCTCATTGACAGTTACAGGAATCGTTTGATTGCAGTGATTGCCTCAAAAGGTTGTGCAACAAACTATTAAGTTAGGGGTACCATCATTTTTGTTCAGGCCTGTTCCATGAGTTTTTGAGTTTTCATTCTTTTTTAAATAATTCCGTTGAAGGATGGTTGAAAAGCAATGTCTGACTTTCATTGGTTAACATTCATAGAATTCTTATTTATTATTACTTTTGTCAGATTAAAGTTATTTCTGTGACCATTGTGAGTTTTTCTTTCATTGACCGAAGGGTACCAACAATTTTGTCGACGTGTGTAAGTAATACAAAATATAAAGTAACAAATTAACTTGCACTTCACCTTTGAAAAAAGTAGAAATAAATTCCGACATTTATTTATGCTTTGTATGTGTGTGTGCAAGCGCTGTGTATGTGTGCATGTGTGTGTGTGTTTGTGCCACACTCTCTCCCTTTTCTAGTCTTACATTTTTTATTTTACTCATGGCATAAGAAGTAACTATGCATCAATTTGCTAAAAATATTGTGCATTTTTGTCATTTCCAAGAGAGACTGTATTAACATCTTTTCAATTAAAAAATCACCTAAATTTGTTCTTTATATCAAGGGGTGCCTAAACTTTTGCATAAGACTGTATAGAGAGAGAGAGAGAGAGAGAGAGAGGTTCACAAACTAATGCACGATTGATATTATACCTACAATACTACATTAATATTATGCACTATTAGCTAACTCTTTTCTAACAATCCTATTATCTGACCCAGGAATCTCACAAAGCAGTGCTGAACTAAACGGGTCACTGGGCCTGATAGAGAACATTGGTAACTTCTATACAGTACAACCAAATATCTCAATTCAGACTGGACTGTGGGTCTTCAGTATTGACTCAACACAACCCTACACCATCAGAGTTGTTGGTAAAATGAGTAAAATTAGATCTTTGCAAGTTTCCTGCTTAGCTATAAATAAAGGGAGTAATAAATAGTCCGTTTGTTATGTTGTTTTTTCTTTTCCTTCACAGGTGAAAGCAAGATTGACTTCATTTTTGATTTTGTAGAACTTTCCCATGGGGCTCATCCAAGCTACGCTGTATTAAACAGCAGGCCTGCAGCAAGTAAGTGAACAACTTTCAATAATAATAATAATAAGAAGAAGAAGAAGATGAAGAAGTTGGTTGTGATCAAATTTTTTAACTGTGGTTCTACACTATTTTTCCTTAATGCAGATAATAACCTTACCCTGTTGGTCTCCATGATTGGTGGGGACAGTGCGACACCTACAGCAGTGTCTCTGGTTGAAGCCTCAAGTTCAAACTGCTTTAACGGGACACTAGAAGAAGTAGATAGTGGCCAATACTTGGTGACCTTCAGCAGCACCCCAGCAGGAGAGTTTACTGTTCGTGTAACTGGACAAATCAGTTCCTCAAAAACTTCAGATAACACCTTTCAGAGACAAACACCAACTCAATTCCAAACATCATCAGTGACTGTTACTGTAAGTTTAAAATTAAAAAGAAATTCTTAAACAAACTAAGTTAAGTCAAACTAAGAGTTTCCTGACTCCTGAATGTTAAGAATTTTTTGGGGGTCCACATTATTTTACGGCTCATGTGCAGCTAAAGTTTGGCATATATTATTATTCATGTTCATGAAGATCTTTCTTTTTTTTTTTTTTCTACTTACTCTCAGACTCAACCTGTTGGAACAGTGGAACCAGGAAAACAATTCACTCTGCCTTTCACAGTGTCAACCACAGGCTCTGGAGGAATCTTTAATATCAGTGTCAGCAATGATCGCAGTTTTGACACTCTCTTTAACGCGTCCCTAACTCTCGAGAGTGGAAGCAGTGCGAATGCTACAGTAGCCCTGATTGTTCCTGCAAGTACTTCCTCTGGAACTGATGTAACTGTGACAATTCAAGCTGAAGCTCCTGATGGAAGCGACTCCAACTATGCAGTGCTGCGTTTTGCTGTCATTGATCCGGTAATAACTTGCATCACATTAAATATTCCAGACGGCTATCAAAGGTGTCGTCTCAGTACTTAAATTGAGTTGTTAAATTGGTGAACAGATTTCAAAGTTAATAGTATTTAACTTCAACACCACTGCTACACTCAGAATTCTGAGAAAATCTGTCAGTGTTTTTACTATCTTGCTGGCAAATAGCCAATAATGATGGCTTTTAGTAGTATATAATGCATTAATATTATCAATATTAGTGCATGGTATATAATTTTTTGTTTATTAATTTTATATAGTTTTATCATACTGAAAATCAAAAATACAAAGGCTGTTCAAGTCAAACTGGGACTTTTGATTGTGAATAACAGGACACAGAATGCAGTAACTCCCTTTATTCCTCTATATAATACCCCGTTACACTAATTCACGTACCCCAGCTTTTCACTAATGCTTAGATATCGCCAAGGTACAAAGTTATTTCTGGATCATAATAAACTTCAGTCAGTTATATGCATTCAAGAGAAATCAAGTCCCAGTTTGAAATGAACACCCATTGTACAAACAAAAGAGTTATGGCTATGGCTAGGCTACAGTCAAATTGCAAACACAAGATAACAGAAAAAAAGCAGCTAGGGGAACACGGGGAACTATAATAGGTGCAACATTTACAACAGTATAAACAGCCAAAAAAACTAAACTGAAACAGTAATTAAATAGACCAACTAATCAAATAACAAGGAAGATGCAAATCAGTCAAGAACACACGACTTTGCCACCTAAAGATTTTTTCCCTAATTTAAGCGTTCCCACCCAGGCTCTCCCCCTGTCAGCAGAGTAAAGGGTGCAATTTCCTCTCATTGATTCCTCTGAGGGATTTAGATTTTTGAAGACCTCGCAGTGGGATTTTACTTTCTAGTATAAATAAGTTACAGCCCAGTTGAAAGGGGACAGGGTAGGCAGGAGTCATTAAAAAAAGGATAACTAATTCTTGAAAGTACCTTCATTTTGATTATGGAGATTGATCATGTGTTTTATCAATGGTTGACGTTTCAATGGTATTTGGATTCCTAGATATTTGTTGGTTTGAATGGTTGATCCTGAGCCAGAGCACTCCACTGCAGCGCAACCAGTTATAGAACGTCTCCTTTGGACCAGTTAATTAAGTAATCAGACTCCTTGATTTTCCTGTTCCTTATGGACAGGCAGATGGGACATTGATGGATTTATTATGTGCAATAATATTCCATCAATATTATATTTTATGATTTTAAAAAGGCTTTTTATATGATGACATTAGTTACTGAGTTTCTTTGTAATACTGTCATTGTTATTATTTTACTCTTATTGCTCCAAAGAGTTGCTCTATGATCATTCAAACTGTAATGCTTAAAATGGGTATACTTGGTTAAGACACGGGCATTAATTACAGCTAAGTAAGTTATAGAGTATTTGGATTCGGTTTATGACTCTTCAACTTAGAACAAGGAACCATAAATACATATTTCACAAACTGTTTTTTTTTTTTTCTGCTCCCTTAAGGTAACAGATTTAACATCTCCAGTGTGTGAGGCAGTTAGTGTTAATGCTAACTGTCCAGACAACTGTGGCCTCTCCTCATGGTCTCTCACTGCCAATGTGACTGATAGAAATGGATCAGGCGTACAGAATGTGAGAATCCTCCAGGGAAACGGCAACCTCACCACCACCACTGTGCTCAATGCCAAAGGCGTGAATGTCACTATGATCGTCTACAATTCCTCTTGCTGTTCCCCAGACCTGGAACTGGTGGCTGTGGATGAAGTGGGAAATGTCGCCACCTGCTACAAAAGAGCTACTGTAAGAGCCACAGCACCGATCACCAGCGCTGCACCCCATGTAATGGCAATCAGCCTGTTTTTGCCACTCTTCTTTGGCTACATGTAAGAGTCTCGCTTTACCAATTTATCCACCTCTAGGGGAAAAAATTATCTGAATTTAAACTAGATATATTAGACATATTCAGGCCTCCACAGTGCCTGTTAAGTAGTGCTTTCACCTTTTATTCTGTCTTGTTAGCTTTAGATAATCCCAAAATGTAACTGCTTTTACTCTTGCTAGTACTAGAAGCACGAATTGATTTACTGATGATGGATGATGATGTGTTATATCATAGATGGTACATCTTGATTTGAAATGTATTGCCTTATAAACTCACTGCAGTTCATTTTTTGTTTTTCCTTCAAGCTACATGCTGATTACAGTCTTGCCTCTCTTTTTGCACCTTTTGTTTCCTCTTTTGATTTCCTACGAAATACATTAAACTGTTTTTAAATAATGATATAATACTGTTCCCATCATACACCTTCTCAGCCAATATAACATTAACATACAGTATACCATATTAGTGGTGCTTGCGAAGCACTACCATCATTTCACAGGCTTATTATTTTTATTTTTCTTCTTCGTACAAAAGTTTGGCGCGTAACTAGGCCCGCACCTTTTGTCATAGACCCATGAACGAGATGTCAAATCATGCGGCTTATCCGGGAATCGAGTCGTATGACTTTTCTAAGAAGTGTCAAAAAGTCCCGTAGACTTACCATTGAGTCCAAATTTAACGGATTGTAGTGCAGAGCAGGGATTTTGTAGAAAGTTAAAATTTACCACATTTAAAGAGGTTTGCAAGCTGAGTCAGAACATACCCCGCAAGAGGGTATAAGTTGTACCCCTGGGGCGCAAGAGGTGCCCCATTGGCATGATACCAACTTGGACGGATTGAAGTGCAGAGCGAGAATTTGGTCTACATCTCGAATTTAACCCCTTTTGAAGAGGCTGGAAAGCTGTGTCAGGTCATACCCTGCACAAGGGTATTAGTTTTATCCCCGGGGCACAATAGGTGTCCAAATTTGCCCCATTGACTTATAATGGGGAATTTGGTGCTTGACTAGTCACGTTCTGTTTGTCGTAGACTCATGAAAGAGGTGTCATATCATTCGGCTTATTCAGGAACGAGCCGCTTGACATGACTTTTCTAAGGGGCGAGTGGTAAACTGCCCCAGCAGGGGGCAATTAACATACAATGGTAACTTCCATAGAACATTGAAACTGATTTTAACTGTGGATCCCATTGTCGTAGACGTGACACGGGGGAGGGCTCATTTAACTCAGGCAACCAATCAGTCTTTCACATTTATCATGATGCTCATAAGCCACACCCCCTAGCAACGTTGTTAGCATGCTGTTAGCATGTTGCTAACACGATTAGCATGTTGCTAGCATTATTCTAACAATATTAGCATGTCGCTAGCATTATTCTAACTATATTAGCATGTCGCTAGCATTAGGCTAACTATATTAGCATTTTGGTAGCATGATGCTAACATGGTTAACCTGCCGGTAACATGACTTTAAGCTGATTAGCATGTTGCTAGCATTATGCTAACTATATTAGAATGTTGCTAGAGTGATTAGCATGTTGCTAGCATGACTCCAATGTTTTGCCACGGCAAGCACCACTCACATTTTCTTCAGAAAATGTACCTCTAGTTTGCTTTATTGTTACAAAATTAAAGCTAGCTAAGTAGCAGTAACTAGCATTACCTGTGTACACTGTTTAGATAGGAGGAATGTAATTTGTATATTAACTAAAACAAATTCCCAGAAATTACAGGAGCAGTATTAAGGGCAATGAGTCCAAGACAGACCACAAGGACTATTTAGAACACAAACCATGCATGATGGCAGAGTGCGTCACTGTTCAGCCCGGTCAGGATGGCGATTGATCTAGAGCTCAATTCCGGAACACATCCTGAATGGGATACCAGTTTGCACAGGAAAAGGTAGACACATTTTTCTTCGTTTTGAATCGGTTCAAGTCAACCATCAGCTGGAAAATTCATCAAAGGGTCAGTATGGGAACATTATCAGGAAAAAGTGTCAACAATCAACGGTGCCCGTTACAGTGAGAAGAACTTTGGATTATACACACTATACAAGGACTGCATTACAAGGGCGTCATGATCTCGCATGACGATGCAAAAAAAAAAAAAAATAAAAAAAAAACTTTGTTTTGTACTGATCTCGCTCCATCGGACTTCCACCTGTTCGATCCCCTGAAAGCAGCCCTACAAGGACGAAGATTCACTTCTAATGAAAAACTCACAGCTCAGTCTGAAACATTTTTAAGGAGGGAATACGGAAGCTTGCTGACAGATGGACAAAGTGCATTGAAAAGCAGGGAGATTCTGTTGAAAAATAGTGTATACTGTCTTTTCAAAATGTTTGAATTTTTACAAAATTCTACAGCCGTAGTGCAGACCTTCATATCACTCCTTGTAATGCAGATTTTTGACAACTAGGTGTAACAATATTTGCCCAAACAGGGAGTGAAAGCACACCATGTCATTTAGAAAGGTGAGCGTGCTGACTTTTAAATTGATATTAAAAATGTAAAAACAACCTTTTAAATGATTGAATAACATAAAAAAAAATAAGCAACAGTTAGCAGTGGCTCCCACTGTCGAGCCCTCGAGCAATGCCCTTAAGCCTATCTCCAGCTCTGATCTCAGCTAAGACTATATCTTCTAACTAGGATACTTGGGGAAAAAAATTCTTTCAATGTGCCGGAAGGTGCATGTAACAAATAATTGAACCTTGATCTTAATCTATACATAGAACTTTGAGTCAGTTATGTTATAGAAAATGTTTTTTTTTTTTTTTTTTAATATGCTTTATTTTAAAATGTACATTTCTTTTTGATTCCTTAAAAAAACGAAAACGATATAAAGAATGAAGAAAATGTGAGGTTTATCTGGCCACATGATACACCTTAAAAACAAGGCTGAACAGAAAGCAGACAGTAAAGATGAACATATGAATAGAACAAAAATGGAAGTTTGTGCACGTATATACAGCAAAAGCCACTGACGGTGTCCATGTCTCCTTGGCCTAAGAATTCGGTAGTTAGTAAAATTATTCGTTACGCACATGATAAAAGTTTGTATAGTCTCTGTAACTTTGAGGCTGAAATTACACATCCGGTCATATGTACAAAATTCACACAGTAAAAGTTTGTCGTAAGGCAGTTAGTCTCCAGAAACTGTGGAAATCCATCTGAAATAAATTATCAACCAGGCAATAAAATACATCACTACGCCAGTCAAAAAAGGAATGCGGGACCATTGTACAACTTCTGAAACGTCCTGACTGGCTTTTCTTTTTCCAAACAAGGCATCATATACAGCAATATATATATATATTATATATATATATATATATATATATATATATATATATATATATATATATAATAAGATAAGGCTGATCAGAAGATTTATCACAGGCTACTGAAATAATGAGCGAACTGCATCGTGTAGTAAGTCAACGAAAATAATAATTTAGGAAGGAACTGCTGTGTTAATCATTTGTGTGAGTACCTGACTTCTGCGCTTGAGTTGTGTTACCTTGCAATGAAATATAAACAGCAGTCACAGTTCCTGCGTTCCCGAGGGTGCAGACTTCTACCCGGCAGAGGCCACACCTAAGCCATTCGATACAAAGGACACTTTATTTAATATACACAACACTTTATACAGTCACTTTAGCAGTCCACTGTGATCATCATCTTCTTACTTGTTTTTTTGTTTTTTTCTCCATGTCACTCAATACTTTAAAAATGTTCTAGTGGGTAACACAAACACCCACCTTAAAACAAACAAACAAACAAACAAACAAACAAAAAAACAGGATGTACCAAGGCTTCGGATTATCACAGAACTGCAGAAATGTGAAATCTTTCTGTAACCTGACCATGCCGGTCGTGTGAACATGATATAGCAGAGCACTGTTTGGTGATGAACTCAGAAATGCTGATCAAACTCAAAGATAACATTCCACTCCATGAACGTGAATGAACACAAATTCAAACCCAAGCTGAGAAAATATTTAAAAAAAAAAAAAAAAAAAAAAAAAAACTAAGTGAAGCAGCAAGTGTCCACTTGATACAAATGAAAGTCTATTTGCTGCTCCGTTAGCATAGGATTCACAGGGCTGTAAATCAGTGATGTCTAGCAGTTCCTTCAGCCCCGATATACACAGTAGACAAAACAAACATCGTCTCTCAGCTTATAGACGGCGCTCTGGAAGCCCAGCTCTCCTCCACGCAGTTGCCTTTCCCTCAGCTAGGTGGCAGTGTAAACCAACTGATGTGGGACGGGAACTGAACCGGCTTCTCTCTCACAGTATAATCTAGACGAACAATAGGAGCAGATGAAGGCGCGTCATCTACTCCTGCACCGCACCGCACCCCATCTCGGGCCCGGAGACGGGATCGGAGGAGAGGACCAGGGGCCGAGGGTTCACTTGGTCCCTTTGGACGGCGTGTCGTTCTCAGTGGACTGCCGGCCGTCGCTCCAGGCCTCCCGGGTGCTTTTTAGGGCTTGAGTGCGCTCCTGGTCCACGACCACGTAATCTACCCGCTCGTCTGACACTGCCATGCCTCCCCCGTTACTCTGCACAGCAAAAAGGAAAGGAGGACAAATGCATGCATCACGGCTCCAGACAGAATTCTCAACTTGATGCAAAATCTCTACGCGATTAAATTAATTGTCTGATGCACTTTATTTATTAGTGTGCAAATCTGAAATGACGACATCATCAACACACGGTTATGCTCGCACCTTTCGAGTGGATTTGCCAGGGTCCAAGTCCAAGTCCAGATACTCGACTTTGGCGTTCATGGGTGGTCCTAACTTCTGAAATTTTCCCAAAAGATGCCACAGTTAGTGAACACGTAACAGCTGATTGAAACGTAGGCACATGTACTTAAAACATCAATCATAACATCACATGAAGGCAGGGGAATTAAATCAGATGGGTTGCCAGTTGCAATAATATTAAAGAAATCCTCCAGTTGGAATGTACAGTACGCGTTTCTCACAAACAATTTCAACATTATTTTTGTTCTTGTACTGAGGAAAGCAGGACGATTTTTAAAAGTTATTTCCAGATCATTTTTTTAACCAGATTTTTTTTTTTTAATAAGTAAATAACATTACTTATGACTTGTCCGTTTTTATATATTAATCTTGTGGTTTAGCTTTGCATTAGTAGCTATGGTCATCTCTCACATTTATATCTACTGACTATATGTAAGTTTGACTGCAAGTTCTACGAGGATTCTAATTTCCTTCCGAATCAATAATCTATCCATCTCTGCTAATGACCATCTGATGGCAGGTGTACGGTGTAAGAGACGTGCTAAACTTTAATACAATATAATTAGTTCTGTAGAATAAGCAAGCATTATGCTTTAAAGTCATAACAGTTCTGTTATTTTCTTTATTTTAATTATTTCTGAGCAGAGATCATTTCTTATTAAGCAAGTATCATTAAATTACTGCTCTTTGTTCCAAGGTTGAACATTCTGATGCAAGTTTCCTTGTAAAGATCCCCACTGGCAGTTTGGAATTGGTATTTATGATTGGTATTTAGATTCACATACAGTAATTAATGCTAAGATTTTGAAAAATGAAAAAAATGAAAGGGGTAAATTCACTATAACTATGAGTAGAGTGTGTGTGTTTTTTTTTTCATACTTTACTATAATATTTATTGGATAAATTAGAGGTAGCATATTTTGATAGACAAATATCCCAATCAAATAATGTTCCCAGTATATAATCAACAAAATGAATGAAAGCTTCCAATCTTTCTTGATCTTTGCATGCATGGAACAAAAAATATTACAGGGAGCACGGCTTGGCAGAACACCAGTCCCAAGTTGAATGTGAGGATTGAATGACCCACTCTGACAAGCTCTTAATGGGGGCCTGCCAGAAACATCATCATCATCATCATCCATCTTAATTAACCATCAGGGTCACGGCGGATCTGTGACCCAGGAACACTAGGTGCAGGGCAGGGACACTCCCAGGATGAGGCGCAAGTTTTTAAATCCGTTTATTTATTGGCCTTGAATTAAATGGACCATCTACAGTCCAAGTCCATGTAAATGAGCGGTTACTATAGGAACTTATCAGCACATATCAGGGAAAAAAAATCATTTGAATTACAGCTGGGATTAATTTCCAGAGCTGCAGTGAGGTTGTATATTTGTGTATGAATAATCGTAACATACAGAATTCAACAGATTCCCGTGGACTTCTTTAATATGTAAGTTTTAAATGAATTCTTTTCTCAGTACAAGATAAAGCGGATAAATAACACAATAACAAAACTAGAGAATTCCTTTAAAATCGACATAAGAAGAATAAAAAATCCTGCTATGATGAATGTGGACTAAACACTAGAAGACAGTGAACATCTAGATGAGGATTCATCAATCAAACGAACCTAACGAAGCAGTAAAGCCTATGCTGACATTCAAGAGTAAACTTTTAACTGTAGTCTATTAATCTAAGGGGAAAAGATTTAAAACCATCAACCCAAACTGGTTTAAGTTCACACTAGTCACAGATGAGCTCTAGCCGCCCTGCTCACCTCCTCAAGGTGCTCTAGACCCACCACCTCCCTCTTTACCGGGGTGATGGGCACTGTGCAGTAGAAGGACTCCTCTCTACAGAGTGGAGGAACAGCGGGGAGAAGAGGACAGGAAAAGAAAAGAGGATAATAAAAAGGCAAGGATGAAAAACAAAGCAAAACAAAAAAGGCAGCGACAACAAAGCTTCAGAGAAACTGGAAGTGTGAACTGTAAAGTGATGCAGAGCAACAAAAGGAGGAGAGAAATTAGAAAAGCAGAGCAGTGAAGAAATATGCTGTGAGAAAGGGGGGGGGGGGAGCACACTCAGGCTAGTCACATGAAGACTTCTGAATCTAATCACTGAAAAAATGCACTATGGTGCTCCAATCATCATTTACACTAGCAAGTCCTTACAACATTAAAATATTGCACTGAGGTATGTAATAAGACTTTCGTTTTTGTCTAATAATAATAATAATACGCGTAGTCCCCGACTTATGAACAAGTTCTGTTCCGGGAGTACGTTCGCAAGTCCGATTTGTTCTTAAGTCTGGCGAAGTGAGTCTTACACGCCTTTGACGCTAAACACACAACGTAAAGTATACCAATCCCCTTTCCTCACACTGCCATCATGTGGCCAAAAACTGTAATCACACCTAAGGAAATTAATTTGAAAAGTGAAATGTTGTCTCTGGCCTTTAAATCGCGAGGGAAATCCCGGACACCATTTTGCCTCGAAGCTGTTTTCCACGATATTGGACTGTAACCTCTGTTTTGTTGAGGATTTTTCCAAAATTAGGATTATTCTCCACCAGGACAGTTTTACAGAACAGATATTTTCTATCATTGTGCTCCCAGACTCATTCACTAAAACCGGTGAGGCCGACTCATTTCTCTCTCTCACACACACACACACACACACACACACACACACACACACACAATATATATAGCAGACTTTAGACACTTTATGCATTCACTTACACATTGAAAATACTATAATAGTATAATTGTAAATATTGGGGTCTATTTATTTATTTATTTTAAGAGTATTAAGCCTTCATATGACAAAACGGGTCCATTCAAACAAATTAGATACACAAAAAAAAAAAAACATGCAATAGCAAAAGTTATAAAAACGTAAAGCCTGTGGTGAAGCAGGAGTGTGAAGACGCGAGCTGAACAGTTCGGTACTAAAAGAACCGAAGGAATGAAATGGCGATACCAGGTAAATGATAAGAGGAGTCCTTCTTTCTTTTGGTATCCAAGTACGGAATGAATATTGAATTTATGCAGGTCGTCTTGTCCAATATTAATCGTTTTCGAGGAGATCGTGGAGACCCAAGAGGAACATTTCTTAAAAATCTCACCTGTCATACAGCACCAGTGAATAATCTGATCCTTAAAATGATTCAGTATCGCTTGTAAAATTCCAATAAATGTTTTAAAGTGTTTTTATTTATCATCATTAAATAAGGAAGATAGAGAGACGCTGTGGTGCTGTGGTTACATACTGATTCATCTGCAGGCATATTAGGATACTGCATGGGGACATAATTCTCATCCCCCTCCTCGGAGTCAGTGCTGGAGGCGGTGCTATGCACCGACGGTGGCCTCTGAGGTGTGTGGAACCTGGAGGGGCTGAGGACCACAACAAGCTTTACACTGCTGCTTTCATTTGGTACACAAGAACAGGTGTAACACACTTTCTCTCTCAAACACAAATGCAGGACACACAAATAGTTACGTTAAATCACATTCACATTCATATTTTAAAAAAGTGTTGAGGATACATTAATCTGTTTGGGTGATGATGTTCTGCTCATCCTCAGGCATTTAAAATCATAATTCACCACTGAGACTTGCGCGTATGTGAGCACTTAAGTGTGAAATGATCAGGCGCTATCATGAGTTAGGACAACACTACCATACTGGATGAGTGGTTAGTTACGGTGCCATGCGGAACCCTGCCGCGCGCCGCTCAGCATCAGCGCACAGGTGATGCCGAAACGTGACCAGAGCAGGTTCATGAGTGTCACTTACTCCCGGGTGAAGGACTTGGTGATGGGTGAGCGCACCGGTGTGATAAACTCCTCACACTCAGGAAGTGGCTTGATGTCCAAAGGGGCGGGCTTGACTAGAACACAGGCATCAAAAAACATGTTGTTACACTGAGAAACCGTAGAAGGCAACACAATAAGCATGAGATAGGAGGGTTACATCTGCACTCATTTAACAAGATCAGATTTATATATATATAAAAACAGCATTGATTTCCTAATATTTACCCTTTGCCAATTCTCGTCAACTCTGATTGTTACGACTGATAATTGATTAATGTTATTCAATTTAACTATCAAACATCATCAATTATATACCAGTAAACTGGTGACAGCATCATGGGCACCCAAGGCTCATTAACCTTAAAACCTATTCCAGATAGCTGCTGTACATCAATATACATATTTTTTTTATTTACAGTGGAACCTCGGATTGCGAGTAACTCGGTTTACGAGTGTTCCACAAGACGAGCAAAGATTTTTAATTAATTTTGACTTGAAAAACGAGCATGTCTTGGTTTACGAGTGCCACATTTTGAGACACCAACACACCCCCCCTCCCCGGCTTCACACAGACACACACACTCTGCTCTACGCGAAGGTAAGGTGCTGGCTCATTTATCTGTTGGGATTTTTTAAAACTTTTTTAAAAGGTAAAGTGCAGGTTCATTTGTTTTATTTTTACTTTATATATTGTCTTAATTATTTTTCTGTATTTATTTTTTTGGGCTGTGGAACGAATTATTTGAGTTTTCATTATTTCTTATGGGACGGTTTGATTTGGTTTACGAGTGTTTTGGAACACGAGCTTGCTTCCGGAACGAATTATGCTCGTAATCCAAGGTTCCACTGTATATACAATTTGCAAATGAATTCCGTTTGCATCCAAAATAGCTTTTTTGCAAAACATGTCTAAAATCATGCACGTTGTGCTCAGAAACTACCAGCAAAACACTAATTTCACAAAGAAAAAGCAGTTGTATAACAACGAATAATTTGTATGTTCTTTTAAAAATTCTAATTTATGTTTCGATTTGGTTTATTACTTTTTAATTATATAAAAAGAGGTTTTTGTCTGTAGTTGGGCGCTTTATATTATAATTAGATTTCTTTAAATTGTAAAAGAAAACTGCATTTTTTCCCCTGACATGAGCACTTTGTGTTTTCCATGTATTATAATGTGCAATTTGTATAACCTTATTTATATTGCATCATCATGTCCGATTCAATCACCAGATTATCAGTTTATAATTATTAAAGAAAAAAGTTTAAACGATATAACAAAGCGCATATTGTGTCATATTTATCACAGTATCGATATTATATCGTCATATCACCCAGATCTAAGCTTGATTTTTTTTTAAGCTATAACATGAGTGTGTCAGTGTTGTGATGTGACTTTAGATGACGCACAAAAGATTCTGAAAAACCAGATTATATGCTTCTTATGATATTCTTATGTTACTTAGTTTTTGATTTTCCATGTTAAAAGAGCTGAACCAATGGAAAGGTTTCAGCTCTATTCAGGAAAAAAGGTGGGAAAAGGGTGTGTGTGTGTTGGGGGGGTGGGGGGATCTGTCGTGCGGGAAGCACTGCTAAATAGTGGCAGTTCTCAGCCAGTAGAGGGAGCTGTTGTACAATAAACAAGCTTCAACCTGGCTGACTAGATACAAAAAAAAAAAAACATTAATTTGCAAATGAATCATCCATATTCATCTGGTCTGACATTTTAATTGCTTTTCAAGATTAAAAACAAGCACAAATTTTCAATAAGTGCAAAAGAAAAAAAGCAAACAGACCTCAAGACTCCAATACATTTCACAGCTCACACGCAAATCATTAAAAATATCATCACACAGGAAACCAAACCAGATTTCTTTACACATAAAAACGTCGGCAGCAGATAAAATAAAATCGTATCCACAGTCACGTTCCCAGCATTTGCTCTAACTCACAACTGGCACTGCTAAGCTGAGAATCGCACAATCTGGCAACGGTGCTGGAGCCCACTTTTCCCATGGCTACACAACATCGTCTGAAAGCTACACCATCTGGTGCCGACGTGTGAAGATACAGATAGCGCACGCTACTCATCAGCGAGTCAAAGCTCTTAGCCGAGATCATTAGGAACTTAACACTTTAACTTTCAACATGTAGTCCGGCGCGCAGACGCGCTCGGAGACGCCGCCATCACAGCCGAGAGGCTGAGCTTGAGGGGAAGGAATATGGAGTTTGTCAGTGGTGTGCATATGTATTCACCCCCTTGAACGAACTGACTGACCCTGCTTTTGTCCACTTTGACTCTTCTCGTCTTCAAGTGCTTCTGACTTTTGTTAAATGATTTAATATTTAGGGACGCCTTTTACGACTAAACTAAACATTAGGTCCTGGTTGTTATAATGTCCCTGCTCTGCAAACTGGACGTCAGGTTTGGTCTGCCGGAAAGTTTGTCTTTATTTATATAGCAATTTTCTAGACATGAAATCGCAAAGTGTTTAACCAAAACAAAGCATATGAAAACATACTTCTGAGACTCATCAAGCCGCTGCTGTCACACTGAGCTGTACCGAGATGCTAAATTATGGTGTTTTTAGGACAAATTCAGTTCTTTTATTTAATCCTTCCTTAAGACAGACTTCTGAACGATCCCAATTTCCCAGTACTTTCTCCTGGACACGCTTTGATACCAAACTGACCTTCATTGGCGAGGTTATGTTTCGATATCCATACTGAGATCACAGGACACTAACTGCACATGTTTCAGCTCCAATCTGCTAATCATGTGACTGTATTGCACAAGTATTCACTCCCCTCCCCAGTGCTGGTAAATGTGATTAGTTGTGATACCGCTTGCTGACATCAGCAGCAAGCGGTATCACAACTAATCACATTTACCAGCACTGGGGAGGGGGGTGAATACTTGTGCAATCACAGCTTCTACTATTTTTATGCACAAATCTGACCCATTAGTCCACCTACCTTAACAACAATAATAATAATAATAAGTTATTATTATTAATACCTCATTTTATTCCAGACTAACATTGCAAAAAGTGAAAAAAAAAAATGAAAAAAAAAAAAATTTCAAGGGGGTGAATACTTATGCAAGACACTGTAAGTAAGTAAAGTGGTGTGTTAGTATTTGTGAGTGTTTGTGTAAATTTTTTAGTAATGACCCTTCACTTAGCTGAAATCAATTTAAAATATTGCTGGGGGGGGAAAAAAAAACCCTGCTCATTAATATTGGCACCCCATGTTTAACCTGTTCCCTGCGTTAAAGCCGAGACCCTCGTCTAGCTTAGGTGCTGAGGAAAGTTCAGATGACAGACAGACAGACAGACAGACAAACGAGAACAAAAATGTGTACACACAGTGGCCGTCTGTGCGGGTACCTACCCTTACGACGTCTTGAGAAATCACCTATGGTTTGAGAGTCGGTTCGCTCAAGACCGACAGGCCGATTAGCTCTGATTATTTTAGGACTCTGACCTGATTGGTGAAAGAAAACTTGTTTTTGTTAAATGCCTCTATTGCAATAATAATCATAAATAATGACTTAATGAACTGTTTTTTTTTGTTTGTTTTTTTAAACCTCGCCCCCATGCAGTGAAGCAAAAGCATGGCTACCTCCTCCTCCGCTCCTTTACACTTTCTTACATTTTCACTGCACAGATATGTATCACACTGCTGCCATGGCAACAACTCATCATGCACGCAAGTCATGCAACAGGCAGGGCTTCCCCTGAAGCTCGGGGCACAACACAGCATGCACAGAGTTAAACACACTTTGGAAGTAAAGGACGCACAACAACGACGACGGCGGCTTGGACGCACAGCAGCATTTCAGATTGTTGGACACCCACGCGTGGTCATGCCCCGATACCCAGTACGAGAACGGCAACGGTGCAAGCTACGGCAATCAACACAGCAACAGCAGGAGGAAAAGAGACACAAATCGACTACGACCGGTCAGGAGCTACACACAGACCCAAAGAAAGACAGACAGCTACAGTACAGCTACACACTAGACATCAAGAAAGACACGCTGCAGAGACAGATGTCTCAAAAAACATCTGATACAAGACAGTAAGAAAGACATGTCACAGAGACAGATGTCAGACGGAAGACTAAAACGCTAGATGAAAAAAAAACTTTAAAAAAAAAACTTTAAAAAAAAAAAACCTGCTGGACATACACTGTACAGTTACGGGTGAGCTTAGTCTGAAACACAACTGCAAGCTCCAACCATCTCGAACTGAACCACCAGACGATCGCACGGACTCTTATCCTGCATCACGTGGTGCAACGAGCATTTCAGACATGTGGCTAGACATCTCTAGTTAAAGTTACAGCCAAAACACGGTACTGAGGCTAAATACTGAGGCTAATGAGACACGGTACTAATTGTCTCATCTACTGTAGGTGAAAATGTGAATCTTCAGATAGGATCATGTAACACCATTTTTCATACTACTATTTTTTTTTTTTTATCAGAAAAATGAAACACATTTGGTAAATACAATTTCACGACC